>CM069866.1:36975967-38183394 GCA_036172795.1 Pelodytes ibericus | reverse complement strand
CTCTCTATCTTTCTCACACATCATCTCTCTCTCTCTCTTTCTCATACACCGTCTCTCTCTCTCTCTTTCTCACAAGTCATCTCTCTCTTTCTCACACACCATCTCTCTTTCTAACACACTCTGTCTCTCTTTCTCACAAACCATCTCTCTCTCTTTCTCACACACCATCTCTCTCTCTTTCTCACACACCATCTCTCTCTCTTTCTCACACACCATCTCTCTCTCTTTCTCACACACCATCTCTCTCTCTTTCTCACACACCATCTCTCTCTCTTTCTCACACACCATCTCTCTCTCTTTCTCACACACCATCTCTCTCTCTTTCTCACACACCATCTCTCTCTCTTTCTCACACACCATCTCTCTCTCTTTCTCACACACCATCTCTCTCTCTTTCTCACACACCATCTCTTTCTCACACACCATCTCCCTTTCTTTCTCACACACCATCTCTCTCTCTCTCTCACACACACCCTGTCTCTCTCTCTCACACACACTGTCTCTCTCACTCACACACCGTCTCTCTCTCTATATATATATAACACATTCTGTCTCTCTCTCTAACATACTCTGTCTCTCTCTTTCTCACACACTGTCTCTCTCTCTCTTTCTCACACACTGTCTCTCTCTTTCTCACACACTCTCTCACACACACACCATCTCTCTCTTTATCACACACCGTCTCTCTCTCTCTCTCTCTCTTTCTCACACACCGTCTCTCTCTCTCTCACACACCGTCTCTCTCTCTCTCACACACCATCTCTCTCTCTCTTTCTTATACACCATCTCTCTCTCTCTCTCTCTCTCTCTCTCACACCGTCTCTCTCTCTCTCACACACCATCTCTATCTTTCTCTCTTTCTCACACACACCCTGTCTCTTTCTCTCTCACACACCCTGTCTCTCTCTCTCTCACACACACTCAGTCTCTCTCTCTCTCTAACACACTCAGTCTCTCTCTCTCTCTAGCACACTCAGTCTCTCTCTCTCTCTAACACACTCAGTCTCTCTCTCTAACACACTCTGTCTCTCTCTCTAACACACTCTGTCTCTCTCTCTAACACACTCTGTCTCTATCTATCTCACACACTGTCTCTCTCACTCACACACCATCTCTCTCTCTCTAACACACTCTGTATCTCTCTTTCTCACCACACTCTCTCTCTCTCACACACATAAACTGTCTCTCTCTCTCTTACACACTGCCTCTGTCTCTCTCACACACTGTCTCTCTCTCCCTCTCTCTCTCTCACACACTCTCTCTCTCTCTCTCACACTCACACAATGAGACACCCAGACACACATACACTTACGCAAACACCCTGACACACACACATAGGCACCATGACACACACAGTCACACATTTCTATTTTTTTTTTACCTTCTACTGTTGGTCCCCCTCCCTGCTAAATTCTGTTTATTTGCAGGCTGCAGAACACCACCATTCAGGATCTTCTGCTGGATGGCACTTGCCTGTGGGACCGCACCTGGAGGAGGAGGGGCTAGGGAGAGAGTTCCTTATAGCAGCCTCTCCTCCCGATCAGCCCTCACCCCTGCGTGAGCTTAATTCTCTGATTCTGGGACAGAGGAAAGCTCAGCCGGGGATTTTTTTTAACAGTGACAGCCCTGGAGTGTCGGACTCCTTCTTACTATATCTCCAACTCACTTATATATTCTAAACAAAACACAATAGAAAAACTGTTTAAAACATGACAGCAAATCATAGCAATGTATGAATAGTTTTAAAATGTTGGCAATACTCACCTTTTAAATCCTCAAGGTTGCAGGTTTCCTGCAGATTCAGTTCCTCAAAGGGTGAACTCAGCCTTTCATTCTTCCAAGATTGATTTGTTATATGAATACCATTAAGTTGGATGATGGTGATAATAATAATAATACGTTTGGAAAGACATTTGGGCGATCTCTGTATAACCTTTTATTCAGCCACAATCTGAAACAACTTACATCAGCATAAAACTCAACTGCAGAAATGGAAAAGTTAAGAGTTGGCTGCATTTTGAAAGTTTAATGTTCACAAATGGTTCACTCTATGGGCAGATTTGTCTACCTCTTTCCTCTTCTCGAGTAAGAGACTTTTTTTTCCAGCAGTTAATCGAGTTCAGAGAGAGAGAGAGAGAGAGATCGTCAATCCTTTAAGACCTAACCTCTTTTAGCTGCAAAAAGATGTAGAATTTGGTTGTTGAGATTAATCAGCTCACTGCTGGATAGTTTCCATAGGTTTTAAAAAATAGGTTTTAAAAAATGGAGCTCAAAGGGTGAACTCAGCCTTCTTCCGGATGTCACCTGACATCCAGCGAGCAGATTATCTCACAGCACGATGGGGGTGGACCTTACACCCATCGCACTCATCGCTGCCTCTCCTCCCGATCAGGCCTCACCCCCACATTAGCTTAAGCCTCTGATTCTGGGACCATGTCCCAGATGAAGAAAAGCTCAGTGGGGGATTTTTTTTTGACAATTACAGCCCTGGAGTCTCAGGTCTCCATTTGGGGCTATGCAGATGGGATTCGGGGCTATAGCCCCAGTAGCCCACCCCTAGCGACGCCACTGCCTTCATGTAAAGAATCCCTTCCTTTGCTATCTATTAAATATTTGCTGTTCCAGTCTCAAGGGATGACCTCTTGCATATATAAATATATCGTTTTTTAGTCTTTCGTCATAACAAAGATCGTCCAATCCCCTTATTAATTTTGTAGCCCTTCATTGCACTTTTCCATAATATCCTTTTTAAGGACTGGTGCACATTTTTATTTTTTATCAAATACATATATTACATTCTTTTACAATTAAATAACAGATTTACAACATTTGTAAACATATAAAAAATTATATTTCTAGACGCCTACTAAAGAGAGACCTAAAACCTGGGGAATACTAAGTGCATCAATATCCTCTGACTCTATTATAGAGTAAACATTTCATATTGGAGTACTAAACAATATTTTCTTAATGACTCAGGTTAGACAAACACATACACATGACAGATAAGTGGTTTGGATGAATTCGTGGAGACAGGATCACAATTAGATTCTTCTAATTTGTGCTTGGATTCTTTTCTCCATCTGACGTTGATAGAGTAACTGCGTCTCTATCCCCTGCCATTGTGGAACATTTGGCAAGTTCCGGTTTCTTGCCATTTCTAGTTTAGTTGTATTCAAAATATGGTCAATGATTTTATATCTTTAGTTTTATCTTCAGAGAAATTTAAATGCAATAAGGCTCTATCTTAAGGGTAAGATGCCAGTTTGGTCCAAATCTTTTTTTTTTTTCAATTGTCTTTATTCATTATATAATATATATAACATAACATATATTCAGTGTATAAACATGTATTCCTTTTTGACCAATTTTATGTAATATATGACAAAACTTGTTTCCAGGTACAGAGTTTTAGATTTACTTATTGTCTTGAATAACACTGAAAACATACATAACATAAACATATGTGAAGAGGACTATGCTGGCTGTTCATCGTAACTCCTTGTCAGATTACCAATTTTACCTCTTTTTTTTTTTTGTTTGGTTTACCCTTGTCCATTAGGTTAGCTTTTGTACCCACATTTCTAAGATCTCCATATTTCTGTCTGATCTGTCATTTATCCATCCTAAGCCACATTCCATTTTGCATTGTAGCTGTAGTTGTATTTTTAGTTGTATCCAGTTAAAATTTGTCTCAGCTTTCCAGTTCCTAGCTATAATCGACTTTGCCGCTGCAAAAAAATGTGTGACCAGAAGTGCGTGTTTTTTGGACATTTTAGTTGATGTGAAGGAATGCAATCACTGGTTTCTTATCAAGTTTAAGGTTCGGTATACTTTCAAGTTTTCCAAACACTATTCCCCAGAGTTGTTTAACTTTATTACAATCCCACCATATGTGCATGTTTATTTAATTTATTTATTAAACATTTATTAATTTCTTTATTACAGCATCCAACATATGCTTTACATCTCTAGCAGTCAGAGGCGTCACTAGGGGAGGCTACTGGGACTGAAGCCCCGGATCTTCCCTCCATAGCCCCGAATGAAGATTCTGACCACGCCCCCTCACGCTCGGCTCCGTGCCCTCGTTTTCGAACCCGCCTCCTTCAAACTGTATGCTGAACAGCACCAGACTCCGCCCCCTCATGATCAGCTCCGCCCCGCGTGCTTATCTCCGCCCCCTCAAGCTTTGCACGTGAGTGTTTGGCAAAGTGTGTTATTAGTGTGCATGTGTATGTATGTAAGTAGCAGAGTGTGAGTGGAAGAGTTATTAGTGTGCATGTGTATGAATGTGAGTGGCAGAGTGTAAGTGGGTGTGAGTGGCAGAGTTATAAGTGTGCATGTGTATGTATATGAGTGGCAGAGTGTAAGTAAGTGTATGTGTGTGAGTCTGGCAGAGTGTGTTTGGAAGACAGTGTGTGTGAGTGAGTGTAAGCATGAGTGGAAGATTTATGAGTGTGTATGTGTGTGAGTGGCAGAATGTAAGTGTGTGTGTAAGTGTTTGGAAGAGTGTAAGTGTGAGTTATGAGTGTGTGTGTATGTGTGTGGCAGAGTGTAAGTGTGTGTGAGTGGCAGTGGAATTACTAGGAGAAAATGTGATTAATTACTATTATTCATATTGAATGTGATAATCAAGTGTGAAACAGTGCTCATACCATTTTTATTTTCACACCTGATTATCACATTCAATATGAATAATAGTGATTAATCTTTATATATAGTCTTTATATTGATGGCAAAAAAAGTCCATACACATGGCATTAAACATCCCATGTACCTGGTTATAGTATTAAACCCATACATTATGAATGAATTTGCTGCTCATTATATCGTGGGCTTTACTCATGATAGAGAGAATTGCAGGGAAGGGAGTTGAGAATTTCAAACTGAAGGCTAAAGTAGCAGAGCTGGAGAAATTCTCCGATTCAGTTGAATTCCCCTCTCAATTCCCTGCACTTCTCTCTGTGATAAGGTTGGTGGAAGGAGCATACCTTCATCCTTCAGCCTATTCTCCCCAGGGTAGAAGGAGCATACCTTCATACCTCAACCTGTTCTCCCCAGGGTAGAAGGAGCATACCTTCATACCTCAGCCTATTCTCCCCAGGGTAGAAGGAGCATACCTTCATACCTCAGCCTATTCTCCCCAGGGTAGAAGGAGCATACCTTTATACCTCAGCCTATTCTTCCCAGGGTAGAAGGAGCATACCTTTATACCTCAGCCTATTCTTCCCAGGGTAGAAGGAGCATACCTTCATACCTCAGCCTATTCTCCCCAGGTTTTGACCCCTTTTTATTAAAAAATGTAAAAATAAATATTTGTGATGTGAGTGTGAGAGTTGCAGGTTTACACAGGTGTCTGCGTGGCAGAATGTCTGTGTGGGAAAGGCCATCTGTGTGTAAAAGGGTGTCTGTGTGTAAGGTTGTCTGGATGTGTGTGTAAGTGAGTGTAAGGCTGTCTATGTAAGGGTATCTATGTGGGGGGGGGGGGGTGTCAGGGTGGTTGTCTCTGTGTGCGATATCCCCTATATTATGGCATATTATGAGACTGGTAAATGTTGTATGCAACGTACACAAATTTTTGTATGCTTAGTTATTTTGAAATCATGGGAATTTTCTCACATACAAGTGTGTGTGTGATGTAAGTTGGTGTGTGTAAGTGTGACTGTGCAAGTGTGAATGTGTGTGTATGTGTGGCTGCATGTGTGTGTATTTGTGGCTGTGTATTTTTGTGTATAAATGTAACTTTGAGTAATGTGAGTTTTTTGTGTGCTGCAAGTCTTATTGTGTATTGTGGTACAGTAATGTGCAGCATGAGTGTGTGATACACTCACACACTAAACATTACTATGAGTTTTATTGCTGTGGAGTCTGTGTTATAGTCACCCATTGCACATTACGGTGACTTTTATTGCTGTGGAGGTAGACACATAAACACACACATACGGACAGATACACACATACAGTCAGTCACACACAAATCAGTCACAGACAGACACACACACATGCAGTCAGTCAGTCACAGACAGACACACACATAAAGTAAGTCAGTCACAGACACACACACATATAAAGTCAGTCACAGACACACACACACATACATTCGGTCACAGTCAGACATACAGTCAGTCACACACACATACAGTGGGTCACATAAACACACACATGCAGTCAGTTATACACACACACACACACACACACACACACACTCTGTTAGTCACATACACTTACACACAAGTCAGCAATTTTGTTGTTGTTTACGATAAAAAAGTGCATCTATCAATATGCCCCTCTTCTGGCTGCTATACCTCATTCTAGCCAGGTCTGTGCCCTGCTGTTGTTTCTAGCCCTGCTGAGCACACTCAGCGCTCGGACACTATAGTACGGTGCATGTGAAGATGGAGCAGGAAGACTGTGCAGCCGATGCACACACTGCTCCCCCGCGCTCCGCTGGATAAATAAAATGATCCCAGTGGTGAGGGCACCATGCAGGGACTACAATAACTGGGCACCAGGTATAATTTCCTGGTGCCTGGGATTTGTTGAGCCCCGATATATACCCATATATACCTATTGTTCATTGGAGTCAATTATATCAGTCTGTATGCCGCCAAAGCATGTGATCTTATTTATTCCACTTCTATCAAATCTATCATGGGCTCCAGTCTCGGATCTTTTGGAGACCTAGCAACGCCCCTGCTAGCAGACCATGTTTTGTTGGGGGGATATTTTATTTAAGGTTGTGGGTACCAAAAACCAGACATGGAGAAGTTTAAACTGGTTTTCCCTGATATTTAAACAATGTATGTCCTTATGATAGTTCTCAGTTGCTGCTGATTTTGATATTATGGTCTTGGTCAGATTCTCCCATTCCCCCTGTACCCAGCTTAATTGTTCGTTTTGGGTTGAACTGTTAGCACTATGTGCCTTGGCCATAACCTGGGGAACAATTTCTCCAGTAAATATTACTTTCAGGATATTTATTTCTGGTGTGTCATCTAGACACAATGTCTTGTCCAAGAAACTCTTAACTCTTAGAAAATTAAAAGTCTCTTTGCCCTGCAACCCTTATTCTTCAGACAGTTGTACATAGGTTTTTAAACCAGTTTCGGCTATAATGTCTCTGATTTTTATCATTCCTTTGTTCTCCCAACCAGTTAGATTTAAATCTGCAACATTGTATTCTCCAACCCCAGAGCCTTAATGATTTTATTAATACATAATATATACCCATTCCTATGGCTAAGGTCCATTTTGTGAGTGTCCCATATTGCTGAAGACAATTTATTACTATCCATAGGCTGGAATTCTCTATGGTAGCATCTTTCTTCCTTAGGGTGTTTGCATTAAATATATATATATATATATACATAAAGAAGAGTCCTGCACTCACTCCCATCACTGGGCGGCTGCAATGACTACAGTACACATCAGCCCCAATATATAGTAAAAACAAAATAAAAACAAGTTACCTGCGCTCTCTCCTTTATCCCTATGCATTTAAAACAAATGGAGGTTTTTAGTTACCTCCAATGGCCATGAGAGGATCAGCCCACCTGCCAACGTCAAGGCAGACCCCCCTAGGTGGGTCCTAACTCTAACCATTCACCTTGCTTCTTTGAGCCTCTGGCAAAAATCTCTAATGAGACAGAAAAGGGTGTTGTTTATTTACACCCCTATACATTATTAACCCTTAATAGGGAACACATGGGATGGGCGGCTGCATTGTAACAAGGCTGAGTAATACAAAAATTGGATACAAATACATAAAGAAGAGTCTTGCGCTCACTCCCATCACTGGGCGGCTGCAATGACTACAGTACACATCAGCCCCAATATATAGTAAAAACAAAAGAAAAACAAGTTACCTGCGCTCTCTCCTTTATCCCTATGCATTTAAAACAAATGGAGGTTTTTAGTTACCTCCAATGGCCATGAGAGGATGAGCCCACCTGCCAACGTCAAGGCAGACCCCCCTAGGTGGGTCCTAACTCTAACCATTCACCTTGCTTCTTTGAGCCTCTGGCAAAAATCTCTAATGAGACAGAAAAGGGTGTTGTTTATTTACACCCCTATACATTATTAACCCTTAATAGGGAACACATGGGATGGGCGGCTGCATTGTAACAAGGCTGAGTAATACAAAAATTGGATACAAATACATAAAGAAGAGTCTTGCGCTCACTCCCATCACTGGGCGGCTGCAATGACTACAGTACACATCAGCCCCAATATATAGTAAAAACAAAAGAAAAACAAGTTACCTGCGCTCTCTCCTTTATCCCTATGCATTTAAAACAAATGGAGGTTTTTAGTTACCTCCAATGGCCATGAGAGGATCAGCCCACCTGCCAACGTCAAGGCAGACCCCCCTAGGTGGGTCCTAACTCTAACCATTCACCTTGCTTCTTTGAGCCTCTGGCAAAAATCTCTAATGAGACAGAAAAGGGTGTTGTTTATTTACACCCCTATACATTATTAACCCTTAATAGGGAACACATGGGATGGGCGGCTGCATTGTAACAAGGCTGAGTAATACAAAAATTGGATACAAATACATAAAGAAGAGTCCTGCGCTCACTCCCATCACTGGGCGGCTGCAATGACTACAGTACACATCAGCCCCAATATATAGTAAAAACAAAATAAAAACAAGTTACCTGCGCTCTCTCCTTTATCCCTATGCATTTAAAACAAATGGAGGTTTTTAGTTACCTCCAATGGCCATGAGAGGATGAGACCACCTGCCAACGTCAAGGCAGACCCCCCTAGGTGGGTCCTAACTCTAACCATTCACCTTGCTTCTTTGAGCCTCTGGCAAAAATCTCTAATGAGACAGAAAAGGGTGTTGTTTATTTACACCCCTATACATTATTAACCCTTAATAGGGAACACATGGGATGGGCGGCTGCATTGTATATATATATATATGATTATTTTGGCCAGATAGTAGTACAATCGGCATTCCTAATCCTCCATCTTTAATCTTTAATGCTAGGTGGTTACGGCCTATCCAGGGTTTTGTATCTTGCCACACGAACCTATCAAAACTTTTCTGTAAGAGCTCCAGCCAACTATTAGGGATTTTGATAGGTAGGTGGCGAAAGAGGTATAGCCATCTTGGAAGTATATATGCTTTCAGGGTGTTTATTCTCCCTGTCCATGATAATATTACATTTTACCAGCTTTTAAGTAAACAATTTGTTTCTTTTAATAGCGATAGAAAATTGGTGCTCATAATTTCCGAGACCTTTTGTGGTATTTTAATTCCTAAATATTATATTTCTTTATTAGTCCATTCAAATGGATATATTGTTTTCAATCCATTTAATGTTGCTGATGGTGTATTTACAGCCAGTATCACTGTTTTATCTATATTTAGTTTATAATTAGCCACTAAGGAATATTCATTCATCGCATCAATCAGAGCAGGCAGGGAGAGTAGTGGCTCTGTAAGTGTTAATAGGATATCATCTGCATATAATCCTATTTTGGACTGGTTTTGTAGGATCAGTTAGCCTTTGATATTTGGGTCTGCTCTTATTCTTATTGCTAATATTTAATTTGTTAAAATGTAGAGTAAGGGTGACAGAGGGCAGCCCTGCCTTGTTCTGTTACCCACATAGAACCAGCCTGAGGGTTTTAGTATAGTGACTTAATCACGGAACTCGTGTATACCAAAGGCCTCCAAGGCTTGAAACATAAATTCCCATCCAACGCGATCGAAACCTTTTCCTGTATCTGCTGCAATTATCAATAAGCTCTTATTCTCTATTGTTGCTACATCTAAAATGTCGATGATTCGAGGGGGCGGAGTGATGACGTAGGACGCACGCTACGTCATGCACGGAGGAAGCTGAGAAGCACCGAGCGGCTATCGGTGGAAAATGTTCCTAGTTGACTGCCCGACAGTACGATCAGCCTAAAGACGCCATCGACGCGAACAAAATACCCTGGACGGACATCTTCTACTCGGAGCCCTTCCTGGATAAGCTCGGTCGACATACCCTTTTGCAGCTGACTGCACCATCGGAAAATTAAGCTGCTACAATATACGCCATTGTGGTCTAGGAAATCCGAGCAGGTCACGTGAGTTGGGGTTTTTCCCCCCCGCCCGCCATTCAAATATAGATATCAAGGCATTTGCCTAATACATCTTTTACCTAAATGGAATACCATTTGTAGGCAGGTCTGGGAACGGAGCGGCGGGTGTATGTCCTAATGGTGCTTGGTGCTAAACCCTAATATACAGGGTAAATTATATTCTTGGTTATTGAGTCATACTTATAATTGTATATTGTCCTATCAATTAAGTTATGATATAACTATTGGAGCATACTGTGGGATCATTGGTACCTTAAACATTCTGTTTGACACAGTTTGAGGGGGAAATAAACCAGAATTGAACCAGATTAGGATTAATAGTTAAAAAAAAAAAAAAAATTTTTTTTAAATAAGGCAAAAGACAAGGACAGAGGTAAGGAAAGGAAGGAAAATGGCTACAAAAAAAAACCCTCGACACAAAGGGTACTAAAAAGAAACAAGATAAAGTAGAAAAAAGACTTTCAACATATTTCTCCCCTCAAGCTGAGAAACAGCCTACAAGTAAAACAAATGCTGATCACAACAATGTCTCAGGAGAGGAAATTGAAATTGGCCAAAATTTAGCAACACAAGAAAACTGGGGTTGTGATCCAGTAAGCCTAACCCATGAAATTTTAATGGGGGCACTGGAGACCCAATTTGCAAAAATAAAAGAAGAAATAAACAAAAGCTCCGGAGAACTTAAAATGGACATTAGGTCTGAGTTGAACAAATTGGGGGAGAGACTCAATAATACGGAGGAACAACTACAAAATATAGTCTACAAAATTGCAGAACAGAAAGATCATAACAAAGCCCAAGAGACAAAAATATTAAAATTAGAAGAAAAACTAGCTGACTTGGATGATAGATCAAGGAGATGCAACCTAAGAATAAGGGGCATACCTGAGTCCGTGATCCAAACGGATTTGGAACAATATTTGGAAGAACTGTTCAGGTTTGTCAGTTTGCAAAACAAGGATTCAAGCAAATTTCTCGAGAGATTCCATCGCACAATGAAGAGTAAAGGAACTCCGGAGATTTTTCCTAGAGATACAATAGTTTGTTTCCGTTCATATAGAGATAAACAGCAGTTCCAAAAGGACCTTTTTACTAAGGATCTCAGGGGCTCAGAATATGAACAGTTGAAGATCTTCCCTGACCTCTCTTATCATACTAGACTCTTGAGGAGATCCTTCAGAGCGCAGACAGAATCTCTGAGGAAACTTGGAATTAGATATGTATGGAAATTCCCAGTAGGGATCCACATAAATAAGGAGGGCACAAGACTCTCATTTGATAACCCACAAGAATTGCAAGACTGGATAAACCACACGAATATCTAGAAAGGGGTTATTAACTAGGGCTAAGTGGTAAATAATTATGCAGGCGAGGTTATAAGAGAAAGATGGAATATTTAGATTGTTGAATAAGTTATGTAATAGTTATCCATATTCGGAAAGTATTTGTATGCCTTGGAGGGAGAGACACTAGAGGGGACAGGAAGGGAACCCAACAGGGATATGGAAGTGCCTCTTTTTTTTTTTTTGGGCGGGGTAATCATTTAACTAACACCACAACAGGTTTAACGATAAACTTACAACTGTTTAAATATATATCACAGTAAATAAATTAATAAATTGCTCACGAGATATAAGGCTTAGTAAACTGCACACCACGTATTTAAATAGAAACACGGAGTACAATTTTAAAGGTACTAAAGGGAGCATATTAGAAATAATACAATAGGGTAATATACACAGGTTATGAAGTATTCTTATATAATGTTAAAATTATGGGATTATAGATTAAGAACACTTTGAAAATTTAGTTTCTATGCACATCTCAATTAGTAACTCTAAATATGGTTGGCTTCTTTAATCCCTCTTTTCTCTCCACCGTCTGGATCTGACCTTTTAATGGGGTCATATGGACTATTGATATTCAATGCCAAACCGCAATAAAGGCCGAACGATGGCGATAGGATAACACTTGAATAGCTTTTTTTTTTTTTTTTTTTTCCCCTCAGGGTACCAACTATCGAGTAGCTATAGGATTTAATAGGGCAGAGGGGAGGAGGAAAGGAGGGAGAGAGGAGGGAAACCCATATTTTGCATTAATATATAGAATACAGATCATATTAGGAACACTAAAAGAAAAGGATTAGGTTGGATGGATTACACAAATTATAACAAATGGCAAATTACAAATTATAATTTTATAAATTAATATGGACACTATCCAAGGGACAATCTAGGTGATACTAAATAAAGTTCTAAAAGTAGGCTTATATATATATATATATATATATTTTTTTTTTTTCCCATCCCCTCTTCAGGGTGGTGTAAGCAAGCACTAAGCAATCACTAGGCACCATAGTAGGTGTAACTTTATAAGCAAAGGATACATTTATAATTATTTAAAATACACACTATATTAATATAATTAGTTCACTGTCAACATATAACACATAGAGATATATAAATCCAACATGTTTTCTCGATAGAGACACACGGTCTAAAATATAAAGTGCTTCAAGGAATTTTAAATAAGAGGCTTTAAGGGATCACATTAAGATAATAGTATAGAGATGCGAAACACTCTCATATAGTATAAGAATTATGGGTTTACAGATGTAGCACAAGGTTGGATATACTCTCATTATAAGAGATACGGGCATCAAACAGGAGAGGTTATAGAGATTTACAAGCATATATTTGCATTTTATTGGTTTTTTTTTTTTTTTTCCTTCTTCCTCTTCTTCTCTCCCCCTATTTCTCCCTTCGGTTTTGAGAGATGGGTGGAGGGGGGAGGGGATGCGAGGGGAAGATATGGGAAGACAAGGGGTACACAAGTATAACCTGATATTGAAGGATTTATGGTGGGTCCCACAGAATTTTGGAGAGCTTAACCCTCCCCCTTCCAGGTAATAAGGCATAATAAGGCACAAAGCGGCGGATATGATATTGCCGCTACACGTAATGAGTTTGCAAACCCGCTATGGGCAGAGTATTATGAATAGGTGAAACTTTGAATGCTCGGTGCTTCTCAGTAGGAGCCCCATGTGTGTAGGTTGAATATATACATGGAGCTCCAATTTAATAGGGTGGAACCCTCCCGGGGCGGGATGGGGATTCCCACCACAAGAGGACTGCTAGTCATTCCTCAAATAGGGGGTCGTGTGTTGTCTTATAGGTGTTGTTTGTCTAGTTATGTCTATACGAGTCACTGGGGAACAGGCAGGGGGAACCGAGACACAGAAAACGGTTCTTCCTAACTAATGATTCGCTTTCTGTCCCTTAACGCTCAGGGGATAAATTCCCCACAGAAAAGGAATATTTTGTTCCAGTTTCTCAAGAAACAGAATATCATGGTCTGTGCCCTCCAAGAAACCCATTGGAGGGGAACAGACCCAATGAGATGTAGGGATAAAAACTATCCGATAATGATCCAGGCTTCTTTACCTCATCATAAAAAGAGAGGAGTAGCGATTCTATTCTCTAATATATTGGCCGTTAAAATAAAATATCAGGAATGTGACCCGGAAGGGAGATACATAATTCTGATTGCTGAAATAAACAATACAACATATACAATTGTTAACGTATATGCACCCAATCAGACTCCTAATGGCTTTATTCGTTCGGTATGCAAAAAAACAAGAAGAATTGCTCAGGGGTCAGTAATTTTGCTAGGAGACTTTAATTGTGTGATGGATCCCCAAGAAGATATCGCAAAACATAAAGGAAAAGGTATTAATAAAAACACGAAGAGCAACTCAAAACGCTTTAGGGAAATGATGAGGTTATACGAACTAATGGATGTTTGGAGGGTATTTCACCCAGGAGAGAAGGATTTCTCTTGCTTCTCAAAATCTCATCTCTCTTACTCCCAGATAGACTTCATATTTGTAGATAGAAAACTTATTAACAGAGTTATTAAAATAAATATTAAGGAATTTACATGCTCTGATCACAATGCACTAATAATGGAGCTGAAAGATCAAAAGAGACTATCCGGGAAAGATTGGAAACTCCAAAAATACCTGCTGAAGAATCCGGAAAATCGAGATATTATCTCCAAGATGACAGAAAATTATTTTCAAGAAAATCCAGGTAGAGGGGTGAACCCAGCAATAGTATGGTGCGCCTATAAGAGCGTCATAAGGGGCCATTTAATAAGTTTGGAGATAAAAGAAAAGAAAAAGAGGGGGTTAGCCCTATCGCAATTGTATATAGATTTAGATACAGCTTCTGCCCAAAATAAATCCAATCCAAGTGTAACGGGAACAAACGTGATAACAAAGATTGAGAAGGAAATCAACGAAAGGCTCATTGATAAGGCTAACAGTTCACTAGAAGCGTTAAACAGAACGTGGTATTACCACGGCAATAAAGCACAAAAATCCATGTCAAACAGATTAAAAAAAGACAGAATAAAAAGGGTAATATCCAAAATTAAACAAGGAAATACAAATATACTGAGACCAGATAAGATCGGGGAAGCGTTCAAGGAATTCTATAGTGACCTATATAACCTACCCAAACAAGAGACAGAAGAGAAAATAGGAGAATATTTAAAGAAGTTGGGACTACCTAAAATCTCCACAGATCAATTAAAATCACTTAATGAACCAATACGGATCGAAGAAGTTGAGAGGGCTATAATGAAATTAAAAATAAACAAAGCTCCCGGTCCCGATGGTTTTGACAATGGATTCTTTAGGCTTTTTAGGGAACACATAAAATCAGATTTAACAAAAGCATTCAACGAATTTAAGAATGGTATCCCTCAAGAACTACTTAGGGCATTTATAATCCCTATTGCTAAACCAAATAAAGACCCAGAAAACCTTAAGAATACAGACCAATAGCCCTAATGAATGTTGACATTAAGCTCTACTCTTCAGTTTTGGCAGAGAGATTAAAGAGAATTCTACCCCTAATAGTACACAAAGACCAGACCGGCTTTATCCCAGGTCGTTCATCGGTTAACAACATTAGAAGATTGGTGGATGCCCTATACGTGGCAAAGGTGGAGCAGACACCCATGCTGACCCTGTCATTGGATGCAGAGAAGGCCTTTGACAGGGTCGGCTGGGATTTTATGAGGCAGGCACTCCAGTCCTACGGCTTTGAGGGAGATATTCTATCAAACATAATGGTCCTATATTCAGATCCATCTGCACAAATAAAAGGTATGGGGTTTAAATCTGACTGGTTTAAAATTCAAAATGGAGTAAGACAGGGATGTCCACTGTCCCCCTTGCTTTATCTTTTGTCAATTGAGCCGCTTGCCTTGGCAATCAGAAAAAATAACAGAATTAAGGGCTTGAACGTAATGGACGAATCCCTTAAGATTAATCTGTATGCCGATGATGTCATTCTTACCTTGGTGGATCCTTTCGAGTCCATGCCGGAATTGATCAATGAAATACAAACATACTCTGCATATTCTGGATATAAATTAAATCTGGATAAATCAACAGCATTAGCCAGTAATATATCACAATATAATAAGACAATCCTAGCACAAAAATTTGGATTCTCGTGGGCAACTCAATACATAAACTATCTGGGAATAAAGGTCGGAGCAGACCCGAATGATTTGGTGCAAACAAATTTCCTGCCTCTTCTACTCGAAACAAATAAAAAATTGAAAGACTGGAAACCTCTTGGTTTTTCATGGTGGGGGAGAATAAATATCCTCAAGTCCTATATTATACCAAAATGGACATATTTGTTTAAAATGACAAACATGGAGATTCCGGAAAGCTGGATGGAGATGGCACAATCGTCTATGAACAAATTTATATGGAAGAATTCCCACCCAAGAATTAGTCTAACTACTTTGGCACTTCGAGTGAAGGAGGGAGGTCTAGGCATTCCAATCCTCGATGATTACTCAAAGGCATGTAAAATAGCCCAAGCAATCGCCACACAACAGAAGGGAATAGAACAAGAGAGCTGGTACAAGACAGAACAGCATATGATAAAATGCCTTGACCTCGGTTCATTATTCTGGAGGATAAAGGGAGATCACTTGGACAAAAGAGATAAGAAAAGAGATGAATCGGCCATACCAAAGGGGACAATACTATATGACATAAAGAATACCTGGGGAAAATTGATGCAATCCCTGAAGATTAAAAATCAATTGCTAGTGGATCTCCCCTTAGAAACAATAAGTGCTAATATGCAGGACCTAAATTTAAAAAGCTGGACAGACCGAGGTTTTATCAAAATAGAGGATCTGTTCGATACCACAGAGATAAAGACCTTTGCACAAATTTCAGAAGATATAGGATTATCAAATTATCAGAATAAAACATTTTTCAGAGAAACATGTTAGGAAAACCAAGAACAACAATGAAAAAGAACTAGTGCAATTAATGGCCAACAGTGGTAGGAAAAATATGATCTCCAAATGCTTGGCTCTTATAAAACACACCAAACCGACTATTAATAATCATAATAGGCAAAAATGGTGTAGGGATATAGGACAACAAATAACCCAGGAGGACTGGATATCGGCCTTGAAATTGACATATAAATCAGTACATTGTCTGAACCTGAATGAAATATATTTTAAGATACTAAATAGGTGGTACCTGGTCCCTACACGCTTAGCGAAAATCAATACAACTAATTCAGACAAATGTTGGAGATGCGAAACTCAGCTAGGCGATATTTTGCATATTTTCTGGGGATGCGAAAATATTCTAAAAATGTGGAAGTTTACTCAACAGAAAATCAAAGAAGTAACGGGCATCGGCTTGATTTTTGATCCAAGAGTGTTCATATTCCATATATTTACTCAGCAGATGACAAAAAAACAAAAGCAAGTTATAATACATTTTCTGGTAGCAGTTAAATTACTGATCGCCAGATGCTGGAAGTCACACAAGATACCGACATGGACAGAGATCAAAAATCAGGTTGCCCACCAATTAAAAATGGAGTGAGGGATAGTATATCAGTTTGATATAGGGAAAAAAGATGCAATAAGATGGGAGGAATGGATAGAAATAATGAGCGATTAGCTATAAATAAAGGTTTGAAAAATCAAATGGTAAGGAATAGAGTTTTCCCTTTCCATGTTCCCCAGTGACGTCGTTATATGTTATTTGTTTGTTTATATTCTATGTATTGTGACACGGAGTAACAATTAGCGGGGAATCCGGCGGACCCTGTAACAGTGGATGGGTCATCCGGAGCCCCAAAGAAAAATACATGGAGAGGATGTATTTTGGTAGAAGCTCTATTGCCCGAGCAACTATAAAAGAGGGAAAAGGATATTAGAGCATACAAAAAAAGGGAATTAACAAAATCTCTCCCGCAAATAAAGTGACACAAAGATGAAATAAGAGTACACTAAGAGAAATAATATTATCAAATCGATGTGTCTCTGCACTGAGTGTCACAAAAAAAAAAATGTCGATGATTCCTCTGATATTGTTCACAGAGCTCCTTCCTAGTACAAAGATGATTTGATCACTATGTATTAATCATTTGTCGTAGCCTGCCTGCTATGATGGAAGCAAGGATTTTTGCATATGCGTTGATTAATGAAATGGGGCGGTAGTTTATCACGCTGGCTGGATCTTTATTCTATTTGTGGATCGAAATAATGTTGGTCCTGAGAAATTCCTCTGGGCATTGTCCTTTTTCACATAATTCATTAAAAGTAACAGTTAAGTGCTTAATTATACAGTATTTGACAATCTTATAGAAAAACATGCCAAAACCGTCAAGTCCTGGGGCTTTTTGATTTTGCTTCAGTAATTGGTTTAGCTAGATCTTTCTTATTTTTATCGCTAATCTTGGGAATATCCATTTTACTTAAAAAAAAATTGTAGTAGTTAATTTTGCTTTTTGAGCGTCATATAGGGTGTTATAATATGTTTTAAAGATGTCCCTTATTTCTTGTGGCTTCTTAAATATTTTATCTTGTTTCATAATTTGTTCAATTCTATCGTTAGCCTGTTTTCTCTTTAATTGATTAGGTAACATATTTTGGGCCTTGTTGCTGTTATGGTACCAAGTCTGATTTTCTAAATTCCTGGAGATTCTTTCCATATTCCGCTCATTGACCTGGGTTGTTATGTTGGATATTTGGGATGCTATTACAATAGAAGGTGCTAGCTTGTTTTCCTTTTCTAGTTTGTACAAGGTTATTGTAAGGATGCAAGATCCTTTCCCCTCTTTTTATTAGCTCCTTTAAAACACTATATGTCTTCTAATCACAGATTTATATGCCATCCATATAGTTGGTGCTGATTGATGTTTGTTCTCCAAAAAATAATATAACATTGTGGCTGATCTAGCCACTTTACCCCACCAGCCCAATCCCCTGATCAAACCCAACTCTATGTTTCTATGTTTCTATTCGATCCAGGTTACTGTGTCTTGATCTGCTGTCACGGACAGACCCCACAGAAATAAATGGAAGCTAGAACCCACTAGCTGCTTAAAAGTGAAATTAATTGGCTTGACTACATTTAAAATATAGTTTTATGCTTGGGAGTGAGAAGGGAGAGAGAAGAGAAAGAAGGTGAAGAAGGGCAGAGGATGAAAAAACATTTAATCCACATTTTGGCGCCGTACAAATTATACATTTTTCTCCTCATGTACAATATGAGAATAATTAAATCCTAATCATTAGTGTTATTGATATTGCTTTTGTGGCTATGCCCCAGGTGTACCATTATCACATAGATCATATATTTTTAACCTTTAATCCTATTAACAAATCCTCAAAATTCCTTAAATCAGTTTGTGATTATATCATCTCTTAATATGTAATATATTCCAATCAATCTTATGTGCTCAATAATATATTTATTACTAACCACCGATGTGTATTTTACCCCTCCTAATCCAACAATTCATATTCCATTCCCGGTCAGGCTCTCCTGTTATAGGCTCCTTATTGTGCATTGAAAAAGAAGGAGAAAGAAAGGGAAAAGAGCGAAAAGAAAAAACAAAACAACCCCCCCACACACACATTTACACACACACACACACACACACACACATATATATATAACTCAATTCTAAATTTGCTTTGCCTTATGAGTCTATACTAATTAAATTAGCTTTACTGTTGTCTTATTTTAGTATCCTTGATTAGTCTCTAATGTAAAGAATATGTTAACACATGCTACTTGTTAATCTATTGTTGAACCACAGACACGGTCCATTTGTCCAACGTTTTTGCAATCTTCCTTTTGATAACCAATATAACCACCCTTGTGTGACCATGCATATAAATAGAACATATTACTGCTCATTATTCTCCTTGTGTAAGAATAGTTAACACATAGTGATTAATATTCTAAACATTAATTTATGCTCATTATTCTCCTTGTGTAAGAATAGTTAACCCATAGTTATTAATATTCAAAACATTAATTTATAACATATCCCCATGTGCTTTATCGCACATGATTTATACATCATTTTTATATTGTATACTAATCCCACTTAATATATTATTTTAACCATTGAATTGTGTTCTCATTTCTATATTAGTGCAAAAAATAATAATTTGTGAATCTTATCCTATTGTAACCTAAAACAGGTTAGTGTTGCTTTGTGGTGAAGCTCCTGTCCTATTGCACAGAACAACAAAAAAATTAAAATTTTTCTTCAACTTCTTTCTTTATTGCTTTATTGATGTATTAAGTCACTTTGAGTCATTTTAACCATTCGTGAGCCCTGTCTGCCGATACAAATACTTTGACTCTACCTCACTGAAAGACTGAATTAGTTGGGAATCTCCATATATTTATGATCTGTTGAATCCTCAGGATGGCTGTTACCTTAGTGTACTATCTTCTGGCATTCCTCGTTGCCCATGATAGATCAGGAAAATGTTTAGGTTCCCAAATTCTCCTTCTTTATTAAGATGATTCCTGTGTGCAGCCATGACTTGTTCTTTAAAAATGTATGCATGAAAACAAATAATAATATCTCGTGGGCTTTTTTCAGAAAGTCCTTTGGGTTTTGGCAGTCTATGGTATCTTTCCAATATTACTTCTTGTGCATCTATTTTTAAGCCCATTTCTTTCAGAAACCTAAGTAGATAATCTTGAAATTTTTCAATTGTAATTCCTTCAGAGATACCTCATATTCTCACGTTATTGCGTTGTGAGCGTTCTTCCAGTTCAGTAATTTTATTTTATAGTTCTTCGTATTTCTTGGTTAACTGTGTATACTGCAGTGAGCGAATAGGATGAGCAAACATACAAGGCAACACAGTATAAAATATTCCGCTAAAGCTAATCCCCTGATGAAGTTCTTCTAAGCCGAAATGCGTTGGGTGTCTTTCTGAGGTCTGTGAGGCCTCCGTTTACCAGGAAGTCCAATGCAGCACCGAAGCGCAAGGTTGCTGACACGAAAAACGGACTCGGTGCCTCACAATTTTTACGTTTTACTGTATTTTACTAAATACCAATCACATTCCTGGATGTTTACATGGACTGCTGTCCCTTTTAATACTCACTGGAGAAATACATTGCTTTTCACTACTGCTGGGCTTTTGCATCATCATCACCAGAAATACAGAGTGGTGGCAAGTATATCTCACGGTGCATATTCCACGCTCCTAGGTTATAGGAGCTGTGTTTGTAAGTGTTCTACCACAACTTTTATCCAATATTCTTTATTTTTCATTGTTTCATTCATATTGCACTAGGTATTGGCATTTTGTATTTTGCAGGTGCAAGCAGCACACGAAGAGTGCCCTCTTGACAAGTAACTGTCTTATCATTTTATTTGTGTATTATAACTGCACTATGCCGTAGCACTGTTTTTCACTAGAATCACTTGTATAAGTTAATTTCACTTGTTATTTTCTCACAGTTTATTTTTTTTATATACACTGTCAGCAGTCACCTTAAGGGTATCTGTAGAATTGTTTCATTTTAACACAGATTGTTGGAGATACACTCTTTTGTGTGTGCTACATTGCTAATTCTATCACTGTATATCAGCCTATTACTATTATAAATGTGAATATACGATCAGATTTTTTGTCACCTATAGGTATTTACATTGTCTGCATATGTTAGTGTCTATACAGTGAACCAGGAATTTTCTTTGTTGCTAACTGTGTATACTGTTTAGAGATTGTGGAATTTTGGAAATCTATTCCCTCTAGTCTCTCTTCTATTGTCTTCACTTTCTGATCCATTTTCAGTATATCCTGTTTAAGATCATTTGTGTTTGTCTTCATTTCTTGAGTTACCTTCTCTTGAAGTACTTGCAGACTGTGTTCCAGGAAGTCAGGTGTTACTCCTGTTTTCTCATTTACACCATCCTGATCCTTTTCCTTGGTTTTTCGGGGAAGAGCTTTGGATGTTTTTATCCGCCGCTTGTGGTGACTGTGGGGAGAAAAAAGTATAGTCTCTTTTTCAGCTCTGGATTCCTTTCCTTTTTGTCTCTTTTTATTACTTTACTTTTGTTTTTTTGTTGCCATTTGTATCTTGTTTCCTTTTTGATTTGGTTGGCTTTGATCTCCTTCCACTCCTGTCAGTACTGGAGATTCAGTTTCCTCCACAGGAACAGGAATTATCCCACGCACAGTGCATAGACACTTGAATAGTAAATAAAAAATGTGAATGCCCTTAAGGTGACACACAAATGTTAAACATATACTAATAACTGCAGATGATATGATACATACACGTACAATATAATATCTGGTGAATATCTGTAAATGTATTAGTTTAAACAGTAAAATACAAAAATAGGAAAAATACTCACAAGTAGAGCTCCTAATGGCCTAGGAGCATGGAATCTGTGTATGTAGTAATATACCCACTCTTGGGATCACCTCCTCTGATTGTTAGGGATGTAAAAAAATAAATATACAAAACTGTAAGAGTAAAAAACAGCACTACATAGCCTCTAATTGACCAATCATGTAGTAGCATGGAAAACGAGGATTTAAGGTGTGTAAATTATAAATCCAGAATGCCTCTCTCTGAAGCAACCTTTTGGATCTATCCACCCTCTTCCAGGTCATGGGAATTGCTTCTATTCCCATATATTTGATATTTTCCATATTCCCCTTGGGACAATTAGGGCAATTAGGGCAATGATTGGGTAGACTATCTTTACTTATTAAACCAAAGTGTTACAAAATATGAACTTT
Organism: Pelodytes ibericus; assembly: GCA_036172795.1. Classification (NCBI taxonomy): domain Eukaryota; kingdom Metazoa; phylum Chordata; class Amphibia; order Anura; family Pelodytidae; genus Pelodytes; species Pelodytes ibericus. The sequence goes on along the minus strand of CM069866.1, from coordinate 38,161,155 downwards.
TAGAGGTCTTTTTGTTTGCATGTTGGGCACCCCAACCGCATTCTACTAAATAAACCACATATGACTATTGTAGTCAATCATTTTTAACTTTGTAAGTTTTTCCTGTGCTATTGATTCTATATTCTATCCTTTTTCTAGTCTAGTGGGTGCATGATTTACAAGTCCCACATTTTAAAAATCCATTTCAATTTGGTGTTTTCTTGAAGATGACTGTTGTGTACTATAGGGGCAAGGTACTCATCTCCCTGTACAACATTCCAGTGTTTGTATAAGATCTTTTTTATTTGGGGAGCTGTTATGTTATACTCAGATATGAAGGACATGCCATAATCTTTAGTCTTCTGTTCATTTTTTCTATTTCTTGTTCAGCTTTGTTTAGTAATTCTACTTTGTAGTTCTTCTGACTAAATCTTGGTTTGTTCATTAAATATGTTAATTACATACACTACTCCTATTCTTCTAAACTACTACAATTTCTCCTGATTCTTCTAAACTGGCCCTTGGGAATATTGTTTAGCCAATTGGGGTGATGGCATCTCCTTCTATCTAGTAATTATTGCTGTCAGCTTTTTTAAAAAAGGTTTTGGATTTGAGGTGGCCCTCCTGTACATGAAAGTTGAGATCCATAAAATCAGTTGCCTCAGTGCTGTGTGCAAAGGTGAATTTAAGATTATGGTCATTCTCATTTAGACAGATTTTAAAAGCAGATAATTCCAATTCTGATCCACGTCACATGAAAATTATGTCATCTATAAATCTTCGCCATAGAACCAGGCTTGCTCTGAATTGATTACCGTCTCCCACATACTGGGACTCCCAAAGGTCCATGAATGCATTTGCATAACTCAACACAAACCAGCTCCCCATGACTATCCGACATCTCTGTAGGTAGAAAGACTACTCAAAGTAAAAATAATTATAATTCAAAATAAAGTCTATATATTCTATAATAAATCTGGATTGGGTACTGTCCATCATATCATATCCGTTAAGAGTGTGTTTAATTGCATCTATGCCCATAGTACGATTAATAGAAGTATAAAGGGCTGATACATCTGCCGTGACCAAAATATAATTAGATTTCCATGTGATTTGATTGAAAGAGTTTATTATGTCGATACTGTCCTTAATATGAGAGGGGACATGTGTGTCATACTTCTGTAAAAACGTGTCCACATAATCGGACAGGTTACAGGACATTGAGTCAATCCCTGAAATGATGGGACGACCTGGAGGGTTTTCTACATTTTTGTGAATTTTAAACAGAAAATAAAAATATGGAACTACCGGATTGGGAGATGATAAAAACTCATATTCTTGTTTATTGGGGACTCCCTGTTCTTTCCCTTTATCTAGGAGGTTATTAAGAACAGTTTGAAATTTAAAAGTAGTGATCTCATAGGTTATCTCATCACCCAGGAGCCTTTTGGCCTCTTGTAGATACCCTTCTCTGGTCATTATAACCACCCCTCCTCCCTTTTCTGCAAGTCTGATGTTAAGGTCTGGATTATCTTTCAGTTCTTTTAGAGCTGTTTTTTCTTTCAAAGTAAGGTTGTGGTGGTTTTTGATTTTATCAAGATCTAATGTTTCTAAATCCCTAAGTACCAGCCTCCTATATATCTAAATTAGTGCCCCTCTCTATAGTGGCTGATAAAAGTGTGGCTGATTTTGGATTGTGGATCTCCAGTGGATGAGGAGTCCTGGTTATTTGGACTTATGTATTCTACATTTTGAGTCTGGTCTCTGTCTTTATTTTTAGCAAACAATCATTTAATAGCCAGTTTTCTTATAAACTTTTGAGCATCGATGAACAGATTGAATGTATTAGGCAATTTTGTGTGATGGCATATGTCAGGCGTTTGTTAAGAACCTTCTCTTGATCTTTAGTGAGGTCTATTCCACTGATATTAAAAACATTTGTTCTTAAGTTCTGTTTATTTTTCAATCTCATTTGAGATCTTACAGGCACTTTAAAAGAATTATGAATGGCCTCCTTTTTGAATCTATGATCTTCAAATTGGAATGAAAGAGACTGTGTATCTGAAAGCATTCATAAGCTGAACTAAAGCCGGTTACACCAACTTTGTTGTTTTAACTTACAAATGACTTTTTTGATAAGTGGTTATACGAATTAAGGAAGGGTATATAAAGACACACCATTTCGGATACCAATAGTCCCCTGATGGAAGTCCCATTTCAGATGAAACGCGTTGGGCTTCAATATTGAACCTTGTGAGCCACCGTTCCAACCGAGTCTGTCACGTCACACACGGAAGTCCTGACCAGCCCCGAGGTGCATGGAGTGCTGTTTGTCAGAGAGGACTTGTGGACTCACCAGGATTTCTTTGTTTTGGAGTTATTCAACAAAGCTTTTAGCATTTTTATTTGTTGTCATTCATTGTGTAATAAAATTGTTGTACCCCGCATGAAACAGGATCCTCTTTAAATCCCTAACAATCGGAGGAGGTGATCTCAAGAGTGGGGCAAGTGTACTACTACATACACAGATGCCATGCTCCTAGGTCATTAGTAGCTGCACTATTTGTGTGTATTTTATATCTTTACAGGTTTATACCACATGAGAAGTACTTCTATGTATTGAGTATATTTTTGAAATTGTTGCATTTTTTGGTTTATACTGGTACATTTACAGATATTGACCAGATATTATATTGCACACGTATGTATCATATCATCTGCACTTATTATTATATGTTTAACATTTGTGTGTCACCTTAAGGGCATTTGCATTTTTTATTTACTATTCAAGTGTCTATGCACTGTGCACCAGATAATTCCTCTTTTTTTCACCTGTTCCACACAGTTTTGGAAGCTGCCTGTGTTTAAATTCTGGTTGCCAGTTCTTTTATAATATAATTTTTGTATCATTTGTTAGTTCTTTTTTGTAGCAGTATTGGTTTGCTCGTCCTTTTTTTCACTTCATACCTGTTTCCTCCACCGTTGTATCTGTATTTTACATAGCCATTATATGTATGTTTATCAAAAGCCTCTTTTCCTGGTCTAATTTAGATAAGAGGTGACACTATTCAACCTGTTAACTGTTTCCTAGTTTAATCTTAATAAGGCTTGCATTCCCTTCCAACTCAGGTCAACTTCACTGCTGATTGCACTTCACTCCAGTTCAGAGAATTAGCACCAGCACTGCCGAATTAGCCCATGGCATAGAGTACACAATCAGATTGGAGTCTGACAATGTTTTCTGTGACAGAGATAAGATTCACCACAGACAGTGCCAGAGTCAGTGCCCTAGTTCGCGTTTACTACATAGAGTAAGAACATGCATTTTAGCCTGGGACATGGGGTAAATTTAGGTTTTTGCACTTTATGTTCAGAACACGATATTCAGCTCAATATCACACAAAAAAAACACCTATTAGATCCTACATGTTCACTGGAGATTGCACCTTCTTTTGAAGGAATTAGCACCGGTTGTTCAGAGAATTAGCTCCAGCACTTTATAATTAACCCAATTGTACTCAATCTGATTGGAGTCTGGCAATCCATTAATTATGGATTTCCCCTGCCTCTTGTATAGTTCTATGTTGCAGAGAATTAAATTTACCACAGTCAGTGTAAAAGTTCGCTTTTGCCTCTTAAAGTAGGCACATGCATAGAAGCCCTGGACATGGGTTCAATTTAACATTTTTCCACTTTATGTTCAGATTATTAAAAAACAAGATATTCTGCTCAATATCACACAACAAAAAATAGATTTTCCTTGGAAATGCTGTTTAGAGCTACACATTTACTGTAGATTGCCTTCAGTTCAGATAGTTAATACCGGCACTCTGAAATTAGACCAAGGGTTAGAGTGCACAATCAGATTAGAGTCTATTGAAATCAACAAATATTCATTGGGGATTCCGTCTGCTTCTCATAAATAACCATACAATCATTTATGTTCCATTGCTAGAAGAATGATTCATTCGTGTAAAGTGGTACATAGGACCTCTCTGTCTCTCTTACTTCACTTCAAGATGGAGGGAAAATAACCCCTTAGTTATTTGTCTCTTGCTGCATTTCCGGTTTTCTGATTTATGCGAACAGTAGTACTCGCTGCTGTTGCAGGGCTTCTGCAGGTCCATTTAACGGCTCAATAGCCTACCGATTTCTGAAACTCTCTTCTTGCTTCCTCGCTGCTTCTTCTTCCGTCGCTCCAACCCATCACCAGAGCATGCGTGGTTTACATCATACTCCTCCACTCATGACAAAAAACATAGTAACATAGTAATTTAGGTTGAAAAAAGACACAAGTCCATCAAGTTCAACTCTTCTACCTATCATTCCAGCTTTTGATCCAAAAGAAGACAAAAACCCCTAAGGAAGCTATTTCGCATTTTGCCTTCTAGGGGGAAAAATTCCTTCTTGACTCCAAGGGGCAATCAGATTTCTCCTTGGATCAATAAGCTCTATTATTAATGCTTATTCTATTATTAATAGCCCTGTGTTCTGCTTTTCTAAAAAAAACATCCAGACCATTTTTAAATGCATCTATTGTGGTTGATAGCACTACCTCTCTTGGCAGTGAGTTCCATAACTTTATTGTCCCTACCGTAAAGAATCCCTTCCTTTGTTGTATATGAAATCTTTGCTCTTCCAGTCTCAGGGGGCGGATTCTTGCCCAACAATTTCCCTCTTTAGCTTTTTTCCATTTATATATTTATAAAACATTTTGGGTTTAGTTTTACTCACCTTAGCAATCCTTTTCTCATTTTCCAATTTAGCCATTTTAATTGCCTTTTTGCAGGCTTTGTTGGCATCTTTGTACTCTATCTATGCTGATCCCTTGCTTTTATAATGTTTGAATGCCATTTTCTTGTTTTGTATTTCCTGTTTCACGTTACCGGTATATGTTGGGATGTGTACTTTTGTAATTTGTGTTTAAAGGAATTCCTATGGCCTATGGAAAACAACCATTCCCAGTCTAAATGTTCAATCGATGACCTTAGTCCATCAAAGCTGGCCCTTCTAAAATTAAGTGTTTAGGTGGCATATTTACCAGTTTGCTTTTTTGCATTAATCTCAAATGAAACCATGTTATGGTCACTATTCCCCAAGTGTTCTCTTACTTTTGATGTTTGAGATAAGCTCCTCATTGTTTGCTATTACCAAATCCAGACATCCAGTTGGGGTTCCTACGAATTGTGCCATAAATTTGTTATTAAGCAGGTTGAGAAACTTGCTGCCCTTAGCGGAAATAGTTGTGCCACAATTCCAATCTATATCTGGGTAATTAAAATATTCCATGATTAAAACTTCCTTCATATTCATGGATGGGTGATCCAAAATATCACCCAAATCTTTTTATGATTCGGTCGAAGATCTCGGCCACTCCACCATATTTGTAAAAAGTTACCTTCCTCTAGACCACATCTCCAACACAGTGAGCAGTGTAACAGAGGATAAAGATCCTCCTGTAAAATATATTGAAGATTAGAGCCTCCTGTCTGTAATTCCCAAGTACACTGTATCTTGGTGTTTTTGATATTTTAGCCGCACAGGTTGCTAAGACCATAGAAGCTGTGACATAGTACGTTTAATGTTGTCATTAGGAGAATTGTCATTATTGTTTAAATACTTGCATAAGTAATTTTTGCAACTGCTTACAACTGCTGTTCTATAAGATATAATTGTATTTTTATAAGTGATGTTTGCTCAATGGGTGACAGTGTTACAGTGAAAGTCCCTAATATCTTACCACAAGAGTGGAGAAATGTCCTAGTTTTATTTCAACAGCCCAAAGCAACAGTCGGTTTTATAGAGATGTTACAAAAAGAAGCGTATATTTAGTGGTGTAGAGAGGACATATCTCCTAGATCACTTAACCTGTGAGCGTTCACTAAAATACGGCACTTTAAGCCTCTACTATAATTGCTTGATTGGTTTTTGAGTGACGATCTTCTGGGCTATATTCAGCAGTGTGATGAGAAGTTTTATAGTAAATGAGTTCTAGCAGAAGAGTAACAATAGTTATTATAGTTTTGTATTCTTTTTTGGCAGAAAAGTTGTAGAGTTGTTTTATTTTGGCATAGTCATTAATTTTACCAGTGGTATGCATTGTTTTTTAATTAATTCACTTCTGCATTTGCATATCTTTAAGTAAATAAAATATAAATATTTGTGTGTAAAACAGCAAGAGTCATATATTACCCGAGGTCTCTCTTAGGACATCATGTTAAATATACATGATTTATCCAGTGGACAGCATAACAGCTGTAAAATTTGATAAATGCCATTATTTGATCAATTTTTATAAAGGTTTATTTTTATTCAATCTACATGTGCTGAGTCTTTATGAAAAACTGTGAGTGTAAAAATAAATATTCTCTATTACTGTATCAATGTTATTTGCTGTGAATCTTCCCAGCTGTATATCCTTTGGGAAATTGTAAAATACTGGCTCAGGTTACAGCTTTATGTTCTGGGAGAGCACTCTAAAACTTGTTTAAAGACTACATTTTAACAGGTTTTGTCACCTACTAGAAATGTTTATTTGTTTAGGGTACATTTCTCCTTTTTGTATTTGGGTATCTTGACAAGTATCCAAGATAATATATCACATTTTCCAACACTCTAGATAAAATAGAGAGTAATTAGATGAGTGAAGATGCCTTAATTTTAAGTTATTTGTAGGTACAGACGTGCTTTAGATTTAAGTAGAATTTCAGAGGTGGTATTAGCGAAAGACTTGAGTAACGTTCATTCGTAATATTTTAAGGAGTGAATTTTGTGTTTAAAGATAAGCTGTTAGGGGGGCGTGGCCTGCAGGTCGAATGGAGTAGACGCGTCCTGCACAAGCTCCCGCTGCCTGACCTCTAAATAGGCACGTTGTAGACCACGGAGATTATATTAAAGCATGGGAAACCTAGTAAAAAGCAACCTCCTCCACCTGGGTCGGGGAAAAAGACTAAAAACCAAAGCAACAGCACTTTAGCGATCTATTTGATCCCGAAGAAGAGCGGGAAAGTGCTTCTGCATCGGACTCAGAATCCTCAATTTCTGATATTACAGGAGACGCTCAGGGAAGAGACACACTGGTCGCAACAGGTATCAGTGAATTAAAAACCGATCTGCAGTTCTTCACTGTCGAGCTGAAAAAAGATTTTACCACCGCGATGGATCAAATCAGAGAGGCCATCAGAAACGAATTGTCTGATCTGAAGTCGGAAATCAAAGAGCAAAACACCAGACTTACCGCAGTAGAGACTGAATGCTCCAACATCCGAACCTCGGTTTCCTCGATGGCCCAACAGCTCAGAGAGCAAAAGTCCCTGACAACGCAACTCTCCCACCACTTGCTGGATGTGGACAATAGGAGCCGTAGGCAAAACCTCCGCATTCGAGGTGTCTCAGAGCCCTTAGAAAAAGAAGACACCATGCGAATCACCAGGGAGATCTTCCATATGATCCTGGGGAATGATAACCCGATAGACATAACTATCGACAGAGCGCACAGGGCACTCCGGCCTAAAGCAACAGGATCTGCTAGGCCGCGAGACATCATCACCAGGCTAAACTCCTATTCTACCAAGAAGCTAATCCTAAAGGAGGCCCGTAAGCAACCACAGCTAAAATTCGACTAGGCAGACATTATGATTCTTCCGGATATTGCATGGGGTACTCTACAACTGCGTAAGCACCTGAAACCGATCACTGACCTACTTAGACAGAACAATATCCAATTCCGATGGGGGTTCCCCCTATCAATCTTAGTGAGACATAATGGTGGTACCGTGTTCCTGCAACACCCAGACGATTTAAGGGACTTTTGTGAAGCCCTACACATCAAAGCACCGAATTTGGATGAATGGACCCGCTACGTCCTAGGTACAAACCCATTACCAGACGTGGGTCAGAACGGATGGCTCCCTAGACCCCAGAGGAAATGCCGCCGCCGACCACTGGGCAACGCACAAGGCCAGCTACCAGGCCCTCCAGATAACCCGATGGCCCAGCCTGTTTAACACTGCCTGAAAGATGCTGAAAATCCCAGATGCGAACGAGAACTACCTGGACTCAACCCTAACACCTGCAACTTGCTTATACTTAGCTGCTGAGGACCATTCCCCCCTGGGAAAGGAAAAATTAAGCTGCAGGATACCAAGTACACTCTGGCCCTACTGAGATGACCTACATGAACTCTTAAGGTCCCTAAAAACAGTCGTAAGGACATATGTGAATGGCGTCCACCCAAATGTCCGCATCTATGTTCCTATTACCTGTTCCGATTTATATTGATTAAGGTTATAAGTTCCCTTTTTTTTCCTTTTTTTTTCTATTTTATTTAAAAAGAAGGGGAAGAAAAAAAAAAAAGAGTTTGTGTTCTGTTTAGCTTAAAAGGGGTCCACAACCCACTATTTCTAAACTTCTAAAGTATAGTCTTTTAGAGGCAGCGGGGGGAGCGCAAGGAGAAATGGAAGCTCCTGATCTGGAGACCATCGTTACCCCCAACGAGAGCAATGTCCCTGGACATCAGGGGTTACCCCACCTGGGTGCTACCCAGATGGATAAACACCCCTTAGACATAATAGCTCTGACCCACCATGCGTGGGCAAACCCGCACACAGTGCTGCCACACTTTGCAGGACAGCACTGTACCCCTTTCTTGTCTACCCACCCCCCCCTTGTAAATGTTTTCCCTTTATATTACGTAAGAGACACAGCAGTATGCCAATGAGCAATCCCAAAGAGAACAAGGCAGTTACAAGCTTGAAAATCTATGTTACATCCCTTTCCCTCTATGATGACTCCCCTTATTAACAAACGCACCACATACTTCAATTTTGTAACAGTCAACGCTAAGGGCCTAAACTCACCTATGAAACGTGCCAGGTTATTTGGCGAGCTGAAAGCCGACGTGGGTTTCATCCAAGAGACCCATTACTGTCGTACCAAAGTCCCAAAATTTCAAGACCTCCTCTACAATAGGGCCTACTATTCTCACTCTCCGTTCAAGAAATCGAAAGGAGTAGCCATATATCTGTCCGAACATTTCCCATACTCTGTGACTGAAACTTGGTCAGACAATGACAGGCAGACCTTTTTCTTAAAGGCAGGTTAGGGCAAGATATGGTAACATTGGAAACTGTGTATGTACCTAACAGTAATCAACACCTTTTTCTACGCTCCATCCTTAGTGACCTGGATAATTTCGCAGAGGGTATGGTGATATTAGGTGGGGACTTCAACCTGGCTATGGACCCCAAGCTTGATTCCTCGACCGAAGTCTCCTCATTGAACAAACATAAACTGAAATAAAAAAAATAAGTCGATGGGACCTGATGGGATACATCCAAAGTTATTAAAAGAACTTAGTGGTGTACTAGCAAAACCGTTAACAGCTTTATTTAACCAATCATTGTTAACGGGAGTAGTTCCAGAAGATTGGAAATTAGCTAATGTTGTGCCCATTCACAAGAAAGGTAGTAAGGAGGAGGCCGGCAACTATAGACCAGTAAGTCTTACTTCAGTAGTGGGGAAAATAATTGAAACCTTGTTAAAGAATAGGATTGTTGAACATCTAAAGTCGCTTGGATTTCAAGATCAGAGACAGCATGGGTTTACTTCAGGGAGATCATGCCAAACTAATCTTATTGATTTTTTTGATTGGGTAACTAAAATAATAGATCAGGGTGGTGCAGTAGACATTGCTTACCTAGATTTCAGTAAGGCTTTTGACACTGTCGCACATAGAAGGCTTATCAATAAACTGAAATCTTTGAGTTTGGATTTCAATATTGTTGAATGGATTAGACAATGGCTGAGTGACAGGCAACAGAGGTTTGTAGTCAATGGGGTATATTCGATGCAAGGTCTTGTTACTAGTGGGGTACCTCAGGGATCTGTTTTTTGACCCATTCTCTTTAATATTTTTATTAGCGATATTGCAGAAGGTCTTGTTGGCAAAGTATGTCTTTTTGCTGATGATACAAAGATTTGCAGCAGGGTTGATATTCATGGAGGGATAAGCCAAATGGCAAATGATTTAGCTAAACTAGAAAAATGGTCAGAGCAGTGGCAACTGCCATTTAATGTGGACAAGTGCAAGATTATGCACCTTGGGCGTAAAAACCCAAAAGCAGAATATAGACTATTTGGTACAGTCCTAACCTCAACATCTGAGGAAAGGGATTTAGGAGTAATAATTTCAGAGGACTTGAAGGTAGGTAGGCAATGCAATAGAGCAGCAGGAAATGCTAGCAGAATGCTTGGTTGCATAGGGAGAGGTATTAGCAGTAGGAAGAGGGAATTGCTCATGCCATTGTACAGAGCACTGGTGAGACCTCACTTGGAGTATTGTACGCAGTACTGGAGACCGTATCTCCAGAAGGATATTGATACTTTGGAGAGAGTTCAGAGAAGGGCTACTAAACTGGTTCATGGGTTGAAGGATAAAACTTACCAGGAAAGGTTAAAGCATCTTAACATGTATAGCTTGGAGGAAAGACGTAACAGGGGGGATATGATAGAAACATTTAAATACATAAAGGGAATCAACACAGTAAAGGAAGAGAGTATATTTAAAAGAAGAAAAACTACCACAACTAGAGGACATAGTCTTAAATTAGAGGGGCAACGATTTAAAAGTAATATCAGGAAGTATTACTTTACTGAGAGGGTAGTGGATGTATGGAATAGCCTGCCAGCAGAAGTGGTAGAGGTAAACACAGTCAAGGATTTTAAGCATGCGTGGGATAGACACAAGGCTATCCTAGCTATAAGACCGGGAAAGGGGGACTAATAAAAGTACTAAAAAAAAAATAAATTGGGCAGACTAGATGGACCGAATGGTTCTTATCTGCCGACACATTCTATGTTTCTATGAAACAGGTAAAAAGATCTCTCCACAACTCACAATTAGTTGACAGCTGGAGAATACAGCACCCTCTGTCTAAGGACTTCACATTTTATTCACACCCGCATAACAAATACACAAGACTAGACTATTTCTTCATCTCACACAGATACCTTGACCTGCTCCACGACTCTAACATATATAACATAACATGGAGGGACCACGCTCCCGTTGCCATCACCCATCCCTGTATACAAAAACTCACCCATGGAAAATAAATGAGACAGTACTTCACAATCAGACTCATGTAAAAGACCTCAAGGAAACACTGACACACTACTTCAGAGAAAATACAACCCCTGACATATCCCCCCAAATGATATGGGAAGCCCACAAAACAGTAATACGAGGTCACTTTATCAAACTGGGGACATATTTGAAGAAACTACGAACTCAAAAAATGACATCTATATTAGAACGCATTCATACACTAGAGACTCAACACAAGACTACCCTTACAGTCCCAATATTCCTAGAACTAACGAGCCTGAGGGCAGAATTAAACTCCCTGTGCAACCAAAAAACGCAACAAATCCTGAAGAAACTTAAAACTTCAGCCAACCTATACAGAGACAAACCCGGCAAACAGCTAGCCAGAGCCCTTAGACAAAAATATGCGGCCACATATATCCCACAGATCAGGAACTCTAAAAATGCGATTAAACATGCAACACCAGAAATAGTGGAATCGTTCAGAGAATATTACAAGGAACTGTACAACATTAAGAAACATAAAGGAACCCCTCTCACTCCCTCGTCACACAACGACATCAAATCATACCTGGCCAAATACTTACATTTTACAATTTCAGAAGAGATCTCGAGGTCACTTGACGTACCAATAACTATAGAGGAACTCACAAAAGTCCTAAAGGACTCCCCAGCAGGGAAAAGCCCCGGCCCAGATGGGCTAACTACAAGTAGGGAAGCTAGGGACAACACAGTGAAAGCACTAGGACTGATCCATCAAACCAAATCTAATAACACACCCTTGGTGGTGTTGTCCACTGACGCGGAAAAAGCATTCGACAGGGTGAATTGGGATTTTATGAGAGTGGTACTTGCTCACACAGGGATAGGGGATGCTTTGTTTAACTGGATTGGCTCCCTCTACCATGCCCGTCGGCAAGGATCAGGGTGAATGGGACCTTGTCTGACTGGTTCACCCTGTCGAATGGAACGTGCCAAGGCTGCCCTCTCTCCCCATTACTGTTCGTTATGGTCCTCGAACCGCTCCTCAATGCAATAAGATCCAACCCTTCCATACACGGTATAATTCTAGGCCCACATCACCACAAGGTAGCTGCTTTTGCAGATGATGTACTCCTCACCCTGACACAACCGACCATCTCCATACCTAATGTAATGGCTGAATTTGAATCCTATAGTGCCTTATCTTACTTCAAGGTAAACTCATCCAAATCTGAAATTTTAAATATATCTGTCCCACAACAGGAACAATTAACCCTACAACGATAATTTCCTTTCCAATGGGCACCCACCAAACTCAAATACCTAGGAATATACCTTACCCCCCAACTAGATACGTTATTCCAGCTTAACCATCAGTCGACACTCCGCACCATTAAGGGAGACATACATAAATGGACGGCAAAACGTATTTCTTGGTTTGGGCGAGTAGCAGCCATAAAGATGAATATACTACCGAGAATACTATATGTAATACAGACTCTCCCAATCATGGTCCCAAAAATGTTCTTTAAAGAAATTAAAACGCTAATAATACGGTTCCTCTGGAACTCTAAACCATCACGACTAAAATATGACTATCTGACCAGACCGAAGGATAAGGGAGGACTGGGTCTACCGGACATAGAAACATATTACCGTGCCACGATCCAGGCCAGGATAGTAGAATGGACTCGCCCAGCACATAAACTGTGGGTCTCAGTTGAACACAGCACAATGATAATACCTATCCCAATAGCAGCCTGGGTGGCACCCAAGCAAGTGGTAATCTACGATTCATGACACCCCACAGTCATACCCACGCTTGCGCTATGGAAACGACTGTCCACCAACCCGGGCATCCTAACTAATCCATCCCCCCTTACCTCCCTAACACATAACATAGACTTTCTACCAGGGGTAACTGGGAGACCATTTGACCAGTTTCTACCACAACACACTCCTTTTCCTAGACTGGGACATTTCCTGAAAGACGATAACTCACTAAAATCTTACAAAGACCTACACATCCCAGGAAGCCCCATGGATCCCTGTGGACATACACCCAACTGAGGCACTTTTTCCACTCTCTACCTTCTGTCCCAGACGATAACTAATCAATCACAGGATTCGAAGCACTATGTATGGCTAAAACCACCCCAACTAGACTAATATCCAACCTATACTCCTTACTCATCAACTTACAACCACAGCACAAACCACATTTCATCAGGACCTGGGAAAACGACTGCGACATCGTTTTCACTGACACACAATGAGAAAAAATAACTTTCCTAACACACAAATGCTCACCATCCGTCAGGTTGCAGGAAAATGCTTACAAAGTGCTGACCAGATGGTATAAAGTTCCCTCAACCCTACATAAAATATTCCCATCAGTATCAGATATGGGCTGGAGGTGCAACAGGCAAAAGGGTTCTTTCTTACACATCTGGTGGCAATGCCCCCCCATCCAAAAGTTCTGGTTCACGATAGCTCAGATTATGGAAACACTGGCAGACCTACCAATTCAATTCTCCCCACAGTCATACCTGCTACACTATAACAAACACTCCATAACAAAATATAAACACTCACTTACAGTCAAATTATTGAATGCGGCTAAAATGACGATCCCCAGATTCTGGAAAAGCACAAAAGTCCCATCATTAAGAGACTGGATTAACACGGTCGAGGAATCAAGGCACTTGGAGGAAATGATACAAGTAAGTAGAGATAAAGGTCTCGAACACCATAGCGCTTGGTCTCCCTGGCTTCTCTTCCTAGAGTCAGATGAATGTAGAGATGAAGCCACCCTCGAATGTACATAATATAAATATTCTGTTATCAATGTGTGTTAAGCACTTAAGTCCTGCACTCAAAAACTGTTTTAGATGCAATGTAAAAAATACGAGGATCACAGCAGAGCCCTCACTACCTGGGGCAACCTAAGATGGTGCACCTGGGAATCAGATGCCATCCAGAGTTATAAGTAGAAGATTTCTTTCTCGCAAGACCTGAAAAAATGCCTTGAGTTCCTACATTTTTTAAATACTATACTGTAACGTAATTGCTGTGTCTGCAATGTGTTCTCCCCCCCCTCCCTTCCCCCCACCTTTTTACCTCTCTTGGTGATTGTTAAATTCTGACTTGAAAATCAATAAAAATATTTCAAATAAAAAAAAAGATAAGCTGTTAAAGGCTTTGTGAGATATAGAAATGGCAGTTGCTAGAGTTAGATGTTTTTTGTATTTTGGAGAGGGTCAGAGGTCATCTTGCAAAATATATAGAAAGAGAAGATGTTATGGGTAGAGTTGAGCGGACACCTGGATGTTCGGGTTGGGCGGGTTCCGCCGAACTCCGAAAAAAAGGGTCGAACTTGACCTCAAACCCAAACCCGAACCTAATAATGTTAGGGGGACCTAATGTTCCCCCGGTCCCCACCCATTGCCGGCGGGTGGGGACCCTAAAATAATAATGAGGGGGGGACCTAGTGTCCCCCCCCCCATCCCCATTCATTTACGGCGGCAATGGGTGGGGACTGGGGGGACATTAGGTTTAAATAAAGTGACTAGGGGTGCCTAACCCCTATTCACTTCCCCCCGATACTTTAAAATAAGTTAGTTTGTGTAAGAGAGTTTAATCAAGAAGGATTATGGATTTAAGGAGCAGGTTAAAAAGTGTCCACAGGTAATCTGTGAGATCCTCTGGGACTGGGAAATTGGCTAGGATCACTTAGAGTAAAACTTTTAAGTGGTTTGGCATGTGTGATATCAGTGTTAATTGTCTGTGTTTATGTTGTTTGTTTCAAGGGTCTCCTCCTCAAGTGCATCCTGACCACTGACACCATGCCCTATCAGAAGACTGGAAACCACTGCTCAAATATTCCCCATTATGGAAGCTTACAGGGCAATTAAGCTGGATGACCTACCAATGTGTGAAATCAAGGAAGTGTGCCTTATCACCTTGGATACAATGATTTATGTTGACCAGGCAACTCCTGATGGTTATCCTTAAAAACAGACAATTTCAATTTCTAAGAATAAAAAGGGAGAACAGTATGAATATTATATGGACTGCAGGGGCTTTTGGAGTTATGTCGTGGATGGGAGACTATATTGTTTTGTCTGCTGTCATTTCGTCTGACTGCCGCTTTGTGTTCTGAATGGATGCCATTTTGTGTGTTCTGAATGCATGTGTCACAGTTATTCTGGGTTTGTGGCTGTTTCCTATTCAGCCTCTAGTGGCCGCTATTCTAGTATGCCCATTCTCCTCTTGTTGTCACTCAGTGCCTTTGCTTTGCTTTGTTTGCTGCTTGTGATAGTGCCTTGTGCCTTTTGCTTGCATTTATGAGTTCTTTTGTCAATATTTAGTTGCCGAATCCTGCTAAGTTCTGACCATGTCTCTTTGTTGCCTGTCCTGACCTGTTTGCCTGCCTTCTACCAGACTAGAAGGACCGTATGGTTTTTATCTGCCGACATATTCTATGTTTCACTACATTTTTTTTTGCTGCCAGCCTCGATCCTTGCCTGTTTGATGATTCTCCTGCCTGATCCCTTAGTACCTTTGCCTTGATCCTTCACCTCCTGTCCTGTTTCCTGTTGGTTTTGTTATGCTTCGGTATCCTTGTATTGACAGAGTGCAAAAGTGACACTGTGGCATGTTCTGCACGGGTAGTTCAGTGGGACAAAGTGACACTGTGGTATGTTCTGGCGGGAAAATTTATACTGCAGCATGCCAAATCGTGTGGGTGCAATATGAGTACAAGCCAAGTGCTGTGGGTACTGTATAGTGCTGTGTTAAGACCTTTAGGTGCAATGTGGGTGCAGGGAAAAATAATAAAAATAAGAAATTAACAATTTTTCAATAACATTTTCATTACATATGAAAATAGTTGAATATTATATTAAAAAGTTCATATAAGTATACATGTAGGTAGTTATATACATATATTTGGGGTCCACCTCAAGCTTTTGATAAGGCTGGAAATATTGTAACGATTTTTTTTTGTGTCCAGAAAAGTAATATTACTTTACTGAGAGGGTGGTGGATGAGAGGTTAATAAATGAAGGAGTTTAAGCATGCATGGGATAAGCATAAGGCTATCCTTGATATCAGAGAAGGCCAGGGACTAATGAAAATATTACTTTACAGAGAGGGTAGTGGATGCATGGGATAGTCTTCCAGCAGAAGTGGTAGAGGTTAATATAGTGAAGGTGTTTCAGCATGCATGGGATAGGTATAAGGCTATCCTAGATATAAGATAAGGCCAGAGACTAATGAAAGTATTACATTACTGAGAGGGTAGTGGCTGTATGGAATAGCCTTTCAGCAGAAGTGGTAGAGGTTAATACAGTGAAGGAGTTCTTGGATTCTACATATAAGTCCAATATCTCTGCTTAGCGAAGCTGAGGTCTGCCGAAGGTCTCCACCTAATCTCATAGGTTTTTAAAGAGTTAATGTTAGATGTCAGTATTGTCCTGATGCAGTCCAGTAGAACAGGAAAGCCATAGTCAGTTATTAAAGCTTTATTATTGATCTGAGGATTTTTGATTGAATATGTTGTTTTAATTTATCAGACCACTCCAATTTTTTCTAGCAGTAGTTAAATAAATAATATGCGAGATGTGGTAACAGATATCAAGTAGGCCACAGGTATTGATTGGACATTCAGAAAATGCTTTTTTTCCCTTTTCATTTTTATTGCAAATTTTCAATATCAGAGATAAAATAGTTATGTGCTTTGTTTCAGGGCTAAGGCCCTAAAACCTGTAAAGAGAAAACTTGTAGAAACAGTGGCCATGTCTGTCATATACCAAAGGCCACAGCAGGGTTATCCATAATGTTGTAATGGATAAAAGAGTGGAACTGTTAGGGTTAACTCATGTTTTTGTGTTAACAGCATCACACGAGTTAATTCAGCATTGGAAGAGTTAACTTCAGGGAAGGGTTAAACTCCCCTCCCCTCTTGGAGGGAGCACATGCTTCATCTGTGCCTACCCCTTAATTTACACACACAGACAGTTGGTCCTTGCTAACTATACATCTAATGATACCGGAAGGCCTTATCTTTTCTGTTCAGTGAAGGCTGAAGAGAAGGATAAAGTGACCCACATCCTGTCTCTACATCTCAGGAGTTTTATATTATTATTCCAAGCAGACACAAAGTCAATTGCTTTTAGTTAATTATATACATATATATTTGTAACACGTATGTATTTTAAGTCTACACCCCTTTTGTACTCCATTTTCTGCACCAAATATTAACCAATGATGGTGTACTAGCCAACGTCTTGTTGCTTCTATAAAAGTGCATCTCTAAACAATAAAATCCAGAGTTACTTAACGAAAGGCCTTTGTGTCAGACTTGAGTGACTCAACGAGTTTGCTGATGTGTCACCAACTCTGAGTGATATATTGCCGTATACCGGAGACTTGCTGATAAAGACCCCCTATGTATTGGTCCCTTTCAGATACTTTATCCATGATCCCACTACGCTACCTACGGGGTCCGAATATAATGCCATGATCGCACACAGTAGATCCAAGCCAAAAGCTTTAAGAGACTCCCTCATGAATCGCCAGCTGATCCTGTCAAACGCTTTCTGGGTATCTAATGACAGGGCCAGCTGGGGAGTCCCTAATATGTTCTGCCCTGTATAAAGCCAGAATATCATACAGGGAGCATAAAATATAAACAGAAAACATATATAGTGCAAAAACGGAGCTTCTCACCAAAACGGAGATACATAAAACGGACGCGATTTTCACCTTCCACACTTTGCTACAACTCCTGATGAAACCAGGACTCACCTGGAGAAATTGAGTTGGTGACCACTTCAATTCAAGCCAAACTGGAAGCCTTCCCTGTTGTGGACTTATTTATTATATGCCTACTCGTAATGTGGAGCTTGTAAGTGAAATTTTAAGTGCAGGTCACTTTTTAATCACCTTTACTACTCTATGTTTTGTCTCTGTTTTTATCCCCATTGTGCAGATTTAAACTACTACTTCTTGGAATCTCACTGCTCCTAAAGGCCGGTTATTCTGGATGTTATGGAGCATGCTCCGTCAATATGGCTATGCCCTCTGGTGGTCTGAGCTTTGGAAGTGAAAGTAAATTCACTTCCGTCTCTCTGAATATGCTGCTTGATTTCCCCTAGAGGTAGCCAAGCAGCATAACAATGTAAAAATATATTTAATTAGCTTAAAACTGGTTATATAGTTAGATTAGCCTAAAGAGTTAAAATTAAATAATTTGTAGCATAAGGGATAGGTTTAAAATTAAATTAAAATTAAAATATATTAAGGGAGAGCATAAGGGTTAGAGTTGGGGCTGAATTTAGTGTTAGGGTTATATTTTGGGTTCGGTGGGGGGTCAAAAGGTCAATATAGGAAAAAACAAAAAGCACTATTTTTGGTTTTTGCCCCATAACTCGCAAGAAAATACTGAAAAATATGGAAACATGCATATTTATGAACTCAGGACAACATTTAGAAACTATTTAGATGGGGTATTTTTTAATTATTGTATTTATATAAATAATATTTTAGGTCAAAGTTAGAAAAAGTGTTTTTTTTTTAAATTTTCCTCATATTTTATGATTTTGTTTGTAGTAAATTATAAGATATGATGAACATAATGGTATCTAATGAAAGGCCTTCTTATGATGATACAAACATCATATAATTTGTGTGAGTGCAGTATCTGAAAAAGAAGAAAATTGCAGCTAAACACAAACACCCCAGAAATGTCAAAACAGCCATTGTCACCAAGGGAAAGTCAAGGTAAAAATGTCTTGTCACTAAAGGGTTACACGTTTTTTGCACTATATATGTTTTCTGTTTATATTTCATGTTCCCTGTATGACATTCTGCAACCTCAAATCTTTCCAAACTACTGAAGTTATATGTACAGCACATTGAGGAGTGCTGAGAGTGGCAGCACTCCTCAATGCTGTCTAAAGACAGGTATTTATTGTTCATTTTACTGTTATTTGGTGATACACTAATCTTTTCAAACACTGTATAAAGCCAGCCTGGTTCACATTAATTAAATCAGGGAAGATTCTACCAATTCTCTTTGCTAGAACAGAGGCGTAAATTTCTGTATCTATCTTCAGAAGCGAGAACGGTCTTAAGCTGGTGATGTAATCTGCTTCTTGCCAGGTTCTAAGCTAGGTGTAATGTTCCCCTGTAAGATTTCCCTTGGGAGCTTGTCAGTAGCTGTTGTTTCATCAAATGCATCTAAGAGAGTTAGAACTATTTCCTTAACCAACATTTTGTAAAAGCAGGCATCATAACATCCAGTTCTGGTGCTTTATTCATTTTCATTATTCCAATTCCTGGATTGCTTTACCTCATCCAGCTTAAATCTCTTGTTGAGTTCACCTAGTTGGTCCTTAGTTGGTTTAGGATAATTCTTATCCTTATAGTTTGATTCTCAACTTCTGTGCTAACTTTGGGGATATTATACAGGGAACAGTATTAATTCCCAAAAGCCTTGCCAATTTTATGAGGTGCTAGATGTAGTTCTCCTTCGTTCTTTAAATGAGTTATCTTTTTTTTTTCATTCTTTTAAAAAAAATATTGGTTAATAATTGTTCTGCTTTATTACCCTTATCATACCATCGGGTCTTACTTGATGCTAACATTTCTTTTTCTAAGAGAATAAAGGTTTTTTTTTCCTTTCATTTGTATTACAAAATTTTGTACAAAATTAACATTATTATAATTAGCATCAATAATACATTTTATGTGTTAAAATAACATTCCATAGGATCAGCTTACATAACATTCATCCTTCATGCATACATTGGGGAGTTACTTAGAAGAAAAGAATTTCCGATGGCAAGGAAAATTTCTATTATGTGTTAGCTGTTTCATTTTCTTTCAATGTCCAGGGGTGCCAGATGTCATAGTACCTACTCAAATTATTTGTATTGACATAAAAAGCTATTTCCATATAGCATTGATAATTTATTTGAGCTTTAATTTCCACCCAGCTTGGGCATGTGGTGTTTTTTCAGTGTCTAGCAAAACATAATTTAAGTGCCATGAAAATGTGAGTCGTAAGGCATCTTCCTGGTCAGATGTAAGTGGAGTAAGAAGGATTGGGCTGAAATTGGTTCTATAATAGACTGGTGACAGTAAGGATATAACTATGGTCACATAGTGGTAGAAAGGACAAGGACGCATTTTTATTTATTTAATATATAGCACTCCAATATAAATATAAAAAGCTGAAAGTAATAATTAATGATTTTTGAATATTAGTAAATGTAGAAAAAGTAATTATCTCCACCTTCATGTTATAAGAAAGAGTGTAAGGATATAACTATGGCCACAGAGTGGTGGAAAGGAAAGGGACATATTTTGCGTTGGTTTTTTTTCTCCCTCTCTTCCCGTTTAATTCCCTTCTGGGAAGAGGTCTCCTATATTGAGGAAAACACTTTTTTCTTTCTCATTTTTTTTTGTGTCTGTTGTTTTTTGTTTTTTTTTAGTAATGATTTCCCTGGAGGCCTGCGTTTCCCCCGCCTGGTTGGTCTTATTTTGGACATTAGACTAAAGTTAATTGGACTCTCTGTTAATTAGAGTTAAATGTCTCTCTGTAAATGCCCAGGGATTAAACTCCCAATTTCCTGAGGAAAGAAAGGGTGGAAGTGGCTTGTTTTTTTCAGGAAACCCATTGGCGAAGGGAGGATCCGAGACGTTGGGGTGGTAGCTGGTTCCCCTGGGTTTTCAATTCCTCACTGACTAAGTCCAAAAAGAGGAGCGTTAGATGTGTTTTTGCTAACCACCTCAAGACAGAGACTAAATATGAGGACAAGGAGTGCCGTTACTTGATTTGGGTGGGAACCATTAACGAGAATAAGTACACTTTGGTTAATATATATCTGCCAAACACAGATTCTCTGACAGTGTTAAAAAGGATTTTGGACAAAATGGATAAGATCAAGGAGGGATTCTTAATGGTTTCGGATGAAAAGGGATTACCTGAAAGAAATTACTATATTTTATAGAAAATAAAGTTGGGGACACTTCAGATAGTATAAGGAGGTGTGCTTATAAATGCGTGATTAGAGGTCATTTTATCAAAATGAAGAGTAGAAGAAAAATCAAACCACTATCAGATTTATATAAAGCATATTATAAATGCTTGGCACTTAATACAATCACATCTACACCCACAGGGTATGAGGAACTAAAAAGACATTAATAAACCAAAGAGAACTGGAGGTCACAGTTAATTATGAAAAAACTTAGAATGAAATACTACCACTGAAGCAATAAGATGGATAAGATGATGTCCAACCAACTTAAAAAAAGAACAAATAATATCATCCGAATACTAAAAGTAGACATCAGAATATGTATGACCCCAGATGATATACAGGGAGAATTTAAAGAATTCCACCAAAATTTATATAATTTAGAAGAGAAGTCAAATGAAGGGGAAATTCTTGATTATCTTGCCAACTGTTAGATTCCCTCCATATCTGAAGAAGAAAAAAGAGAGATTAATAGACCCTTTGAAAACACAGAAATAATCAATGCAATAGATAGATTAGTAAAAGTACAAAACCCCATGCCCTGATGGCTTCACTAACCTCTTTTATATAACTTTTACATTCGAATTGGCCAATTGCTGGGAGTATTCAGGGAGATAGCTCATACGGGCACGTGTCTGTCAGAGATGCTATATGCCAATGTCCTTCCTATAATCAAACAAGAGAAGCCCCCTGAAGAACCATCGACTTATCGAAGAATATCTTTGATAAATGTAAATGTTAAGCTGTATTCAACTGTTTTGGCAGAGAGAGTCAAGTCGATGCTGAGCAAGTTAATTGATAAGGACCAAATATACCAAGATAATAGAAATAAACTTTCTCCATTTATTGAAATACACTAACAACAATTTACAAGAGGGGAGTACTGTCAATCTATCCAGGTGGGGACAAATTAACGCACTTAGATGCCACTTGATGCCAAAATGGCTAAACCTATTTCGTCTAATTCCCCTGAAAATTCACCAATTATGGCTAGATATGCTACACTTTTTTTTATTTTTTTAAATATCATTTATTTTATTGTATCATATTATTTAAAAGGGTTACATTACAAACATTACATTTCTTCACATTTTCTTATTCGTACTTCCAGACTATAGTTGTAACCATTGCTGGGATTGAACCCTGGACCGCTGTGTTTCTGGTGCCTGTGTCTGTTCCGTGCTCCACCAGAGGGCTTGGTTTTCAGTACTGCTTTGTGTCTGTCTAGCTCCTGCCCATACTTAATTCCGCCCAGGTGTTCCCTGTCCTTCATTAACTTCCTTGTTATTTAAACCCCCTCCTCCCAGCACTCTTTGCTGGAACATTTTGCCTGCCTGTCTTTTGCTGGTGTTATTGTTTTGTTCCCTGATCCACTGTTATCGATTTGGCCTGTACCCTGACTTCTCCGTCCTTCTCCAGTCCTGACCTTTTGGCTTGTGACCCCGACTACGTTTTCTGATTTGCCCGTTTGTTCCTGTTTGACAAGATGCCCAAAAGAAGACCGCAAAACCCTAATTGTGGCCGCTCAAAGCCTGGGGCTCCACCCTTGGGGGAGAGTGGTCACCCTGCACAGGGTATCACACCTGCTCCAGCCCTTGCATCTGGACTCCAGCCAGAACTGGCAACCATGCCGCTGACAATAGTTCTATATAAATCTTGCACCACATCTAAAAGTACCTTTCAAGCTTAACCAGATGGAAGAGCCCTTTTTATTTGGATCTTCATCCTCACTTCAAAGGATACGAATGAACTCTCCAACTGGTATACCTCGGAAGGTGTTCCTGGGATGAAAACTGGTAGCCAGCAAAGTAGTGTTGCCTGCTGTATCTTTTCTAAAATTAGTTGTATCTACATTGTTTCCACACAAATTTCCTGTCAATTGTAAATCCAAAAAGCTGTTATGATTGATGGTAAACTTGAGATTAAATTCATTTGTATTTACATACTGTAAAAGTTGTGTTCCCCATCCCATACCAAAAGCAGGTCATCAATGTACCGGCCGTACCACATGATGTGTTTCCTGAAGGGATTGTCACTATTAAAAATATATTTTGTTTCCCACATTCCCATGTATAAATTTGCATAGGAGGGCGCAAATTTAGCACCCATTGCTGTGCCGCACCGTTGTAAGTAGTAGGTACCATTAAACAAAAAATTGTTGTGGCTTAGAAGAAACTCTATGCAATTACAAATATAATTTTGTTTATTTGGTGTAAGGTCTGAAAAATATCGGAGGAAACGCGTAAGGCGTCTCTTTTTTCGTTGTATCCTGTCCAGTTTCTTTTTTGTACTAGCCTTTTTTACGACTTAATAAAATGGCTTAATTTTGGCATTCCTGTCTACTGTAAGCTCCCTCCACAAACCGTTTGTTGCTTCTAATTTTGATTTATTACACAGGCAGGATAGCCTGGCATTGAGGGAGCCTCCATTTCGTCTACTTTGGGCTAAAATAGGAGGAATTATTTTTACTTGGCTCTCGACCGAGGAGGTCCTTCAGTTTATTTGTCTTTATATTTTTATTCTGCCTTATGGATTCTGCTAAAGGCTCTACTGAAATCAAGTACAGTAGCGGGTATAGTGGGCAGCCTTGCCTGGTTCCGTTATACAGATGGAACCAGTCAGAGATGAACCCTACCCACACCACTCTTGCTGACGGTGTGGTGTATAAGGCTAATATTGCATCCATTATCCATCCTTCAAAACCAAAAGCCCCCATGGCCGTCTCCAGGAACCCCCATCTGACCCTGACACCTTCTCAGCATCCAAAGACAGGGCCAGATGGGGGATCTCTCTCTTCCTCACCCAGTCCAAAACATCCACCAATCGTCTAACATTGTTTACCGATGTCCTTCCTGGAACAAATCCAACCTGATCAAGATGGATTATGGAGGGCGATACTACCTTCAATCTTTCTGCAATTACTGCTGCGCACAGCTTAATGTCTGTGTTCAACAGAGAGATAGGGCGATAACTAGAGACCATCTCCGGATTCTTCCCCTCCTTTATTATGCTGGTAATATTAGCTTTGAGTAGCTCCTCTGGGATGTCTTTTTTATTGGCCATATAATTGAAAGTTGAGGTCAAATCCTGGACTATGTCTTTTTTGAAAACTTTATAGAATAAGTTATTAAACCCATCCGGGCCCGTTGTTTTATTTAATTTTAATTTGTCGATGCATCTGTTTATTTCAGCTTCCTGAAAGGGATGGTTTAAACTTTGTAGTTGGTCTAAATTTATTTTTGGCAAAGTAGGCTGTTTAAAATATGACATTACTTCTTTTGAGTCTGGCTCATCAGGGATCCTGTAAAGGAGCTGATAATAATTTTTGAAGGAGGTTGCTATTTTAGATGGTGTCATCATTATTCCTTCCTCTGTACTTATTAATGTTCTTTGTTTTTTAGCTTCCTTTTTTTCAATTTTTGCTGACATTAATTTGTTCACTCTATTGTTCTTATAATACCAGGGAGTCTTAAGTTTTTCCAATGTTTTGTTTATCTTTTCTAATTGTTGATCATTTATTTCCTGTTCTGATTGTAAGATCTTATCTGACAGTGATTGAGATGGGGTCTCTGTTTGCCAATTTTAGAGAGTCTAAGGTAATAAAGGAGGCAGCCAAATTTTGGTAGTTCCTCTTCTTTTGTGCCCCAAGTTTAATCAGATGACCTCTAACTACTGCTTTAACCCCTTAGTGACCGAGTGCTATGTTGCATTTGATGTGCCTTGAAGACCAGAATTCCATTATTTTTGTCATACGTTTACTGAACTGTGAATTTCTTTCTTTGTGTTCAGTCCACCCACACAATTTATATATCATTTTTTAAAGGACAGATAGGGCTTTCATTTGATACTATTATTTTCATCATATGATATAATTTACTATAAAAAAAAATATTAAATATGATGAAAATATGCCATAAAAAACACTGTTTCTAACTTTGACATAATAATTTTTTTTTTTTTTACACAATTACCGTATTTGCTCGATTATAAGACGACCCTGATTATAAGACGACCCCCCAAACTTTGGATATTCCTTTAGGAAAAAAACTAAAAGCCTGAATATAAGACTACCATATAGGAAAAAAAGTTAAACTTATATATATTCACATGTAAATTGCTTTTTTAATAAAAAATTATATAAAAAAATGCATTTCTTGTTTTTATTTCCTTTTATGTGCCAATGCTGCCTCTCTCTTTCCCTTGCCCCCAGCTTTGTCTCTCTCCCCCTCCCTTTGACTCCCCCCTCGCCTCTCTCCCCCCCCCCCCTTGTTTCTCTCTGCCCCCCTCCCTCCCCTTGTTGCTCTGTCCACCCCTCCCTATGCTAATTCATTCTCTGAACTGAGATATCACACTCAGAAAAGTGTATAGATGTTTGTTTTACGGTAGTTGTTTACGACTATAATAATTGTACTGATTTAATCTGTATAGATGCTTATTGGAGGAGACTGAGTTCTGCAATGGAGCATATGTGTTGTCTTTGTCATGCTGAATATTTTAATATTTATACTAAGAAAATTAGAATAATAAAAAAGAGGTGCCCTTACAAGGTCCATGAGGGGCAGGACCTTGTAATGTTGAGTCAATGGCTTTTTAACCCCTTGCCGACAAAGGACGTGCCAGGCACGTCCTGGGAGAATCTCCCTTAATGACAAAGGACGTGCCTGGCACGTCCTGCAGTGAATGAAGCGGTTTTTGCGATCAACGATCGCGAAAACCGCTTTAACAGTGCTGGTCTATTGCCTCGACATCGAGGCAATAGCCAGCACTGATATTTCTATTTTGGGACCCCCACGATCGCCCCACGGAGCGATCGTGGGGAGCCATATTGACGGAGCATGCTGCCGGTCTGAGCTTCGGAAGTGAAAGTAACTTCACTTCCGTCGCTCTGAATATGCTACTTGACTACCCCTAGTGGTAGTTTAGTAGCATTGCAATGGAAAATAATTAAAATACATATTTAATTAATTAAAAACAGGTTATTTAGCTATATTAGCCTATAGGGTTAAAATTAAATATATTTTAGCATAAGGGATAGGGTTAAAATTAAATTAAAGTTAAAAAATATTAAGGGATATAATAAGGATTAGAGTTGGGGTTAAATTTAGTGTTAGGGTTAAATTTTGGGTTGGGGTTGGGGTCAAAAGATCAATATAGGAAAAAAACAAAAAACACTATTTTTGTTTTTTGCCCCATAACTCGCAAAAAAATACCGAAAAATATGGAAACATGCATATTTTTGAACTCGGGACAACATTTAGAAACTATTTAGACGGGGTCTTTTTTAATGATTTTATTTGTGTAAATTATATTTTAGGTCAAAGTTAGAAAAAGTGGGTTTTTTTAAATTTTTCATCATATTTTATGATTTGTTTTTGTAGTAAATTCTAAGATATGATGAACATAATGGTATCTAATGAAAGCTCTTCTTATGACGATAAAAACAACATATAATTTGTGTGGGTACTGTATGTGAGAAAGAAAAAAATTACAGCTAAACACAAACACCCTAGAAATGTCAAAACAGCCATTGTCACCAAAGGAAAGTCAAGGTGAAAATGTCTTGTCACCAAGGGGTTAAAGTATGCTTTGATTGCTTTGAACAGTGTTTATCCAAATTTTTTCATTAACTTTAATTTAGGATTAAAATATATACAACTTTCTGCCCCCTTTTCTATTTACTCTGTCCTTTTTAAAAAGAGAATAGCCTTTTAAATTAACTGACCAGTTATGGGTTTCATCCCACCACGTTTCTGTGATACCGATAAAATTATACTGTTCAGCACTTATCAGTATCTCCAACTCACCCATTTTGTATTTCAAGCTTCTTGCATTTTCTAAAAGACATTTAAGATTACTACCCATTTTCTGTTTATTAGTTGACAAATACTTCATAACTGCAGGTTTAATTGTATGTACCTCCCTATAATCTATGCGAACCCCACCTATGCTCTCCTCCTCCTTTCCCATAGCTAGGCCCACATTCCATTCTTCTCTACCTACCATTACTCCATTGTGATCTTCACCCCCCCCTGAACCTAGTTTAAAAGCTCCCCCAACCCTCTAGCCATCACCTCTAGTACTGCAGCCCCATCTTCATTGGTGTGCAGTCCATCCCATCCATAGCGAATGTAGTCGACTGCAAAGTCTACCCAGTGCTCCAAGAACCCAAATCCCTCTTTCTTACACCACCTTCTCAGCCACGGCATTAATCTCCCTAAGCTTCCACTACCTACCTGATATACCGGGCAGAACTGGTAATATTTCAGAGAATATTATCTTGGAGATCTTTTCCTTAAGCATATTGCTTAGTGCCCAAAAATATTTTTTAAGGACCCCCCACCTTCCATTAACTTGGTTGTTAATACCAACATGTACTAAGACCACTGGATCATCCCCAGCCCCTCCCAATAATCTGTCTGCTGGTCCACAACATGCCTAACCTGAGCACCTGGGGTCCTGGTGACAGATTACCCTATCTACCTTCCTAATAATAGAATCCCCAACCACCAGTACCTGCCTAGCCTTCCTAGTGTCCTGATTACCCACTGTTCTGTGGAGGCTACCCACCTGGTTACTGGGGAAGTTGGCCTGCCCAAGATATGCCTCTTCTGAGCTGATCTTTCCAGCATTTTCACACAAACTGCCAAACATGTTGGGGTAAACTAGCCCAGAACAAGCCTCCCTAACTCTTCGACTCCTACGACCATCATAGATTTCTGCCATCTTGCCAGTGTCCATGTCATTCATATGCCTGGCGAATTACTGTTTGCTATAAGGGATCGTAAAACCCATACAGTGAGATAACAGCTCATTTACTACTGCTAATTAGTTTATTTTGCTAGCTGGTAATTCCAAGCTGAGACATATGTATTGTTGTTGCTGAGTGGCATGGGAAAGGTTAATTTGGCTTAGTACCATTTGTGGAACTTGTTTTAAACTATAACAAATTAATTAATACTTTGGTTAATTAGTAAATGTTTATTGTGGTCATTTAGAAGATAGTACTGCTATATGTTGACAAACCGTGGTAGACTTTTTATCAGACTAATGTTGTTATAACCAGCCAGTTACTGTGACTTGAAACTGCATAATTCAATACATGTTACTGTGAATTACTGATTTACTTTCAGAGAATATCTCTTTAAATTACATTGTTAATTGTTCTGTTATTACACAACCAATTAATGCTGTTCTTTGGGGTAGATATTAATTCTAGTTAAACCAATTGTATTATGTGTGCATTACATGGAATATATGCTCGGAGACATTGTAGATGATATAGGACATTGTAAGACGTGAGGAATGTTAATGCAATATATGATTCAGTGATTATTGCTTTATTGGTGTACCAAATTATGAAGCTAGTAATTAAGTACTTATAATCAATCAGTATTGTATCTGAGGCTATGTGGGAGATTGATATGTTATAAGCATTATTGTCTGTTTACCTTTTGTATTGCATACTGATTAGATAACTACCTTATTAAATTTCTGCCAACACAATAATTTTTTTTTTTCATATTTTGATAAAATATTGTTTGTAATATTTTGGTAATAATAATCCCTACATATGTGGAGGCACTGCTGAGATCTATTTTCCCTAATTAAGAAATCATACAATTATTAAATTTCACGGTAGTTACTGTAATTTTATTTTGTCACATAATATAAAAAGTTGGTCTTTGTCTCAAAACATTGATCCGTGCATATAAAATGTCTATGCCTAGTAGACAAGGTGAGAGTATCCTCTCATCTGAAACAGAGATGTTAGCACATCTTCAAAATGTTAAACATGACATAATGAAAGGCCTTCATAAAATTTTGAGGATTAAAGAGTCTTATGAAGACTGGCTTAAACCCCTTAAGGGTGAAGCACAAAATACTCTGATGGATGAGTGGTCAGAAGGATCCTCTATTCTTAGATATTTGCATTCCATTGTT
The DNA here is from genome assembly GCA_036172795.1 of Pelodytes ibericus. Taxonomy (NCBI): domain Eukaryota; kingdom Metazoa; phylum Chordata; class Amphibia; order Anura; family Pelodytidae; genus Pelodytes; species Pelodytes ibericus. Next base: position 38,132,097 of record CM069866.1, on the reverse strand, counting down.
TCCCAGCCTCATTTAAGAGAAAAAGAAGGGTTAATTGTATCTTCATGGCCCTAGTTTCTTATTATGACTTCACATTTATTGCAAGATCGTGAAGCTAGGGAGAAAGAATTGTCTAGTCTCCAAAAGGAGCTAGGAGAATCTCAAGCATCCCTAAATCAAGCAATAGAAATCCAGGTAGCATTTAAACAGTTAAAGTCAAAGGTTGATGACCATACTGTTGTGTATAATAAGCTAAATAGCTGTTATTTAGATGCTTTGGGTAGGGGAAATTAGATAAAGTCTAATCTTGATGCATGTCTTACCAAGGTACATCAACTCAAAGCACAATTGTGAAAATATCAAGAGGGAAGTGTTAAAATCCATGAGACATCTTCTCATGGTGAAAGTGAACATTCAGGTGCTGGGTGGGTTAAATCATCCACCACTGTGAATGAGTCTCTTTCTAAAGACAAAGTTTGGTTAAGCAATTACAAACTTGCAGGTACAGGTGAATCAACTGGTTGCTGTCAAACCACAGCAGGAGCAGAAGGTTAACATTTCTGCTACACACTATTCCTCTGATAAGGAAGACAATAAAAGTGAGGAGAGTGATAGTGAATCTTCTGTTCATGCAGAGGGTCATGTGTCAAAAGTCTCATCTATGAATTTTCAAGGCGCCAATAAGGCCAAAACACCCAGACCCCATACCTCTAAATGAGCAAAAAAGGAGACTTTTCACCCATAAAGTCACCCATACCGGTCTATGATTTCCCTAAGGTAATTAAATTCCTAAGGGATACTGTATGTGAATTCTCTAAAAATGGCACAGCTAATATTGCTGATAATTTAGAATCCTTTGAAGGTGCAATGCAGTCTTTAGGAATGGATGATGATGTCCACAAGAAACGGTATGTGGTGTGGACTTTTGCAAGTAATCAAAGACAGTACTTTGAGGGTTTACAAAGTATGCAAAATCTATCTTCGTCTAATATGAAGTATGAGATTAAGTTAGAATTTGGACAGTATAAAACTGCCGCTAAGAAGGCTGTATATAACTTGAAATGAACTAAAGTCCAAGAGAATTTCTAACTGTTCTAAAGAATGCATATTCTCTTACAGAACGCAGGCCGCATTTTGAATCTCCAGAATTTAGAGATCTGTTTTTCAATGCATTACCTGTCACATTACAGTTTAATCTCGCTAGAGATTATGATAAGAGACGGTCATGAGATTGGCTTGTTAATGAATTCATGATGCTTTACACAGTGTCTCATTCAAATGACGGCATGCCTCATAGAAAGGTAAAGAAACATAATGGGAAAGTCGTGGCAGAGACCCAAGTCCATCTGGGAGGTGGTTAAATGTCCCAAACCTCATAAAAAAGAAGTGGCTACAGCTCCACCTGTAGTAAAACCTAAAAGATTTCATACAGAATCGCAGGGTACCAGGGAGAAAAACCTTTTTAGCAAAAGGAATCCCCAGTGGAATAACAGGTTTAATAAAAACAGATATAATCAATCTGAATTCAATGACTCCCACAAGTCTCAGCCATCCAAACCTAATCATTATAGGCAGAATAGGAATGGTAACAATAATTTTCGTCAGCAGATTAATCAAATGAATGATCAAATGAACAAATTGATGGAGCAAATTACTAAATTAAGTCAATCTGTTGCTACAGCAACCACCAATCCTTTCTTTAGGGGTTGGTCCAGCAAAATGTGTACCATCAATTTCCATTGGAAATAAGACAGCTAAACATATATTTCTAGTGTTAGATGATCCCCGCTACCAGGTTTACATTGGCAATTATGTCATACATCGCTTTGCCATACACATTGACCTAATTAACTCTAATCTTTGGACTAGGTTAAAAGGAAATCCTTCTGAATGTCAGGATGAAGATGAAAGCCTGAAATCGGCACAACTAGTGCCATATGCTGTAAGTGTGCAATTTCCTGGTGATGTAACCATCCCACAAGGGACAAGCAACTTTCTTTTACCCCTACAGGTAAAGAAAGGTCAGAGATTGAGAAATCCTGAAAGCCTAATCTGCTTATCCAACAGGATGCAGCAGCTTGGTATAATGGTTATACCCACACCAATGGTAAGTATTCATCAAAACCCTACTCATGTTGTGGTAAGCAACATGGCACCACATAATGTTACCTTATCTAAAGGAACTGTTGCAGGTTTTGCTTTGGATGCAGAATACTATACTTTTGGTTTTCAAAACCATGTTATAGGCCTCATACCTGAGAAATGCTTAACTGAAGAACAAATAGTAGAACAAAATTTTAATTCTGAAGGTTTATTCACCATTCTATCTGTTTACCCTTTCAGCATAGGTGAAAGATCATTCGCTCAGTGAGCAGAAGAAAAAAGAATATCACGACCAAAAGGAAAAAGTAAGTGAACACACAGGTGATCTAACTTCTAGGCTTGAAGACGCCTATGAAATAGGTCAACCTGAAATCTTTCCTGGATTTCAAGAAAGCGTTGAAGAGCAAATATCTTTGGGCAACGGTTGCTCTAATGACAGTGAGCGTCATCAGTTGAGGGAAATCCTAATGGAGTTCCAAGATATATTTGCTATAGATTCCTACGACTGTGGGTTTACTAACCTTCACGTCGCTAGAATCCAGACTGATCCAAGTTTACCACCTGTTTTTATTAACCAGTATAGACTTCCATTAGCATCCTATGATCCACTACTGTACATCATTAGGAATTTGAAGGAATGAGGCATTATTCATTCAGTGCACAGTTCATATAATAATCCTATCTTTGGAATTCTGAAGCCTAATAGTCAATGGCATTTATGTGCTGATTTAAGACAGCTAAATAAACGTGACTAAATGTCTGGGTGGCCTATGCCATACATAGACCAATGTTTGGTACAAATTCAGGGATCCAAAATATTTACTGCTCTTGATTGTGTGCAGGGATATTGGACCATTCCTTTACATAGGGAGGACCAATACAAATTGGCCTTCACGTTAGGTAAGCCGCAGTTCACTTGGACTAATATGCCTTTTGGATATATAAACTCTGGTCATGAATTTGCTGTATTCATGCATAAAGCAATGCCTGATGCACTCGAAAGGGGAACCTTATCCTATGTTGATTATGTCTTACTTAAAAGTACTTCTTTTGAGAAGCACATCTGGGAAATCAGACATGTTCTCAATCAGTTATTACATGATTGTACTGCTCCATCTCTGGATGATAATTCCACTTGAGGTGATTTTCTAGAGGAACAACTGCTTTCTCCCTATAAAGTTTATGACAATGAATACTGTCAACCACTACCATGTGTATACATAGATGGTTGTTCATATCATGCCACTATTGGTAATGAACGGAAGTTTGTCGCAGGTATTGGAATCGCCTATATAGGTGACTACCCAAATATATCCATAGGATACAGCGTTGGTCCTAAAAGTAGTCAGATAGCCAAACCGTTTATAAGACCATCCAAATGGCTATTAAAGAGTTTGTTATAATAACTGATTCTATGTTCATAACAGGTTTGTCAAATATCTTCCTAATTGGAAATGTAACCAAATGCTGAAAAGTAACAATACACCTGTCCAACATGGTGATTTGTTTTGTAAAAGTTGATTAAACCATTTACTGGAAGAAAACCAACGGTAATTCTAAAATACAAGGTATCAATAAAGAAGGGAACGATTTAGCAGATTCATTAGCAAAACAAGCAGTCATCAATGGAGAGCTTCTTAACATTGATGATCTTAATGGATCAATTTACATAACTAGACAGCAAGCTAGAAATGAAGTTGACCGTAATGTTGCACAATGCAGTCAAGAATCTCCTAGTGAGGATTTAATCGCTAGCCAAAAGAGCGACCCCATTATCGGTTTATTCTATAAGCATACAGTAGACCCTAATGCCAATCTCAACATTAAAAAAAATTGATGATGATTGTAAAGATAAAGAGGACTTGGTAATCTTAATGAGATATAAAATCCAATTTAGTATGATAGATGGTTTGCTTATCAGAACATCCAAACATGTTATAAGGCAATAGGTAGTCCCATGGTTTTCAGAGGTTTGATGTTACAACACGCTCATGATGCACCTACCTCATGTCATCGTGGTGACACGATCACATATGAAATATTGCGTGACTATGCTTATTGGCCACATATGCTAAAAGATGTGTAAACCTCAGGCTGCAACGCATCATGCACCACTTCAGAAATGGGGAATGTCTTTATCGTGGTCTGATATACAAATTGACTTCATAGGACCTGTAACTAGAGCTTCAAGAGGTAACAAATATATGTTAACCGTTACATGTTAATATACTAAATGGATAGAATGTATCCCTTGCAAAGGGGATCCAGTATTTACAAGTCAAACCAAGACGGTCGCATTAAGGGACAGAGGATATTTTCTTACAATTTGGGGGCTCGTCCGGGATCGGGAAGGTCATCCTTTGTCCGGTAAGATATACTTTTTTTTTTGGTTTATCTATCGGACTGAGGGCACTGGCCACATCCCGATCCTTATATTTGTGTGTCAGGGACATACATCCTTATAATATTTTTTTTTTGTTTTGGCTTTGTCCGGCACACATAACCAGGTCTCAGGGAGATCTTGCTAACTCACAGTCTCAGGGAGGCTAACACACAGATCTCAGGGAGATCCTTACAGTCTCAGGGAGGCTAACACACAGATCTCAGGGAGATCCTCACAGTCTCAGGGAGGCTAACACACAGATCTCAGGGAGATCCTTACAGTCTCAGGGAGGCTAACACACAGATCTCAGGGAGATCCTTACAGTCTCAGGGAGGCTAACACACAGATCTCAGGGAGATCCTTACAGTCTCAGGGAGGCTAACACACAGATCTCAGGGAGATCCTCACAGTCTCAGGGAGGCTAACACACAGATCTCAGGGAGATCCTTACAGTCTCAGGGAGGCTAACACACAGATCTCAGGGAGATCCTTACAGTCTCAGGGAGGCTAATTTACGGTCTCAGGGAGGCCAGACAGATCTCAGGGAGATCGTTCACTTTAATACCAGGGGTATTATTATTATTATTATTATTATTATTTTTTGGTTTTGTGTCAGGGACACATAGCCAGATCTCAGGGAGATCTTTCACTTTATTACCAGGGGTATTATACACTTAAATTTACAGTCTCAGGGAGACTAGACTATTCTTGGTTTGGCTTGTTTAATTGTAATTTTGCATGTTAATTGTATATTTGTATGTATGTATATATATATATATAAGATTAATTATAGAGTTATAAGGAACCTTAGACGGGTGGTAAGTGTACGTCTAAGAAAATTATTTCCCTGCTATTTGTTTATAGGTGGTAAGTATAAATATTTATATTATTTATACAGTAAATTCATTAGTTTAAAATGGGAATTTACGAGTCCAAAACTGATTACCCTATACCGAATGTTGGGGAAACATGTAAACAATATGTGGCCCGAGTTAGTCCCACACATTATTTTTTGATAAATCCCTTGGTAGATAATATGGCCGGATGGACTGAATTCATGAAATCCAGCAGTCCATTTCCGAGGGCAGGAGATAATGACCCTTTTCATATGGATATGGTAAAGGGACTTTGTCTCGGAGACGAGGAAACTTTTCCATATTACCACGGGGATCCACAGTGGGATCACAAATATATGCAATTAGGAGGGGAACAGTGGTTAGAAATTGCCCCACATTGGTATGACAGATCCACAAATTCTACCAAAAATAAGAACCCCAAAAAGAAACTCAGTTACTTTCAGCTATCCCTGCAGACGCTGTCTATTTTAGTGTCATTGATCTTAAGAATGCTTTCTTTTCGATCCCAGTTGACGAAGAGACCAGACCTCTTTTTGCTTTTTCCTTTGAGGGTCGACAACTAACTTGGGCACGAATGCCCCAAGGTTATACTGATTCACCAGTTGTGTACAGTATTGTCCTCCAAGCCACTTTGCAATCATGGCACCCCCCCTGTGGTTCTGTCCTATTACAATATGTGGATGACTTGCTGCTATGTAGTATGTCAGAGGAGAACTGCCTGGCAGATGGTTTATCACTGTTACAATGGTTGTTTGAATGTGGTCACAAAGTTTCTCTAACAAAAATGCAATGGTGTCAAATACAGGTTGAATATTTAGGGTTTGTTCTCACAAAAGGGGTACGCAAAATCAGTCCGTGAAGAATCCAATCTGTAGCGGGACTGGTCACCCCGCACACCAAGAAAGACATGCTGTCCTTTCTCGGAATGATTAACTATTGCAGACAATGGATTCCCGATTGTTCATATTATGATAACATATTGAGACAAACCACTCTGGCAGACATGCCAGATCTTATCAAATGGTCACCAGAAATGTTGTATGCTCATGATTTTTTGAAATGTGCATTAATGTCAACCCAGGTTTAGGACTCCCTGACTACAAATTGTCATTTCACATATTTGCCAGACAAAACTGTAAAACTATGGCGGTGGTGCTCACCCAATTTCATGGAGGCAAGTTGCGTCCTTGTGCATTTTTCTCAAAGGTTATGCCAGTTTCTGTACAAGGAATGCCGGCATGTCTAAGATATCTGGCAGCCTCTGCAATGATGGTGGAATTATCTACCCCACTCACTCTGGGACACCACACTGTACTCCACACCACACATGATGTTTTAGGTCTCCTTAAGGGACTACACACACAACACATGTCAGCACAACGTTTATCAGGATATGAGATCCTTTTACTCAGTAATCCCACGTTAGAAGTTCAGCAAGCAGCACATAATTCTGGACCATCAGCTATCCTAAATGCCCTTTTGGGTCTCAAAGGGGAAGAGGATAAACTCCCCGATTTACACGACTGCTTACACTGTATCAAACATGAAACTTCCCCCAGAATAGATTTGTCATCCACACCCATTCCACTGGCCCCAGAAATTTTTGTTGATAGTTCCTGTAGCCGTCCCAATGACACAACGTACCATGCAGGATATGCTATTGTTATGTTGCCAGATATTGTTATTGATTCTGATTCTATTCTTTATCTGTCAGCACAAGCCGCAGAACTTATTGCTCTTACCCGCGCCTGCCAATACTATACAGGTAAGCCTGTCACCATTTACACAGACAGCAAGTATGCCCATGGTGTTGTCTGGGACCACGGCACTATATGGCTGCGCTGAGGTTTCATTTCAGCTGACGGTAAGCGCATTTCACATTCACATCTAGTCACTGATTTACTGCAAGCAATCCAATTACCATCACAATTGGCTATTGTACACTTCCGTGCCCACACAGGGGGCAAAGATCATGTTTCACAAGGCAATGCCTTTGCGGACATGGAAGCTAAAAAGGCTGCCCTTAAAGCTCCAGCAGTACAACAAATGGCCATACTAAAACCTGCATCCCTCGAGGAAGCCCAAATGATTACTGATTTACAAGCTACAGCTTCACAATATGATCTCGAGGACTGGTGTTATCCTGTGCTGCAGAAAAATCCACGGAGTGGATTGATCTGCAAAGAGGGGAAACCATGTATTCCCCAACATAGTGCAGGTCATTTCATATCACATTTTCATGGCATTGGACACAACAGTATACAAACAACACACACGTTACTGACAGACTCTTTTTACTTGACAGACGCACGCACATTAATCAATGATTACATTAAACGCTGTATCACATGTCTCAGAAATAATCCTAACACCAATACATCAATTAAACATCAACATTTGGAATATCCCACAGCACCATTCACTCATTTACAAATTGATTTCACACATATACCACGAAAAAAGGGACTCCAGGAATATGCTTTAGTGATTGTGGATATGTTTTCACGTTGGCCTGAAATTTTCCCTACCAAACAAGAGGATGCCAAAACAGTTGCACGCATTTTAACATTATTCCCAGATGGGGATGCCCAACCAAGATTGAGTCTGATCAAGGTCCCGCATTTACTTCTAAAGTAAACAAAGAACTAGTGAAACTCCTTCACATCGAATGGAAATTTCACATCCCATACCACCCGCAAAGTTCAGGGATTGTAGAGCGCATGAACAGAACGTTCAAAGACAAACTAAGAAAGGCTACTGCTGGGTCATTTGAGAAATGGAAAACCATGTTACCTATAATACTTGCAGAAATCAGAATGACCCCCAATAAAAAGACAGGTCTATCCTCTTTTGAGATTTTAATGGGACGTCCTTTCCCCACTCCTTGGGCTAGGAAGCCCCTAGTAGTTCAAGAAGGAGATTTAGATCTCATAAGGGAACAATATGTACGTGATTTAATCACAACATTAGATAAAATTGAAGCAAACGTTGCTTGTAAGTCTTCCTCTCTTTCACAGGAACCAACACACCCATTCCAGGTCGGAGATGAAGTGATAGTGAAAGCTATTCGGAAGAAGAATCCTGGAGATTTCCCATACGGACCCACGACAACGGTAGTGGCTATCACCCGCACAGCTGTGCTAACTGAAAACTCCCCTACGTGGATACATGCCACAAGAGTGAAATTGGTACAGAAAAAGGAGGTAATAACGGGGGCAGACAGCCCTGACCTCGAAGAGAATCACCAAACAAAGGAGGTAAGACCGGAGACAGACAGTCTTGACCTCGAAAACAACCCACCCACAGCTGAGGTATTAACGGTGGCAGACAGCCCTGACCTTGAAGATGATGAAAGACTCCCTCAGTTTTGGAACATGGTGGACGATTAAGTTGATTTTGTTTTTCTGTAACATACACAATACCCAAACTGAAGTAGATATTACACAAGAGGGAGGCACCCCCATATACTGGAATAATGATGACGGTAAAAATATATTTTATAACACAAAAGGGGCCAACACCACCTTTTGGTTTAATTCATCCAACACCCAGGTAGCTACTTTTAGATTCAACCACAGTTTATGTGATAGGGATACTGTTCCTATATGCGTCACTCCATACATATGTGTAACAGATTCCTAATGGGGGGGATGATTGTAAATATTGGGAATCAGTGGGTTGGAACACTGGACACGACTGGGGATACAAACCTAAGAGTGCCCTTGATCGAAAAGATAAACATGGCAAATCCCTACTCACCAGGATGACCCTCATGAAAGTAGGAAACATAGCAACCTACAATTATGATAATTGTAAGACTATGAGGAAATCAGATGCAATCCAACTTTCCTTAAATATTGAAAACCCATCCCCTAGTGATAGAGGGAGATACATATTGAGGATTTATTATCCAGGAGGGGAGGGAAGCATTCATTGCCCTTTTTATATTGATGATATGTTTAATAACTAACGATACAAACCCCCTGTATTATCCAAACCAACAGTTGCCATCATTCCGCCCCGTATGTCTCTATTTAATAATATGAAAGCTATTTCCAATCCCACATTTGAAGATACATTTGCAGCCGAAACAGGGTTTTCAGATATCAATTTATGGTTAGAATGGATGAAATACAGCGCCACATCTGTAAATAAATCAAATTGTTATGTTTGTGGTTCTGCACGACCTCACCTTTGCACGGTTCCTTTAAATTTACCTTCTGATATTGAGGAATGTTTCTTACAAACATTCCTCAATACGAGTTCCAATGATTCTACATGCCAAGGATGGAAACACAAATACCCTCTCCTCACCAACACCCCCCGCCATGGTGAGGGTATTACCATATATCCAGGTAACTACACCTGTTACAAGGGTGGCAGTACTGGTAGGTCGGTAGGCAATTTTTCAGAAGGATATTGTAGTTCTTATAGCAACATGTCCACTGATACAACTCAAAATCAAATATATTCAATAAGTGATGTATATTGGATCTGTGGTGATAAGAAAATAAGATTCAGATTAGAAGGTAATTGGAAAGGTGAATGCGCTCATGCCAAAGCACTCATGAATATACATATTTTTACAGAAAATGTACACCACACGAGCATATCCCACATAACAAAAGGTTCAGTCACCCCACAGGGTAGTTTTGACCTACATGTATATATTGATACCATCGGAGTCCCAAGAAGGGTCCCCGATGAATTTAAGGCTCGAGATCAGGTAGCTGCTGGTTTTGAATCAATATGGCCTATAATCACTGTAAATAAAAACGTAGACTGGATAAACTATATTTATTATAATCAACAACGTTTTGTTAATTATACAAGAGATGCATTAAAAGGCCTAGCTGAACAGTTACAAGCCGACTCCATTATGACATTCCAAAATAGAATGGTTCTTGATATGCTCCTTGCTGAAAAGGGAGGTGTATGCAAGGTATTAACAGACCCTACTTCATGTTGTACGTATATTCCTGACAATACAGGACCTAATGGAAAGGTTACCATAGCTACACAGAAACTCGAGGACTTATCCATAGAGTTAAAGAAGAACTCAGGTATTGCCAATCCTTGGGACCAATATTTTGGTTGGCTAAGAGATTGGAAAAAGGTTTTAACTCAATTGGGAATAATCATATTAGTGGTGTTAGTTATTTTCGCACTAGTAGTATTGTGCATAATTCCCTGTTTTCGTAAATTGGTTATTAAAGGCATTACACAGATGACTATGTATGAAACAAATCTGCCCCTCGATCCCCAACAGCATACCCCAGAAGGATATCAGCAGTATTTAAGGATTTATAGACAGAAGCAAAAGGGGAAGAACCATATTATATGAATCATATGGTTCTAAGAGGGGATTGAAAGGATTAATTTGGATCTGTGAGGGTTAAAAGCCGACAGTGTGTCAAAGAAGCTGATGTCTGCAGCACCTTCTGGAAGGCCAGATCTCGCCAGTAGCGTAATTGTTATTAGAATGGTCTTATCTTACTATTCCAAGGCCAGAACAGAGGTTTCTGGAACATCAACAAGTTGTCTCTGAAAGTTCTGTAATTTTCCATAAGAACGACTTTTGTAACACTATTTTACATATTACGTTTTAAGTGCATTTCCTTGTAAAACACGCCTTTCTACATATTAGAATATTAGAATAACCAATTATATCGTAGTAAATAATGATTTTATCTTCGTTTATATACGCTTGTTTAAACAATTAAAATCAGAGTTGTTTCACAGTTGCATTGGTGTCGGTCTCAGTTATTCACTGTGAGATAGCTCTCCTGGATCCAGTATTTACAAGTCAAACCAAGACGGTCGCATTAAGGGACAGAGGATATTTCCTTACAAACTTGATCAATGCTGCAACCACGCATCAATATGTTAAAAATGTGCACAAGCATCTCCAACAAGGATTTGCTTTTGCCCAGAAGAATCTAGAAAAAGCAGGAACCAGTACAAAAAGCTATTATGATTTTAAAACCACTAAGAAGGAGTATGAAATCTCCGATCAGGTTTATCTAAATAACTTTGCGCAAAACCAAGTCAAGGAAAATAAATTCCTACCTTCTTGGAAGGGATCATATGTCATAATAGACAAGATTTCCATAGTAGCGTATAAGATTAGGAATCCTAAAGATGGTGATTTTATTGAAAATTGAGTTCACATTAACCAGTTGCATGCTTGTCATCCTAGATCTCAATTGAGAATTTTAGGTAATGATTCTGATGCGGAAGACTGAACATCTATCCTGATGCGGAAGACTGAAGTCAACGGAGTGGTATCATATAAAACCCTGAAATTTGTTGTGAGATTGTTGTGAGTTGTTAGGATCCTCTTTTCCGTTAGGATGAATCCTGGCGTCTCTTGAATCAAAATTCTGGATGATGGTTCTGGCTCTGCGATCGGTTCCTCCCATAGTTCTTGACACAGGAGCAGGATGATCCAGATAACTGCCACATCCTTCTTGGACATCTTTTTGTCTCAGCACTTTAAACAGCAACTCGACTTGGAATTGTTCTGTTTAAAGATTCAAGAAAAAACATGTAATAAGTAATCATACTTATCAATTTTATAACATCGTTCAAGCTGAATTTTTTTTAGCTACTAGCAATTCTAGCTAATATGCTAACTTTTTTTTATAAAGATATTTAAAATCTTGTAATAAGTTCATATATGGAACAAATTACCTCTCCTCATTCCTATCTACATCTCCTTACTGATTTCTCAGTAGTTTGCACTTAGCAATTTAAAACAAGCTGTAAAGACAAGTTTAACACAGATGTAGTTGTGTACGGAAAATGGTTAATGACATGGATATACATGACATCATTATATATATTGATTCCAAACTGAGACACATTTATTGTTGTTGCTGAGTGGCATGGGAAAGGTTAATTTGGCTTAGTACCATTTGTGGAACTTGTTTTAAACTACAATGAATTACTTAATACTTTAGTATAATAGTAAATGTGTATTGTGGTGATTTAGAACATTGTTAATTGTTCTGTTATTACACAACTAATCAATGCTGTTCTTTGGGGTAGATATTAATTCTAGTCAGGGGCGTCACTAGGGTTGGTGTCACCCGGTGCGGAAACTCATGGTGTCACCCCCCTGGATTTCCTCCAATACAATGCCACACAGATTCCTTAGATGGCCTATTAACTATGCCACACACAGGAGCCCCATAAATTATGCCACACACAGGAGCCCCATAAATTATGCCACACCAGAGCCCCATAAATTATGCCACACCAGAGCCCCATAAATTATGCCACACCAGAGCCCCATAAATTATGCCACACCAGAGCCACACACACACACACACACACAGGTGCCCCATAATTATGCCACACAAAAGAGTCCCTTAATTATGCCACACATGGGGCTCGATAAATATGCCACACACAAGCGCCCCATAAGTATGCACACATGGGACCGCCATTAATTATGCAACACACAGGAGCCCCAGGTGGTGACAATTGTACAATTATAGATACCAGGAATATTGTGCCACTCAGAGCCCAGTAATATTGTGCCAGTCGAATACCAGTAATATTGTGCCATTCAGATACCAGTAATATTGTGCCACTCAGAGCCCAGTAATATTGTGCCAGTCAGATACCAGGAATATTGTGCCACTCAGAGCCCAGTAATATTGTGTCAGTCAGATACCAGGAATATTGTGCCATTCAGAGCCCAGTAAGATTGTGCCAGTCAGATACCAGTAATATTGTGCCAGTCAGATACCAGTAATATTGTCCCACTCAAAGCCCAGTAATATTGTGCCAGTCAGAGCCCAGTAATATTGTGCCAGTCAGAGACCAGTAATAGTGTGCCAGTCAGAGACCAGTAATAGTGTGCCAGTCAGAAAGCAGTAATAGTTTACCAGTCAGAGCCCAGTGATAGTGTGCCAGTCAGAGCCCAGTGACAGTGTGCCAGTCAGAGCCCAGGAATATTGTGCCAGTCAGAGCCCAGGAATATTGTGCCAGTCAGAGCCCAGTAATATTGTGCCAGTCAGAGCCCAGTAATATTGTGCCAGTCAGATGCCTGTAATATTGTGCCAGTCAGAGCCCAGTAATATTGTGCCAGTCAGAGCCCAGGAATATTGTGCCAGTCAGAGCCCAGGAATATTGTGCCAGTCAGAGCCCAGGAATGTTGTGCCAGTCAGAGCCCAGGAATATTGTGCCAGTCAGAGCCCAGGAATATTGTGCCAGTCAGAAACCAGTAATATGGTGCCATTCAGATACCAGTAATATTGTGCCAGTCAGAGCCCAGTAATATTGTGCCAGTCAGATACCAGGAATATTGTGCCACTCAGAGCCCAGTAATATTGTGTCAGTCAGATACCAGGAATATTGTGCCAGTCAGAGCCCAGGAATATTGTGCCAGTCAGAGCCCAGGAATATTGTGCCAGTCAGAGACCAGGAATATTGTGCCAGTCAGAGCCCAGGAATATTGTGCCAGACAGAGCCCAGGAATATTGTGCCCCCCCCCCCGGGACGCCACTGATTCTAGTTAAACCAATTGTATTATGTTTGCATTACAGGGAATATATGCTAGGAGACATTGTAGATTATATAAGATGATATTGTAAGAAGTGAGGAATGTTAAAGCAATATATGATTCAGTGATTATTGCTTTATTGGTGTACCAAATGATGAAGCCAGTAATTAAGTACTTAAAATCATTCAGTATTGTATTGTATCTGAGGCTATGTGAGATATTGATATGTTATAGGCATTATTGTCTGTTTACCTTTTGTATTGCATACTGATTAGATAACTACCATTTTAAATTTCTACCAACATAATAAATTATATTTTGAAGTAAAGATAGTGTTGCATGGTATATTGTTGGGAATTATATAGCGGTGTGGATTTCAAAGAAATTAGCATCAGAGGTAAAATATAGGGCATCTCTTTTAAATTGAAATTGTGGGTGTGGCCCTACAATTATTAATAGCACCATATTAATATTAATATTCATAATTATTAACATTTTTAATATTAGTAAATTATTATTTTTTCATAGTTTGATAAAATATTATTTGTAATATTTTGGTCATAATAATCCTTACAATATAAGTGTGCTCCACCCGTTGCTTCCTTAGTTTCCAGTAGTTTCCTTTCAGTCTTCAGTCCTGTGCAGCTGTCTACAGGTATTCTGTTTGTATGTATGTGCAATGTTAATGTTTAAAGTATGTTATTCTTTGCTATTATTGATTAGGTACTTGCTTTATGTGGGGTACCTTGAAGTGGTTGGCAAGCTAATATCTAATTGGCAAATTGGTGAACCAAACCCCACCTTTACCATGTTTAGTGTTCGACTAGTTCCTGTATTTTATGTCTGTTTCTTTAAGTTCTATATCTTTGCCCTTTGTCTGTGCCCTGCATTATTCTTAAATTATTATCTGCAACTCTGTGCCTTGTCTTGGTTTTCCTTATGTTTTGCCTCAGTCCTGTAGCCTTGCACTATGTATTTCTGTTCTATTCTCCCTCAGCTACTTTTCTGTTTTTAGCTTTGGTTGGCTGACATTTAGTTCATTCTGTATTGTCCTAGCCTTTTGATCTGCATACAGCAGCTGCTTCACGGGTCCTGCAATGGCTGCATAAACTTAGGGTCCCAAACATCCAAGGGATTGCAGTTACCCAGGTCCTGTGTCTCCACCCTGCAATATAGCTCCTGGTATTGGGCTCGCAGTGCCCCTTACCACCCGGACCCCATGCGTGTCTGGGGGAGAGAACAGAGATGGCGGAGGATGGGGGAGAGAACAGAGATGGCGGAGGATGGTGGAAGAACAGAGATGGGGAGGAGGGGGAGAGAATAGTGAAGGGGGAGAGAACTGAGATGGGGAGTAGGGGGAGAGAGAACAGGTATGGGGGAGGATAGGGAGAGAGAACAGATATCGGAAGAGGGGAAGAGATATGAGGAGGGGAAGGAGAGGGAAAGCAATATGGGGGGAAGGAGAGGGAAAGATATAGGGAGGAGAAGAGAGATAAGAGAAATGGGTAGATGGAAATAGGTATGGGGAGTTGAAGTAGACAGAAAGAGATATGGGGATTGGGAGGAGAGATAACAGATATGGGGAGAGTACAGAAATGGGAAGAGAGAAAGAGATAACAACATATTTGGGGAGCAGGAGAGAGAACAGATATGGGGGGGAGGATGAGATACAAACAGACAGGTTGGTGGGGAGAGGAGAGACGTACATGGGAAGGGAGAGAGACATAAAATGGGGAGTTGGAGAGAGACAGACATGGCAAGGAGGTGGAAAGAGACAATCATGGGAGGGGAGAGAGACATACATGGAGGGAACGTAAAGAGACAGGCACGAGGAGAAAGAGGAGACAGCGAGGAAAACCAATTTTTTTTTTTAAAGGGACAGGGTTTTTTTGCCCCCCCAAGCATACAAGATAAGTGCTGCTGTAGGCACTTGCCTTGTACAGGGCTGCATGCCACTTTGCACACCAGCAGCATATTCAGCTTCCCATTAAAAATACAAATTAAACATAGTAATAATGTAAGAATGCATAAATTGTGGGTGGGTCTGTCCCAGTACATTACTCTATGAAGAGAAGGATTCCTCATTCAGGAAAGCTTAGCCCACATGACACAACCAAAGAACAATAGAACTGACAAAGCATTCTATGCACAATGGGCATCTCATAAAACATAGAAAAACACAGCCCCTCCCTCTCCCCTTACTGAGACAGAGTCCTTTTAAATAATCCCCACAATGACAGCCTGGGATGATGCTTAATTATGACTTCAAACCTCCTGGCACACAAAGGGTGCTTTGTAAATAGAATATTACCTGAATTAAATGTCTCCTGATCAGCGACCCCCTCATCTTCAGCCCATGTAAAATGGCTCAGCAGGAAAAAAATGAATGATAAAAAAAAAATACACTACGACAAAAAAGAAGTGTGGTGCTATCAGTAATCTGTCAGAGGGGAGCAAACCAGAATGAAAGTTCAGCCCAGGAGGGCTGGACTTTCAAAAGTGCATAGAAGGCATCTGATTGGCTGACTCTAGCAGCTAATCAGAAGTCTCCCTGTCTCAGACTTATTATTGGCTAGTTTTCAAAGCATCCTGCTATTGAAAACATCGCCAATAGTAGGGCTGAAACAGGCCACCCTTTGTGTGCCAGAGGGGTGGACAGTGATTTTCACTGCCCTCCCTCATGGCACTCAAAGGGTGTGATTTTTCTACTTTTGGGCCATAATTAAGAATCATTGTGTGGTTGGAGGTGAGGGTCAGGGTCCCTGGCCCATTCATTTTAGGGGGGATGGGAGCCATTAAGCATTAAGCCATTAAGGCTCCCAGTATCAGTAATATTATTGTGGTAGTGGGAGACATTTGGCACCCAGTTATTACACAGAAAAGGGTTATTATTTTTAATTATTTATTTATGTACAGTAGTCACCTGTAAAGGAGGAAAGTTGCGGGAACTTGCCTCCCAGTTTTAACTCCCCTTGATTTAGGGAAATAGCTATTTTAATTGCTTTTCACTAAAGAGAGTTGAGATGGGAGACCTCCCAAGTCAACCTCAGAACACTATTCTCGAATTTTAGTGTGTAGACCTCACAGACACCAGTAAACTTTGTAAAAAACAATATAATGTGTAACCAACCTCAACCAAGCCCAGACTTGTACCCCATGCAATTACTCTCCAGTGTTATGGTAAATATGACATTTTTGGCACTTGTGTTATAAGATACTTGCTAACACCAATACAAAAACTACAAAGAAATTAACCACTTGCACCTTTAATTAATTCATTCATTGTAACACTACATTCAAGCTGTGGTTAAATGTATGGTGCAAGCTCCCTCAAGTGCATAATCTCCCATAGTGGAGAGAGAGTAATTGCAGCTAGATGCACTATATATACAGGGTAAAATAGTCCCACCAAAATAAGTGTAAGGATTCAATCAACGATGTACCCACACATCCACACCCAGATGCACTCTATGCCTATGTGCAGCCTGTCTGTTCTATCTGACAACTAATGCCAACCTAATGGAGAAAACATGCCTTATTAGGTTGGTCTAATAGGGTCTATATCGCTGTCGGGATGGCACATAGGAAACTAGTGAGAAGTCGTATGTTTGGCAAAATAGCTACTTATAGCTGGCACATTAGATATTCATATGCTACAGTAAAATGCCTGTACATATGTGTAATTAATTTGAATACATATGTTTTTAATATTAAAAATGATGAAATACTGTAAAAAAAACAATAGCACTAAATATAGTGTGCTGCATATAATTGGGGTGGGTGAGTGTTGACAAACACAATTACATTTGTCTGTGTGGAGTGTTTAGGAAACAAATTATGTGTGTGATAAAATCCTTGGGTAATGAACAATGATGATAAGCATGTGCAATATGTAAATATAATAATAAAACCCCCAAACCCACTCTGAATATCTTCTCCCCTGTAGCTGTGAAAGAGGTAGATAATCTGCTCTCCTGCTCGAGATAGACTACTTGCGCACTAAATCCCATCCCGTCTCACCTTGTATCCTCTCTTTCCTCTCTACTTTGTCCAACTCTAACCCATCTCATCAACCTCTCTCTGTCTTCTGGAATAGTACCGTCAACCTTCAAGCAAGCCCAAATACGTACCTGTATTGGAAAAATCTTCCCTCGACTCCACTCTTCCATCTAACTACCATCCTATATCTCTTCTCCCCTTCATGTCCAAGCTGCTGGAGAGAATGGTGCACTCGTGACTAACAGACTGCCAATGACCTACTTGACCCTTTTCAATCTGGCTTTAGACCCTTACACTCTACTAAAACAGCCCTCACTAGTATCAAAGACCTCCTTTCTGCGAAATCTAAATGCCACTTCTCAGTGATGATCCTCTTAGATCTCTCTGCTGCCTTTGACACCGTTGACCACTGCCTCATTCTTGACAGATTATCCTCGTTTGGCATAGGTGGTACGACACTCTCTTGAATCATACTTATCTGAGCGCTCCTATTTAGTGCCGCTTGCTGGAGCAACATTGGCGCCTGTTCCGCTCTCTGTTGTTTTCCCTGTACACCAACCTTTTTTGGTTTCCAATACCACCTGTACGCGGATGATACTCAGATCTACCTCTCCTCCCCTGACCTCACTCCCTAGTGTCACGTGTAGTGGAGTGTCTGTCGTTCATCTCCAATTAGATATCTGATCGCTACCTGAAACTTAACCTCTCCAAAACAGAACTGATTATCTTCCCTCCCTCAAGCTCTGTCCCTTCACCTGGGTTCACAGTCACCATTGAAAATGCTACAATCGTACCGCCTGACCATGTCCGAGTTCTTGGGGTCACTTTTGACTCTGCTCTCTCCTTTGTTTCTTATATTCAATCTTTAGCCAAATCTTTAGCCATATTCAAATCTTTAGCCGATACCTCCCTGCATGACCTTTGCGCTCCTCAATGGGACTAAAACTCTCCTCCAACCTCATTACCACTTCTCACTGGCGTCTCCAAGATTTCACCTGAGCTGCCCCCTTTCTCTGGAACTCCCTTTCGCAGAGTATCCAGCTCTCTCCCTCCTTTTCAAACTTTAAAAATCCCTCAAAACTCATCTCTTTAAAGAAGCTTACTACCCAACCCACTAGAATACCAGTCACTTTACCTCTAGCTTATCCCACCTAGCTGGAACACACACAATTTATCTTTGGCCTATCCCACCTACTTCCAACCATCTACATTACTGTAACTACAACTTCCTTCCCTCTTACCTCTTCAATCCCTTATGTGTCTCATGTACCCCATTGTGGCGGAACCAACCTAGCCACTATGTTCTGGAGAAGCCTGGTTGCTCGCCTGCTGCCTTTGGACTATGGCCCCATTGTAAAAGCTTGCATTTTCCCCTGCAGAAAGGCTTGTTCGTGCCTTTCTGCCTGGGTGTTCGGTAGATTGAATCTACCGAACCAACTCACAAATGAATGGACTACCTGGGTAAGGGATGTGCCATAGCACTATACGTTAATATTGTTAGTTAGTTATATTCTGTTAGTATATTGGTTATGTGTAATGCTTAATTCTGTTAGTAGACCACTCTGAAGGTTTATAATGTGACAGTGACTCCAATAGTTTACTCCAACATCCATTGTTCTGTAGTAACTGGATTAACTTGTAAACTGATTATTTTGTGTACATTATGTTTCTTACTGTGTGTCTACTCACTGTATGGTAATTTGGTTTGCAGTCTGAATGTCTAATGTTTTCCTGATTGAATTAGTTGTTCAATCTTGCTGTACCTAACTGCTAGATGTCCTGTCTATTTGGGTTCAAAGAGCAAGGGTCAAGGAAAGACTTGCTCTAGATTACACCCATTCCCTCTAGATTGTAAGCTTGCGAGCAGGGTTCTCTACCTCATGCACCAGTCTGTGCTAGTTTGTCTAACTTAGTATGTTGTTCCCTTCTATGCTCTGTAACTAGCTACTAACTACGTGAATTGTTGGCACCATATAAATAAATGTTAATGTAATGTAATGTTAATGTAATAATAAACATAATGAAAGATGATGAGCAAAGGCAATAATAAGAAAGATAATGTATGTCCCTGTGAGTGTTATGAAATTACTTAACATCTATGGTAAATAAATTATACTTTCAGTTGGAGCTTACTGATCAAGAGATTTGTTAATGTTTCATGGTACATAATTATAGAATTCTATTCAATTCAACCTCTTCTTAGCTTATCTAATCTCTCATTCTTGTAATATAAGCCAGTTATTCCATATTTGGTCACACTTCATCTTAGTTTGAATGTTCTTACTATAAAAATATGATTGGAACTGGACCTGTATTTGAGCCAGAATCTCGTTCCATGATGGTAAGTCCTCTCTTTGCTCGAATCTAGCCATACACACTTTACAGCCCAATTTTTTTTTTTATAAACAGATACTTAATTTCCCTGTTTTGGGCAGGTATATCAATATGGAGGAGAAAGGCTTGTGGAGTTATCTCCAAAATTGTGTCATCTATTGTCTTAATGAGTTCTAATAAATTAGCTTTAATCCTTAGTTCACACCTCTATTTTGTAAAAATCTACAGCATTTGTCATTGTTAACTATCGAAAACTTGTTTAAACATCTTAGTACTAAGTACCAGCGATGTATCAACTTATAATATTGTTCTTGCAAAGTGACACAATGTACTACTTTTCTTGTATCCTGCCCTAACCTTGTCATTACAGCAAATTCGAATCTGATATCTCCTTCCCATTTCTCAAAAGCTCTAACTTTTTTTGTCTATCCTTCCTATCAAAACTATATAAGAATTCTATTATCTTTGATGTCAGGTTTGAGGGAGTATGTGCTATAATAAAATCATCCCATTTGTTAATTTCCTCCACTGGGTTTCGAACAAGACAATCTTTAATTCTCAAGTAGGAGAATAGTTCTTTAGATGTCAAAAAAAATCTAATTCTTGAATGATATTACTTGGTCGTCACTGTATCCTGTCGGATATTAATAACCATAAAAATATGAATACAGGTTATTAATTATGAATAATTAAAAATATGAAAAAATGATGATTCATAGATATGGGTCCGACCAAAAATACCCATATAAAGAATTTGTTATGTATATAGAGAGTTTGGATGACGTTTTCACACATGTAAATACAATGCAACAATTATTTATAAAATAATAATTAATTTATTGAATATAAAATAAACAATAAGCAAAGTAGTGTAACAACAAAATACAATATCAAATAGATGTTAATCATAATTCACATATATGACATAACAGAGGTGAATAAAATAAAACATGAATTATGCAATTCTATAGCTGTAGCAATATGTATGTAGTAAATTTACTATGCAGTTATGTTTCTGACCACTAGATGGCCATGCATTTTATTTAGATACAACCACACCTACATTGATAATGATTAGTAGTTAACATAGTTACTGATAGCACACCATAATTACCTACAAATTACCAGCAAATATTCTGCTTAGGTAAGGTAATATTACTAAATCATATAACTCAAGTGGCTATTTCTCAATCTGCCCGGTAAATGACAATGTATGTATTCTATCTTAGACTTTAAGAATAAGAATCTTAGATAATCTCTGGAGATTAGATATTACATATTTAGGTGAATAGCTGGACTATAAGAACTTATGATTCTTGGTAAAATCTATAGGAAATTCCTCTGGCTTCCTTCTGCAGAAGGGGATGGGACACTTCATCGCGGCTGCTTCCGCGCAGCCGCTTCACCGCTGACTCCGCACGCAAGACAGCTCGTCGCTGGAGATTTCATCACGGGACATTTCAAAGGTAAGTATTTTAGCTATTTTAGTTTATTTTAGTAAGGGTGGTTAGAATTATGGTTTGGGGGTTAGAATTAGGGTTTAGGGGGTTAATTTTAGTATTAGGGTTTAGGGGGTTAATTTTAGTATTAGGGTTCAGGGGTTAGTATTAGGGTTTAGGGGGTTAGTATTAGGGGTCGGGGTTAGTATTAGGGTTTAGGGGGTTAGTATTAGTGGTTGGGGGTTAGTATTAGGGTTCGGGGGTTAGCATTAGGGTTTGGGGGTTAATTTTAGTATTGGGGTTAATTTTAGTATTGGGGTTTGGGAATCATTCATTAGGGGGGGTATTTTCTTTTTACTTTTACATTTGTAAGAGCTGACAGTTCAGCGCTGAACTGTCAGCTATTACATAGCCGCGGCCGCGATGAAACGGCTGCGTTATTCTTCATTGCTGACAGTTCAGCATTCTAACTGCCGCGCTGAACTGTCAGCGATGAAGATGCAGTGAAGAAGTGTCCTAGACCCCTGCAGAAAGGATGGCAGATAAACATCAGGCTAAAACATATAGATCCCAGAAATTGTGGGGTTTAAGTTTAATTTACCCAAATATATATGCTAATTACCTCCATAAAAATTGAGATTATGCTAGAAACAAAATACCACATTTATACATTACTAGTAGAGGTTGAATTTCAGTTGAGACTCTTTCCATTGAAGAATGGTGTGATGGGAGTTACTCCTGGCACTCAGCTCATTGCTATGTGTATGGAGATGTCTATTGTTATTGTAAACATGTGCTATTAAAAGTCTCATAGTCCTGAGTTCTCCCCAGAAGGAGAGAGACTCAGCCCTTTTCTAAAACATTCCCATCTCTTAACCCACTAGTGGCAGCTCCTCCAAATTCAGTCTCTCCTCAGGTCTTTTCCAGTGTCTCCACTCCACCTCCAGTATCAACTATCAACCAAACCTTCTCTCAGATTCACACCCTGTTCTCTCTAATTTCTAGTCAATTAAAGGTGTTGGGCGTGTTAAATTTAAATGAGATGATGTCATGATTTGTAGCTATACCTGGATTGTGAGTATAATGTAAGACAATATATATGTTGAAATGTATAAAAGTGTTAATACAATTTCAAATTAGAGTAAACATTCTTATCAATATCATTCCACACTAGATTAAAACTTATAATAAAATGTGTACCACACTAATAAAACAATAAAAGCAATATTCTAATTAAGATGTAGGATTAATTATAATTTACATATTTATTAGTGAAGGTGTGATATAAATATATATTTTAATTAGTGATTTGAATCAACGAAGTGTGTTTAAAATAACCCTTATTATATATTTCAACTCTAATATCCAAATAATCTCACAGTATGTGTCTTCAGTTTCTGTCAGTTTGGGTGGGCTAGCAAGTTGCAGAGAAACCCCCCTTCTCCTCTTGAGTCATAAACCTTCCACTAACAATGACCCCTTATCTATTCCCGCCTCTGCCAATTTTATCAGTACAATATTTGGTTTCAGATAACAGAGTTAGGAATGTGGAAGAATTTCTTTTATCCTCAGAGACACAGAATAAGATGTGAACAGACAGAAGAATGTCCAAAAACAGACACAAAATGGAGGCAGCTGGCATCCATCTCTTTATCCTTGGCTTCTGCTTTAATTATATGTACAAGTCTTGACATTACTATTCACTACCTCTGACAATCCCTCAATTATATTTTCTTTACCCATATTTTTCCATACTTTTACCTCTAAATCATTGAGATAAACAGATAATATCTCTATCGGAGTTGCTTTCGGTATATAATTCTTTATTCCCAATCTTCTCTTTATTTTATGAAATGTGGTCATGAAATCCTTCACTATACCACTTAGTATTCCCAGTTCTCTTAATCTTTTAGGATCGACCCATACCAACAGGCATGAATCAATACCTCCAGCCCTGTTCTGTTCAATACTGTACCATCCCTTTGTCCTATTCCGCTCATTTCCCCAAGCCAAAATGTGTGCTAACTGAGAGGCTTCATTCATTTTTCCAAAATCAGGATATCCCAATCCATCTTGTTTCATTTTCCTTTTTAAGACTTCTTTGGATATCCTAGGTTTCTTTGTTCCCCCAAACGTAGCCTAACAATGCCTGATCTCTCACTTTTATTAGTTTCTTATCTGATGGTAAAGGAATTGTTCCTTTTAGGTACTATGTATTCTTTTATTACATTCAGATGACCCATCCATTAGATCTCTATCCCTCTCCAAGTATCTAATGTCCTTTTTATTTCTCTTAGTACACCCTTAAGATTTACTTGAGCTATATTCTCCATTTTTGAGAACATTTTAATTCCTAGATAATCAATTCCACTTTCCCTCTATCATCTTGTCCCTATTCTCTTAGGATTTTCTTTTGACAATCTTTTAAATAGAAAGTAATTTATTGTGTCTTAGATAAATACATTTTTTTCAGTTTGATATCCTTCTTCAAATCTTTCTATAAACTTCTGGGCATGAATAAGTCAGCAGGATGCTGTCAGCATATAGCATGATAACATGTTCCTGCCGACCTGTGCAAATACCCTGAATCTCCGTTGATTTTCTAATATATGCAGCTAATGGTTCTATTGGTAAAGCATATAGTAATGGTGCCAGTGGGCACCCCTGACAGGTGCCATTCCTGATGTTAAATAAAATCACAATCCACTGAGCTCTCAGACAGAGCCACAGTATGATCACTGAACCTTCCTATCACTCCAAACGCATACAGAGTCTTCAACATATACCTCCAGTTAATTCTGTCAAAAGCTTTCTCTGCATCCAAAGCTAGCAGAACAGAGGAAGATTCTCTATAATGTATTTCTTCTATTATGTCGAAGACCCCGCACACATTATCCTCTCCTGTTCTTTCTGACATAAACCCTGACTGATCTGGATGTATAAAGTCCAATATAACTGAGTCTCTGAGCTAATATCTTAGAATACATTTTTATCTCCTGATTTATCAGCGAAATAGGCCTATAATTAGTAATAGCAGTATAATCCTTCCCTTGCTTCTGAACTGGAAAAATTATAGAGTCCAGCATATCTGTCAGAAAATCTGTTGTTATACCAAGAGAGTTATATACTGTTTCCAAGATCGGAGCGATAACTGGATCCAATATCTTTTAAAATAAGGCAGAGCAGCCATCCAGCCCCAGGGCCTTTCCTGACTTTAATTATTTTATTACTTTCAATATTTCTATCTCTGTAATGGGATGGTTCAGCTGTGACAGTTTATCCTGATACAGCTGCGGTAGTCCCAGATGACCTAAAAATAAATTTATGTCGGAATCTGATGTATTTTGACCTTCCAAATTATATAATTTCTCATTAAAGCTCCTTAACTCTTCACCTGTCTGGTATGGGGATAAGAATATTTTTCCTTCAGAATTTATCTGCTTAATCCTAGATTTCTGATTAAAAAAAATACGTTTATTAGCCAAATCTTTCCCTATTTTGTTATTATTACAAAACCAATTTTGCTTTAATCTCGTAAGAGCCTTTTCTGCTTTGTCACTCAATTTCTGTATTATTTCTTTTTGAATTTCACTAATCTCCTCTGAAATTTCCAGTGTTGGAGATTTTTTATTTTATCTTTTAAATTGTGCTAACGCAATATAAAGGTCATAAATATCTCTTCCTCTATTCCTCCCCATCCGTGACCCTCTTTAATTAGATGAACCTTCAGCTTGCACCAAAGAGTAGTATCCATTAAATCTCCAGTATCATTAAGCTCCATGAAAATCTCAACCTGTTTCATTTAGTCTTTTTTACTCTCTTTTGTTATCAACAATGAATCATTCAATTTCCATTTTATTTGTTCATTATATTGAGAATTTCCCATCAGATTCTTAAATACAGGAGCATGATTTGACCAAGTGATTTTTCTCATCTCGGAGCTAAAATGTGGGACCCATCTTCAAAAAGGTTACGATCACTTCCGGTTCGCAGTCTGTGCGTTCAGATCGGCTAACAGCTGCGGTTTTCCCACACGCTCGGGGGGCACTAAAATCATGAGTCTTGCATACTTCGGTCCCCTCACTATCTGCCACACGTCGGATGGTCCATAGGGGTGGGGGGCTGGCAGTAAAACGCAGGGACACAGCAGCCAGAGACCACACAAGTCTCCACACTGCTGACAGGTTTCGTTTTCAGCTTACTTAGTACACTACTAAAACGAAGCTTACATGCTGCTGGGGAAGTTAGTTAAAACTGTAAATACTCATACCACAGTACAACTACTGGGCTGCATAATGTATACTGTTATGACATACTACTTGCTTCATACTATTTTACACTCAGCACATACTAACTAAACGGCATACTAATGTATACTTTAAGTCATACTACTTACTTCATACGACTGTATACTTTATGTCAAACTACTGATTGCATACTAATGGATACTTTATGTCATACTACTTACTACATACTACTGTATACTTGGCACATACTAACTAAACTGCATACTAATGTATACTTTATGTCATACTACTTACTGCATACTACTGTATACTTAGCACATACTAACTGAACAGCATAATGATGTATACTTTATTTTCATGCTACTTGCTGCATACTACTATATACTTATCATATACTAATTAAGCGGCATACTAACGTATACTTATTTCATGCTAGCCTGCTGCAGGCTACTACATACTTATCACATAATAACTGGGCCGCATTCTAAGGCATACTTTTATTACATACCGCTGGCTACATACTAGACTTATCACATACTACGGTATACTTTTATTACAAACTACTTGCGGCATACTAGCGTATGGCTCATTACATTATACGCATGGCACTGCAGTAGTACATACTGCTATGTAACACACTGTTAGGCTGTTCTACGGTATTACATACTACTGGGCTTACCACTGTGGTTCAAATGGTGTTACATTCTATTGCGTTACATGCTACGGTATGCCATGATACTATATGACTTGTTGCATACTATGGTGTTATATACTACCATGGCATGAGTGGCTCGACATGCAGTGGTATTTCATGCCACTTTACTACGTTGCTGTAGGGCATATTCTACGAAACGCGCTACGCGATAAAGGAGGGCGGCCGCTTACATATTATGGTGGTGCGTGTTGCTGTAGATTTACAATATGTTCACATGCTTTACGTGCATTATTCTACAAAAGCTAGTATCAGAGATCACATTACTTATTTCTCTATGCTTACTTTTCAGGTTCAAGTAGACTCAAATCAACTACGTTCATTACAATCAATCTTTATTTAACATTGTCCAGTAAGTAAGGTGTTAAGTAAGGGGTACTCTCAGCATTAAAAGGTGTGTACATTTATTACTATGTATAACATATACTCCAATCTACTATCACTAGGTATAAACCTCGCTTCCATTAGATTAGTGGTGGAAGTCTCATGTTGTCTGTTTGGTTGTGACCTAATTTTTGATCCAACAACAACAAGCGGGTCTCAGGTACGTTTTGCCTAATCACCCCTCACCCCTCCCCCATAGAGCTTATGATTTAGTGTTACTGGAATATCTAGGATAGGCGGCCACTAGTATATTATCCGGGCTTCTTCGCCTTAGTAGTAGTGGTCCCGCGAGGCCAACCCATTTCCTCCACGCTTGAGGACATTCGCCCCTCGGGCCAAATCATAGTTAGCCGCCTCGCACGGTTGCATAGAGAGGGCCTCACTTGTCACTCCCATTCTATATTATGCGCTTTAATCGTCATCGAGAGGCCAACACCCCGCCACAACGTTTCGGTGGCAACAATTCCCTGGCGCCAATCGATATATAGAGCCTCTCAAGCCACTTGGCAACTAGCAGGGCCTCACCTGTCACCACACCTAGGAAATTGTTTCGCCAAAAGATGGTACAATGGCTGATGGTTTGATTATTTCCTTTTAGTATGTCACATCTACCGGATGACACCCAGTTCTCCGGCCAGATCCCTGTCACCTGCTCGTAAAGGCGACGTTGGGAGTCCAACTTCAATAAGGTCATGGACCATCCCTCACATTACTGCAGAACTCTGGAGACGCAGCATTCCTTTTCCTGCCACGGCCAGGAAAGCTGAGCTGTACAAATTAATGCGAACTCATACTGATAACTCGGGGGCGGGAGAGGGCACAAGTGGTACTGGGAACTCGGACCTACACGCCATGGTTGCTTCACTAGTAGCATCCATGAGCAAGGTCAACGAAAGACTGGATAGAATTGAGGCTCGGAGCCCTCCTGTCAGGTCTCCCAGGCCGTTGACTGCCTTACTCCCCAATGTTCCACTATTGCAATCGGGTAATTATGTGCCTTCTGGTTCCGAAACTCACATTATCAATCCTGTGCACATGGTCCCAGATAAGATTAAGAAAGACATCTTGGAGGGGAAGGATGTCAATCTTGTGGCATTACTTATTGCTTCTCATGATGTCATTGATAACCGCACTTATGCTTATGGTGATATTTCGGTGGTGTTGAAAGCCAGGGACCCTAGATTGAATAAGAAACTGTCCATAACTGATTTTGTCTTGGCTTTTGGTATATATCGTGATGTAATTTGTTCTGTTTATCTGCATAGACGAGAGGAACTTGACCTCTGCATGCACAAGCTGGTGGACTTGGAAAAGCAAATATGGTGGGTCATCCTTTAATGACTATCACCAATCCTTTTCGGCAAGAGCGTCTGCAATATTGGCTCAGTATAACGTCAAAACTGACTGGAGCCGCATGGATACTGAGCTATTTTGTAGACATTTTGCCGGTCTCAAGACACCAGCTTGTGCAGTCTGTGCTTCAACATCTCATTCCTCGGACTATTGTCCCACTATGCCAGAGTCCACACCTGGGACTTTCCGTGAACCACAGACCAGGTTGGACAGATCTGGCAAGGACAAACTTGGTTGCTCTATTGTTTACCTGGGAAAGTCTCAGGTTTGTAATAACTTTAACGTTGGTACCTGTGGTTATAGTGCCTGCAGGTTGTTACATGTGTGTTCACATTGTTTTAGGGCACACGCTAAGTCTATGTGTCCCAATAAAAGTCATACTAAACCATACTTGACATCCGTAAAGATTGGTTCTTTGGCGCACGCATTAGCCTCCCATCCATCCAAACACCTAGTGGACTTTTTGATAGATGGTTTCAAGGAGGGATTCCATACAGGGTTGGTTCATACCCCCGCTGGCATTTATGAATGCAACAATTTACAGTCAGCATTTGCAAACATGGAACTGATCGATGCTCTATTACACAAAGAATAAGAGGATGGGTTTTTATTGGGACCTTTTCACGAGCCCCCATTTTCCAATTGGCGAACCAACCCCATAGGATTAGTCACTGGGAAATCCTCAGAGAAACACAGACTTATTTTAGACCTATCAGCACCTCACTCCTTGGCCATACCAAGCCTTAATTCCCTAATTCCATCCGAGGAATTTTCACTCCAGTACGCCACTATAGACAACGCTATCCACACCATCATCACAGCTGGAATAGGTGACATCGTCAATGCGTTTAAGTTACTACCCATTCGCCCGTCACTATGGCATCTGCATGGTTTAAAATGGAAAGGTGTCTATTATTTTGTCACAAGACTCATGTTCGGGTCAAAAAGCAGCCCAAAAATATTTGACATCTTCTCCGAAACCTTATGTTGGCTGCTGTTAAACAATTGCAGATGCCAGGCCGTCATAAATTATCTGAATGACTTTCTGTTCGTGGAGAATAATTCCAAAGGCCATATCATTTTTTTTTATTCTTTGGGGGTGCCAGTGTCCCCCAAGAAAATAGAAGGCCCTGACACATTAGTAAATTTCCCCCAAAGAATAAAAGGAAGAATAGGAAGGAATTGCAATCTTTGTTGGGATCATTGAATTTTGCTATACGAATCATCCCGCAAGGCAGGGCCTTTATTTCTAGACTCCTTTGCCTCCTCCCTCTCATACCAAATGACGTTACTCGTATCAGCTTGGAGGCACAGGCTACAGCTGATTTGCTAATGTGGCGCAAATTCTTGTTGCAATGGAATGGCAAAAGCATGTTCTTGCCTCCATTGTCTGTCCACTCTCCGGTCATCTGGACAGATGTGGCAGCATCAACAGGTTTTTCTGCCATATTTGGAAACGAGTGGCTTTGGGATGCTTGGCCAGAAGAGGTATAGCACATTGAAGGCTTCTCACGCACCTCGGCCTTATTTGAGATATACCCCATGGTGGCGGCAGCGGTGGTGTGGGGTCAGTCTTGGGCAGGTAGCTCGGTACGCTGTTTTTCCTACAACCAAGTTACCTGCCACATCATAAACAAAGGCCGATCAGAGTCTCTAACGATCATGAGATTCATGAGAAGACTGACTTGGCTGGCGGCCTGCAATCCCTTTTCTTTGGTGTGTTCTCATGTACCAGGGGTCTTTAATACTGCAGCTGACAAATTGTCTCGCTTTGAATTCCAGGCATTCAGAGAGACGTTAGCCACGGCCTCCCCTACAGCCACTGCAGCACCACGTTTTCAGGAGCTGGTGATGGACTGACAATACTAATCGGTCTTATGATTGGGCCTTGAAACTATACAAGAGGTTTATGATAGAACACAACTTGGTGCAGTTTTTTGCCATTTCCACACTGGTAGCTTTTGTTTTGTTTTGTCATCTTAAACTCAAACTGTTACATAACACCATCAAATTATATTTAACCGGCATACAACACCACATGTATACCTTATACCCAGATAACTCTAGTTTCTTATCTTCTTACCCCATTAAAAACATTCTTAAAGGCGTACAGAAATCCAGTACCACTCCTCCATCAACAAGATTACCAGTACATAAGCAGCTATTTAAGGATCTGTCTGACTTGTTGGACACGGCCCCATTTGAATATTATACAAACATGGTAATCAAAACAGCCATCTACTTGGCATATTATGGTTTTCTTAGACCTGGCGAGTTTGCCATACACGGAAATAAATACGCACGAAACTGCCTCAAACGGTCACATCTCACCAAACTACATGATCACTATATCTTGTCACTACCAGTTACGAAAACAAGCCAGCTGGGCAAGATAGTACCAGTCACATATTATCCTACTGCAAACTGATGGTGCCCGGTGAAAGTATTGGATACATACCTCCTCTCATTACCACCGCAGTCTGACATCCCGCTGCTAGTCTTACACAAAAAGGTCTTAACAACAGCCAAATTCATGCAATACGTCCACATGTTACTGACCAGACTAGGTCTGAACGCTGGCAACTTTTCTGGCCATTCATTTCGTATAGGGGCAGCCTCCACAGCCTCCAGCCAAAATATTCCAGTACATGTAATCAAGTCTTTGGGCCGCTGGAAGTCCTCAGCATTTGCTTTGCATATACCTCAACCTGTGTTAGAAATTAGGGAGGCATTTGTTAAACTGTCATCTTGAGGTATTTTCTTTGCACTATGTTTTTCTATTTAATAAATATTTTCTTTGGCAAAGACGCTCCTTATTTTTGCCCTCTTTATTACAGGCCTACCGCATACGTCGGTTTCGGCACACTTCAAC
Source organism: Pelodytes ibericus (assembly GCA_036172795.1). NCBI lineage: Eukaryota > Metazoa > Chordata > Amphibia > Anura > Pelodytidae > Pelodytes > Pelodytes ibericus. The sequence goes on along the minus strand of CM069866.1, from coordinate 38,100,923 downwards.
CGACTTGTTCATACCTATGGTTACACCATACTATACATATGTTACGTTACAAGAATAGCACCGAACACACATATATATATATATATATATGTATATATATATATATATATATATATATATATATATATATATATATATATTATGCCTGTGCAGACATCTAGAAAGAAACTCTGCTTTGATTTGAGGCGTAAGTCATATTTACCCATCTTTTTTTCCTTTCTATCCATTAAAAATCTGCAATACAGTTCATTTTGCCTCCAATTATTACCAGTCCTTTACCTAGGGTTTCTAGTCTTTCTGTAGATGTATTAATAAATCCTACTGAATGATCTGAAGGGGCATATAAGTTCATCAGAGTATACGTTATGTCGTCAATACAGCAAATTAAAATAAGTCTTCTACCTTTCACATCACCATAATCATCACTCGTCTGAATGTCTCCCCTATCTTAAGACCCTCAATTTTCTCGTTCTACTTAATCAACTGCACCAGTGGTTCCAGAGAGAGGATATACAGGATTGGGTCCAGGGGAACAACCTTGGCAAGTTCCATTATAAATATCAGAAAACAAAACAAGATATCATGAACCATGTATTCACATAGACGCGTGGACTGGAGGTTCTTGAAGACAAGGGTGGACATATGAGAGAACAAAAAAAAAGAAAATACAATAGTGTAGTACTGTATGTCTCAAATATTAAAGTTAAATTTATTATGGATACACTCACAAAATTTGATGCACATATAGAACCGGCTCTAAGTGCTAATAAAACATAAAGTGCAAGATGGGTTACCCCCTCTTACTGGTGCAGTTCCCGATGGGTTGGTTTCTCTGTCGGGTTCGACCTGGACCTCTGAAATTCTTTATAGTTTCAGTCGGGCTCCCAAAATAAAATTCAAATGCAAATGGTTAAAAATTCAGTAAAATTAAATCAGCAAAAACACCTAAGCTCTACGCGTTTCATCTGTCCGGTCAGACTTCATCAGGAGCTAGGTACACAAGAAATACAATACAAGTTGCTACACACATATATATACATCTCCCCTCCCATTGTCCAATCCCATCCTGTCCATTTAATTTAAAAGTCCATTCATATGTGGCTGATTAATGTTCCTCCATGTTTATTATAACAATGCATGTGCAGACGTCTCATTAGTCTACATGCGTTCCATCACTTGTTGGTGTTGTGTTCCAAGTTTCGCTTATGTGCAGTCTGATCTTGCTTTATGTGAATTTGTACTGCGCATGCGTCACCTCTTCATACGAAATCTCTTTAGCTGAATTCCAAATTTGCATGCTATTCAGCTTTTATACGAAATGGTTCGTCCGTGGATATATGATTGCGCATGTGTTGTTTCTTCATACGAATTCTCACTTAATTGAAATATTTACACATTCGTTGATATTCTTCATACAAATTCATCTTCTAAAACTGAATTGGTTGTATAGTTGTCAATGGGGAACTTTTTATTTCACTAATAAAATTCGGCTTACTCTTAAGGCGAAATGTATATAACCGAAATGTTCATTATTTCTACATAACAAAGCTGTACAGAGCATTTATTTGTTAAGAATCTAGAAAAGAGAAAAGAGAATACACAGTATCAACTCTTTATAAAAATTATACAATCAAATCTTTGAATACATTTATTGAATCTAACTGTATAGCGTATACCAAAAATGTAATTATCCTCAATATGACTAGGTAAAAATTAGAATTAGAAGATTCCCAGGTTCGACTAGATTAATGACTATACAGAAAATAGAAAGATGCATCCCATAGTTTAGGTACTAATGCTTCCAATAAATTAGTTTGATTACCTACATCAAAAGCTGGACTTATTAGTTAATTAAAAGTTATTTTGTTTACTTATTAAAATATTAAAACAATCGGTTAATAATTATACTATACTAGATACATTTAGCATGGAACTTATATTCTATAAGACATAAATAATTAAAAAAAAATCCTAAATAATTTGTATCATACAATAAATACATATAAGCTTTCATTCAAATATATCTTTAAATACTATATTATGTATATATTATTTAGGACATGCAAATAAAGTTCAATATCTTTTTAATATTCATACTTAGTAATTGAAATGCTCAATAAATTGGTATATACTATATAGTGATATTTATAATGTATATCTTAAACATATATCTTAACGTATTTACTGTCTTTGTATAAAAAAAACCTAAACATACCTATAATCTCTGTAATTATCACCTCATGCATGTATCTCAGTATATTTTATGTCTTTGAATATGTGAATACAAAAAAAGAAGATACTCATATGACTCTTGTACCTTTCAAGAGAAAGCAGACCATGTCAAAGTTATGGTTCATGCCTAACAGTGCCAATGTGTCTAATTTAAATATCCAGAACCCTTCTCTCTAGGATAGTTTTTTGACATGATCTCCCCCTCTTACCTGGTTTGGACCTGTTCTAACCCACAATATTTAAATAAGTGCCAGCTAAAATCAGGGCAATTATTACAGTGTACAATCTAGCGCACAGTGCATAGACACTTGACAACAATCTGTATAAAATGGTAATAAAAAATGGTAATAAAAAATAAGTGAAACAACCTGTGAAAAATGCTAGTAAAGTGCTAGTGCTATCCAATGAATTTGTGCATAAAAATCATGCAATGAACAAATAAGTCTATAAAAACAATATAAATATACTTAATTCGACGCAGTAGTCTGATATAATGAGCACCTGCAAAACACAAAGTGCATACAAATAGTGCAATATGTACTGATAACAGCAAGCAGGTTCAAGAAGCAGCTGCAAGAAAAAAACTCACAATTGCAGCCCCTAATATACTAGGAGCATGTAAAAACAGCATGTGCAGTGTAATACTTGCCCCTCTGCAAGGGATCACTTCCACCGTGTTGTAGAGCTGTCCACTGACTCTCAGATGTAGTAGAAAGAAAAGGATTTTTATTTCCAAATATAAAAACACACAATAAAAAGATTAAAAGTCCTTCGTGGGGTTAATCCACACTCCAATTTGATTCCAAACACCACGAGTAACCAGTCTCTTGTAAGCAACAGCTCTCCGTGCGCCTCGGGGCTGTTCTCAGACTTCCGGGTGTGTTTGAAAAAACACACAGACCTCAGCTGGTACAGTGGCTCGTTTGGTTCAAAAAAATAAAAAAAATCACCCAACGCGTTTCGTCCAGAGACGGGACTTCCTCAGGGGATGTTTAGGTCTGGAGGAAATCTCCTTTATATACTAGTCTTCAATTAGCATAAATGCGTGTGTCACATCCACACGACCCATGTGGTCCGTACATAAGTCACCTTGTATAACTGCCTCCCATTCAAAAAGCAGTATCTGCGATGTCCGTTCGCATGAGGTTAATCTGACAGAGTAAAACGAAAGTCTCTGTGTAAATGAATCCCAGTTTGTTTATATCGTTGCTGGGAGACCGGTTCATGGAAAGTTAATACAAAGGATAAACCGAATGTCTTGTTCGCTTTCGGATAAACAGTTCTTGCGGCAGTTGAAACGAAGGTCTTAGTTGTATCATAGTAATACGAAACAGATGTCTTACAATTAATACGAACCTTGAACCGAAGAATTAATAATACGAAACATAAAACGAAGGTCTGCTTCCCATTCATAAAAATACTGTGAATGAAGACCAATTTCTAATACGGTCAATGCGAAAATACAGTAAAAAGCATTACATAATACAAATGAAAAATAAATATATAAGAAAAAAATAAATAAATAAAATATAAAAGAACAGCTGTTGTGGGACTGCAGTTCTTAAATCTCATAATCAATTATCATTTTTATAGAAAATAAATAAATATAGAGAATAAGGGTTCCCCCCCCCCTCCTTTAAAATAAAGGTTCATATGAAATATATGAATCCCTTATGTTGAACGTCTGCATCCCCAAAGAAACTGTCAATATCCATGTATATCCTTCAATAACATGTAAAACTTGTGAAGGCATAGAACACATTACCATAAGATTCAGAAAAACACATGATACATTGAACATATCTCCCAATCCATGGACACCTAGATTTATAGTGGATGTGTCCATGAATTCAAAAAATGCCACTTTGGGATATTTGTTGAAGTGGAAGAGGGGAAGTGATATATGTATTCAAACTATACACTATAAAAATACTTTTCCTAAGTTGATTTTTTATAAAAAGGCCTTTAATTCAAAGTCTAAGTTAATTCCCTTAGGATTTAGGGTTTGCATATTAAAAATCCAGAAAGCCTCCCTCTGTAGTAGCCTTCTGGATCTATCGCCTCTTCTCCATGTGGAAGGAATGGACTCGATTCCCATGAATTTTATTTGTTCCACTTTGCCCTTTGGGCAACTGTGGCAGTGGTTGGGCAGGCTGTATTTAAACCTATCACATTCCTTATTCATCATTCCCATATGTTCAAGGATGCGGACTTTGAGCGGTCTTTTTGTTTGTCCTATATATTGGGCCCCACAGCCGCATTCTACCAGGTAAACCACATATGTGGTATTGCAATTGATAAAACTCTTACCCTTGTATGTTTTACCAGTGCTTAGGGATTTGAATTCTATCGTTTTCCTGACTTGGTGTGTGCAGGCCTTACAATTTCCACACTTATAAAACCCATTGGTTTTGCTATTAGTGAGCCAACTCGACCCATTTATTTTGGGAACTGTCTTAATGACAGTAGGTGCAAGTTTTGATTTCAGGTTAGGAGCTTTTTTGAAAATGACGGTAGGTTTATTTTGTACTAAGGGAGCCAGAATTTCATCTCCCTGGATAACATTCCAATGCTGGTGCAGTATTCTTCTAATCTGGGGGGCTGCCATATTGTATTCTGAGATAAAGGATGTTCCATAGTCTATTGCTGTTTTTTTATCCTTTTTGGATTTTGTCTTTAAGATTTCATTCCTGTCCATTGATTCTATTTCTTGCTCTGCCTTATTCTGTGCCGCAATTTTATAGTTTTTTTGGATAAACCTATCTTTGAGGGTTCTTGTTTGTTCTCTAAAGATGTTAATGTCACTACAGTTCCTTCGAATTCTTCTAAATTGCCCTTTCGGAATGTTATTTAGCCAGTTGGGATGATGGCAACTCTTTTTATCTATGTAGTTGTTACTGTCAACTTTTTTGAAAAAAGTTTTGGATTTTAGAATATCATTGTCAACATAGAAGTTTAGGTCTAGAAAATCAATGGACTCAGTGCTTTGGGTGAAGGAAAAAGTGAGATTGTGATCATTATTATTAAGATAGGTTTTGAATTTAGATAATTCCAGCTCGGTTCCCTTCCAGATGAAAATTACATCATCGATGTATCTCCGCCATAGGACCAGGTCTGCACCAAAAGGGTTCGAGTCCCCTACATACTTGGACTCCCATAACCCCATAAAAAGGTTGGCATAGCTTGGTGCAAACCTGGTCCCCATGGCTGTCCCACATTTCTGCAGATAAAAGGACCCTTCAAGTAGAAATAATTGTATTTTAAAATGAATTCTATAGCCTCCGTAATGAATTTTGCTTGAATTTGATCCATTTTTTAATCTCTATTAAGAGTATGTTTGATGGCTTCTATGCCCTTTGAGTGGTCTATAGAGGTATATAAGGCTGAGACGTCGGCTGTAACTAGTGTATACCCAGGTTCCCATGTTATTTCATTCAGGGAATTGATAATATCTGTGCTGTCTTTAATGTAGGAAGGTATATCTAGAACATATGTCTGCAAAAAGGTGTCAACGTAGTGTGACAAATTGCATGACATCGAGTCTATCCCAGAAATAATGGGATGGCCCGGAGGGTTTTTTAGATCTTTATGTATTTTTGGGAGAAAGTAGAAGTACGGAACTACTGGATTGGGGGATGAGAGGAATTAATACTCCTGTTTGTTGAGGATGCCTCCCTCTCTTCCCTGATCCAAAAGTTTGTTAAGGACCACCAAAAATTTGAAAGTAGGGTCTCCTTGCAATTTTTGGTAGGTGATTTGATCATCAAGGAGCCTATATGCTTCCTTAAGGTATCCTTCCCTACTCATTATAACAACCCCTCCTCCCTTGTCTGCAGATCTAATCACCAAGGATGTATTTTCTCCAAGTTCCTTCAATGCAGATTTTTCTTTTAAAGTGAGATTATGCGGATTTTTAATGGTACTTAAGTCTAAGGCTTCCAGATCTCTAAGTATCAATTTTCTATATACATCCAAATTTGTGCCTCTTTCAATACTAGGAACAAAAGATGATTTGTCTCTGAGTGTGGTATGGTAGATTCTCGGTTGTGGATTGGGTTGTTGCTTACAAGAGACTGGTTACTCGTGGTGTTTGGAATCAAATTGGAGTGTGGATTAACCCCACGAAGGACTTTTAATCTTTTTATTGTGTGTTTTTATATTTGGAAATAAAAATCCTTTTCTTTCTACTACATCTGAGAGTCAGTGGACAGCTCTACAACACGGTGGAAGTGATCCCTTGCAGAGGGGCAAGTATTACACTGCACATGCTGTTTTTACATGCTCCTAGTATGTTAGGGGCTGCAATTGTGAGTTTTTTTCTTGCAGCTGCTTCTTGAACCTGCTTGCTGTTATCAGTACATATTGCACTATTTGTATGCACTTTGTGTTGTGCAGGTGCTCATTATATCAGACTACTGCGTCGAATTAAGTATATTTATATTGTTTTTATAGACTTATTTGTTCATTGCATGATTTTTATGCACAAATTCATTGGATAGCACTAGCACTTTACTAGCAGTTTTCACAGGTTGTTTCACTTATTTTTTATTACCATTTTTTATTACCATTTTATACAGATTGTTGTCAAGTGTCTATGCACTGTGCGCTAGATTGTACACTTTTTTTGCACATTTCTCACACAGTGTCTGAAGCTGTCTGTTTTTCAGTCTGGCTGCCAGTACTTAGTGGACACCTTGTTTATTTTCTTTAAGTAAGAGTACACCTTTAGCACTTTCTTTGCTCGTCCTTTCTCTTTCACTATACATTCAATTATTACAGTGTACTGGAACTGGGTGTTTAGAAGATTTAGTTTGAATACCATACATATGTTCTCCGATTCTTTTTGATAACTTCCTGCATGTTCTTCCTTTATATTGTTTCTTACATCCACATTGTAACATATAGACAAAAAGTTTTGTATTGCAAATAATTTTTGTCTTAATTTTAAACTCTTCTCCTGTTGTCATATTATAAAAAGTCTCAAATTTTCTTTGATTATATGTGCAATTATTACAGTTGAAGCATTTGTAAAACCCACAATCTTTTTTTGTCTTATAGGTATCTTTCTTTAGCATACTAGGAGCAAGAATACTCTTAAGGTTTCTAGCTCTTTTATAAATCACCTGGGGTTTATTCGGGATGACTTCTTTTAAAATGCTATCTTGTAGTAAAATAGGCCAATGCTTTTCTAAGATTTTCTTAATCTGGAATGATTGGGAGTTATATTGTGTCAGAAAAGCTAATTCTGATTTCTTTCCAGAATCAAAATTTACTTCTGGTTCATCCATTACTAAGTTATTTCTATCTATCTTGTTTACTTCTTGCTGAATTTTCTCTAACTGCGACCTGTTGTAATTTTTTTCAATAAATTTATTCTTAATTCTAGTTTACTGGATTTTAAAATCTTCCTCACTCGTACAATTCCATTTTATTCTAAGAAATTCTCCTCTAGGTACTCCTTTTAACCAACATGGGTGGGGGCAAGTAGCCTGGTCTATGAATCCATTACCATCTGTCGGTTTAAAAAATGTCTTGGTCTCTATATGATTATTTTTATAAGATAAAATCAAATCTAAAAAATGTATAGAGTCTGCATTACTATCTGGAGTAAACACTAAATTATATTGATTTAAATTTATAAAACGTGAAAACTGATCCAATGAACTCTGATCTCCATCCCAGATAACTAGGATGTCGTCTATATATCTCTGCCAGAGGACCAAACTCGTGCCAAATGGATTATTGGTCCAAACATGCTTTGTTTCCAATTGTTCAAATATAGGTTGGCATAGCTTGGCTCGAATTTGGTGCCCATGGGGGTCCCTTTTAATTATAAGTAAAAATCATCTACAAACATAAAATAATTATGATGTAGAATGAAATGAATAGAGTCAAGCAAAAACATTACTGAATGGTGGATTCACAAAGCTGTCTCCCAGTAAAACTTTGGAGATGGCTTGGATGCCTAGTTGGTGGTCTTTCACTGTATAGAGTGAGGTCACATCATAGGTAGCCCACCTAAAAGTGTCTTGCCACTCTATATTCTCCACCTCCTGTAGATCCGCTTTGGTATCTTTTAGATAAGACAGGGTTCTTTTAACATAAGATTGTAAGTGATAATCCATGAACTCTAATAGACCCGCAGTAAGGGAGCTGATACCACCGGGGGTTTCTCTGGGTTTTTGTGTATTTTGGGAAGGTAGTAGAAAATTGGGATAGTAGGATACTTATTTACCAAAAAGTCACAATTCTTTTGACTGATGATCGCATTATCTAATGCATTCCCAATTAGTTTTTCTTTTTATTTCTTTATTTATCAATTTTCATTTTATAAAATTAAACACAACAATACATTACAAAAGCTTCAGGTTATTAAGTAATACTTAGAAAATAAATTCACTTTTACATTGTATACCCGGCTGACAGACTCACATAATACACGAATGACAAGTAATAAACAGAGGACAAACACAAGCAGGCGGACGGGGTTGGGCACTGATCCAGACCTACATAAACATCGGTCAGTTGTTCATAGATGTTCATAAAGGGGTTATTAACCAAATGCCAGGGCAATATGACCGACTATTCCATGGGGGCAGGAGAAGAGTAGCAATCAGTCAGATCAGTCCACCCAGTGGAATCAAATGTTCCGACCAGGTGGAGCAATATTTATTAAAAAGTTCTATATGTCCCCCTTGTTGTGCTAAACTCTTTTTCATAGTGTATTGGTATCTGAGTTGGTTTAGAACTTGCTTCCAAGTTGGAATGTCCGGTATTCGCCAGAGCCTCGAGATAACCACTTTAGTGGCCATCACAAGGTGGAATATTAAAGGCCGCTGCAACCTAGAGAATCTATCCAAGTTTAGGTGGAGTATCAATGTTGAAAGGGGATCATCAATATTCTCCCCCACCAAATTTACCAGTTCCTTTAGTATTCTTATCCATAGAGGTCTAATCAAGGCACAATCCCACCAAATATGTTTCGTCGAGCCCTCAACTGTGTTACATCTCCAGCACAGTCTAGAGTTAGAAGGATTTATTTTGTTCATAATTGTAGGGACCATGTGCCATTGATGGAGGATTTTGTATTGAAGCTCTATAATGTTCAGGCAGTGTAAAGTTTTTTTAGTTTCCTGGATGGATTTATGCCATTGTTCAACTCTAACTGCTATCCCCAAAACCTTTTCCAAACTCTTCCAAGCTTTTGGCTTAGCCTCAATATCTGTTTCTCATAAACTCAAAGCAATTGGAGATAGATTTATAATCTGCCTCTTTACTGAAAAGTTTATTTAGTTGTTTTATCTTTTTATTGCTTGCCAGAGCAGATGTGCTGACAGATAATTTTTTATTCTTAAATACATAAATATCTCTTTTGTTGGTAATGATAATTTCGTTTGGAAAAGAGGAAATGAGATCATATTTTTGCCTTCAATTAAGTTATTTATTGTTACAGGGCCCATTTCCAACCATCTGTTTAAACTCAAGTCTGGTATGTTATATTGGATTGTAAAGATATTGCTATGAGGGGATACTTTATCTAAAAGGCCATACTTTTTCCTTAACCTCAACCACGTTCCATATAGATCTTTTATATATGGTACGTCTATATCCGATAGGAAGGAAGACCCCGCTTTCCCATCTATACACAGAGCCACAAGGGACTGCCAGGCCCCCGTTATTAACTCTTCTCATGAGGTGTAGTGTGGCTATCCAGGGTTTTTTTTGGCCCCAAATATATGACATAAAAAGCTTTTGAATCTGTCTTATTCTTGTAGATGACAAAGGTAAGGGGACCATCCTGAATATATATGACCACCTTGGGAGAATGTATGCTTTAACCACGTTCACGCTTCCTATCCAGGAAATTCCATAATTCTTCCACTCCCCCAATAATTTCTTGGAGGTTTCCTGGAATAGGAGGTCACAGTTTAATTCCATTAGCCGGTCCACTTTTGGTGTAATAGTACTTCCCAGGTATTTAAACCCTTTAAGGGACCAGTCAAATTGGAACAGCTGCAATAATGAACTGTACATTGCGTCCTCCACATTGATAGGCATTATTTGGGATTTCCCCATATTTAGTTTGTAATTAGATACATTACTATAATCCCCTATCTCAGCAACTAACTCTCTAAGTGATTCAACCGGGTCTATTAAGGTCAATACTATATCGTCCGCATAGAGGGCTATCTTATATTCTTTCTGTTTTAAGGTAATCCCCCTAATCCCATTATTCGCCCTTATGCTAGCAGCTAAAGGCTCAAGAGTAAGGATATACAGAAGGGGGGCCAAAGGGCAGCTCTGTCTGGTGACGTTAAGCACTGGGAACCAGTCCGCGGAGATGTCAGGACCAACCGTCTTGGCCGTTGGGGCTGTATAAAGAGCCATTATTGCTGTCCTTATAGAGCCCTTAAATCTAAACCTGTCTAGAACTCCACTTAGGAATCCCCAGCCGACCAGCTGTCAAAGGCCTTCTCGGCATCTAATGACATGACCAGCTGGGGAACACCAGTCTTATCCGCGTAGCCTATCAGATCAATCAACCGCCGCACATTATTACCCCGACGAGCGCCCGCGAACAAATCCCAGTTGGTCAGGATGGATCAGATCTGGGATTATATATTTTAGTCTATTGGCAATAACTGCTGAATATATTTTAATGTCTGTGTTTATTAAGGAAATCGGCTTATAATTTGCTGGGTCTGAGGGATCTTTCCCTGTTTTTAATATCGGTGAAATAGTGGCCTGGAGCAGTTCCTGCGGTGGGTACCACCCTCCATAATATCTCTACAAAGCAATACCAAATTCATTCTTAATTTTCTTCGTTTTTCTAAGCATAAATTGAATTTTTTTTGTGGTATCTGTTCTCAATTTTTCGTATGTATTAATAGCTAGCTTTTTAAAATTATTAATAGCTAGATTAAGAGTAAGCTGAATTTTATTTGTGAAATAAGAAGTTCCCCATTGACAACTATACAACCAATTTGGTTTTAGAAGACAAATTCGTATGACGAAAATAGCAATAGATTTCTTCAAAGATTTGATTGTATAATTTTTATAAAGAGTTGATACAGTGTATTATCTTTTCTCTTTTCTAGATTCTTAACAAATAAATGCTCTGTACAGCTTTGTTATGTAGAAATAATGAACATTTCGGTTATAAATATTTTGTCTAAAGAGTAAGCCGAATTTTATTAGTGAAATTAGAAGTTCCCCATTGACAACTATACAACCAATTCGGGTTAAGAAGTCAAATTCGTATGATGAAAATCAACAAATGTGTATCTATTATATAATATAATATTTAAGACATACAGTACAAGACTATTGTATTTTCTCTTTTTTGTTCTCCTATATGTCCACCCTTGTCTGCAAGGAGACCTCCAGTCCACGCTTCCAAGTGAATACATGGTTCATGATATCCTGTTTTGTTTTCTGGCTCACCATTTGGGATCTGAGGACGTCCATGCAGCGATATATTTAAGGAGAGTATTGTTTTTACTCCTTCTTGCGCTTTGAATTTTTGTTTTTTGCATTATAAATATCAAAGGAGGTAGAGGATATTCCAGATCCTACAATCTTTGCACTTTGATCTTTATACAGAGCCCAGATGGCATCAAAAAGGGTACCTGTCAAGCCAAAGGACTTTAAGGCTTCTTCTAGGTAGGTCCCATTGACCCTGTCGAATGCTTTGGTGTCCAACAACAGGGCCAGCATGGACCCACCTTTCATCTGTGCCGTAAACATTATGTTCAATGTTTTCCTTATATTATCTGATGCTGACCTAGAAGGGACAAATCCAGTCTGATCAGGATCAATCCATTTAGTAATTACTGTTTTTAATCTATTAGCTATTATTACAGAGTATATTTTGATATCAGTGTTAATAAGTCTGTAGTTATGTCTGTTTTATCTTTGCCCTCCTTCAAAATAGGTGATATATTTGCCTGAAGCATCTCTTTTAGTATTCCATTAGAGCTTTTCATATCCTCAAACAACTTCAATAGGTAGGGTGAGACTTCACCTCTGAACAGTTTATAAAAAGATTTGGGTAGCCATCCGGCCCTGGAGCTTTATTTCTTTTAAGTACTTTTAAGGTAGTTACTTTATTAACTTCCAGCAAGGAGAAAATGGCATATAACCCAAAAGCAGAAGATATTAAAAAAATGAATGCCTTTCTTGGTAAACGAATTCTTGATCTTTTCGCTCCACTGTGGGTAGATTTAGTTTACCAAGAAAGGCCTTCATTTTTGTAATCCCTTCTGTTTTGGGGATTGTTTATTCTTTTCCTATATTATATAGCTGTTGGTAAAAATTTGAGAAGACTTTTCCTGTTCTTTTGGATGTTAAGCAGATTACTCCTTTCTCTATGATTTTATTTATAATAATTCTTGACCTTTGTTTTTTAATTGATTTGAGAGGATCTTATCCGCCTTATTCCCTTTGTTATACCATTTTTGCTTTAGATGAAGTAGGTTTCTGTTTTCTCAAAGACTGCATCTTTTTGATTGTCCTTATTCTTATTCTCTAATTTATATATTTTTATATGTACTTGTTCGGATGATTGTCCCTTGTGCTTATTTTGATATGCCTCTATTTTTATAACATGTCCACGCATCATTACTTTGAAGCACAATGTTTGTATTGACATATGATCTTTGTCGTTTTCCCTAAAGAACAATCCATCTCTTTTTTAATTTTCTCTTGAATGTTTTTAATTACCAACAAGTTTTCTTTTAATCTCCAAATAGAAAAGATTTTTTGTTTATTTTGATGAATTGAAATATATGTGGGTGAATGATCTGACCAAGTTGCTGGGTTTATAACACATTTTATTTCATTGTCAAATACTCTTAAATTAACTAAGAAGAGATCAATGTGTGAGTATAAATGGTGGGGTTACTGAATAATGAGTATAATCTCGGGTTGAGGGGTTTAATACTATCAAGGCGTCCAGGAGAGCGTTTTTTTGGATACATTTTTCAAATTGTTTTGCATTCTTTTTTTTAAAATTATTTATCTGCTTTCCTATTTGAAGCTTTTTGTCTAATTCAGGATTCACAAAGGAATTGAAGTGTCCCCCTATTATTAAATACCCTTGTGTTATTTTTTTCTAATCGTGACATTCATTTCTGTAAAAAAGCTATTTGGTTATCATTAGGTGTGTATAAATTTACAAGCATATGCAATATGTGATTTATTTTGAAAATAATAATCAAAAATCTTCCCTACAATCTCTTTAATTAATTCAAATACTACTGTGTTTCCAATCATGATTAAAACTCCCCGACTAACCCAATGTGTCTCCTGTGCCATAGTAATATCAATATTATGTCTAGTAATCATGTTTTATAACATTTTCCTCTTAAATGGAGAGTTCAACCCTTGGGAGTTTACTAAACACATATTAATCATATTTATTTTTCCCTCTTTTCAAATCACTCGTATTGTCCAAGAATCCACAACATTCACACACTTTCATTCCTGAATCAGTATTAGGCCCATTACACCCTGTGACGAAGTGCCCTTCGCCACTTGGTCCTGGAGAGGCCTGTTTGCCAGCCTCCTCCCCTGTGACTATGGCCCTGGGGTGTATGTCCATTTAAAAATGCTATTTGGCCCTATGGACTGTGTATGGCACTTTAAGAACATATTAGGGGCATTGGTGAAAATGCCCCAAAAATCTAACTTTTGAACTACTGGGTGGAATTGTCTGATTTTTAGTTATGTTCATATTTAAAGTATGCTGATTCTGAAAATGTATGTTTTATGTGAATGTGATGCATATTTTGAAAGTTATTAATATTGTGTAGAACCTTTATATTGTAGCTTGGAGATAATTGAGCTGATACAAAGGTTAACTCAATTATCTCCCAAGCAGAGGAATGTACTGTAATTACCAGGATCCAAGTCTTTGTCCTATTCACTATGCTTTCCTCAAGTTAAGAATGGATCCTATCTTTAATCCCTGTCATTATTGTCACCTTTCCCATTGTCTTTATGTATGTCATTTAGTTTCCTGTGTGTATCTGAACTGGGCACCTTTGTATCCTGAAAGGTGTGAGGCAGGATTTCCCTTTGTATGTCCTTAGGTTAAACTTTAATCCTGTTATAGTTCCTTTGTCTAATCTGGTTTGTCAAGATGTTCAACTGTATATATTCTGTGTTTCTGAATCATTAAAGAGTTCTGGTCAGTTCTTATTTGACTTTCAAATCGCAGCCTTGACTCGTTTTGTGGGGAAAGAGTATCCTAGCTCTAAAATAGCTAGTGGGATTGATCTACACTTACAAGATCCGTGTGAATATCGAGACAAAGTGGCTTCTCACTCTCTCTAAACTGGGATACAGACTTTCTAGCTTCCAGCTTCCAGCTAGCCTGGGATTAACCGTAACACACCCCAGTAAGGCCCTCATGCTACTCTGCAACTGGAACTTTAAAGAGTTCCAACTGAGTGCCCACTGATTTAACTGAGGAGGAGAAGAGATTATTCAGTTATGTTTAAATGAGATTAAGTTAAGCCGAGGTAGATGAAAGGAGAATTATAAAATCAGAATTGTAAATATGTTTTGCAATTTTTCTATGCAGAGATTCCCCAGCTCTTAAAAAGAGAAAGTCCTTGTTCTTTGGAGTTAGTAAGGTATTTTTTTATCTTTGAATGTCAGAAGAATCTTTGCTGGAAAGATCCACGTGAATCTCATATTTTCTCTGTTTAAAATGCCCGTTATGTCTTTCAGTTTCTGTCACGACAGCACTGTCACACTGCCAATCAATCCCTCCTCACCAACCTCCTTACCTGCTCAGAACTCCCCAGAGATCTGTCTCACTGCAATCTGGTCTCCATTAACAGGTCTTTCATGAGTAATCCCAGGTTACTGTTCTGCACATGTGCAGTTCTACGTTTGGCTTCCTGCCCTTACTCATCCTTAAAGGGCCATGTTTAAACATTACTTTTCCTTTGATTCTCATTGGTTGATTGTTTGGTAGGAGGGCTATTTAAACCTCATTTGTGCACTTGCTCCTTGCCTGAAATAGTGCTCCAAGCCTTTTCTAGCGTTCAAAGACTACCTTTGACTCCTGTTGCTGATTTTGCCTGTTTTTGACTCTGCCTGTTTGCCGCCTGTCTTGACTCTTCGCCTGCCTCCTGACTCCGATTGTTTGCTGCCAGCCTTGATTCCTGCTTGTTGACCATTCTCTTGCCTAGCCCTCCTGTACCTTCGTTTTTGGTTATTTCCGCCCGTGTCAGTTTTATTCTGGTTACGTTTCATTATCCTAGTAAGTGTCAGAGTGCCAAAGTCCTGGAGGAAAGAAACCTGAGGCTCAACCTTAGGGTGGAATTCCTTCAGGCAGAAGAATTCTGTTCACTTGCCTGGGTTTGTTACGTATACCATACCTACTTCTGCACAGTGGTTCCAGCTCCGCATCAACCTTACAGTTTCACTCTCTGTTGGCATGTATAGAAGGAGAGATCTGGCATAATTCTCAAATTTTTAAATTTTTCATTTATACCCTCCTTCTTTTTTCTTGCTTTCCAGATTTTATCCTTGTATATGTGGTCAGAAGGATTTATGTAATCTTTCAGGTAAGATGTCCTTAGGCCCATTGTCCTCTTCCAGTTCATGGACATTTTTTGTGAGAAATTCCTGTGGAACTGCATTCTGTGGAACTGGGAGTAACTGAGATGAATTTGAGGACAAGCTAATATCATGATTATCTTCTATCTTCTTCTCCTTCTGATAATTTCTAATAGAGGACAATAAGTTTCTATTAAGGCAGAGGAAGGAATTTAGAGAAGGGAAGGGGAAGGGGTAAGAAAGGGACAAAATTGTTGAAAAATCTCTACCTAATAACAAATCTCTGAAATAGTATAATAGAAAGATTCAACAATAAATTAGTGAAACACCCTCCCTGCCAAGATGGGCCCAAAGAAAGACAAGGACAAATATCCTGAAAAGGAAAAACCCATAACATCAGAAAGGGACAGGAATCGACAGATCAGTACCTATTACCCTCCTAAGGCACATGAAAATCTGCAAGGAAAGCATAGAAAATCTCTCCCTACGGATGGTTTGGGGACTGGTCCGCAAGAGGAAGTTCATTCTCTACCTTGTCCGAAGAGGATTTTCCCCAATTAGATGTCGGTTCACAATTACTTACCCAAAGGGCCCTATGCTCAATGCTGGAAAACCTATACGAGAAATTAAAAAATGATATGGTTCATAATACAGGAGAATTGAGATCAGAAATTGCAGCCCTCTGAGATAAATTGAACCAACAATCCAAAGTACTAACCTTAGTTCAAGAAGATAAAAGGAATCTACATGATGCAAATACTAAAGTGGAAACAAGACTGAAACTCCTGGAAAACAAGATCCTGGACATGGAGGACAGGGCAAGACGGAAAAAATTCTGATTTCGAGGGATTCCAGAAACAGTCCAGCAAGAGCACTTAAAAAAATTTCTGGAGAAATTATTTGCATCATATATAGCACCTAAACAGATGGGGGAACACCCCTTCGAGAGATTCCCTAGATTAATTAAACCAAAAGGTATCGACCCCTGCCTGCCTAGAGATATTATCATATGAAGAATTTAAAAACATCAAATTTTTTGCAGATTTATCATTAACAACTCTAAGAACAAGAAAAGCATTTGCAGAACAAACACAAACAGTAACATAAAATACAAATGGACATTCCCGACAGCTGTGTTCGTCAGATATACAGAGGAATCATACTTCTTTAAAGAACCTGCCGATCTAAAGGAAAATACTTTGGAACACTTTGGAACCTATTGTAGCATCAGTGATTTTTTTTTTGTCTTATAGAAGAAGAAAAGGAAAAAAAGAGAGAATTTTTTTTTTGGCCTGTCTCTCTTGAGAAAGGAATTTATCGGGATGTTTTAGTTGTATCTGAAGAGGGGGACGGGATGATGTAGATCTTGTAGAAATATTAGTATTCTATATAAACACTTTAATTAAGACATTTTCTCATTTAATACACTTTAAATAAGTAATGGGAAAGGACGAGGGAGGGAGATAAGGAAAAGGGAATTGGAATAAGGGAAGGGAAGGGAATTTTGGAAGAAGGGTATTGTTATAACACTTATGTAGATTTTCACTGATTACATTATGTAAGAATTTTATCACATCACCAATTCACCGATTTCAATCGTATAAGACAAGGGGGCTCACCAACAGATTAAACTGATGGGAACCACACAGAGATAGATCACATAGGGATTACTTGGGGCTGGAGGGGGGAATATAGGGAAGGGAAGGGGAAATAGTAGGGACAAACTAAAGATGCCCTTCCCTCTCTCATAACAGAAAACAGAAAATGTTATATATGATAGTCAACTGCTGGGGAGGATAAAGAATAGGGCAGAGATACAGGCCAGAACGTATAAGTTTCTTAAGGGGAAGGGTGGAGGTAGAAGGGAAGAGAATGCTGATAAAGGTAGAGATGCACTTTTTAAGAACATAAACGTTCTTTTTTTTTTCTCTTTTCTTCTTTCCTTTCTCTTTGAGACACATTGCAGGAGGTTAGAAGGTAGAGTTCGCTACAGTATATGTTTATCTAAAATAGGCAGCCCTTTTGCAATGGCTAGTTAGGTAACTATCAAGGATAATTGGGGGGTAGCCTATGTTGAGTATCATAAGACCACACGAGGAAAATATTTAGCACGTTAGTTCCACACGAGGAAACACTTAATTGGTAACTTAGGGGTTCCTGTTTTGTTTGGCACTTTAAGTCTACATGATAAGATATCCTAGCACACTAGGGTGACACGAGGAAATATCTACTTAAGAAATTTGTTCGTTTCGTCTAGCACCTTAAGTTTAAATGAGAGAAATGCTAAGAACCTTGAGTTTTTTTTAACAACAGAGGGGTTTTGCTCTGCCTTGCCTGGCTGGACTTCTTACTTCTGCGGGATTCGGCATGAAGGCTGATATCATATAAATAGAGTCTAAATGCTGAATGATAAAGTCTGTTTCCGCCCAAGGTTAATATTTGGGAGGAGGGAGAAATGTGAAAATGATTATGCATATGTATGTTGTGATGTGAGGTGTTCTGGGTGGGGGGGATTGGGTGGAGGGGGAGGGTGTGGAAAGGGAACTTTTGAGAGATATGTCTATTAATTTAATATCAATAAATTCCAAGGGCCTTAGTACGTTACAGAAAAGAAGTTGCCTGTATAATACGCTGATTGAGAATAGAATAGATATTGGGTTTATTCAGGGAACCCATTGGATAGATACTATGGACAGGCCCTGGAGATTTACCAAATACCCATTAGTAGGTCAGGAAAACTTACAGAGGAAAAAAAAGAAAAGGGGTGTGGCCATAGTGGTGTCCAGTGCGATAAAATACGAGCAGGTTTTCTGTGAATCAGATAGAAATGGGAGGTACATAATATTGATAGCCAAAATAAATGATATTCTCTACACCTTGGTCAACCTTCATGCCCCTAATCAGAATCCATTCAGATTTTTGGAGAAATTGATGGTTAGGATTGAAGAGCTGTCCTCTGGTCTTCTGATTATTGCAGGTTAATTGTTTAGTGGATAACAAATTGGATAGAAGTAATGCTCACCCCAGAGAACAAAGGGATAAACACTCACTTTCTACATTACAAAGATTTTTACATAAAAATCAGCTTTTCGACAGTTGGAGAGTTGATCACCCAGGGGACTGGGAATACTCCTTCTATTCACAAGGACACTAATCTTATACCAGGATTGATTATTTCCTGACTAGATTTGACGGACTGGAAAAAATTCTGCACACAAAAATAGGGGGAATATCATGGTCTGAACATGCTCCTATTTTTTTAACAATTAAGAATAACCCTGAATATAAAATCAGAGACAGATGGCGATTGAATAAATATTTGTTACGGTCAAAAGACAGCAAAAATATCTAGCATCACAAATCGAAGCATTTCTGGTGGTTAACGACAACAAGAAAGTGTCAGACGCGACCTTGTGTTGTGCTTTAACCCCTTGGCGACAGATGACGTGCCAGGCACGTCATGCACTTAACAGAGTAAAGAAAGCGACCAGCGGTAGCTTTCTTTACTCTATCGGTGTTGCTACAATGCCTCTATGTAGAGGCATTGTGCAACACCCCAAAAAAGTGCAGGGGCGCGCTACGATCACTCCCCGGAGTGATCGTAGCAGCCATTTAAAAATGGCTGCGCCCGCTGCACACATGTGCTTAGGAAGCGAACAATCCTTGTACTTGCTAAAGTGCCTCACTAGCGTGGTCGCTCTCCTGAGCGACCCCATCGGCTCAGTAGAAGGGAACGCTGCCTGCACAGGCAGCGTTTCCCTTCTAATCGCAAGAGCATCAGAAGTGAATGTATTTCACTTACGATGCTCTAGGGGGAGCCAATCGATGCCGGCCCAACAGATCTTTGTGATCTGTGTGCAGGCATGTATGGTAAGTGCTCTGATGAGCACTTATCATACAGTCAAAGGCAATATTAGTAAATATTGCCTTTGACAAGTATTGATATGCCTCCCTCACCTTACTAGTTTTAGTAAGGGAGAGAGAAAGATCAGGTAATGTAAAAAAATAAAATAAAATAATACAATTACATATTTAATAAAATTTTAAAAACCAAGGGCTTTTATAAAAGCCATTTCCAGTGTTTAACCCCTTCCCTGCCATTGATCGCTGTGTACGCAGTGATCATACACAGCAGTACATGTTTTGCTGTCTGTGCATTTTTTAGGGGTTACATTTTTTTTTACTGTAATTCATTACAGTATAAAAAAGGCTCTATTAAGAGCTATTAACCCCTTGCTTGCTGTAGCTCACTGCCTAAGCAGCGATCTGACGCAAATGCAGCAATCTTGCTGCAGAAGCATTTTTACTTTTTTAAAAAACTTTTTTATTACACCTGTCACGGGTTAATTATATCCGCTAGGGGATTACGTTTAACATCAAAATTTTTTTTTAGCTGTCTGAGCGCACGTATAGCGATCAGTAACAGCTGATCAGTGGCAATGGCGGTTTGGTGCTCAGATGAGCATCATCATTCGCCTGGTTAGATCAATATTTGTCAATATTTGATCTGACCGGTATAGATCTGCCTCCCTCTCACTTGAGTTTTAGTGAGGGAGACAGACAGAGCTGTATAATGTGAGTTTTTAATTATAATATATTTTATAAAATTGAGACCCAAAGGCTTTTATAAAAGCTGTTTCCAGTGTTTAACCCCTTCCCTGCAATTGATCGCTGTGTAAGCAGTGATCTTACACAGCAGCACATTTTTTGCTGTCTGTGCATTTTTTTTAGAGGTTCATTTTTTTTACTTTTTTTTTTTTTTACAGTATATCAAAGGCTCTTTTAAGAGCTATATACCCCTTCCTTGCCATATATCACTTCCTAAGCAGCGCATATGGTCACTGCCTAAGCAGTGCATATGGTCACTGCCTAAGCAGCGCATATGGAGCGATCTGGTCGCAGAAGGATTTTTTTTGCCATCAGCATTTTTTTTGGTCACACTCGCTAGGCGTTAATTATACCCACTAGGGGATTACGTGTATTCCTTTTGAAGCTGTCTGAACGCATGTATAGCGATCAGTAACAGCCGATCAGTGGCAAAGGTGGTTTGGTGATTTCTCAGATGAGCATCACCATTCATCTGGTTAGTGGTAAATATTGTTCTGACCCATATGGATCTGCCTCCCTCTCCTCACTTAGTGAGGGAAAGAGACAGATCTGTATAAGTTTTAAATTGTAATAAATTAAATAAAATGTTAAAAAATTGTGAGACCCAAGGGCTTTTATAAAAGCCATACCCTTTGTAGAGTGTACCCTGTATAGTAACCCCTTCCCTGCCACTGATCACTGCACAGCAGAACATTTTTTCTTGTCTGTGCCTTTTTAGGGGTTAATTTTTTGGACAGTACTACAAAGGCTCTTATAATAGCTATTAACCCCTTCCTTGGTCTACATGTTAAAATTCCAAGTTTGAAAATCAAAAAGCGCACCTCTCAAATGTAGCCTTTCAACCCACAATAAAGCTGACAAACCTATGCATGGGTGGTATCCCTGTGCTTGGGAGATGTTGCTGAACACATATTGTGGTATTGTTTGGCAGAGACACATATCAAAATCTGTGAATTTGGGTCTAAAGTACAATGTATGTGGGAAAAAATACACAATAAAATTACTACCACAAATTTTGACAAAGGCTGGTGGTAGAATTGGTGCATGGAAAGTGTTAAAATACCACCATTTAAAATAGCTTAGGGTGTCTACTTTTACAAAATATATACTTTTTTGGGTAAAATACACTGTCTGGCTTAAAAAAAAGTCCCAAATGAAAGATGGGCTCAGGATGACTACACGTCAAAATTCCAAGTTGGAAATGCGCACCTTCAAAATGTGGCTCTTTAGCCCCCAAACAACCCAACAAACCTATGCATGGGTGGTATCCCTGTACTCAGGAGATGATGTTGAACACATATTAGGTTATTGTTTGGTAGTGACACATACTGAAATCTGTGAATTTATGTCTGAAATACAATGTTTGTGGGGAAAAAAACACATAAAAATTACTACCACAAAATTGGACAAAGGCTGGTGGAATTAGTGCATAGAAAGTGTTAAAATACCACCATTTGAAATAGCGTAGGGTGTCTACTTTTTAAACATATATGGGTTGATGGGGTAAAATACACTGGCTGGTTTCAAATACGTCCCAAATGGGACTTGGGTGCAGGCTGTCTGCATGTCAAAATTTTAAGTTGGAAAACCAAAAACTGCACCTCCCAAATTTGGCCTCCCCCCCCCCGAACAACTCAACAAACCTACACATGGGTGGTATCCCTGTACTCAAGAAATGTTGCTGAACACTTATTGGGGTGTTATTTGGCAGTGGCACATACCAAAATCTGTGAATTCATGTCTGAAGTACAAGGTTTGTGGAAAAAAACACAAAGAAATTACTACCACAAACTTTGACAAAGGCTGGTGGTAGAATTAGTACATGGAAAGTGTTAAAATACTACCATTTGAGATAGCCTAGGGTGTCTACTTTTAAAAAATATATGGGTTGATGGGGTAAAATACACTAACTGGCTTCAAATATGTCCCAAATGGGACATGGGCGCAGGTTGTCTTTATGTCAAAATTTCAAGTTGGAAAACCAAAAAGCCCACCTCTCAAATGTGGCCCTTTAACCCCTAAACAAGCAGACAAACCTATGCATGGATGGTATCCCTATACTCAGAAAATGTTGCTGAATACATATTGGGGTGTTATTTGGCAGTGACACGTACCAAAATCTGTGAATTCATGTATGAAATACAATGTTTGTGGAAAAAAAACACAAAGAAATATCTACCACAAACTTTGACAAAGGCTGGTGGTAGAATTAGTGCATGGAAAGTGTTAAAATACCATCATTTGAAATAGCCTTGGGTGTGTACTTTTCAAAAATATATGAGTTGATGGGGTAAAATACACTGGCTGGCTTCAAATATGTCCCAATACACGAGGACTATTGATAAAAATTGGAGTGATGGAAAAAAGGAAAAGAGGAGGGCCAATAAATAAAATATATATTAAACTGACCAAACTTGAAAGACACCAGAAGGAAACCTTAGACGCTTATTAGTCCAAATTACAAGTGAGAGGACAGATAAAGGAAAAATTATATGAAAACATTAATAAAGCCATAAAGTGCTTAACCCCTTAGTGACAAGACATTTTCACCTTGACTTTCCCTTGGTGACAATGGCTGTTTTGACATTTCTGGGGTGTTTGTGTTTTATTCTTTCTCACATACAGTACCCACACAAATTATATGTTGTTTTTATCATCATAAGAAGGGATTTCACTAGATACCATTATATTCATCATATCTTATAATTTACTACAAAAAAAATCATAAAATATGATGAAAAAACTTTGACCTAAGATATAATTTACACAAATAAAATCATCAAAAAATACCCCTTCTAAATAGTTTCTAAATGTTGTCCCGAGTTCCAAAATATGCATGTTTCCAGAATTTTCGGTATTTTTTTGCGAGTTATGGGGCAAAAACCAAAAATAGTGTTTTTTGGTTTTTTCCTATATTGACCTTTTGACCCCAACCCGAACCCAAGATGTAACCTAACACTAAATTTAACCCCAACTCTAATACTTATTATATCCCTTAATATGTTTTAATTTTAATTTAATTTTAACCCTATCCCTTATGCTAAAAATTATTTAATTTTAACCCTATAGGCTAATCTAACTATATAACCAGTTTTTAATTAATTAAATATGTATTTTAAATTTTTTCCATTGCTATGCTACTTAACTACCACTAGGGGCAGTCAAGAAGCATATTCAGAGCGACGGAAGTGACGTTACTTTCACTTCCGAAGCTCAGAGGGCATAGCCATATCGCTCTGTGGGGCAATCTTGGGTGGCCCAGAGCAGAAATTTCGGTGCTGGTTATTGCCAGGCACGTCCTTTGTCGTTAAGCGAGTTTCTCCCAGGACGTGCCTGGCACGTCCTTTGTCGTCAAGGGGTTAAAGCAAAAATGGTATTATGGTGCAAACCGTACAGGTAAACTACTGACTAATAAACTTAAAAATAAACAAAGTAGGGAAATAATAAAAAAACTAATAATCAAAAACAAACATCTGTTGTCCCCTTACCAGATAAGCATTTGAAGATTACTACAGCGCCCTCTATAATCTAGAGGAAACAAAATATTCCTCATCAGAGATTCTGGTCTTTCTAAAAAATTTAAACCTGCCTAAAATTACACAAGAACAACAGAATATTCTGACCAACACAATTATCATCAAAGAGGTTAGGGATAACATTAGTTCACTCAAGGGGGTAAGGCCCCTGGGCCAGACAGCTTCACAGCCTTGTGTTATCTTAAATTTAAAGAACAACTGGCTCCAATTCTATTTACACAACTGACTAATAAAGAAACCTTTCCAGATGAGTTGCTTCAGGCCTCGATTACCCCGATTCCTAAAGCCAATAAAGATCCAATGTCACCAGGTAACTATAGGCCTATTTCACTAAGAAACTTAGATATAAAAATGTATTCAAAAATTTTGGATGAGAGAATAAAATTGGTGATGCCGGATCTAATTCACAAAGATCAAAGTGGATTTGTGGTGGGGAGGGGAACCGCTGATAAAACCAGATGCCTTTTTAACACTATCTATCATATAAACTTGCAAAAGGTACCGACTGACCTGATGGCCCTCGATGCTGAAAAGGCTTTTCATAGAGTTAGCTGGCGTTATCTTGGGGTGGTGTTGGAGGCTTTTGGCATCAAGGGCTTACTCGGGGATAGCACAATGTTCCTTTACTCAACACCAACAGCTAGGGTCTCGGTACACATGATCCATTCTCAATAGTGCAATATAAAAAGCGGGACCAGGCAGGGATGCCCATTGGCTCGCATGCTATACACATTGGCAATGGAGCCTTTGGCCTTCATGATAAGAAAGTCAAAAGGAATTCAAGGGGTAACCATCAACCCTATGGATAACAGAGTGGTTCTATATGCAGATGACGTTCTGTTAACCCTGATGGACCCAATAAAATCTATCCCTTATACGGTCAGTTTAATTTAAGAATTAGTAAATATTCTAACTATAAACTAAATTTTGACAAAACCCAAACACTCTTGGGCTATGTAGCCACAAATGACTGGACATTTATCAAGGCGAAGTTTGGCTTTAACTGTCCACAAACATATATAGAATATTTGGGGGTTAGATTGACATTACACCTAGAGGAAAACAACTAAACTAAATTATAAAGCTAAACTTATTGAAATTAAGAAAAATCTAGGCTAATGGAAAGGGATGGAATTATCTTGGCTTGGTAAAGTCGAAGTGATGAATGCTTATATAATTCCCAAGATTTCTTACCTTTTCAGGAATATCCCACTGAAAGTGGACTCTGTGATTTTAAATAATATACAGAAGTTGGCAATAGGATTTGTTTGGCAGGGTAAAAAACCCAGAATTGCTCTTAAACTATTGCAATGGGACATCAAAGCTGGAGGTATATCTTTCCCTAACATACAATCTACTTACAATAGTGCATGATAGCTCACGCACTAGCATGGGACAACTCTTTAGCTCCAGGCCCACGCTGGCTGGAGATCGAGAGATTTGACGCGGGACATATAGAGCCGTTCAGTCTGTTCTGGAGTCAGAGATTGATGGGTAGGATCCACCTCTTTAAAAACCCAGTACTTAATAATTTTTGTACTATGATAGCAGCTCTTAGAAAGACCCTCTCTGGTGACATAAATCAAATTCCCATGGACACTCCAATTGAGGTTTTGGAATTTGATATCGGGAATATCAGTTTGCTGAATTGGAAGGTGAAGAATATTAATACTTTAGCAGACATAGCACCTCAAGGCTTATTGTACTCTTTTGACGTAATGCAGTCTATTTGGAACCTTGCACCAAGGGAAATCTTTAACTATCTACGATTGAAGCACTTTCTCTCTGAATGAAAAGCAAGGGACAATATATTCACATCTTTAGCATGTTAAGCAATGCCTGGTTTTATGAGGGAATGAGCAAGATGTGATAGCATTTATGAGGGAATGAGCAAGATGTGATAGCATATTCACATCTCAAGCATGTCTGGTAAACTCCTGACTTCCTATTTTATCCTATTCCTTGCACTAGTAGCGTTTAGCTCTTTAAGTAAATATTCACTGAAATAATCTAAACCAACTAATAAAACAGAGCAATATTTTCAATTTGTGATACTGACTTGGATTAAGATGTATAATTTGTACTGCACAATATAATAATTAGATGTGTATGTTGTGAATGGCCACTTTCTTCTAGGGTACTCCTCAAGGAAATGAAGAGTGAAAGAAACGAGACCAGGCCCAGATTCTGAGTTGAATAAGTAATGAATTTAATACAAACTTATACGTAGGGTAGCGTCTTTGCACAGACTGCTCTGCTGCACCCAAGTTTACACACATATTTATAGTAAAACAATTCAGCATGATTTCATGATCCTTAGCAAATTAAATTAAATTAAAACTTTCAGTTAAAACATACCTTTATTTAGAACCTTTACGTTTGAACCATCTGACCATTGCTCACACTGTGTATGTCAGCTTAAAGTTTCAGGAAGCCATACTGTGTCTGTCTGCTAGAATTTAAGGAAGCTTGATTACTTATGTAATATTTCAACACTTAAGAGCAAAAACTACAAAAATACATCTTTCATCTCAACATAAATCTCTCACTCTCTTTGGGTATCACAGAGGACAAACATGGAAGAAGGCATACAAAATGGAGTTAGTAGGACAAAATGGCTGCCAAGAGTAAAATTGGCTTCCAGGGAAATTTCATCATCCACAACAAATTGCTTTGCACTTTAATGTAGATGATATGTAATATGCATAAATACTGAATTTTTCTAAAAATTGAATTAGGAAGTATAATTTGTACTGCACAATATAATAATTAGATGTATATGTCTAACATAATGCTCTGCACTTTAATGTAGATGATATGTAACATATATTAAAACTAAAAAACATATAGATAATTGTACTATAGATAGATTCTTTGAGGGGAAGTGGGAAAATAAAAATGGAATAAGGCCTTTGAAGCTATCACCTCTCATGTGGCATGTTGCGGTAGGCAGATTATTGGGAGGGGCTGGGCATGATCCAGTGGTCATAGTACACATTGGTACTAATGACAAAGTAAATGGTAGGTGGGGGGTCCTTAAAAATGATTTTAGGGAACTAGGAAAGAAGCTAAAGGAAAGGACCTCCAAGGTAATATTCTCTGAAATATTACCAGTGCCACGCGCTACGTCAGGGAGACAGCGGGAGCTTAGGGAGATTAATGCGTGGTTGCGAAGGTAATGCAAACAAGAGGGATTTGGGTTCTTAGAGCACTGGGCAGACTTTGCAGTCGGCTACAGACTCTTTGGACGGGATGGGCTGCACCTCAATGATGAGGGGGCTGCGGTATTAGGGGAGAGGATGGCTAGAGGGTTAGATGAGCTTTTAAACTAAGCTCTGGGGGGGAGGGTCAAGATCAAAATGAAGCAATGGCAGCTAGAGTAGATTGGAAGGTGGGTATAGCTATGGCAAAGGAGGAGGAAAGCGCTGGTGGGGTTAACAGAGATCATAGGGAGGTACATACAATTAAACCTGCGGGCATTACGTGTTTGTCAACTAAACAGAAAATGGGTAGTAATCTCAAATGTCTTTTAGCAAATGCAAGAAGCTTGACAAACAAAATGGGTGAGCTGGAGATACTGGTAAGTGCTGAACAGTATGATTTAATCGGAATCACGGAAACGTGGTGGGATGAGACCCACGACTGGTCAGTTAATTTACAAGGCTATTCACTTTTTAGAAAGGACAGAGTAAATAGAAAAGGGGGAGGGATATGTCTATATGTAAATCCTAAACTAAAGCCCAGTATTAAGGAAGGTGTGCATGACGTAACTGGAACTGATGTGGAGACGCTGTGGGTGGAGATTAGCTTAGACCCTAAAAAGAATCGCACATTACTTGTAGGTGTATGCTACAAGCCACCAAATATTAGCATTGATGGAGAAGATCAGCTTTTATTACAAATTGAAAAGGCTGCAAATCTGAATGAAGTTCTAATCATGGGAGATTTTAATTACCCAGATATAGATTGGAATTGTGGCACAACTAGTTCCGCTAAGGGCAGCACGTTTCTGAACCTGCTTAATAACACATTTATGGCACAATTAGTAGACACCCCAACTAGAATGGATGCCTGTCTGGATTTAGTAATAACAAACAATGAGCAGCTTATCTCAAACATCAAAGTAAGAGAACACTTGGGCAATAGTGACCATAACATGGTTTCGTTTGAGATTAATGCAAAAATGCAAATTGGTAACTACGCCACCAAAACACTTAATTTTAGAAGGGCCAACTTTGATGGACTAAGGGCATCAATGGAACATTTAGACTGGGAACGATTGTTTTCTGGACTAAACACAGAAGACAAGTGGAATGCCTTTAAGCACACATTACAAAAGTACACATCCCAATATATACCTTTGGGAAACAAATACAAAAGACACAAATCAAAACCAATGTGGCTTACCTGTACCGTGAAACAGGAAATGCAAAACAAGAAAATGGCATTCAAACATTATAAAAGCAAGGGATCAACATTATCATTTATAAAATACAAAGATGCCAACAAAGCCTGCAAAAAGGCAATTAAAATGGCTAAATTGGAAAACGAGAAAAGGATTCTTAAGGAGAGTAAAATTAACCCCAAATTTTTTTATAAGTATATAAATGGAAAAAAGCTAAAGAGGAAAAATGTTATCCCAGATGGGAAATTTGGTAAGTGAGGACAGAGAAAAAGCAGACATTTTAAATACTTTTTTTTCTTCTGTTTATACTAAGGAAGAACAGATGTTGAGCCCCTGCTACCGGAAGTTACGGAACAGTCACCACAAACATGGGATTGGCTGACACAGGAAAAAGTGTTTATGCAATTAAACTCTGTTAAGATAGACAAGGCCCCAGGGCCAGATGGTATACACCCAAGGGTCCTTAGAGAGTTAAGCATAATTCTGGCCAGACCAATATTTATGATCTTTAGGTATTCATTCAGTTCAGGTATAGTGCCAACAGACTGGCGAAAGGCGGATGTCATTGCAATATTTAAAAAGGGATCCAAATCTCTGCCTGGTAATTATAGGCCAGTGAGCTTGACATCTGTAGTGGGGAAATTATTTGAAGGATTGCTAAAGGTGTACACTCAAGAATACATCTTGAATCAGAATATAATTAGTAAAAGTCAACATGGTTTTGTGAAAGACATGTCTTGTCAAACAAACTTAATAACATTCTATGAAGAGGTCAGTAAAAATATAGATCTAGGTGTGGCAGTTGATGTGATCTATTTGGATTTTGCTAAAGCATTTGATACAGTTCCACACAAAAGGTTACTCTACAAATTGAGAGAAATAGGATTGGGGGCAAATGTATGTATTTGGATTGAAAATTGGCTAAAAGATAGAACACAGAGGGTTGTTGTAAATGGTAAAGCTTCAAATTGGACCAGGGTAGTGAGCGGAGTACCTCAGGGGTCTGTTTTGGGACCTCTTCTTTTTAATCTGTTTATTAATGATCTCCCACGTTGTGCTGAGTGCCATGTCTCAGTGTTTGCTGATGACACAAAATTAGGTAAGGTAATAAAGACTAATCTTGATGTTTTTTCTTTACAGGAAGATTTGGACAGAGTGGGGAACTGGGCAAGAAAGTGGCAAATGAGGTTCAATATAGACAAATGTAAAGTTATGCATTATGGGAAAAATAATAACAAAGCAACATATACGTTAAATGGTATTTCCAACCAAACTACTAACGAAAAGGATTTAGGAATCATTGTAGATAACAAACTTGGCAACAGTGCCCAATGCCAGTCAGCAGCTGCAAGGGCCAATATGATATTGGCATGTATAAAACGAGGTATAGATTCATGGGACAAGGACATCATCTTGCCTCTTTACAAATCAATGGTAAGACCTCACCTTGAATATGCAGTACAATTCTGGGCACCAGTCCTTAAAAAGGATATTAAGGAACTAGAAAAAAGTGCAAAGGAGAGCTACAAAATTAATAAGGGGATTGGAGGATCTTAGTTATGAAGAGAGACTTAAAAAATTGCATTTATTTACTTTAGAAAAAAGGCGTCTTAGAGGGGATATGATAACATTATATAAATATGTGCAGGGCCAATATAAGGAGCTCTCCAGGGACCTGTTCATTAATAGAAATGTACAAAGAACAAGAGGTCACCCCCTGAGACGGGAAGAGCAAAGATTTCATAGGCAGCAAAGGAAGGGATTCTTTACGGTAAGGACAATAAAATTATGGAACTCACTGCCAAGAGAGGTAGTGCTATTAACCACAATAGATGCATTTAAAAATGGTCTGGATGTTTTTTTAGAAAAGCAGAACATACAGGGGTATTAATAATAGAATGAGCATTAATAATATAGCTTTTTGATCCAAGGAGAAATCTGATTGCCCTTTTGGAGTCAAGAAGGAATTTTTTTCCCCCTAGGAGGCAACATTCAAAAAAGCTTCCTTAGGGGTTTTTTTTTGCCTTCTTTTGGATCAAAACACTGAAATGATAGGTAGAAGGGTTGAACTTGATGGACTTGTGTCTTTTTTCAACCTAAATTACTATGTTACTATGTTACTAATATAGACAAATGTAAGGTTATGCATTATGGGAAAAATAATAACAAAGCAACATATATGTTAAATGGTATTTCCCTGGGAAATACTACTAATGAAAAGGATTTAGGAATCATTGTAGATAAAAAAAAACTTGGCAACAGTGCCCAATGCCAGTCAGCAGCTGCAAGGGCCAATAAGATATTGGCATGTATAAAACGAGGTATAGATTCACGGGAGGAGGACATCATCTTGCCTCTTTACAAATCAATGGTAAGACCTCACCTTGAATATGCAGTACAATTCTGGGCACCAGTCCTTAAAAAGGATATTAAGGAACTAGAAAAAGTGCAAAGGAGAGCTACAAAATTAATAAGGCGATTGGAGGATCTTAGTTATGAAGAGAGACTTAAAAAATTGCATTTATTTACTTTAGAAAAAAGGCGTCTTAGAGGGGATATGATAACATTATATAAATATGTGCAGGGCCAATATAAGGAGCTCTCCGGGGACCTGTTCATTAATAGAAATGTACAAAGAACAAGAGGTCACCCCCTCAGACTGGAAGAGCAAAGATTTTATAGACAGCAAAGGAAGGGATTCTATACGGGGGGATGGGACACTTCATCGCGCTGCTTCCGCGCAGCCGCTTCACCGCCGACTCTACAGCACAAGACAGATCGCCGCTGGAGATTTCATCGCGGGACATTTCATCGCTAAAGGTAAGTATTTTACCGATTTTAGTTGGTTTAGAATTAGGGTTTAGGGGGTTAGAATTAGGTTTAGTGTTAGGGATTAATTTTACTATTAGGGGTCGGGGGTTAGTATTAGGGTTAGTATTAGGATTTAGGGGGTTAATTTTAGTATTAGGGGTCGGGGTTAGTATTAGGCTTAGTATTAGGGTTTAGGGGGTTAACTTTAGTATTAGGGGTTAGTATTAGGGTTAGTATTAGGGTTAGTATTGGGGTTTAGGGGGTTTTTTTTTATTTTATTTTTATTATTATTATTTTTTTTCTCCCCTTTTTACACCTAAGTCTATGACATCAATTGAAAATAAGCCAGCCGGAGCTAAAAAAGGGACTCCACCATAAGCTCAATTGAGCTTATAAGGTGCCAAGATTGGGCACAACAGAGCAGACAGGGAGAGGATTCTCTCTGATGCTGCTCTAAACTTGTTGAGGCCAGCGAGCAGGGCCTCTTGTATTGTGTATTTCTCTGTTGTCTATGTAAATGTGATGTCAGTGATTGCCAGCGAGCTCCCAGGTTCCACACTAATATGGAAAATACTCGATTATGGTTAAATTCGCCTCATTGAATACTCAAGGGCTGAATGTCCCACAGAAAAGATGGTCCATATATAATTACCTATATAAGGAAAGGGTACAGGTAGCAATGATCCAGGAGACCCACTGGAGATCACAGGATAAATTAAGATGGTGTGGAAGATATTATACAACAATAATTCAGGCCTCAAGAGAACTAGAAAAAAGATGCGGGGTAGCCATCCTATTCGCAAATTCAGTTAAAATAGAAACAAAATACCAAGAACTAGACAAAGAAGGGAGATACATAATCTTAGTATGCACGATTAATGATAAGTGGTACACCTTGATAAATGTGTACCTTCCCAGTGTTCACCCAGTGGGTCTCCTGAACCAAGTCCTGGAAAAAGCGGAAAGAGTGATGATGGGCGAAGTCATAATTGCAGGTGACTTTAACTGCGTACCAGATGCAGCACTAGATAGATTCAGTAAAGCAAAAGGCAATGGAGCTGATAATAGATCTACTAAAATATCTAAGTCACTCAATCTTACCATGAGGAAACAAGGGTTATACGACATATGGAGGGTAAATAATAACGATATAAGGGATTATACATTTTTTTCCTGGCCCCACACCTCCTATTCGAGAATAGATCTGATTTTGGGAGGCGCAGGATTATTAGGTAGAGTCCAAAAAATATCCATAAAACCATGTATATGGTCCGATCACGATATGGTGGTAATGGATTTAAAAGAAAATCGAAATAGTCCCATCAGATCCACATGGCGGTTAGAAGATTCCCTTTTACAAAACAAAGAAAACAGAGATTACTTATTAAATATGTCTACTTGCTTTTTCAAAGAAAATACAGTGGAGAATATGGACCCAGTAATAATATGGTGCACCTATAAAGCAGTAATGCGAGGGCACTGCATAAAATTAAGAAGCATTGCGAAAAAGAAAGCTGGCCTACCTCTATCTAGGCTCAATATAGAATATTATAACGCAACAAAGGAAGCAAAAACTTACCCCACAATAGAAAATCTAAACGAAATGCAAAGGATCAGAGAACTAATCAAAACCAAAACCTTAGAGAAAATAAACAAAAATATGGAAACCCTTAAAGTCAAATTTTACTCTAAAAAAAACAAAGCAGACAAAATGATGTCGAACAAACTGAAAAAACAGCGAGCAGAAAACAAAATAGATAAATTAATCTGTGGTAATGAGACCTACAGGGCCCCTAAAGAAATAGGGAAAATCTTCAGTGATTTTTTCAAGAAATTATACAATCTACCCACAGAGAATAAACTAGAAGAAATAAAAGAATATATTGCTAAATGCAATATCCCTACCATTACACCAACACAAATGGAATTAATAAATAAGGAAATAACAAAAGAAGAAATAGTAAAGAACATAGAAAAGCTAGCTAAGAACAAATCTCCGGGCCCAGATGGGTACACCAACGGGTTTTATAAAAACCATGATGACCAGTCTGTCTGACCACCTAGCTGAAACATTCAACCAAGCCGCAAAAAAAGGATCTTTCCCCCGGGAGATGCTATGTGCCAATATCCTCCCAATTTTAAAACCAAACAAGGACCCGGCGGATGTAAAAAATTATAGACCTATATCCTTAATTAATGTAGACGTAAAATTGTACGCTTCAATCTTAGTAGACAGACTAAAACCCATACTTCCAAATATAATACACAAAGATCAAATAGGTTTTATTCCAGGCCGAATGGCTAATAATAACATTCGTAGATTAATAGATATTATTGATTCCGCCGCCCAGGAAAAGAGACCCCTGCTGGCCCTCTCATTAGATGCCGAAAAGGCGTTTGACAGGGTCAGCTGGGGTTTTATGAGCCAATCACTAGAGGCATTTGGGTTGAACGGGTGGATACACTCAGCTATTATGTCTCTATACGACGCCCCATCTGCAAGAATTGTTGGCCCGGACATTTGTTCAGACTGGTTCACCTTGTCAAACGGCACTCGACAAGGATGCCCATTATCACCCATATTATACATTATCTCAATAGAATCATTAGCTATAAACATAAGAGATAATAATCTTATAGAAGGCTATAAAGCAGGGGGAGAAAGCCTCAAAATTTCACTGTATGCAGATGACATTTTAATTACAGTTACTAATCCTGCCGAGTCTGTGGAGAATGTATTAAAAGAGATTAAGAGGCACGGTCAAGTCTCAAATTACAAACTGAATCTGTCAAAAACTACAGTACAGTTTAATAACATCTCCAAATGCGAGTCAGAAAAGGTTTTGAATAAATATAACTTTAATAACCCTAAAGAGTTTCAATATCTAGGGATTAAAGTTATAAAAAACATGGATAGGATGGCAGAAGCCAACTTCATGCCCCTTTTAAAACAAATGAATATCAACTTAAAAAAATGGCGATCCTTGGAGATCTCCTGGTGGGGCAGAATTAATATTTTAATAGCATATGTGTTACCTTCATGGATTTATCTATTCCGTATGCTCCCACTCACTTTTTCAGACAGCTGGATAAAAATGATCCAAGCAGCTTTTTCCAATTTCGTGTGGCGGGGAAAAAAACCCAGAATTAAAATGCAGACTATGACAAACCAAATTAAGAAAGGGGGTATGGGTTTCCCGCAAGTGTCGGAATATTATGAAGCCAGTGCAGTAATGCACATGGCACAGATACAGCTAGGTAGACTAACCAAAGAAGGCTGGTACACCATAGAACTAGAACAATGTGGTATAAAAGATCTACGCCAAATAATTTGGAGCTCCGAAAAAGGAGACTGGAAAAAAAGCATAGTGCTAAGACACATTGTACCGCTTTGGGAAAGAACCAAAAAGAAACTTGATCTAAGCAATAAATTAATGAACTTTCAACATATTGAAACTATAGAATGGGAAATAGAAAATCTGTCCCTAAAAAACTGGAAATCAAACCAAATCCTCCACCTAAGTAATCTGGTTGAGGAAGGAAAAATTATACCATTCCCTAAATTAGAAAAAACATATAATCTAAGACCCAAAGAATTGTTCACATACTTAAGAGTAAAGAACTTTATAACAACCAAGACCATGCTAGGAAAAGGTCACCTCTACCATCAGCTGGAACAAATATTCTGTAACAACTCAAATAGGAAAATGCTGTCAAAATGTGTAAACCTAATTAGAATAACAAAAAAACTAAGTATCCCGACAGCAAAAAAAGCATGGGAGAAAGATCTGAACCAATCAATTGATATAGCCGAGTGGTACCAAATTATGAATAAAATGAACAAAGTGGTCCACTGCCTCCTATTAATGGAAAACCAATATAAAATTTTAAATAGGTGGTATATGACCCCTTGAAAGCTACATAAAATTTCCCCAACCAATGACGACCTTTGCTGGAGATGCATGCAAGAAAAAGGGACTTACCTCCATATTTGGTGGAATTGCCACAAACTGGTTGACTATTGGAACACGATCATAAAATTAGTAAACAAAGCAATAGAATTCAGAATCCCTAAATCCCCCGAAGCAATACTCCTCCATATAAATTGGCCTACTATGAACAAAAATCAGATTACTCTAACAACCCACTATCTAGTTGCCGCAAAAATGGTCTTAGCCAGGAACTGGAGGAGCGAAACAACACCCCCTCTAGGAGCATATAAAGCACAACTACTATTCCAGCTAAATATGGAAAAAGGTTTAATTAGAGCTAGTACTATGGGGGACGAACATCTAAAGTGGGAAAAGTGGATCCAGGAGGCCCAAAAGATTCAGCTCACCCTATAAATAATTGACCCAAAAAAAGGATAAAGCGTCAGAAAGGGGAGAGAAAGAGAGAAGGAGAAAGAGGGAATAAAGGAAAGGGATGCCAAAGAAAGAAGAAAGGGGAAGGAAAGAAGGGAAGAAGGAAAAGGGAAAGAAGGAGAAAAAGAGAAGGTAGAAGGAAAGTGAGCGGGAAAGGGAAGAAAGGGGAGAGGAGAGAGGAGAGAATGGGAAAAGGGAGAAGAAAGGAAGGAGGGCAGAAGGGAAAAAAAGGATAAGAAAGAAAAGAGAAAAAGCAGGAAAAGCAGACCCCCCCCCCCCCCCCCCCATGAAGACAGCCCTGAGAAACCAATAACAATATAGGAAAATATTATAACATAAAAGGGGAGAGAGAGAAGGGAGGAAGGGAAAAGAGGAAAAAAAAAAAAAAAACCATAAGAGAGGTTGATGGAAAGCTGGGATGCTCGCTGGCAATAGGACCGATTGGTCCAAGTTGATCAAATCTGAAGACCCAGTACTCACTAAAACCAAAGAAGTACATTATTTCATCCCATGGGAGAGATAATAAACGAATACTAGAATGAAAGGGGTCATAGAAAGAAAATGGAATCAATGAAGTAAATGATCATCGGTCCTATCTGTGTATTTATGTATGTCGATAATTGTTACTTGTGAGTTAATGTTTACTGTATGTATTTTTGCATTTTCATAATAAAAAAAAAAAAAAAAAAAGAACAAGAGGTCACCCCCTGAGACTGGAAGAGCAAAGACTTCATAGGCAGCAAAGGAAGGGATTCTTTACGGTAAGGACAATAAAACTATGGAACTCACTGCCAAGAGAGGTAGTGCTATCAACCACCATAGATGCATTTAAAAATGGTCTGGATGTTTTTTTTAGAAAAGCAGAACATACAGGGGTATTAATAATAGAATAAGCATTAATAATAGAGCTTTTTGATCCAAGGAGAAATCTGATTGCCCTTTTGGAGTCAAGAAGGAATTTTTTTCCCCCTAGGAGGCAACATTCGAAAAAGCTTCCTTAGGGTTTTTTTTGCCTTCTTTTGTATCAAAACGCTGAAATGATAGGTAGAAGGGTTGAACTTGATGGACTTGTGTCTTTTTTCAACCTAAATTACTATGTTACTATATTACTATGTATTAATATCACCGTCATGTATTATATATAATATTATAATTGGAAAAGGAACTCCAAACTGACATAGAAGAATCAGAATGGCTCTTGGCAATAAAACATACAAATAAAACAATACACTTCCTGGGTTGATTAGAGGTATTTTTTAAAATTATTATATAGATAGTATCTGACTCCATCATAAAAAAAATATCCCAACTCTGACCCAGTGTGTTGGAAATGCAAGAAAAATATAGGTGCCCATACACTAATATAGTGGGATTGTGAAGTAATAAAAGAATAAAGGTTTGGTATATCCCGACTGATGGAATCTCTGATATAAAGGAAGATTGTAGTGATTGTAAATTTGCATTATTTCATGCAGGACTGTCGGATTTAACACTAGAACATAGATGCCTATTAATTCATATCTGTGTAGCAAGTAAATTACTGATACCCAGGAAATGGAAGGCCTCTGAAGCCCCCAGCCTGGCTGACTTGACTTCACAATTAGACTTTCAGGCAGCCATGGAGAAAAGCCACTACATGAATAATAGGGAAATGAGGAAGGATATCAAACAATTTGGTCCCCATGGCTGGAAAGGGAAAACAAAATGTGGAGGGGAAAAAAAGGTAAGAAAAGGAAGGAAAAGGAAGAAATAAAAATAAGAAGGTGATGATGATAGAGGGCAGCTTTTCCTGGTTGATATAATCCATAACCCCGAGGATCCTGCGCACATTATCGGTGCCTGATCTTCCCAGCATAAACCCTGCAGGGTCAGTGTTGATCAGGTTTGGTATCACCCCTTTTAATCTTTGAGCTAATATCTTCAAGTATATTTTAATATCCAAATGAATCAGTGAGATAGGTCTATAATTACTCACTTGGGTGGGGTCCTTTCCTGGCCTCGAAATAGGGGATATGGAAGCCGTTACTGCCTTTAACTGCATTAAATGCTATAGTTAATACAGGAGTAATAACCTGGTTTAGTGTCTGGAAAAAAATGGTAGAAAATCCATCAGGTCCAGGGGCCTTACCATTCTTTAGATCTTTAATATTATTAGATATTTCTACAGAAGAGATTGGACGATTAAGAAGGTCCAGCTTCTCACTTGTCAGTTTTGGCAAGTTAAGAGATTTCAAAAAGTCAGAGGTCTGTGATATCACCAGGGTGGGGCAGGTTATACAGTGTTTCATAATATGTTTTAAAAGCTTTAGCTATCTGTTTAGGGGAGATGTGCGTCTATCCAGCGAGGATCCCAACATTAAAAAGTAATCCATTCGAGAGTATGAGGAGTGGACTCTGGAATAAAAAGTAAAGTCTCTCTCCGCCGGATGATGTGCTCTCCAGAAATATAAATATTTTTCCTAAATAAGCAAGATGAAAAGGCGTCAGCCTTAGCTTTCAGGCGTGTCTCACATTTACCCAATTTGGGTGCTCTTCTGTCAAGATCAAAATTGGCAATTGAGTTTAGGTCGCCCCGTATTACAACCAGTCCTTTTGCAAACTTTTCAACTAGTTCCATCGCATATTTCTTGTTGGTCTGTCAGGTGAGGCATAAAGGTTAATCAATGTGTACATGACATCATCAATCTGACATAACAGCAACAGACATCGACCCTCCTGATCAATTTCGTGGAAGACATACTCAAATTTGTGTCTAGCAGACAACACTATTGCTACTACTCTTTTTTTTCTCTGATAGTGACGTTACGTATACATGTGGGTATTTACTATACTTAAACAGACTGTGTTGGTCATGCCTCCAATGCGTCTCTTGGATGAACGCCACATCTACCCTTACTGTCTCTAATAGGTCATATAGGTATGAGCTTATATGGTGAATTCAACCCCTGTGCATTAATCGTCACAAATTTAAGAGATTCTAAGAGCCTGTTATAGCAGATCCAGACTCCTCCCTTGAGGGACCCCTATATTCTCCTCCATTACCTCCAACTTTTCTTTCCGCACATATACACATTCAAACCTCACTGCCCAACCACTCAAAGTGACCACACGTCCTGGAGAAAACAACTCCAGCTTATGCATGAGTGGTGGAAAAAAAAAAGTCCCTGTACAGGGATGGGCGTGTGCTGTCAGAAGATATACATTTTTGAACCATAAGAACTGCACTGTTCAGATGAGAATAGAAAGAGAAAAGGACAAGCTCTCTCTTGCAACTCTCCATCCTACATTCCCCCGCTGTCGGTCCTCAGAGAGAACAATAAAGTTTGTTTAAAAAAAAACACAATTTGTTGACCGCGCGGCTGGAGGGGAGCTCACAGCGCTTCCCTCACAGCCACGCAGCTTCAGAGCACCAGGGGACAGAGCAGGAACGAGGTAAGTTTTAGAATTTTTTTTTTTTCGGCGTATAACACGCACACATCATTTCCCCCCTATTTTCAGGGAGAAAAAGTGCGTGTTATACGCCGATAAATACGGTATATATCAAAAAAAGAAGGACAGAAATAAAAAATCTGGAAAAAGTTATATATAATGAAAATCGTAGATAGAGGGCTTAAGAAAGCACTCAAAAATTCACAAAAAGGCAAGCAAACCAGTGCTGTGAGATAGAAAGAGTTAAATGTGAGGAAGAAAAAGGAGGTTTGTAATAAGGGGAAAATATTGACCACCAAACTGTATGCCAGTGAAGTGAAGTGTTTTAATGTACTGAATTATAAAGTATAAGAATTAGGCTTTTACGGTAATGGAAGCAAATCTACCCTTAGGCAGTAAGCTCTGACAACACAGGAACACAGAGGCTAAGCAGGTTGGATACAGTAGGAGGTCCTTCAAGACCCCAGTCTTCTCCAAAGCAATGTCCTTTCCCCAGCAGACACTTACTTTGATCTCTGTTCTTGCTACTGGGAGATTGGCTGATGGAGGTGTGTCCAGCAGTAGGAGGGACTTTCATTATAGGAGAAGGGACTTTCATTATATAAGGCTCCTCGCCACTTCTCACTCTCCTCTCTCTGTCTGCGGGTGCCTGATAAACACATGATTCCAAAGGATTGATAAATGTATCATATGTGTGAATGCTTGACTCATTGTTTCAGCTTGTTAATTCCATTCAAACAATGAATAATCAGTGAAAGCATATACTAACCTAGTATCAGTTCGAATATGTATTTGTAGTATTTGGATGTATTGTTTATTTGTTTGTTTATAGCCTCTAGTAAATTAATATTGTCGAATTGCCAAAAGCAAGGAGTGTGGACTCTGAATTTACACTCAGTAGTTAAAAATGATTAATTGCATAACAAGATATATTTATATATATTATTTATATATTCTTACAGTGTTATTACATAACTACAGTAACATATTTCATTGGCAAAGACTGATATCTTTATCAGTATAGCCTGATAAAAATTAGCAATGTAAATAATGGATCTCTAAGATAGCTTTAATACAAAGTAGAGAAACTTCCACTGGGGGTTAACCCTAAAACTAGGCAAGAAATATATGTATATGGATGTTGAATCTGGATGAATTAAAACATAACTTTTATTAGTAATGAATAAAAGAACACGTATATAACAAAAAAGTAAAGTGAGAAAAAACATTCCCATTCTGAATGAATAAGATACCCCTGTATCCAGACATGTGAGGGCTTTCCATCAAGGAGACTCCAAATATTTACTGTTTAGAGCCATCGAACAAGTTCTCTAAAATCAGAGAAAGGGGGATGTAAATAGGAAACTCTTACAAAGAGAATCCCTTTGGATAATAGCTTGGCTGCTCTTCTAAGAGCTGCTTTTCAAAGAGTATATTTAAGAGAGATGACGTGAGACGCAGGACGTGCGTCTGTCGTAGGAGTGGTCTCCAGGAATGCTGAATGCTGAAACGCTGAATACCGACTGCTGAACCCCGCCGGAATACTTAACTTGTTGTACCCTACACCGACCGACCGACAACGCTCCCGCTAATTCCCTTGAAGGGAGTTCTGAAGCCTGATGCCTGAAGAGTCTAGAATCTTCCTTCCTCCCTGCGAGTTCTGCAGCTACAATATCGGTCTGACCTGGTCACTATAGACTGGCTTGCTTAATCAAACCAAACTAGACCCAGAGGCTAAAAAACCTGGAAAACAAAATAACCGCCGAGTCTTGCAGTCTTCCATCGGTGGGTGGAGACTTGCAGCCTATGCGGCAATAATATCAACGGAGCCTCAGAGCGAAGTTTGGAGTACAGCTGGAGAAAGTGCCTGTTTCTGGAGACCAAGACCAAGACCATTTGTATCGGGAAACGGAACATGCAGATCGTAGACCGGAGAGCCCTCCTTGACCCGATATCAGCTGTTGTCAGTAGTTGAGACGCTGGGCCAAACCTTCCTTGTTTTCATATTTCCTACTGAGAGACAGAGCCTGTAGTATCCGCGGATTGGAGAAGCCTCCCTGCACCCTTACTAACCGGAGTTGGCAACGCGCGGCGATCTGTATCTGCAGAGAGACAAAATCCGACTATCTGCCCATATCTACCTTACAAATATATTGTTGCATGAGCAGAACATCTTGGAGAAGCCTATATTCAATAAAAGGTTATTCTCTCTTCTATTTGGAACTCGCAGAGAACGGGGTAAGATCGCTCCAACTTCCTTTTTTTCCCCCCACTGGTAATAGCTGCTCATATCTTTCCTATACTAACAACCTTGAGTATATATGACATTGTACCACAGTGCCAGAAAACCAGTGAACTTTCGAAAATTTGTGATATTGTATTACTGTTAACACCGTGAAGGATCAAGCTCCTGCAGTTTTATTTGAACTTTGCATTAGGGACTTGTCTACGGAAACTGGTCAAATGATACAATTTACTGTTGGAAATATCCCTAGGGTTTAAATTGGAAACAAGTGTTCAGGTTCAAAAGTAATGTATAGCCAAATAGTAACACCTCAGAATTGTGATTAGACCAGTGTGGACTGTTGAGTAATATTTTCAACCAAATCTTTCTATTGCCTATCTATCTAAAATGTTATATTTCGTTGGTTTATCAAACTGCTAGCTTCCATGGGGTTAAATACTTACCGAACATTAAGACTAGCTAGAGATGCTTTCATTCTGTGTGTTTTACTGATCGGATCAGTTACTATTTTGATAATTTATACAAAAGCAGTATTTATATTTACCAGTATTTATATCCTGTTCTCCCAAATACAAGAACTCAATCTGCTATTTGGAATCCTAGGGAGATAAAGGGGCATAAATCAACTGACCAGTGAGGATAAAGAAGTAGGAAAGGAAAAGGAAAGGAGAAACTAGGGGTTGGAGAGAGGGAGAGAAAAAAAAAAAAAGGATACATATAAAATAAATAAATAAATAGATAAGAAGAGGGGAGGAAGAAAAGAAGAGGAGAAAAGGGATAGAAAGGGAAAAGGAAACAAAAAACTAGAACGATGGCCCCAAAAAAAATACCGCCCACAGAAAAAAACAAAGCAATCTTTTTCTCCCCAAAAGCTGATACTAATAAATCAGGCACTCATAGAAGATCCCTGTCACCAACAGCCCTAGGTACAGCCACTTCTATAGATAAAGATATAACTTCGGTACTAGCTGAAACAGTAACGAACCTAAGTTTAACATCAGCAATGAACGATCTTTATGAAAAACTGAAAAATGACTTCAAACAAAATATCTCAGATCTATCAAAGGAGATTACAATATTGTCATCTAAACTATCTAATCAAGATGAAACAATAAAACAAATATTAGTGGAGATGGCTAACTTACAAGCTCAAAATGCTATCCTGAAAGATCAAGTTAAACACTGTAATAATAAGATAACAGAATTCGAGGATAGATCAAGAAGGAACAATTTGAGAATTAAAGGTATACCTGAAGAAGTTAAGAATCTTAACCTTAATGAATTTTTGTATGAATTTGTCTCAATATATGTTGATCCAGTGACTCTTGGTAAATCACCCTTTGAACGAACTCATAGAATATCTCGATCAGGCAACATAGCAGGCTCTCCTCCACGTGAAGTAATCGTGAGATTTTTAAATTGTTCCTTGAAGGACGAGCTTCTTCGACAGATGCGCACGAACCCACACAAAAACAAGGGGAAATTTGAGTCATTATTGGTATTCCCTGATTTGTCTTATGCAACCAGGATGAAGAGCAACTCTTTCAAGGAGATAACGCTACAACTAAGATCAAAAGAAATACTATATAGGTGGGGATTCCCAACTAAACTGCTGATTCCCTTTAAGGGCGAGACAATAGTAATTAACAATATTGAGGAGGCCCAACTCAAACTCAGACCACTGGGCCTACTGGATTAATATCTATACCCTATATCCTTTAAAAAGGGCGGATTCATCTAATATATAAACTGCTTGTCTATAACCTTGAGTTATTTAGATATATTATTATTAATTTTTTTTTTTCTCTTCTTACTATTTCTTAGGAATAGCTAAAAGAATGCACGGTAGAAATCAACACAGGTGGAATTTTCTTAATACACCATTGACTTTTTTGAGGAGAGTCCCTAATGTTATTAAGGGGTGTAGGGTTGTTTAGATTTAATTATAGCACCTGCCTAACAAAATTTAGCCGATTCGTTCTTAATGATATCGACTTTCACTATATTAAGATCTGTACACTTAAACTTTGCACTTAAACCTTGCACTTTATATTCATATAGTATACATTTAACACTTAAAGGGACAAAAGATATAAATTCTTATGTAAAAATTAGACTAAAGCACTAAGATAATACACCCATTATATTTTGAAATAATCATATATAATATAAAAACAAAATTGAATAAATTAACGGTATATTTGTAGACACTAAGAATCCCTATTTGTATGGTAATTTTTTATTTTTTTTCTATTTTTTATTTTTTTTAAAGGAATTAGCATCACATGTAATCCACTTAAACCCACATAAAAGGAGAGATATTAAATAGACCTTCTCACAGATTAAACCTATAAACCTAAACCACTAAAGCACAGCACTGTTATGTAATTAGTTTATTAGGCCTAGGGTATCGACAGAAAGGTCATTATTTTAATAGGTGATTACTGTTTACAACTATTAACTAAATTATCTATTATATAGGGAAATTGTGAATTTTGAAAATATTTGCTGATTATAAACAATCTAGGTAGCTGAGAGACACCTAGAGATTTAGCATATAAATATTGTAATCAATGAGAGAAATAATATTGAAAGGTAGGAGGGGGTATGGGGAGAAAGAGGAGGAATGGAAAGGGAGGGTGGGGAGAAATAGAGGGGTAAAGCACTTGTCCAGGATAAATATAAGCTTTTAGGTAGCATTCATGGTAAGACCACCAACGACTGTAGCCTGATAGTCAGGAATCACCTGGGTAGTTTCCCTATAGGTGAAGTATGTATTTGAGGAAGTCAATGTATTGTAATTTGATTTGTGATGTATTGTTTGTAAGGGTGTGCAGGGCTGGGTGGGGTGACTCGGGGCTTTCGGGGGGAGGAGCGGGGAAGCACAGGGGTCTCCAGATTACCAAATGTCTTTAAAATTTATTTCAGTGAATGTCCGGGGGTTATACTCCCCGATGAAACGGGGTCTCTTATACAAAATGTTACT
Organism: Pelodytes ibericus; assembly: GCA_036172795.1. Taxonomy (NCBI): domain Eukaryota; kingdom Metazoa; phylum Chordata; class Amphibia; order Anura; family Pelodytidae; genus Pelodytes; species Pelodytes ibericus. The sequence goes on along the minus strand of CM069866.1, from coordinate 38,056,735 downwards.
GGGGGAAAAAATCGACATATGCTATGTCCAGGAAACACATTGGAAGGGCTCCACGGAAGGACTTTGGAGATTCTCTAAATTTCCGGTAGTGTTCTCCGCAAATCTACCTGAGAACAAAAAAAGAGGGGTCGCAATAGTAATCACTAGTCGGATTAAATTTGAATTAATACTAGAAGAAAGAGACAAAACGGGGAGATATATAATATTGATCTGCAAGCTAAATGACCGTTTGTACACCTTGGTCAATATATATGCCCCCAATATATTTACACAATCATTTTACGAGAAACTCTTTAAAAGAGTCGACCAACTTAAAAAGGGCATATTAATCATGGGAGGGGACATGAATTCTATACTAGATGAAAAATTGGATAGAAACACTATAAAGGGAAAAAATAATTCATGTTATATTAAGACCAAAGCAAAAATCTTACAAGAAATTCTTTTTAAGTACGACCTATATGACATCTGGCGGGTCTATCATCCGAGAGAAAGAGACTATTCCTTTTATTCCAACGTCCACCGAACATATTCTCGAATCGACTTTTTTCTGACTAATTCCTCTTCTCTAAAGAAGGTAATAAACACTGGGATTGGCCAAATTACCTGGTCTGATCACGCCCCGGTTAGCCTCACTATTAAAAACAACTCAGAATACAATTTAAATTATCAATGGAGGTTAGATGAAACACTCCTATTGAAGGAAGAGGATAAAAAGTATATCAGAGACCTGATCGTTGACTATACCACTCATAACAACAATGGTCAGGTCTCCGACCAGATGCTGTGGGCTTCGTTTAAATGTGCTATACGGGGATACCTAATACAATTACATGCTAGGAAGAAAAGAGATAAGGGTGCCTCCCTATCAGATCTACATATTGAGTTAGCCCGATTGGAATGTTGTAACAAATTTTACCCTACGGAAGGAAACTGTATGAAAATAAGGAACATAAGAGAGAAGATTAAGAAAACCTTAGAAGAACAGGTTAATAGTATGTTATTGTCTTCAAAACAGAGATGGTACAATAGTAACGATAAAACCGGCAAAATGCTTACTAAAAAAATTAACCATAGTACCATAAACCAAAAGATAAAAAAGATTGTAGAAACAGATAAAATCCATCTATCTCCACAAGAAATCGGCGAAACGTTCGCAAGATACTATGAGTCATTGTATAATCTCAAAGAAGAAAACTTTACATCCTTAGAGCTGAACGCTTTTTTGAAAAAAATTAATCTACCCCAATTATCCAAAGATAATCTGGCGAGTCTAAATAGAAAGATCAGTGATGAAGAAATAAAGAAAGTAATTATTAACCTCGAAAATGGCAAAGCGCCGGGCCCCGATGGGTATACAGCTTTATTTTTTAAGTCATTCGAGCCAGAAATAACCCCCCTTCTTAGCTCAATGTATGAAGAAGTAAGTAAAACCGGAAAAATTCTGCCAGAACTACTGAAAGCAACAATCTCCCCGATACCGAAACCGGACAAAGATCCAAACTTTGTTAGTAATTACCGTCCAATCTCTTTAATAAATATCGACATTAAAATTCTTTCTAAAATATTGGCCGACCGATTAAAAAAGGTTATACCTGAGTTGATCCACTTAGATCAGTCAGGATTTATAACAGCCAGATCTGGTGGGGACAATGTAAGGAAACTATTAAATTTAATCTCATCTGTAAATAATATTAAAACTCCATGTATCTTTATTGCCGTCGATGCCGAAAAGGCATTCGACAGAGTCAACTGGCGATATATGTCTGGAGTTCTGTCCGCTTTCGGTATAGAGGGGATAGTTAAAGTACTGATTATGTCCATGTACTCAGAACCTATGGCTAAGATCCACGGTAATGGACTTAACTCAAGGTGGTTTCCAATAAAAAACGGCACTAGGCAGGGTTGCCCAATGTCGCCCCTCCTTTACAATCTTATTATGGAACCCTTTGCCTCATATATCAGACAAACAAAAGCAATTCATGGGATAGAATGTGGAAAACATCACCAAAAAATCCTGCTCTATGCAGATGATGTAATAATGACTCTTTCCCATCCTGAATACTCTGTACCAGAATTACTACGATGTGTTGAGGAATTTAGCTACTTCTCAAATTATAAGATTAACCTTTCAAAGACCCAGATTATTTGTAAAAATCTTTCTCAGAATCAAGATATATTTCTCAAAAACAAATATCACTTTAATTGGTCAAACGATATAATAAGATATCTGGGCATCGGTATTAAATTCGACTTAAGAACTATAGTAGAATACAACTACCTTGGACTATATAAAGAGCTGGAGGCCAAGATTAAATCTTGGAAAAAAATCCAAATCTCATGGATGGGAAGAATCAACCTGATCAGGGCGTATTTGCTCCCTAGACTGGAATATTTTTTTCGTACCATCCCCCTTAGAGTCCCTAGGAAATATCTATCCATGTTTCATAAGTTGTTTGTTATATATGTTTGGGCAGGTAAAAAACCAAGAATTCAATTCTGCATAATGTCAAAACCAATGGCCCTAGGTGGTTTGTCCTTCCCTAACATATATCACATTCACGATTCAATAATGTTTTCCCACTATCTTTTATGGGGCGAGGTAGAATCAAAGAATAAAAGCTGGTATCAATATGAAAGAAAATTATGTGGAGACATGGACCCGTTCCTTCTCTTCTGGCTGGATAACCAAAAATTTGGCACCCTAAAAATCTCAAATCCGGTAATACAAAATGTGTTTCTTTCCATAGCCCCAATTAAATCAAAATTTTTTAAGGAATTACAGATAACCCCCCAGGCATCAATAAATACCCTGAAGTTCTTTTTAGTAGATCTAAACTTAGATAATTGGCATGGATCGAACCTAAAAAAGATTGGGGATCTATTTTGTAATTTAGATCTTTTCCCATTCTCGATACTGCAACAAAAATATATACCAGGGAACGAATTGTACACTTATATGCGAATAAAAAACTTTCTCAAAAGAATCCAACTCAAATTAGAGTCACCGTTAGTCAAAATCCTGTACGGTTCCCACAAAAAAATATCTTCTCAAATTTTTAAAGCACTACAAGAATTAGAACATGAGGAAGATAAACTGGTCACAATAATAAAATGGGAAAGGGATTTGAGTAAAACCTACCCAATACAATCTTGGAATAAAGCAGTCGATCTAGTTATAAAATCAATACATTGTATTTCTTTACAGGAGCTTTACATGAAACTATTACACAGATGGTATTGGGTACCGTTGAGATTGGCAAAATACCAAATTGATACATCCCCACTTTGTTGGAGATGCAATAATGAAATTGGTAATATAAAGCATATCTGGTGGGACTGTCCAAAACTAGATGGAGTTCGCTCTGCCTTATCTAAAGTTTTGTTAGATTTGCTTCTGGATTTGGGAAATTTAACCTCAGAAAAATTTCCCTTCCATCTGGACCTGCCCGAGCTAAACAATTTCTCCAAAAAATTAGTAGTGCACGTCCTAATGGCAACCAAGATGTGTATCTCACGATACTGGAGGAAAACTGAGATTCCTTCTGAGTCAGAGATCCGATCCCAAATCCAGTATCAATGCAATATGGAAAAGTTTTTTTATCTGGAGAATATGTCTCTTCCCTCTTATTTTAAAATCTGGAACCCTGTTATTTCACTCAGTACAGTATCCTAATTATTATAAACAAAATGGGAGTCGCTCATCCCGGACATGGCTGGAGCCCAGGAGGGTTTTCCCCGTCCTCCCCCTAGGGGCCCAACTAAATTTGTTGGCCCTTAGGCCCCTTGTCCCCCCCCCCGCCTTGCACGCCTATGTGTTAGTATGTGTTAGTTTGTGAATGAGGATGTATGTAATTTCAGCTAGACTGTATTTGCCAATATTGATAATACAATGACTTTCCAATTTTTTGAATATATGCAATACAACAAAATCTTGTCTCTAGAATGTGGCGATAGCCAGCTGAGCCCAATATGACCCAGATGACTAATAGAGAAGAAAAGGAATCTGTATAGGCTTTTATTCAATTAAACTCTAATGCCAATTATACTACTCATAGTAAGCCGGGGAAAATATAGCAACCAATTTAGACACTTTATATTAAGAAGTCATATATATATCTATTATTGTTACCATTTTTATTCTTTTTTCTTTGTTATTAATATCATTTAATTTACACTGTGTTGACCTGAATATTACATTTTACCATTATCTAATCACTGGGCCATAAGTACCTCGCTGGACTCGACCAACAATAGAGCGAATTTATAGAACTCTAAAGTTATTGTATGCACAATCTTTCTTACATATTTGTCTGTCCATGAAAACAACGGCATTGTAATCTGCGGTATATCATATGTCTATGTTGTCTTTCGTATGAGTCTTTTTTGTATAATAAGGAAAACAGAATAAAACAATATATTAATAAAAAAAAAAAAAAAAAGAGTATATTTAAGAGATATTCTGGAGATACTCGGGAGGTAGTCTGAGGTATACAAGAGGTGAGCAAAACTAAAAGATCTTTTTTGATTTAAATTCTTAAAATGGCAGATTTGGTTTACTGTGATAATTGTTCTGCATTTGTTTCACATTCCATTTTTTGGAGGTTTGGAGGCTGTCTAATCTGTAGACAGTTCTCAAGATTGCAGCAGGAGATCGCATTTTTAAAGTCCGAGATTTGTAATTTATCTGTAAAACAAACTCGGGCTGAGACTGTTGCGAAGTCACTGCCACAGAGGCCATTGCCGCAGAGGCTTCCTAGGAATGGCAGGTGGATTACTGTTGGATCTGGTAGGCTTAGAGTTGTGGATAAAAGGCATGTCCCGCAGTCTGTGGCTGTCCAGAATTCATTTTCAGCACTTGCAGAGTGCAGTGGTGTTGTGGAGGCAGGCTCAGACACAGAGTTTGAGGAACCCCTCTCCTATGTGGCTAAGGTGTGCAAGAAGAAGGTGAGGCCTGATAGAAAGCAGTTGTTGTTGGGCGATTCTATCATAAGAGGTGTGGAGTTGGACAGTATTGGCTTAGTGAGATGTCTTCCTGGAGCTACTGCTCGCAGAGACAGGAGGCGTATTTCTAATATTGTTAAGCAAGCAAATCAGGAAGGAGAATTGGATGTACTGGTTCATCTAGGGACAAATGATTTGGCTTGCAATGAGGTTTCAGAGGTGAAGGAAGCTTTTCGTGTTCTTGCCAATGATATACGGCAGGTTGTGTCCTCACTGTCCTTTTCTGAAGTTATGCCTGTGCATAACATTCAGAATGATAGACGGATGCGTATTAGGGACTTCAACTTGTGGCTTGGAGAATGGTGTCGGGAGCAAGGATTTGGCTTTGTTTCTCATGGAAGTTCACTATGGGATAGAAAGGAACTGTACAAAAAAGATGGTTTGCATCTTTCTCAAAAGGGAACGAATGTTCTCAGTGAGCAGTTCAGAGGTTTTGCTAGGAGGTTTTTAAACTAAAAGAGGGGGGCAAAATGGCGATAAAACATCAATCCAATTGCCCCCCAAAAAAGTGACAGAAGTTACCTGTAGTCAGTGTGCTGAAAAATGATAAGCTTAGGGTCATGTCTACAAATGCTCGCAGTTTAGGGAATAAGATCCATGAACTTGTGACAATATTGGCAACTGAGAATGTAGATTTAGTGGCTGTTACTGAGACATGGTATAATGAAAAACATGACTGGGACATTTCAATACCAGGGTACTCTTTATATAGAAAAGACAGAGAAGGTAAAAAAGGGGGAGGGGTGGCCCTGTATGTGAGGGATAGCTTAAAATGTAACGTAATACAAGTTAGGGAGGCGAACATAGAGTCAGTTTGGGTTACATTAGAATTTGGTAATCATATGGTAACTCGGGTAGGTGTGATTTATAGGCCCCCTGGACAAATAGAGGAGTTAGATAATCTACTAGTTGAGGAAATAGCTAAAATGACAATGAAGGGAGAAGTGATCATCATGGGTGACTTTAATCTTCCTGATGTGAACTGGAAATACAAAACAGCTACTTGCGCCAGGAGTACGCATATCCTAAACTCCCTACTGGGATTATCTCTAAAACAAGTAGTGGAGGAGCCAACTCGAAAGTAGGTCATACTAGACTCAGTGTTCACAAATGGAGATTTGTTATCAGATATTACTGTAGGTGAAAGTTTAGGATCTAGTGATCACCAGACAGTGTGGTTTAATATAAGAACAGTGACGCAGTCACACCACACAAAAACAAAAGTTTTAGATTTTAGAAAAACAGATTTTTCTAAAATTAGATTAGATGTGAAGGAGTCATTATCAGACTGGAGCAATTTAAATGGAGTCCAGGAGAAATGGGATTATCTAAAAGTTGCACTACTGAAGGCAACAGAAAATTGCATAAGGCTTGTCAGTAAGAGCAAAAAATTGAAGAAACCACTGTGGTACTCTGCAGAGGTGGCTAAAATAGTAAAAAATAAAAAGCTAGCATTAAGTAATTATAAAAATACTGTGAGGAAGATAGAAAGATCTATAAGAGTAGGCAGAAAGAGGCAAAGCAAGCTATAAGAGCTTCCAAAGCACACACAGAAGAGACTATAGCCCAGTCAGTGAAAAAGGGGGATAAAACATTTTTTAGATACATAAATGAGAAAAGGAAAGTAAAACAAGGATTAGTTAGATTAAAAACAAAAGAAGGATGCTATGTAGAAGAGGATAAAGGCTTAGCAGACTGCCTTAATGAATATTTTTGTTCAGTTTTTACAAATGAAAATGAGGGTAAGGGACCTCATTTAGGGAAAAAGACTAATGAGTCTTTTGATGCATGTAAGTTTACAGAGGAAGAGGTTTTATTTCAGCTGTCTAAAGTAAAGACAAATAAGTCGATGGGACCTGATGGGATACATCCAAAGTTATTAAAAGAACTTAGTGGTGTACTAGCAAAACCGTTTACAGATTTATTTAACCAATCATTGTTAACGGGAGTAGTTCCAGAAGATTGGAAATTAGCTAATGTTGTGCCCATTCATAAGAAAGGTAGTAAGGAGGGCAACTATAGACCAGTAAGTCTTACTTCAGTAGTGGGGAAAATAATGGAAACCTTGTTAAAGAATAGGATTGTTGAACATCTAAAGTCGCTTGGATTTCAAGATCAGAGACAGCATGTGTTTACTTCAGGGAGATCATGCCAAACTAATCTTATTGATTTTTTTGATTGGGTAACTAAAATAATAGGTCAGGGTGGTGCAGTAGACATTGCTTACCTAGATTTCAGTAAGGCTTTTGACACTGTCGCACATAGAAGGCTTATCAATAAACTGAAATCTTTGAGTTTGGATTTCAATATTGTTGAATGGATTAGACAATGGCTGAGTGACAGGCAACAGAGGGTTGTAGTCAATGGGGTATATTCGATGCAAGGTCTTGTTACTAGTGGGGTACCTCAGGGATCTGTTCTTGGACCCATTCTCTTTAATATTTTTATTAGCGATATTGCAGAAGGTCTTGTTGGCAAAGTATGTCTTTTTGCTGATGATACAAAGATTTGCAGTAGGGTTGATATTCATGGAGGAATAAGCCAAATGGCAAATGATTTAGCTAAACTAGAAAAATGGTCAGAGCAGTGGCAACTGGCATTTAATGTGGACAAGTGCAAGATTATGCACCTTGGGCGTAAAAACCCAAAAGCAGAATATAGACTATTTGGTACAGTCCTAACCTCAACATCTGAGGAAAGGGATTTAGGAGTAATAATTTCAGAGGACTTGAAGGTAGGTAGGCAATGCAATAGAGCAGCAGGAAATGCTAGCAGAATGCTTGGTTGCATAGGGAGAGGTATTGGCAGTAGGAAGAGGGAAGTGCTCATGCCATTGTACAGAGCACTGGTGAGACCTCACTTGGAGTATTGTACGCAGTACTGGAGACCGTATCTCCAGAAGGATATTGATACTTTGGAGAGAGTTCAGAGAAGGGCTACTAAACTGGTTCATGGGTTGAAGGATAAAACTTACCAGGAAAGGTTAAAGCATCTTAACATGTATAGCTTGGAGGAAAGACGTAACAGGGGGGATATGATAGAAACATTTAAATACATAAAGGGAATCAACACAGTAAAGGAAGAGAGTATATTTAAAAGAAGAAAAACTACCACAACTAGAGGACATAGTCTTAAATTAGAGGGGCAACGATTTAAAAGTAATATCAGGAAGTATTACTTTACTGAGAGGGTAGTGGATGTATGGAATAGCCTGCCAGCAGAAGTGGTAGAGGTAAACACAGTCAAGGATTTTAAGCATGCGTGGGATAGACACAAGGCTATCCTAGCTATAAGACCGGGAAAGGGGGACTAATAAAAGTACTCAAAAAAAAATAATTGGGCAGACTAGATGGACCGAATGGTTCTTATCTGCCGACACATTCTATGTTTCTATGTTTCTATATACAAAATGAATTCATTATTTCCTAATGGTCTAAATGAGGGTGTTTCTCCTTTCTTGTCAAATTCTATATATGATAGGTTACATAAGGCCATTGTTGGCCACTTATTATACTTAAGGGACAGTTGCACATTTTGGTACTTTATCCTTCTTTCACAATATTGCCTTTCATTTTGCTCATCTTTTGAAACTTTCACTTTATTATCCCACTATGCATCCTTTTATTGTTGCCCACATATTTTACCTAAGGGATATTTCCCCTTTTGGCACTCTATCATCCCTTCCCTACATTGCTTTTACATTGTCCACTTCATTCACCACTATTTTCATTCATTTTAATAACTATTTTAGCCCCATGGTCCCATATTTCGTTTCCCTTGTCCATATTTTTCACATTATTTAGCTCTCCACATCGTTCACCTACTGTTATTTTTCACTTTAACTCTTATTTTTATATTCTATTTTTAATTCATTTATTTTTCTTTCACGTTCTAGTAGTTAGTTTAATTTTCTCTGTATAGTTCCCGATTTATAATTCATCTCCACTCCCACATTAATAGCACCTTTACAAATTTCTCACTTCTGTTTTCCTCCATGCAAGCACCCTTTTACTACTCCTTACACAGTCGCTTCCATCTCTCTCCCCTTAGGTATCCCTCGTAGTGTCTGTGTATTTCTTTAATAGTGTATATGTATCCAATAAATTAATTTGCTCATTTCTCCATTGTGTTACTTCAACCACTAAAAACTATTTATATCGAGTCATCTTATACCAATCAGACTCCTAGAATGATCGGAGCATGGATATGCCCCCACTGGGCGGAGCTCAGTAATACTGACCTATCACGGTCCTTCTCCATTTCTACCAGTGCATAGTTTAAGTTTGCAGTCTGATTTGTTGTGTCTGCTGTATGTGGAATCAGTTCCCTTTTCTTTATACTGTATGTAGTACAATTTTTAGATCCATTTAGATTAAAGGGCAGTACTGGCTGCACCACCAATTTAACCAACATCAATTATATGCCTAAAACTTTGTTACCCAAAAATATGTATTCCACCTTATATTAAACAGCAGTAATTATCATGGTATAAAGTCTTGACTAACTGTTCAATTGTATCAAATGTTGGCAACAGGGAGTTAGGAATTGCTTGTATTGAGCATGCTGCAGAATTTAAAGCAACAATTAATTTTCTTTTTTCTCCCCATTTTCTCACTAAGCAGTTATATTCCTTGTGAAAAAGCCTTACCAGATACAAGACATTATTTTGCTAAAGTGATTTTCAGCTGCAGAATTCATCTTAAGAGATTTCTCAATTAATATGTGAATGCAATAAAAAAGTATGTGCAGGAAAAATGAGACAAAAGGACACAGGAAATTTTATGTGTCAAAAAAAGAAAAAGAGAAGAAAAAGAGTGTGGTTATATATGGTACAAAAAACTTAATTCAGCGTAGAATACGCCCTCCACAGCCTCTTTCTTTATTTCTATTTTTATTTTCATTTTTATATTTATTTTTATTATTTTCATGTGTTTTGTATACCTAGATAATCTTGATACATCCGTTTTTGTATTCATAGCAACCAATGCTGTGTTCGTCCTACATATCCATCGTTAAAGCTCCACTTTATAGCTCTGATCCTCTCAATAGAGGATTGCGTCTAAACTCACTCCTCCGGACACTCCCCCTGGGTGGATCAGTCATGTGCCGGTGGCTCTTACAGCATGATGTACCCCTGGGAAAATAAGCATTTAAGGCCTGCATAGTTCACAGTGTGGCATGGCCGAAGAAGGAGACTGCTCTGAGCGCATTGCCCAATGCCCCTCTACCCAGTCCTTTGCCTGACTTACTGTTTACACAGTCTTTAACTGCATCACTCTTTGGACTACATTGCGATCTTCATGGACTTCTGGATGCCCATTTTCAGCTATACTGCCATTGAACATTTAACTACATATGGGTGAGACAGTGACTACTCCAGTTCTTATTTTTATATCCCTTTTTTTCATATTGTTTTTTTTTTCAGTGCTCTACTATCACTACTATTTTTTCATATTTTGCATTACTCACTATACCTTTTTTCTTGATGCAGGTTATGTTATAATATCATATTGTATTTTGCATTTTTGATTTTGCTGTGGTTAGGACAACATTGATTATTTCTCTGAGGAATTACTTTTTTTGTACTTTTCAAATGTATTAAGTTGTGACACTTGAATCTGCAGTACATTTATCTACCTGATGTTTGACTCGTACTGTGTCGTTGATAGCTTGAAAATTGTAACTGTCTCACTTTTGTATTGCACTAATATTGCAGATTAAATGTATTTGTCACTTCAAATTTGAATGTGATTTGCAAATTGGACTATTAAGTCCCACATCCTTTTTCTCACACTATTGGATAAATTATTGAATTTGACACATTTGGGGGTCGAAACAGTGTCGTGCATGTTGGATTAAAACTTCACCTCACTCAAGTGCTGAGCATCGTGTCTCTTAATTCTACCATTCCGGTTCACCTAGTCCTGATAATGGCGCTGTTGGGCGCAATCTTCAAGTTCTTGTGAGAATATGTGATGTCATAGAGCAACGTCATGTGAACCCAGCGCAGGCTGTGTGAGCTACCGCTCATTACAGCCTATAATGCCAGTCTGCAGTAACGCATGGGAAAGCTCAGAGTCAGGTAGTATAATTTAAATAGTGGATTATTGGGGCAATTCCTGAATGTAATGTGGGTTATTGGGGCAATTCTTGGATGCAAAGTGGGGTTTGAGGCAAATCCTGAATGTAAAGTGAGTTATTGGGGCAATTACTGAAATCAAAGTGGTGTTTGGTACAAGTCCTGAATGTATAGTTGGTCATTGGGGCAATTCCTGAGTGCAAAGTGGGTTATTGGGGCAATTTGTTGGGAAGTTCCTGAGTCCAAACAGGGTTATTGGGGCAATTCTTGGGGCAATTCGTGAGTGCAAAGTGGCTTTTTTTCCTAGATGCAAAGGGGAATATTGGTGCAATTCCTAAGTACAAAGTGGGCTATTGGTGCAATTCCTGAGTGCAAAGTGGTTTATTGGGGGGCAAATCCTGAGTGCAATGGTGGGTGCTGGGGGTAGGTTCTGAGTGCAAAGGTGGGTGCTGGGGCAAGACCTTATGTTGTATTTGTCATTTTGTGTATGTTGTGGCAAGGTCAGAGAGGCTTTCTATGTTAGTAATAGATTGGAGCGCTCTCTATTCCCAGCATGATGGGGTTAATTGGTGGGAGTCACTCCTTGACTATTATCACCCAGGTGAATGTAATTTAACTGGGGTTTTAAAAGGTTAGCCTCTGAAGTCATGCCAGAGTCCAGCAGCTGGGAGAGAGAAGGCAGTTAAGCCTGAGACTCTGAGGAAAGAGGTATTGTGTGAAACCCGTTTAAAGTACTGTGTTTACTTTTGTTTAAAACTGGGAAACGGATTAGCTGGCCAGTTGGATAGTTAGAAATACTGTTGTTTAGTAAGTCTCCAAGTTGGAGTAGGATTTATTTTCTTTTTGTTTCATTTTGTGGGAGAGCACAACGTTGCATATCCTGTGGGAAAGTGACAATAAACTGCAGTAATATTTTATCCTGACTGTTGCATTTGACGTTTATGGTAAAGAGCCTGGCCATCCTGCCACAATGTGTATGACTTTTATTTGCTTTAACGCTGTGTGCATTTTATTATTTACTTTATTACTTATTGCTTGTTGAAGTGTTACAAAGTGAGTGGAGCTACTATCCATAGCTGAAGCCCCAGATCTCTGTTCCATAGCCCCAAATGGAGACTCTGAGCCCTTGGCCCCGCCCCTCATGCTCAGCCCTGCCCCCTCAAGCCTCTGCATGCTACAGTCTGGATGAGAATATGCTCCTCCTCCTGCAGATTTTCCCTAATGCTGCAACAGTCTGGGCCCTGAACTGATAGGTAAGCACAATATCTGTGCTGGGGCAAGACTAATATATATATATATATATATATATATATATATATATATATATATATATATATATATATATATATATATATATAGACATACTACAATTGTACTGTTTATGTAAACTGAGTGTAAGTGTGAGTGGCATAGTGTAAGTAAGTGTGTGAGAGAGTGTGAGTGTTTGGAAGAGTGTAAGCGGGAATGAGTGAAAGTACGAGTGTTCATGTGTATGTGTGTGAGTGGCAGAATGTAAGTGGCAGAGTGAGTGTGTATGTGAGTGGCAGAGTGGGTGTGTAAGTGGCAGAGTGGAAGTAAGTGTAAGTGTGTGTGAGTGTTTGGAAGAGTGTAAGCATGAGTGGCAGAGTTATGAGTGTACATGTGTATGTAAGTGTTTGCCACTCACTCACACACACTTACATTCTGCCAATCACACACATACACACACTCAACTCTCACATAACACTCACACTCACGCTTACAGTCACTCACACACACTCATAACTTTGCTACTTACACTCTCACACTCTGCCACTCACACACACACACACACTTATACTCTGCCACTCACACACACATACTCTACACTCATAACTCTGCTACTTATGGTTACACTCTTCCAAACACTCACACGCTGCCTCACTCACTCACACACACTTACTTACTCTCTGCCACTCACACACACTTATACCCGGCCACTCACACACACTCACTCTGCCACTCATACTTAAATAAGCATGTGTGCTTATGTACTCCACTTCTATAAAATCTGTCATGGGCTCCAGCCCCAGATCTTTTGGAGACCCAGCAACGCCCCTGGCACATAGTATCTCTTTTTAGAGATTTATCAAATTGGGAAATTTGAATCCTGCTACTGGCCAAGCCCAGTGTGTAATACTCACCAAATACTGGCTTTTAGGATTTGCGCCAGTGGCTACACTGGAGGTTTGTGGCAGAGTTACCATAACCCTTGACCACATTACGTTATTCATTATTAAATCCCTAACCTTTTCACTGAAGATTTTGACATCTTGTCCTGTGTTTTTTTTTTTTTTTTAATATAATTTTATTGGGTCATGTCACAAAAGGAACAGCATGAACAACACTTATTTTTAAGCCATATTAAAAGACAAAGTCCATCCTGCACCATGCTGTTTTTGAAATTGTTGCAAGTCGAATCTGGTGCAGCTGTAGTGAGCTGATCAGGCTTAAAATGACAATTTCTAAAAAATATAAGCGCACACAGAATCCATAGTTGTCAGAGGTATTGAACAGTAATCTCGAGACTGGTACATATGAATAAAGCAGAAGCCAAGGACAGGGGCGTTGCTAGGTCTCCAAAAGATCCTGGGCTGGAGCCCATTATAGATTTGATAGAAGTGGAGTAAATAAGATCACATGCTTAGGCGGCATACAGACTGAAATAATTGACACCAATGAACAATAGGTATATATCGTGGCTTAACAAATCCTGGGCACCAGGAAATTATACCTGGCATCCAGTTATTGTTGTCCCTGCATGGTGCCCTCGCCGCTGGGATCATTTTATGTATCCAGAGGAGCGCGGGGGAGCAGTGTGTGCATCGGCTGCACAGTATTCCTGCTCCATCTCCACATGCAACGTACTATAGTGTCCGAGCGCTGAGTGTGCTCAGCAGGGCTAGAAACAGCAGTCCACAGACCAGGCTAGAATGAGGTATAGCTGCCAGGAATTGGGAAAATTGATAGATGCACTTTTTTTATCGTAAACCACAACAAAATTGCTGGTGTGTGTGTGTGACTGTGTGTTTATGTGACCCACTGTATGTGTGTGTGTGTAACTGACTGTATGTCTGCCTGTGACCGACTGTATGTGTGTGTGTATGTGTCTACCTCCACAGCAATAAGTCACAGTAATGTGCAATGTGTGACTATAACCCAGACTCCACAGCAATAAAACTCATAGTAATGTGCAGTGTGTGAGTGTATCACACACTCATGCTGCATATTACTGTACCACACTACACAATAAGACTTGCAGCACACAAAAAACTCACACTACTCAAAGTTACATTTATACACAAAAACACACAGCCACAAATACACACACATGCAGCCACACATACACACACACACACACATTCACACTTGCACAGTCACACACACACCCTTACACACAGACACACAATCCCACTTACACACACCAACTTACATCACACACACTTGTATGTGAGCAAATTCCCATGATTTCAAAATAACTGAGCATACAGAAATTTGTGTACGTTGCATACAACATTTCACAGTCTCATAATATGCGATAATATAGGGGATATCACACACACACAGACAACCAACCTGACCCCCCCCCCCCCCCATAGATACCCTTACATAGACAACCTTACACTCTCACACACACACACACACATCCAGACAACCTTACACACAGACACCCTTATAAAAAGGGGTCAAAACCTGGGGAGAATAGGCTGAGGTATGAAGGTGTGCTCCTTCTACCCTTAGGGGGGAATATACTGAGGTATGAAGGTGTGCTCCTTCTACCCTGGGGAGAATAGGCTGAGGTATGAAGGCGTGCTCCTTCTACCCTGGGGAGAATAGGCTGAGGTATGAATGTATGCTCCTTCTACCCTAGGGAGAATAGGCTGAGGTATGAAGGTATGGTCCTTCTTCCCTGGTGAGAATAGGCTGTGGTAGGAAGGTATGCTCCGTCTATCCTGGGGAGAATAGGCAGTGGTATGAAGGTATGCTCCTTCTACCCTGGGAAGAATAGGCTGAGGTATGAAGGTATGCTCCTTCTACCCTGGGAAGAATAGGCTGAGGTATGAAGGTATGCTCCTTCTACCCTGGGGAGTATAGGCTGAGGTATGAAGGTATGCTCCTTCTACCCTGGGGAGTATAGGCTGAGGTATGAAGGTATGCTCCTTCTACCCTGGGGAGTATAGGCTGAGGTATGAAGGTATGCTCCTTCTACCCTGGGGAGAATAGGCTGAGGTATGAAGGTATGCTCCTTCTACCCTGGGGAGAATAGGCTGAGGTATGAAGGTGTGCTCCTTCTACCCTGGGGAGAATAGGCTGAGGTATGAAGGCGTGCTCCTTCTACCCTGGGGAGAATAGGCTGAGGTATGAAGGCGTGCTCCTTCTACCCTGGGGAGAATAGGCTGAGGTATGAAGGCGTGCTCCTTCTACCCTAGGGAGAATAGGCTGAGGTATGAAGGTATGGTCCTTCTTCCCTGGGGAGAATAGGCTGTGGTAGGAAGGTATGCTCCGTCTACCCTGGGGAGAATATGCTGTGGTATGAAGGTATGCTCCTTCTACCCTGGGAAGAATAGGCTGAGGTATGAAGGTATGCTCCTTCTACCCTGGGGAGTATAGGCTGAGGTATGAAGGTATGCTCCTTCTACCCTGGGGAGTATAGGCTGAGGTATGAAGGTATGCTCCTTCTACCCTGGGCAGTATAGGCTGAGGTATGAAGGTATGCTCCTTCTACCCTGGGGAGTATAGGCTGAGGTATGAAGGTATGCTCCTTCTACCCTGGGGAGTATAGGCTGAGGTATGAAGGTATGCTCCTTCTACCCTGGGGAGTATAGGCTGAGGTATGAAGGTATGCTCCTTCTACCCTGGGGAGAATAGGCTGAGGTATGAAGGTATGCTCCTTCAACCAACCTCATAAGAGAGAAATGCAGGGAATTGAGATGGGAATTCAACTGAATGGGAGAATTTCTCCAACTCTGCTACTTTAGCCTTTAGTTTGAAATTCCCATCTCACTTCCCTGCAATTCTCTCTTTCATGAGTAAAGCCCATAATATAATGTAAAGCAGCACATTCATTCATAATGTATGGGTTTAATACTATAACCAGGTACATGGGATGTTTAATGCCTTGTGTATGGACTTTTATTGCCATCAATATAAAGACTATATATAATGATGAATCACTATTATTCATATTGAATGTGATAATCAAGTGTGAAACAGTGCTCATACCATTTTTATTTTCACACCTGATTGTGTGAAAATAAAAATGGTATGAGCACTGTTTCACACTTGATTATCACATTCAATATGAGTAATAGTAATTAATCACATTTTCTCCTAGTAATCTCACTGCCACTCACACACACTCATAACTCTGCCACTCACGCTTTCACTCTCGCACACTTACACTCTGCCACTCACACACACTCAACTCTGCTGCTCACGCATACACTCACACACTCTGCCACTCACACACATACACACGCACACTCATAACTCTGCCACTCACGCTTACACGCACACTCATATCTCTGCTGCTCACACTTATACTCTCCAATACTCTGCCACTCACACACTTACACTCTGCCACACACATACACGCACACTCATAACTAACACTTACACTCTTTCAAACACACACACTCTGCCACACTCACTCATACACTCACACTCTGCCACTAACATAGAAACATAGAATGTGTCGGCAGATAAGAACCATTCGGTCCATCTAGTCTGCCCAATTTATTTTTGAGTACTTTTATTAGTCCCCCGTTCCCGGTCTTATAGCTAGGATAGCCTTGTGTCTATCCCACGCATGCTTCAAATCCTTGACTGTGTTTACCTCTACCACTTCTGCTGGCAGGCTATTTCATACATCCACTACCCTCTCAGTAAAGTAATACTTCCTGATATTACTTTTAAATCGTTGCCCCTCTAATTTAAGACTATGTCCTCTAGTTGTGGTAGTTTTTCTTCTTTTAAATATACTCTCTTCCTTTACTGTGTTGATTCCCTTTATGTATTTAAATGTTTCTATCATATCCCCCCTGTTATGTCTTTCCTCCAAGCTATACATGTTAAGATGCTTTAACCTTTCCTGGTAAGTTTTATCCTTCAACCCATGAACCAGTTTAGTAGCCCTTCTCTGAACTCTCTCTAAAGTATCAATATCCTTCTGGAGATACGGTCTCCAGTACTGCGTACAATACTCCAAGTGAGGTCTCACCAGTGCTCTGTACAATGGCATGAGCACTTCCCTCTTCCTACTGCTAATACTTCTCCCTATGCAACCAAGCATTCTGCTAGCATTTCCTGCTGCTCTATTGCATTGCCTACCTACCTTCAAGTCCTCTGAAATTATTACTCCTAAATCCCTTTCCTCAGATGTTGAGGTTCGGACTGTACCAAATAGTCTATATTCTGCTTTTGGGTTTTTACGCCCAAGGTGCATAATCTTGCACTTGTGCACATTAAATGTCAGTTGCCACTGCTCTGACCATTTTTCTAGTTTAGCTAAATCATTTGCCATTTGGCTTATCCCTCCATGAATATCAACCCTGCTGCAAATCTTTGTATCATCAGCAAAAAGACATACTTTGCCAACAAGACCTTCTGCAATATCGCTAATAAAAATATTACACACACTTACATTCTGCCACTCACACACATACACACTCATAACTCTTCCATTCATGCTTACTCACTCACACTCCTCTCTTCCAAACACATACATACACATGCACACTAATAACTGCCACTAACATACATACACATGCACACTAATAACTGCCACTAACATACATACACATGCACACTAATAACTGCCACTAACATACATACACATGCACACTAATAACTGCCACTCACATACATACACATGCACACTCAAAATTCTGCCACTCACATACATACACATGCACACTCAAAACTCTGCCACTCACATACATACACATGCACACTCAAAACTCTGCCACTCACTCACGTGCAAAGCTTGAGGGGGTGGAGTTAAACACAAGGGGCGGAGCTGATCGTGAGGGGGCGGAGTCTGGTGCTGTTCAGCATACAGATTGCAGCATGCAGGAGGCAGTTTGAACGCGAGGGGGCGTGGCCAGAGTCTCCATTCGGGGCTACTGAGGGGAGATCCGGGGCTTCAGCCCCAGTAGCCCCCCCCTAGCGAAGCCTCTGGCCAAGCATTCTGTGTCCCTGAGGATAAAAGAAACTCTTCCACATTCTTACCTCTGTTATCTGAAACCAAATATTTTACTGATAAGTTCATAGTATCACCGGAACAGATAAGGTGGCCATTATTGGTGGAAGGTTTATGACTAAGCCACATCTCATTTTATTGATGCAGACACAGCTGTGTACATACAAGAGGAGAAGGGGGGCTTCTCTGCAACTTGCTAGCCCACACAAACTGGCAGAAACTAACAGACACAGACACACTGAGATCATTTGGATTTTAGATGTGAAGAATCTAATAAGGGTTATTAGAAACACACCAAGTTGATTCTAATCACTCATTAAAATATATAATTATATCACACCTTCACTGATAAATATGTAAAGTATAATTAATCCTACATAGTAATTAGAATATTGTTTTATTAGTATGATATACATTTTTTTATGTTTTTATCTAATGTGAAATTGTAAGAATATTGATAAGAATGTATACTCCAATTTGAAATTGTATTAACACTTCTATATTTTAACATATATATTTTCTCACATTATACTCACAATCCAGGTATAGCTATAAATCATGACAACATCTCATTTAAATTAAACACACCCATCCATTCAATTGGCTTGAAGTTACAGAAACAGGGTGTGAATCTGAGATAAGGTTTGGTTGATAAGTTGATACTGGAGGTTTCAAAGGGGGACTGAGATACCTGGGAGGACTGATTGTGGAGGAGCTGCCACAAGTGGGGTGAGAGATGGGAATGTTTTAGAAACAGGCTGCGTCTCTCTCCTTCTGGGGAGCAGTGCCGGACTGGGAATAAAAACCAGCCCTTGAAATTATAGTATACCAGCCCCATAGAATTGCATATTTATTTTATTGTTCATAACGGACAATCCATACATTTTACAACACATTTGAAAAGTGTATTTTAAAGATAAGACTGGTACATACCCCTGCACAGGGCAAAAATATGCCCCCAGTATGTACACAATATCATAACTAACGTACTGCTCTGATATATACCCCATGCACAGGGCAACACATAGCAACCAGTACACAAGGTTATATGAGTTGCCCTGTGCAGGGGTATATATAATTAGGGAATTGTGTGAGTTATAACCTTGTGTACACACTGGGTGGCTATATTTATTTACCCCAGCACCCAGACTGCACTCACAGGACTTAGCCCAGCATGCAGATTGCACTCACAGAACTTACCCCAGCATGCAGATTGCACTCCTAGGACTTATCCCAGCACCCATAACTTGCCCCCTTTTCTTCAGAAAAATACCAGCCTTGGTACTGTCTCCATAGACTTAACATTGGCCTGAAGCCAATTTTTTTTACCAGCCTGTCGGTAAAATACCGGCCAGGTGGCAACCCTATTCAGTACCCACAGCATTTGCCAAGCACTCATATAGCACCCACACAATTTGGCATGCAACAGTGTCACTTTGTCCCACAGAGCTGCCCCTGCAGAACAAACCACAGTGTCACTTTGTCCCACAGAGCTGCCCCTGCAGAACAAACCACAGTGTCACTTTGTCCCACAGAGCTGCCCCTGCAGAACCAACCACAGTGTCACTTTGTCCCACAGAGCTGCCCTTGCAGAATAAACCACAGTGTCACTTTGTCCCACAGAGCTGCCCCTGCAGAAAAAAAACACATTTCCCCCATAGTACATGTTATTTTGTCCCACTGAACATGCCACAGCATCACTTTTCCAATTAAAATAAGCCAGGTACCAATTAACATGCAACAGCCACTTCGTCATTAAAATATGCAACAGCCAGTTTGCCTATTAAAATATGCCAACAACCAATTTTGCCACTAATATATGAGTATCATTTTGCCATTAATATGCCACAGTCAATTTGCCCATTAATATGCCAGTATTACTTTCCCACTAATATTCCACAGCCAATTTGCCAGTATGATTTTGCCATTATTATGCCAGTATGATTTTGCTATTAATGTTACAGTAAATTTTCCCATGAATATGCCAATATTACTTTGCCATTAATATGTCAGTCAATCTGCCTTTAATATGCCAGAGCTAATTTGCCAGTATTTTTTTGCCATTAATTTGCCAGCATTATTACAGTCGATTTGCTAGTCACTCACACACTTGTACAGCTATACAGAATTATGTGTATGTCTCTGAGAAACTGTATTTACAAAATAAAAGGATCTGGGATATATAGGAAGGTAGGTTGGGAGGTGGATGGGATGTCAAATATACAAACTGCCCCAGGTGACTCTTTAAAATCATATGATTTTTTTTTTAAGCTCACAGTGTCCCTTCAAAAATCTGGTGCATGAATACACAATATAACAGTGGTGGTGCCCTGCTTTTCAATATTAAAACCTCTTAATCACTCCGCTCCGCAACAATATTATGACAAAATATAGCAAGCAATGCAATCGATGGTGTGGCTTAACAATAAATCATGTAAGCAACATCTGGTCAAGATGTTCCACTCACTCACTCACACACTTGCACTCTGCCCCTCGCTCGCACTCTGCCCCTCGCTCGCACTCTGCCCCTCGCTCGCACTCTGCCCCACGCTCGCACTCTGCCCCACGCTCGCACTCTGCCCCACGCTCGCACTCTGCCCCACGCTCGCACTCTGCCCCACGCTCGCACTCTGCCCCACGCTCGCACTCTGCCCCACGCTCGCACTCTGCCCCACGCTCGCACTCTGCCCCACGCTCGCACTCTGCCCCTCGCACTCTGCCCCTCGCTCCCTCGCTCGCACTCTGCCCCTCGCTCCCTCGCTCGCACTCTGCCCCTCGCTCGCACGCTCGCACTCTGCCCCTCGCTCGCACGCTCGCACTCTGCCCCTCGCTCGCACGCTCGCACTCTGACCCTCGCTCGCACGCTCGCACTCTGACCCTCGCTCGCACTCTGACCCTCGCTCGCACTCGGGCACTCACTCGCACGCTCGCACTCTGCCCCTCGCTCCCACGCTCGCACTCTGCCCCTCGCTCCCACGCTCGCACTCTGCCCCTCGCTCCCACGCTCGCACTCTGCCCCTCGCTCCCACGCTCGCACTCTGCCCCTCGCTCCCACGCTCGCACTCTGCCCCTCGCTCGCACTCTGCCCCTCGCTCGCACTCTGCCCCTCGCTCGCACTCTGCCCCTCGCTCGCACTCTGCCCTTCGCTCGCACTCTGCCCCTCGCTCGCACTCTGCCCCTCGCTCGCACTCTGCCCCTCGCTCGCACTCTGCCCCTCGCTCGCACTCTGCCCCTCGCTCGCACTCTGCCCCTCGCTCGCACTCTGCCCTTCGCTCGCACTCTGCCCCTCGCTCCCACGCTCGCACTCTGCCCCTCGCTCCCACACTCGCACTCTGCCCCTCGCTCCCACGCTCGCACTCTGCCCCTCGCTCCCACGCTCGCACTCTGCCCCTCGCTCCCACGCTCGCACTCTGCCCCTCGCTCCCACGCTCGCACTCTGCCCCTCGCTCCCACGCTCGCACTCTGCCCCTCGCTCCCACGCTCGCACTCCCCTCGCTCGCACTCGGGCATTCGCTCGCACTCGGGCATTCGCTCGCACTCGGGCACTCGCACTCGCACTCGGGCACTCGCTCGCACTGGCACGCTCGCACTCTGCCCCTCGCTCCCACGCTCGCACTCTGCCCCTCGCTCCCACGCTCGCACTCTGCCCCTCGCTCCCACGCTCGCACTCTGCCCCTCGCTCGCACTCTGCCCCTCGCTCGCACTCTGCCCCTCGCTCGCACGCTCGCACTCTGCCCCTCGCTCGCACTCTGCCCCTCGCTCGCACGCTCGCACTCTGCCCCTCGCTCGCACGCTCGCACTCTGCCCCTCGCTCGCACTCTGCCCCTCGCTCGCACTCGGGCACTCGCACGCTCGCACTCGGGCACTCGCTCGCACTCTGCCACTCGGGCACTCTCTCGCACTCGGGCACTCTCACACTCGGCCACACGCTAGCACTCGGCCACACGCTAGCACTCGGCCACTCGGGCGCTCTCACACTCGGGCGCTCTCACACTCGGGCGCTCGCATGCTCACACTCGGGCGCTCTCACACTCGGGCGCTCGCACGCTTTCACTCGGGCGCTCGCTCGCACTCTGCCACTCGCTCGCACGCTCACACACGGGCGCTCGCTCGCACTCTGCCACTCGCTTGCACGCTCACACTCGGGCACTCTGCCAATCGGGCACTTGCTCGCACTCTGCCACTCGCTCACACTCGGGCACTCTCACACTCGGGCTCACACTCGGGCACTCGCTCGCACTCGGGCACTCGGGCACTCGGGCACTCGCTCTCACACTCGGGCACTCGCTCGCACTCGGGCACTCTCACACTCGGGCGCTCTCACACTCGGGCGCTCGCACGCTCACACTCGGGCGCTCGCTCGCACTCTGCCACTCGCTCGCACGCTCACACTCGGGCACTCGCTCTCACACTCGGGCTCTCACACTCGGGCACTCTCTCTCACACTCGGGCACTCTCTCTCACACTCGGGCACTCTCTCTCACACTCGGGCACTCTCACACTCGGGCACTCTCACACTTGGGCACTCTCACACTCGGGCACTCTCACACTCGGGCACTCTCACACTCGGGCGCTCGCTCGCACTCTGCCACTCGCTCGCACGCTCACACTCGGGCTCTCACATTCGGGCACTCGCTCTCACACTCGGGCACTCTCTCTCACACTCGGGCACTCTCTCTCACACTCGGGCACTCTCTCTCACACTCGGGCACTCTCACACTCGGGCACTCACTCGGGCACTCACACTCTGGCACTCACACACTTACACTCACTTTCACCAGCACCATACTGTATATACCTTACCCTGCAGTCCGGCAGCTTCCTCTCAGGTTGCACGCAGCAGAAGCCCCCTCCCCTTCCTCTCCCGCTCAGCAGGCTCTGGGTGAAGCCAAATTTCTTTAAGGGATGCGGCCGCCGAAAGTCTTAAAACAGCCCCAGGGTAGGCGGCCTACCGGGATTTTTCCCGGTATCCCGGTAGGCCATTCCGGCCCTGCTGGGGAGAACTCAGGAATATGAGGCTTTTAATTGCACATGTTCACTATAACAATAGACATCTACATACACATAGTATTGAGCTAAATCCCAGGAGTAACTCCCATCACTCAATTCTTAAATGGATGGAGTCTCAACAGCAAACCAACCTCTGCCGGTAATGTATAAATGTGGTAATTTGTTTCTAGCATAATCTCACTTTTTATGGATGTAATTAGCAGATATATTTGGGTAAATTGAACTTAAATCCTACAATTTTTGGGATCTTTATGTTTTAGCCTGGTGTTTATCTGTCATCCTTTCTGCAGAAGGAGGCCAGAGGAATATCCTTTAGATATTACGAAGAACCATAAGTTCTTATATTCTAGCTATTTACCCAAATATGTAATATCTAATCTCCAGAGATTATCTAAGATTCTCATCCTTAAAGTCTAAGCTAGAATACATACATTGTCATTTACCGGGCAGATTAAGAAATAGCCACCTTGAGTAGTTATATGATTTAGTAATATTACCTTACCTAAGCAGAGTATATGCTAGTAATTTGTAGGTAATTATGGTGGGGTCTAGGACACTTGTTCGCTGCATCTTCATCGCTGACAGTTCAGCGCGGCAGTTAGAACGCTGAACTGTCAGCAATGAAGTATAAAGCGGCCGTTTCACCGCGGCTGCAGCTATGTAAGAGCTGACAGTTCAGCGCTGAACTGTCAGCTCTTACAAATCTAAAAGTAAAACGAAAATCCACCCCCTAATAAATGATTCCCAAACCCCAATAGTAACACTAAACACCAAACCCCAATACTAACACTAAAATTAACCCCCTAAACCCTAATACTAACCCCCGACCCCTAATACTAAAATTAACCCCTAACACTAAACACTAACCCTAATACTAACCCCTGATCCCTAATACTAAAATTAACCCCTAACACTAAACACTAACCCTAATACTAACCCCTGATCCCTAATACTAAAATTAACCCCTAACACTAAACACTAACCCTAATACTAACCCCCGACCCCTAATACTAAAATTAACCCCTAACACTAAACCCCAACACTAAAACTAAAATTAACCCCCTAAACCCTAATTCTAACCAAACTAAAATGGGTAAAATACTTGGACAGACATAACATGTCACTGGTCCTCTACGGAATAACTTTTTATTTTTATACAATTTTTATTATTATTTTTAATTTTTTTTATTTATTTAATTTTAATTTATTTTTACATTTTTTTTATTTTTATTTAACTCTAACCTTAACCCTATGGTTAGGGTTAGTACAAACCCTAATTCTAACTCTAGGATTTGGGTTTTGATGAACTCTAACGCTAACCCAAGAGTTAGGATTAGCACAATAGGAAAAAAAAAACAAAATAAAAACACTTTTTTTTTTTTAATTAAAAAAATCATTTGGGGGGGCTGGTTGTTACTGGGGGGGACCAGGGGGAGACTTGACACACTATATTTAGTCTCTCCCTGCCCTACGATCACCGTGGAGCAGGGAGAGACTATAGCTGTCAAAGCAGGCACCTGCTTTGACAGCTATTAACATCCGGGCGCTGTGATTGGCTGTCACAGTGCCCGGATGTTTCCGGGGGGTCCTCAACCGACATGGCTGAAGTGTCTCGGTATCGAGACACTCAGCCATGTCGTTGTTAGCGCGATCGCGGTATGCCAGTGTGCATACCGCGATCAGACCTGCATGACGGTCCTGGACCGTCATCAGTCACTAAGTGTGTTTTTACCGATGACGGTCCAGGACCGTCATCGGTCGCGAAGGGGTTAAAGCGCTCCCTTCGTTTTCTAGTGGTGTGGCCCACATATTGTAAGCCGCAACCACACTCCAAAAATATACACTACAAACTGACTGTTACAACTGATAAATTGAGTAACCTCCGCTGATTGTTTAAAACTAGTTGGGTTGTTAGCTTTTATAATGTTTTGTTTATTTGGGGACATACTTGCACACAACTTGTGTCCACAGGCATAAGTGCCCTTAAGTAACAGATGACCCATAGTGGGAAATGAATTGTTTTTTTTTTCCCTTTAACTGTTTATTATCATGCTCTTAAATATTGTCATTGACAAACATTAAATACATAAAAACATTGACATACGTATTTCCCCTCTACCTTATTGTATCCCAATGCCCCCCCCCCCCCCAACGAAACCCTATATGATGTTACGCGTTTACATATCTTTAAATTGTCCCTTGTCTTGAACTCATACTTTCTATTCTGTCCAACTTTTCCCAACAGTAATCCCATCTTTGCTTGTTATTCATTTTACTATTTTTCAGGTTTATCCCCTTTTCCATTTTTATTTGGAATGTTAGTTTGTCTATTAATAGTTTCAAGTGGAACTCATGGTTCTGTCTCCATTGTCCCGCTACAATTTTTTTTACCTGCCATAAAGCAATGTATTGTTAGATCTAATTGTGGCACAGTCATCTGGGGCCAGTTCAAGTGTAGGAGAGCACTTGAAGTGTCTCTGTTTACCATGATATTGTCAGCTTTTCTAAGTAGGTTGTGTACCATATTCCATAGCCTCTTGACTATGGGCAGCTCCCCCAAATGTGGATGTATGGACCCACCGTATTTCCACATCTCCAACAGACATAAGATCTTGCAGGATACATTTTTGACGGTACTAAGTATCATCTGTTATTTATTTTAAATTGTGTGTCTAGTATAGAGAGATCATGCACGCGTCTATTCACTTTATATATTGCCTCATACCACTCTCTTATTTATTGAAATCTATAATTCCCTTTCCCATTTGGATGTGTTTCTATGGTTTTCATTTAGATCTTTCTGTCTTATGCATTCTATACATCTTGTCACTGCTCCTTTGTTTTTATCTTACCTGAACACTTTTTTTTATTTTTGGGATATCACGGTATCTTCTTGGACTTTGTTTATTCAGACAGTGTTTGACTCTCAGGAACTTGAAAATATTATTGCTAGCTATATTATATTCTCTTACTATACATGCGAAGGTTTTAGCTTGTGCTTTATTTATATACAGATCTTCTATTTTATGTATTCCCTTGCTCCTCCACTCTGATAAGTCCAGTCCATTATAGCCAACAATGTTCTCAGTTGTAGGCTACCCAGTAGTTTATCTTGTAGTCCCATTTTTTCCCTTAGACTGTACCATAATGGGATAATGTTCTCTATGATCATGCAATGATCCTCTTCCTTCTTATTTACAGTATAATCCTCTAGGTTCCATATACTTGTATTGTGATCTTTAATTTTAGAGGCCTCCGTTTCCAGTTTATACCATCCTTCTTTTCTTGTGGATTCTTTTGTCATCTTATAGATATGATATAGTATTGTGGCTTCATACTGTTGTTTTATTACTGGGAGGCCTACACCTCCTTTTGATGTTTTTACTACTAATCTGTCCATATTTATCCGTGTTTTTTTCCCTTTCCACACAAAACTGTTAAAACATTTCTGGAAAATTCCAGCCAGTTGTTTGAGATGGTTAGTGGAATCATACGAAACATAGATAGAGATGACCATCATTTGCGGAGAAATGACGCGATTGTGTGAGCACACACGCCCGTGCTAGGAGGCCGAGACTATGGAGCTTCAGTGAGGAGAAAAGCGGGACCTGGCATCCATTTGAGCCCTACAGGAAGATGAGACCAAAAATACACTTACCAGCTGCAGGAGTCACTTTTTTGGGGGCGGTGTTAGCGTCAGGGTGAGACGCAGGATTCTGGAAGCGAGCGCCTACACCTGGCAAGTGGAGCAGGATAAGCTGCAGTGGTAGCGCCCGGAGATAATGAAATCCCCCAAGAGCTATAAGTACTGCCTCTAATCACTACCTCTTCCACTTAATGACTCGTTGAAATAAATGTCAGTGGTAAACAATAGTACAGGCTTCCAATGCAAAATAAAGTTATTTGAGTGGCTATAGAAAATTGTTTACTGATATATGAGAGTTTTTCACCCACATAATAGTATTTAAAAGAATGCCACCCAAACAAGCAAACTGAGATAAGGAAAAGAAAGACACTAGGCATGACAAGAGCTCAGCTATGTTCTTTTCCCCAAAAGTAAACAAAGACACACTAGATCAAACAGATGGGGCTTTGTACTTAGAAGCCTCACTGGAAAGTGAGGAGACAAAGGAATCCAACCTAGTGACTTTTTTAAATCAGCTATGGATGAGCTAAAAGAAATGATTAAAGGAGAAATTAGAAAGGAGCCACAAGAGGTAAAACAAGAAATCGAAGCAATGACTGGCAACTTAAAAACTTGGAAAAAAAAGTTGAAGTTTTGGGAGCACATTGCCAACAAGTGGACCAAAGATGTAAGAAATGTGAACCCATGGAACTAAAGATAAGTGATCTAGAGGACCGTGCCCGCAGAAATGATGTAAGAGTGAGAAACATCGCCGAATGATATACACAGGATAAGATAAGAGGGTTCCTGGAAGAAAAGATGATCGCCTTGAATTTTTTTTTACTGCAGTGGTAGAACTTAGAGAATGTATGAAACAAAAAAACTTCCTGAACTGATCAAGAAAGTAACACAAGGAGAACACCCGAAGGAATGTGGAAAGAGATAATAATTAATGAAAATGAAGTGGCGCACCAAAGGAAAGGGTAATGGAAGAAAGGGGGGAAAGGGAAAGATAAGGAAACACGCACAAAAGAATTGAAAATAGGATTAAATAACGACATAACACAGTAATACAAGAGGGGGAAAAGTTAATGAACACTGAAAAAGAAGTTCACCAAAAAAGGTGAAGGAAATAAGCACAAAGATAATTTAAAAGAGGAATAAATAATGTTTGAGCACAAGCTCTGCATGTTATGTAATATAAAGTATAAATATTCTGAGTAAGAAATAATGAATGAGTATGGAGATAAGACTGGAAAAGGGATGTTTTTTTCTCTCTCCTCTAAGAGGAAGAAGTGAAGGAAACAAGCATGAAGAAGAATGAAAAGAGGACAAAATATTGATTAATCACAGGTTTTGCATGTTGCGGACAATATTAACCCCTTAACGACAGATGACGTGCCAGGTATGTCCTGCATTAACATGCAGTTAGTGACAGATTTTTTTATTTAACAATTTTAACTTTTAATCTAATTTTTTATTAATAAATATTTTAATTATATCTAAATAATTTCTACTAAAAAATAGATATTTGTACACTCAAAAGGTGAAAATTGTCTTTTATGTTTATTTTTAAGGTTTTTATTATAAGTTTTATGTATATGTAAAGTTCAATATGTAAAAATTGATGATGCAGACAAAGGACTTTTTAAATCTGCCTCCAAAAACCTTAACACGAAAGCAGAGGGGACTTTGAATGAACTTTTGCTCGTAGTATAACCTTCGGTTTAAAAATCAAGCAGAAGTATAAACCGAACTTCGGATTTTAAACTATGCTGAAAGAAGTTAAACCGAAGCTTGAACTGACCTAGAAGCCGACATTCTCATGTAACATCAGGACTTTGTCAAACCGAATAGACTTTCATAATACGAACTCAGTGAGAACCATCACATTCGTATGAATACTGAATGGCTCTCGCTCTAAGTCAAAGTCCCACGAGAGGCGAGATTTCGTACCTAATAGGCTAGATTTTTAAAATAAAAGCGCGAACTTTATGCAGGGAGTCCAGACGCCAAGTTGAAGCCACTTAATAGGCGAAACGCGTAGCGTTCTGGACTCATCCTGCAATTTTTATCCTATATGCTGTGCACTCTGTATCCTGGTTTTACACTTTTGAAAAATCCTACTACATGCTGAAGAAAGACTGCTGACGGCCGTGTGGCGCCCACTGTGCTTGTTGCAGTAAATTTACATGTAAGCAGACACTGTTTTCTTATTAAATGTGATTGTTACATTTTACTAACTGGATACTTTGTGGTCATGTCCCTTCGAGTCTACTCCATAGATGAATATCAGCTAGAGCTAACTGATGCTTTATACATATCTCCTGCCTAAAAGGTGTTGAGTGTATCAAGATTTCTTTCTTCTGTTAAAGTTTGAGAATATCCTCTCACTGACTATTCGATATTTACCACAGTTTGTTTTAAGCGCACTACTTGTCAAAAGTGCATGTAGAGGTATTGAGCAACACTAAAAAAAGTGCAGTGGTGCGCTCCGATCACTCTCAGGAGTGACCGTAGCTGCCATTTAAAAATGGCATCGTCGGCTGCACACATGTGCTTAGGAAGTGAACGAAAGTTAGCTTCCTAAGCACTGATGGTGTTGCTAAAGTGCCTCGCTAGCGAAGCACTTTGCAACATCAAAATGCTCCACAGATCTGGTAATGGTCGCTCTCCTGAGTGACCACATCAGCTCAGCAGAGGTAAGTGCTGCCTATACAGACAGCGCTTTCCTTCTACTGGCAAGAGCTCTAGGTGGTGCTAGTAGATGCCTGCACAGCAGATCAGTGTGATCTGTGTGCAGGCATGTATGATAAGTGATAATTTGTAAATATTGCCTTTGACAAGTATTGATCTGCCTCTCTCCCTCACTTAAACTATAGTGAGGAGAGGGAGACAGATCAGATAATGTAATATTTTTTTTTGTAATAAATTAAATATTTAATAAAATATTAATAACCAAGGGCTTTTTAAAAAACCCTTTTTCAGTGTTTAACCCCTTCCCTGCCATTGATCACTGTGTACGCAGTGATGTTACACAGCAGCACATTTTTTGCTTGTGCATTTTTAAGGGGTTAATTTGTTTACTGTAATTTATTACAGTATAACAAATGCTCTTTTAAGAGCTATTGACCCCTTGCTTGCTGTAGATAACTGCCTAAGCAGCGATCTGGCGCAAATGCAGTAATCTTGCTGCAGAAGCATTTTTAATATATGTTTTTTTTACTTTTTTTATTACACCCGCTACGGGTTAATTATACCGCTAGGGGATTACATTTAACATAAACATTTTACTGATGTATAGCGATCAGTAACAGCTGATCAGTGGCAAAGGCGGTTTGGTGATTGCTCAGATGAGCATCACCATTCACCTGGTCAGATCAATATTTGTAAATATTGATCTGACCCATGTAGATCTGCCTTCCTCTCCTCACTTGAGTTTTAGTGAGGGAGACCGACTGGTCGCCTAAGCAGTGCATGTGGTCACTGCCTAAGCAGCACATATGGTCATTGCCTAAGCAGCGCATGTGGAGTGATTTGGCCGCAGAAGGATTTTTTTCTATCTGCATTTTTTTATGTAACGCTCGCTATGAGTTAATTATACCCACTAGGGGATTATGTGTATTCATTTTGAAGCTGTCTGAAAGCGTGTATAGCGAGCAGTAACAGCTGATCAATGGCAAATGCGGTTTGGTAATTGCTCAGATGAGCATCACCTGGTCAAATTAGTATTGGTAAATATTGTTCTAAAATGTTACAAAATTGGGAGACCCAAGGGCTTTTATAAAAGCCATACACTTTGTAAAGTGTACCCTGTGTACCCTTTCCCTGCCACTGATCACTGCACAGCAGCACATTTTTTTTGTCTGTGCATTTTTAGGGGTTATTTTTTTTATACAGTACAACAAAGGCTCTTATATAGCTATTAACCCCTTACTTGCTCTACATGTCAAAATTCCAAGTTGGAAAATCAAAAAGCACACCTCTCAATTGTGGCCTTTCAACACCCAAATAAGCTGACAAACCTATGCATGGGTGGTATTCCTGTGCTCGGGAGATGTTGATGAACACATATTGGGGTGTTTGGCAGTGACACATACCTAAATCTGTGAATTTGTGTCTAAAGTACAATGTATGTGGCAAAAAATACACTATAGAATTACTACCACAAACTTTGACAAAGGCTGGTGGTAGAATTGGTGCATGGAAAGTGTTAAAATACCACCATTTAAAATAGCCTAGGATGTATGTATGGGTGGTATCCCTGTACTCGGGAGATGTTGTTGAACACATATTGGGTGGTTGTTTGACAGTGACACATACCAAAATCAGTAAATTCATGTCTGAATTACAATATATATGTAAAAAAACACACAAAAAATCAACAAACTTTGGCAAAGGCTGGTGGTAGAATTAGTGCATGGAAGTGTTAAAATACCACGATTTTAAATAGACTAGGGTGTCTGCTTTTAAAAAAATATATGGGTTGATGGGGTAAAATTCACTGGCTGGCTTCAAATATGTACCAAATGGGACATGGGTGCAGGCTGTCTGCATGTCAAAATTTCAAGTTGGAAAACCAAAAACTGCACCTCCCAAATGTGGCCTTTTAGCCCCCAAACAACCCAACAAACCTATGCATGGGTGGTATCCCTGTACTCAGGATTTTTTTTTGTTCGCTTTTGTTGATGAGAAGATGTTTCAAATAAAAGTCAGGAAATTTGTGTTGTTTTTTTTTTTTTTTTTTTTTTTTTTTAAACATAGTTTATTTATTTTTTATATAATATTATAGGATATGATCAAAATGATGGTACCCAAAGAAAGCCCTTCTTGTCCTGATAAAAAAAATATATCGTTTGTCTGGGTACAGAACAAAATTACAGCTAAACACAAACAGCACATAAATGTTAAAAAAGCCATTGTCCAGAATGGCTGAAAATGTTTTAAAGGGTCTGTCCTTAAGGGGTTAAAGGCCTCAAAGTAACTGGGTAAACATTATGAGTAAGAAGGAAAGAATAAGTATTTATTTAAGTGTGTGAATGTCATTTTGTTTTGTTTTTCTTCTTCTTGTCTTT
Organism: Pelodytes ibericus; assembly: GCA_036172795.1. NCBI lineage: Eukaryota > Metazoa > Chordata > Amphibia > Anura > Pelodytidae > Pelodytes > Pelodytes ibericus. The sequence continues at coordinate 38,024,723 of CM069866.1, read as the reverse complement.
TTCTCCTCCGGGAGGGGAAGGAGAGAAGTGAAGGAAACAAGCCCGAAGAAGACTGAAAAGAGGACTAAATAATGATTAATCATAGGTTTTGCCCGATATTGGCTATATTAAAGTCACTAGGTAAACATTATGAGTAAGAAGTAAGGAATAAGCATTGATATAAGACTGTGAATGAAATTGTGTGGGTTTTTTTGGCAAGAAAGAGAGCAATTAAAGGCTAGATTGTTTTGAATTTTTGAGAAAGTAGAACATAGTGTTTTTTTTTGTTGCTGTATATACATATACAGCAACAAAAAAACCCACTATATTCTATTTTGATACATCTTACACAGTGTATAGAAGTATAACATCACGACAGGGGTGGAAATCCAGCAAAGGGTTTTACTTTTCAGGTGTCTGCTAGGCAGCTCCAAGATTAGTCTCTAGCTTTGCACTCCTAAAGTAAAAAGGAACGCAGGACCAAGATGGGAGATTCTCTCCCAACTTGTAGATCCACCTTCAGTAATTTTTGTGGGGGATAGATGGAATGTAGGTGTCTAATTCAGGGAAGCAAGCTCTTCTCTGAATATGTCTTTATGTTTGGTATTGTGTGTATTAGAAGGGATAAAGTAAAAAGGACAGGGTCCACGGCAAAAACCAAATACTAGACAATGGTTAGATGTCTATCTGTAAATGTCCAAGGAATGAACTCTCCCACTAAAATAAGTAGAATATACAGCTTCCTTAAGAAAGAAAAGATTGAGATTGCCTTTTTACAAGAAATGCACTGGAGAGGCTGTGACAGTATAAGATGAGGGAGGGGAGCCAATAGCCTTCTTGAATAAACTCAAAACTGAACTATAATATGAAGAATGAGATACAGAAGGGAGATATGTGATAATGGTAGTAAATATAGATGATGAGTGATAAATGTTAGTAAATATCTACCTCCCTAATACTTCGACAATAGGAGTATTGGAGAAAATATTCGAGAAAGTCTGGAGAGTTATGGAAGGAACATTAGTAGTCGCTGGAGACCTTAACTGTATAGTAGACTGTGACATGGACAAAAAACATAAAAGGGCAAAAAAGTAAATACAAACCTAATAAGAAAATCAAAAGCATTTAGGAAAGTAATAGTCCGCCAATATGACCTGTTTTGAAGTTTGGAGAGTGTTGCACAGAGAGAATATACACACTTCTCAAGCGTCCATCAGTCATATTCTAGAATAGATCTGGTTTTTGGAGATGAATAGTGTTGAGCGAACCCGAACCGCTCTGTTCGGGTTCGTACCGAACATTACGGTTTTTGGAAACCGGACCCGAACACGGACATTTCACTGTATGTTCGGGTTGGAGTTCGGGGTTCGGCAATTACATTGTATGTAATGCTATGGGCTTTCTATAAACCGAAATAGATTTGCCATTCATAAGAATAGGGACTCTATTTCGGTTTATAGAATAGCAATAGCATGGGAGTTGAAGACGGCGGAGATGAAGTACGTTCGTGAGTGAGGCGTGTCTTTGAGGTCGGAGAGGCTGATCGAGATGACAACGCGCGCCTGTTGATTTGAAGCGGCTGTCCGGCTCACCCCACGAGGCAGCTTTAACTGCTTTCTCCCCTATCTTTGAAGGGGTCTGTGGTATAAGCTAGTCGCCACAGGGCAGAAGCTACGCTGGTTGTGGTTTTGTTTTCCAAGCTGAACAAGCTCCTGCCCCCTGTCCGGACACTGATACCTTTTTCTGGGAGTCGGTTAGACTCACCTGACGCCGCTGAAACACCCTAACTATCTCAGATAATTACAGAAATTTAATTTTCTTTTCCTCTTACCTTGCTGCGGTGCTGGTCCTGGGTTTGTTCGCCTGGGGGTCCCTTTGCGGGATTGGGTGGGCTCCACGTGGGTTCCACGTGTTCCTGCAAAGTTAAAAACCTGGTGGTACATATTGTATTTGTATATATTAATTAGAGGTGTTATGTAGCTGTCAGTGCCTCAATACCATCCACTTCCCGCATTGGGTATTAGCTGGGGCCTATAGGAATCTACACAGGGACCTTTGGCCGACCTATGCCCTGCAAGATTCTACAAGTACTCTAAGGCATCTCTACGCTCAAGTTAAAGTGTCACACAATTGCTGTGCACTTGCAATCTACATATTTGCGGTTGGGAAAAGTGGCAAGGGGGGAGAGTCCTTTTGAAACCCTTTATGATCTTGATAGCAGTACACGCTGCTCTTGAACTCTAAGACTGTATATATAACCTTATCTTCAGGCACCTACGAAAAAGGTCCCAAATAACAGGGGGTGCGGGCCTGCTATAAGTGCTCCGCTTTGGAGACTGGTTGAGTTAAAACCTAAATCTATAGAGGCACCCCTGTTGGCCAATACTATACATATATCCACTACAATTGGGGATAAGTAACCCCCCTTGAACCCGCATGGGACTCATTGACTCCTAGATAAAGCTTTGAGCTACTTGTACAAGCAAGCAAGCACTATTGTGGAGGGTGCTGCCCTGTATAGCAGGCAATTACTTTTACTCTTTGAGGTAAAGAGTCGGTCTATTGTAAATAGGGGCTTTTTCTTTTTTTTCTCCTGAGTAATTCATCTGTACAGAATGCCTCCCAAACATAAAGGCAAAGAAAGAGAGCAGGAAAAGGATAAATATACCAGGTCTAAAGGGATATCGTCCTTTTATTCCCCGAAAACGACATCTTGCCCATCCGAAATATCGAATCTGTCTATGCTGGAGGTAACAGTGAATGATTCCCATTCGGATTCTCATTTATCTATCTCGCAAACCTCACTCAATATGCCTCTCGATAATCTATATATCAAGATTAAATCTGATTCAGATCTATATTTGGCAGATATTAAGACCGAAATAGCTCATCTACACGCGACTATTACAAATCAAACGGAGCAAATTAAATCCCTACAAGATGATCTGCATGGAATGACGAAACAAATAGATGTATTAAAATCGGGTACTTCCATCTTAAAACATAAAATAACAGATCTGGAAGATCGCTCGCGTAGGAGAAACCTCAAAGTTAGAGGCCGCCCTGAACAAATAGGGACTAAAGATCTGGAAGAATACCTAGTTGAATTCCTGAAGATCTCTTAGATCCCGAATTAGTAGGGAAGCTCCCGTTTGAGCGTGTCCACCGTCTCCCAAGGCCATCAAATTTGCCACCAGAATTTCCTACGGATGTGATTGTCTGTTTTCATAATGCTCGACTAAAAGATTTACTGACTGAACATATCAGACTAAAACCATCAAAGGATCCAAAATTTTCATCTTTGTCCTTTTATGCAGACATTTCACAGTCCACTAGGCTGCAAAGAAAAGAATTTTCAGTCCTTTTCCAAAATACTTTGAGAGCATGGTAACTCGTATAGGTAGGGCTTCCCTACCAAAATCATAATTTACTATCAGGGGAAAAATCATGCCGCTAATTCTCCAAGCCAGTTTAAAGACTTTCTTCAGCTATGGGGGATGTTCTCTAATAATTGATCAGGTTTTTAGACCCCACCCCAGCAGGGGGTTTCCCTTTTTTTTTAATTTTTTTTTATGGGGCTTCTAGCAATAATTTGTAATGAACGTCTGTCGTCCTAGAGAATATTAACTCTGTTGAGGCTTTTAGATTTCCTCCCAAGAGGAGATTTATGGGTCAAGGGACGATCTCCAATATAAAATCGTAGTACCATAGATTGCCTGAGGAATCTTAAGTGATCCTATGGGACAGTCTAGTTGAGTACCTTAAGTTAGTATCCTATGATGATATATCGTAGAAAACACTATTTTAGTTATAATAACGAAAAAGGGTGGTAGGTGCGCTCTGTAAACCTCACCAAAAGAAAAGGCAAAGAAAAAAAAAAAAAAAAAAAAAAAAAAGCAATGGGGTATTGATAATTGCCTGAAAGGATGTTCTTAAGCAGATATCATGATGTTCATCCAATTACATGTGTAAAAAAGGAAGCCTTTGATTTAGGCGAAACGCGTTCGTGTACTGTACTTTTCAGGACCAGCCACCTCTGGCTAACTTTGGACTTTTATTTATTTTATCTATTTTTATGCTGTATCTATTTTACAACCTGGAAGACATCGTGGAGCTGTTGTTCCAGTATAGTACATGTAAGGTACTACTGTTTTTTTATATTAAAATTGTTTACATTTACCATTTACACCTCCCGTTTTTATCTTTTTCCTACTGAACAACGTCATACACTGGAGGAAGAGGGAGAAGGTGCAACTACCTACAACAGATGAGCCTGTCTATCTGAAAGTTTTGTGAGTGCAAAGACATATCCTGTACATATCACTATTTTTTGCAGCAGTATTGTGCTATGTTTTCTTGTTCTCTTTTTTACACATGTAATTGGATGAACATCATGATATCTGCTTAAGAACATCCTTTCAGGCAATTATCAATACCCCATTGCTTTTTTTTTTTTTTTTTTTTTTTTTTTTTTTTTTTTTTTTTTTTTCTTTGCCTTTTCTTTTGGTGAGGTTTACAGAGCGCACCTACCACCCTTTTTCGTTATTTTATCTTGTTTGTCTTTTTGTGTGCACGCAGAGATTCACACAGGCTGGTGCAGCTCTGTTACAGATTCTAGCGCTAGAATCTATCCCCCTTTCTACATATCTACTATTTTAGTTATCACTTTTTCACTGTATATAGGTATTTCATATAATGTAATCTTTTCACTAAGATCTCCATGATGATACATTTCAAACTGATGCATTTTCACTTTTAGCTTTTTATAAATTAGTGTTGCTGCTCTTGTTTTTTTCTTTCTTGCACATATTAATTATAAGGGTGCTATCCACTGAATAAACACTATAAGAAACACTATAAACACTATAAATACTTTTAGAAACTTTTTTTTTTTTAAGGAGAGAGCTACACTGTTTCCCCCTCCCTTGCCCTTCCTTTTCCTTTTTTTTCCTTTTTTACTAGGGCTCCCCATCTTCGTAAGATAACTAGTTGTACTATTGACAGCATGACCTGGTCTGACCATGCCCCATTGCTTTTGTATATGAGGGACAGTCCGGGATATGTCGCCAGGCCAAGATGGAGACTGAATGAGTCTATCTTAAACAAGGATGGAAACAGTTCAGAACTCTGTCGGGAGGCAAACAATTTCCTCAGGGTAAATGATAATGGGGAGGTTACCGATCAGATGCTATGGTGTTCTCTTAAGTCTTATCTGAGAGGAATACTTATTAAAATGGGTTCAAACATGAAAAAGGCTTATGGTAAATCCCTTTCGGATCTCTATATTTTATTAGCTAATAAGGAAAATATTAATAAACTTACTCCAAATCAACATACTGCCGATGAAATTGGAGATACACAGTCTGCTATTAAAATTGCATTGGAACATAAAACAAAAAGAGCACTACTCAGATTGAAACAGACCTGGTATTACTCTAATACCAGGCCAGGAAAGAAATTAAAATTTAGAAACCAACAGGTTAGGATCAACAAAATCTACAATCTACCCCCGAGTGTAAGATCGGACCTAGAGATTCAAGATTTCTTGGAAAGTTTATCTCTCCCCAAACTTTCACAGGAGAAATTGCAAAGTCTAGAACAACCTATCTGTCAGGGTCTTTACCAGGTCAGCTAGGAGTTTAAGTGCAGGGATAGTGGAGGTGTCTGGTTGCATGTTAAATATAGTGCAAAGGGAGAACAGATAAAGAAACAGAGCTAGGTATTGGAATAGAGACTGAAGGAGAGACAAGAGGGAATTAAGCAAAGAACTGCAGAATAGGAAAAGGAGCTATAGTAGGGACTGAAGACAAAGCAAAGGTAGGGGTGAGGCCTTAGAAGGGTGACAAAGCAGGAACACCCTGGAGTGGGTGACAAAGCAGGAACACCCTGGAGTGGGTGACAAAGCAGGAACACCCTGGAGAGGGTGACAAAGCAGGAACACCTTGGGAAGGGTGAGAAATGAGAAGGGTAGCTTAAAGGGAATAACTTAGCTGAAGAGATCTTGATGTACTCAGAGGGTCTGGGTCTCAGGAGATGCTGAAAATCATCTACTGAGATGGTTGAGCCACTCAGGGTCAGATTCCCAGTTCCTGGACAAGGTCACAAAACAAATGGGTTTCAAGGAGAGTATCAGGAACAGAAGCAGCAGCTCTCAGAAATCAGGCACCAACTTCAATGCAAAAGCACTGTTTGCCAGAAACTGCAGCTATTTAACCTGGGTGTGAGCAAAAGGTAACGAGCCCACCTGACACCAAACAGAGGGGAAGGAATACAAGCAAAGTAAGGTAGGGAGGCCTCTAGAGGAGGCAGGAGGAATATAAGAACATAAATAATGACTTTAAATGCATGAGTCAGAAGGTCAGTGTTAAACCCTGACACTATCTCTGAAATCGAAATTACAAATGCAATAGATACTACAAAAAAAGGTAAGGCACCAGGACCAGACGGCTTTTCAGCTAAATTTTATCAGACTCTTCAGCCTATTGTTTCACCTATACTGTTGAGAGTATTTGGAGAGGTAGCACCGGCTCCGGATTTATTCTGGAGATGCTGGAAGCCACTATTTCTCCTATTCTCAAACCAGGAAAAGACCCTACGGTCATATCTAATTATAGAACTATTTCTTTAATAAATCTGGACATTAAAGTATTCTCAAAAATTTTGGCCAATAGGCTGAGGGTGTGTCATAACAGATATTATACATTTGGACCAGACTGGGTTCATGACAGGAAGGTCGGGAGCGGACAATGCCAGACGTATCCTTAATTTAATTCATAAGGTAAAGCATAACAAAATTCCTTCGGTCTTTTTGGCTCTTGACGCCGAAAAAAGGCTTATGATCGGGTAAGTTGGCCATATCTTGCCCAGACTCTGGAGGCCTTCGGTGTCACCAGCCTATTTAAAACCTATTCAATGGCCTTTTACTCAGTACCCAGGGCTAAGATCACTGGTCCCTTCAGGAATGGGACCAGACAGGGCTGCCCTTTGGCACCCCTACTATATGCCTTGAGTATAGAACCTTTGGCAGCTTTGATCAGATGTTCACCTTTGATTAAGGGAATAGAGGGGAAAAAATCCTTGTATAAAATAGCTCTATATGCCGAAGACGTTGTCCTCTCCCCGACCTCCCCGGAAACCTCAATTCCAGAACTCATTTGATTAGTAACTTTAGCTCTTACTCGAATTATAAGTTAAACATTCCGAAAACCCAAGCTTTGGTGTTCTCTCTTTCGCCTTCCCAAATAAACGAACTACAGAAGTTTGCCAATATAGATTGGGGTAATACCGTCCTAAACTTTTTGGGTATTAAAATTAAACACGACCTAAGACAAACTGTTCATTATAATTATGAATGCCTTGTGTATGAATTTAAAGATCTCTTCGCTCGCTGGAAAGGCTTGGAGATGTCTTGGCTGGGGCGGATACAAATCTTGAAATCAAATGTTCTCCCCAAAGTGCTGTATTGTATGAGAACAATTCCATTAAAAGTTCCCAAATATTATCTGACACAATTTAGTCTCTTATTCTCGACATATGTCTGGGAATCTAAGAGACCCCGGATAGCAAAAGCAATATTAAAACAAAGTAGTAAAAAGGGAGGTTTAGGATTCCCTGACCTTTTTAGGTTAGCTGAAATATCCTTATTTTCCCATTTCTTGGCCTGGCGACATGCGAACGACTCTCCTACTATCTGGTTTCAAATTGAGACTCTTGAGTTGAATGGGTCAAACCCTTATTTTCTGTTCTGGCTGAATGAGCTTGCTTTTGATAAGTTGTGTGTCTCTAATCCAATCATTAAAGACATAAGTAAAGCAATGTACAGGTTTAAACGTAAATTCGCTAAATCACAGGGAATCACTTACCTAGCTCCTTTTGTAATATTTTCCCAACTCATTAAGAATCTCGGTCTGGTGGAATGGTTCTGTGGTGGTATCCGTAAGGTTGGAGACATCTTTCATGGGTCCCAGATCTTGTCCTTCGAAGAGTTACAAGGGGCATTTGCTCTTCCAGCACAGGAGCTCTTTTCCTATTACAGGATTAAAAGCTATATATCTACTATACATATAACGGAACAAACAGATTTGGATATTTTTTCAGAAACGGTAAACAAAGCCAAAAATATCACAAAGTTACAGAACTTACTGGATACTCCTACGGAACTGATTAAATATAAAGCTCTTTCCAGTTGTGAGAAAGACCTGGATATTAAAATCTCCATCGACCAATGGACATATGCGGTGTCCTGTACTAGGAAAGCGGTCAAGGGACTGAATCTGGTGGAGCTATTTTTTAAGATTGCTTTTAGGTGGTATTTGGTTCCTCGGAAGTTGTTTATAATTAATCCGAATAACTCCCATTTGTGTTGGCGTTGTGAACGTGAAGAGGGTGACCAATTTTATATTTGGTGGGGCTGCAGTTTACTCGATCCTCTGAAGGATATGCTTTCCCACATTTTTCGTGCTATCCATAATAGGAATTATAATTTGACCCCCCAGGCATTTCTTCTTCACATAGATTTAAATCTTTTGACTTCAGTCAACTGTTCTCTTGCCATCCACATTATCTTGGCCTGTCAGCTGGCATTGGCAAGACAATGGAGATCGAGAGATATCCCGTCCAGGGACCAAATGATAACTCAGATTAATTTTCAAATGGATGCCGAGGGCCAGATCGATCCCTCTGGGAAATCATCCAAATTTATTGAAACCTGGTCTCCGTGGATTAAATATCTAACAGAGAACCCTGAGAATAGGCAGATTCAGAGACTTTACTACTCTTTATAGCACAGAATGTTACACATTTTTGCTGCTGTGGACCCCCAGGCTTGTTGTCTTGGACCCGACCGTGGAACAGTTGTTACATTGTCCCGTATGTATGTTGGTATGTATGTCTGAAGTTATCACCCAGTATAACGGATGGGGGGTGTCTGGCGAGGGGGGAGACGGGTCTCTGGGTCTTCCCTCCGCCCCTCCTCTGATCCCATCCGGATTCTACCAAGTAAAATCTAGAATAAATAGTGTGCAAAATTCCATCTAGAGCAAGGAGCTTTATCAAGCGCACCCTTAATGGAGACTACGGCAAAAGTTTATTTTTTTTTTATTTTTTATTTGTTCGATGTGTCTGTTTTTTGTATTATTAATTAGAAATTTAATGATTGAAATCACAGGAATAAAATTGAAAAGGCACAAGGATGATTTGATAACACACGGAAATAATCACAATCACTATTTAATTATATTACGTGTCCTTATCTCTGAGTGCCTGAAAAAAAAAAAAAAAAGAATGTCTTTCGGTTTATAGACTTTCGGTTTATGGAATACATGTAATGCTATTGGCTTTCTATAAACCGAAATAGAGTCCCTATTCTTATGAAGGGTTCGTGCAGATAAAGGCACATTGAGGAAGATTTCTGCCAGATCCGTGCATCGAATCAAGAGAGCAGCTGCTAAAATACCATTACATAGCAGCAAACAGATAATTGAAGCTGCTGTGCATAAACCTTCTATTCGGCCACCACTAACCAATGCTCACAAACAGAAACAGCTGCATTGGGCATAAATATACATGAAGACTAATTTTCAAACAGTCCTGTTCACTGATGAGTACCGTGCAACCCTGGATGGTCCAGATGGATGGAGTAGTGGATGGTTGGTGGGCGGCTACCCTGTTTCAACAAGGCTGCGACGTCAGCAAGGCGGTGGTGGAGTCATGCTTTGGGCCAGAATCATGGGAAGAGAGCTGGTCGGCCCCTTTAGGATCCCCGAAGGTGTAAAGATGATCTCTGCAAAGTACGTGGAGTTTCTGACTGACCACTTTCTTCCCTGGTACAGAAGGAAGAACAATGCTTTCCGTAATAAAATCATCTTCATGCATGACAATGCACCATCTCATGCTGCAAAGAATAACTCTGCATCAATGGCTGCTATGGGGATAAAAGGAGAGAAAGTCATGGCGTGGCCTCCATCCTCCCCTGACTCCAATCCTATTGAGAACCTTTGGAGCATCCTCAAGCAAAAGATCTATGAGGGTGGGAGGCAGTTTACATCCAAACAGCAGCTCTGGGAGGCTATTCTGACATCTTGCAAACAAATTCAAGCAGAAACTGTCCAACAACTCATCAGTTTAATGGATGTAAGACTTGTGAAGCTGCTATCAAATAAGGGGTCCTATGATAAAATGTAACGTGACCTGTTAAAATGTTTAAAAAGTTAAAATGTTGTTATAAGTTTGATTGAAATAGCTTTTGATTTCAGTAAAAATGCTGCAAACACAACAAATGACAATTTTCAGTTCTTTACTAGACATGTGCATTCGTTTTCGGACTAATGCATTTTCGTCCGAAAATAGCATTTTCGTTCATTTGTCCGAAAAACGAATAACGAAAATGCTAAACTAACGAAAGCCGAATGAACGAATGGTTAATAAACTAAAATCATTCGTCCATTCGTGCTATTGGCATTCTATAAACCGAAATAGTCGGTTTATAGAATACCAATAGCATTACATACATTCCATAAACCGACATAATGAACGACTTTCGGTTTATGGAATGCATGTAATGCTATTGGTATTCTATAAACCAACTCTATTTCGGTTTATAGAAAGCCAATAGCCGAATGGACGAATGATTTTCGTTTATTAACCATTCGTTCATTCGTTCATAGCGTTACATTCATTCCATAAACCGAAAGTCGTTCATTATGTCGGTTTATGGAATATATGTAATGCTATTGGTATTCTATAAACCGACTCTCTTTCGGTTTATAGAAAGCCAACAGCATTACATACATTCCATAAACCGACATAATGGACGACTTTCGGTTTATGGAATGTATGTAATGCTATTGGCATTCTATAAACCGAAATAGAGTCCCCATTCATACGAATTGACCTATTTCAACTCTATTTCGGTTTATAAAATACCAATAGCATTACATACATTCCATAAACCGAAGGTCTATAAACCGAATCTCTTTCGGTATATAGACTTTTGGTATATGGAATGCATGTAATGATAAGATACCAACATATTAAAAAAGAAATAAAGAAAAAGATCCAAAACTTCAAGGAAAAGTACCTAGGAAAATTTAGAAGATATTGGAAATTAATTTTCTAAAGCTGCTAAAGCAGTCTAACATTAAATTGAAAGAATGGGGGCGGGCCAAACTGTGTTGGTGGGGCAGAATAAATACAATAAGAGCATATTTATTACCTAAATGAAATGAATTGTTTTTCAAAGATTTGAGGGCTGAAGGAGCTACTATGTTTTTGATTGTGGCATTTGTTCTAAAAATTACAGCTGGCCTATCTGGAAAATGCTTACCTAATATTTTATCCTTTTTAAGTATCTTCCAGTGTCTCAACATGATTTTTTTTATATGTTTGGCTCCTTCTTTATACTTAGTTATTTCACATCTTGAAGGCTAGGGTTCTCTTTAGGAATTGTATCTGCTTATTTCTGGGTATTAGGTTTACTTTTGACTTAGCATCATTTAGAAGTTCTTTCTTATAATGTTTTGCTTTTAATCTATTTATACTGAGGTCACATTCCAATTCAAAATCTTTGGTTTGGGAACAGCTTCTTTTGAGTCTCCTCATCTGACTATATGGATGTTGTAAATCCACTCATGGTGGTGTCCACTGCGTGCATTCAAATAGACATTTTTATCGACCACCTTTCCATCATACAGCTGTCCGTCCAGAGGCGGCTCTCTAATTAGGCGAGTTAGGCAGCCGCCTAAGGCCTCGCACTCACGGGGGCCTTGCGGCTGCCTAACTCACCTTATTACCTTTGATGTAACAGGGAGCTTAACGCTGCCGTTAAGCTCCCTGTTACACTAACCTGGGACGTTTCCTCCGTGCATCTTCTCTCCTGCACGGAGGAAGGAAGTTCCGATCGCGTTTTTTTTTTTTTTTAAACTTTATTGAACCCGCGCAATAAAGTTTAAAAAAAAATAAAAAAAAACGCGACCGGAACTTCCTTCCTCCGTGCAGGAGAGAAGCTGCACGGAGGAAACAACGGAGAGCAGCATGGAGGTAAGTACTAGGTAGGGGAGGAGGGTGGCCCAAACGAGCAAAGCCTGGCACAATGAGTGGCTACATATTGGCACAGTGTGGGGCAAAATCCTGGCATAATGAGGTGAGGGGCAAAATCCTGGCTAATGAGGTGAGGGGCAAAATCCTGGCATAGTAAGAGGCTAAATCCTGGCATTGTGAGGGGCAATATCCTGGCATACAGTGGCAAAATCCTGGCATAGTGAGAGGCAAAATTCTGGCATTGTGAGGGGCAAAATCCTGGCATAGTGAGAGGCTAAATCCTGGCATTGTGAGGGGCAATATCCTGGCATACAGTGGCAAAATCCTGGCATATTGAGAGGCAAAATTCTGGCATTGTGAGGGGCAAAATTCTGGCATAATGAGGGGCAGAATTCTGGCATAGTGAGGGGCAAAATTCTGGCATAATGAGGGGCAAAATCCTGGCATAGTGAGAGGCTAAATCCTGGCATTGTGAGGGGCAATATCCTGGCATATTGAGAGGCAAAAATCTGGCATTGTGAGGGGCAATATCCTGGCATATTGAGAGGCAAATTTCTGGCATTGTGAGGGTCAAAATTCTGGCATAGTGAGAGGCAAAATTCTGGCATTGTGAGGGGCAAAATTCTGGCATTGTGAGGGGCAAAATTCTGGCATACTGAGGGGAAAAATCCTGGCACAGAGTGGCAAAATCCTGGCATAGTGAGAGGCTAAATCCTGGCATTGTGAGGGGCAATATCCTGGCATACAGTGGCAAAATCCTGGCATATTGAGAGGCAAAATTCTAGGATTTGTGAGGGGCAAAATTGTGGCATAATGAGGGGCAAAATCCTGTCACAGAGTGGCAAAATCCTGGCATATTGAGGGGCAAAATCCTGGCATATAGAATGGCTAAATCACAGTGCATCCGGTGCTGTGAGGAAGAACAAAGTGCCAATCTTCTAGCACAACGTGGTCTGTGAGACCACTTTCAACATTGAGCACCTTTCCTTCTGGCTGAGTGTTTCTGTTAGTGTGTGATTGTGTGCTTTCTGAGTGTGTCTGTGAGTCAGTGTGTGCTCACTGAGTGTGTCTATGAATGACTGTGTGATATGTGTTAGTGTTCACATTTAGGACACAGCAATAACAATGTCAGCCGCACACAATTTTATCTATACCAAATGTTTATAGATGTTTGTAGAATAATTATGAGACAAATAAAATTCTAGGAGCTGTTAATTTCTAGAAGCTGGGATTTGAGTCTGATCTTGAAATATGCTATTTCTACAGTTCATTTTTATTATCACTTGCATATATTTTATTAAATAATGTGTGTCCGTGAGGGCCTCATGTTCGACTTTCGCCTAAGGCCTCACAAAGTCTAGAGCCGCCTCTGTGTCCGTCATAATAGACTGCCGTGTCGGGCAGCATGGAGGATGTCTGCAAGTATCGTGCAGACATCCCCCGGCTGCCCCCACTAGCCACCAGGGATCAAGGTAAGGGGGGGGGAGGGAGGGAGGGGGGGCAGAGAGACAGGGGGAGGGGGGCAGAGAGACAGGGGGAGGGAGGGAGGGGGACAGAGAGACAGGGGGGACAGAGAGACAGGGGGAGGGAGGGGTGCAGAGACAGAGTGAAGGGGAGGGAGGGGGTTAAGAGACAGAGACAAGGGGAGGGAAGGGGTTAAGAGACAGAGACAAGGGGGGTGAGGGGGTTAAGAGACAGAGACAAGGGGAGTGAGGGGGTTAAGAGACAGACAAGGGGAGGGGGGAGAGAGAGAAAAATGGGGGCAAGGGAAAGAGAAAGGCACCATTGTCACATAAAAAATAAAAACTAGAAATACATTTTTTGATATCATAATTTTTTATTAAAAAAGCAATTTACATATGAATATATACAAGTTGAACTTTTTTCCTATAGGGTAGTCTTATATTCAGGCTTTTAGTTTTTTTCCTAATGGAATATCCAAAGTTTGGGGGGTCGTCTTATAATCAGGGTCGTCTTATAATCGAGCAAATACGGTACTTATATATCCTTATAGGACTTTTTTTGGTCATCAGGGTTTACATTTATGATTATATTATAACTGGATTACTGTCTTTGCACCCCATACCACGCTTTAGATAATTATCTACAGCATATCAATTTACACCTGATTATCTGTGGGCGTGCAAGACTTATTTTAATCACAACTTCCCGTACCTCACGTTTTTTTTCACCTATCTTGTTTGTTATTTACGTGTCATTTTATCTATTACCAAGAAAAGTTACGTCTTAATCTATCAAGACTTCACACACATTCATATAATCTTAAGAACCAGGGCTTTTACAGGGCCAATGACAGACGATTTTTCCATTTTGATAAGTGGATGATTAAACTCATTTTCCTCTCTCTCATTTAATGCACCCATACAAGTTATATGAACTATTTTCCCAATAATATTGTACACAACTAGTACAACACTAACACTGGCCCCCTAAGCCCAATTAACTATCTAATAAAAATAAAAATATAGGTTCCCAGACCCATAAAAAAGTACAGAAAAAAAGTATAATGAACTGGTCAGAGCAATCAGAATCACAGCACAGGCCTGCAGGGGTTAACTGTAATTAAATTAATATATAAAAAGACTATAAGTAATATAGTAAAATTGGAAGCAAAAAAAAATATGAAAAAAACAAAATGAGGAAGGAAACTGTTCACAGTAAAAAAATACTGTGATCAGCAAGGGAAGTTTTTTTTCACCTTTCATTGTCATTTTGCTGTCATTCTCTCCCTGTACTTCACAATCAGTATGTGACATACAGGGAGTGAATTGGAGGAAAAGTCAGTGTATAGAAGCATATAACATAGATTGTATTACTAAGTATATGAAATTTAAACTTAAAAAAAAAATATATTACACGTTAAAAAAGTTTATAAATTTCACATCCATAATTATCAAATTGCTTAGTATACATTATACAAAATTGACAAATACAGACAGACATACAGTTTATAGATTTTTTTTTTATTCAAACTGAAAGCAATTTATAAAGACACGGAGGCTCATATTATGCTTATCTCTTTCTTTATTTACCCTCAGCAGCAAAGAGAATGCATAAGAAAATGTAACCAATGAGAAGATATCAAATATATAACGTCCCTCCCCTCCTGTATAAAGTCCAGTGTAACAGGAAATATATCCTCTTTCTTTGCTGCTCCCTCAGCTAAGTACACCATATATTACTCTGATTTGTTTTATCTAATGTTATTGATATATTTAGTAATTCTATGTTTACTGTATGTTATTATGATTGCTTACATAATTATGTGGTTTAATCATTTACTGTAACGTTTTTTATAAAGTTTTTTTTTTATTGCATTTATATTCAATCTTGCTATCAGGAGTTCGGTTGTGTTCCCCTCCTCTCCTTTATCTATACCTGTTTTTATTGCTTTTTCCCCATTCTTTATCCGTTTTTATCAGTGTTTATCGCGTTTTGTTACCCCTTCTCCGCATTCCCGGGCTTCTGGACTACCGCACATGCGCATAACGCATTGCGGCGGCCATTTTCCTGTAGCCCATCGGTTGCATAGCCTCGCGCATGCGCATTGCGCATCGCAACGGCCATTTTACTGTAGTCCGTTTTTCCTGTAGCCCATCGGTTGCATAGCCTCGCTCAAGCGCGTTTCGCATCTCGGTGGCCATTTTATAAGTGGGGATCTTTCCTCTCACATGAGGATACGCTTTTTATCACATGCTACTCACCCGGCGGCCATTTTAACTAGCGTTAAACGGACCTGGATACTTGCAGATCACCGTTCACTGCTGCAGCTCCGTTTTTCTAGCGTTTTTTCACTCCAATCCTGCTTCTTACCTCAACTCTAAGGTGACTTTTCTACCTATTCACCTATATTACTGCCATATACTTACCTAACATTTGCAATAGATATTATGGATAATTTATCCCCTGAGGCATCCCCACCTCACACCTTGAACCCTGCTCAGCAGGATATGATATCCCTCAATGAAGAGGAGAATTCCCCTCACTTTAACTCTGAGGAGTTTCACATGTCTGCCATGACTAAATCAGTGAATCAAGCAATACAATCTGCCATGGGACTTATGTCCTCCAGTATTGCTCAATCTATTTCCGCAGCCCTAGCCTCACATTCTAGTGCAGCCCCGGTACCCCCTACCCTTAAAGGGAAACGGGCGTTACCAGCTGCCACGGGCAAAAAAGTGTCCTGCAAGATGCGCCATACTATACCTAATGCGTCCAAAGTAATTAAGATGGGCAAGGCTACGCCTGCCACAGATGCCGTTGTTTTACCACGGAAAAGAGCTGTGTACTGGGCTAAAACGGTACGATCATGGAAATCGGATAAAGCCAAAAGTGATTCATCGCAGTCTAACTCGATGGTAGAAGAGGCTTTAGAGGAGTCAGATGACCCTGACACCATATCATTATCTGAGGACAAGATCCCAGTTGGGCATGCAGTTGGCAATACCCCCCTCTTGGTCCCTACTGAGACCTCGCCTTTGCTGGAACCTCAGGGCGAACCACTGTTCGACCCTGACAACCTACACCATCCCCGCTCTGTGGAATGGTTCCCTACCAATCATATTGCGCAATATATCGCATTACGGGTCCGCAAGCCCCTTGATAAAATTACTCGCAATAAACTGTGTGCAGAATGTCCACGGCCCACAGTTCCTGACTTGGCGTGTGATACACCCGAAATAGATCCTAAGATCGCCCAGTTCTTGGGAAAGACAGGCTGGAAGGCCAGAAAAGGCCCTGATTTTTCGCTTAAAGTATGCCAAGACAAGGTGCTGGACATCATGGGGCCTTGCGCAAAAATCTTTGAGTTGGTGGAAACTGGCATAGCCCTGTAGATTTGAATGCCATCAAAGGATGGATAAAGCGGGTTATTTGCCTAGTAGGCAATGCCAACACAGCCTTAGCGGCTGAGAGAAGAAAGGCCATTCTCCTAAAAATAGAACCAAAACTGGTTTACATGGCAGCTAATGAACCCGGCCCTCAGGCTAAGGGCATGCTCTTCGGAGACAATTTCGTTAAGGAATTGGGCTCTTTTGTGCAGACCTTTACTGCACTTGATAAGGCCCAGTCAAATATGAAACGGGTCTTCAATACTAAGGTTTTTGGCGGTGCTGGCAGATTCGGGGGCCGTCTGCCCGGCCGTGGTTCCAGGGGACCGTTTCGTGGATCCCGAGGCCCTGCAACTTCCAGGACATCCTTCCAAGACCTCAGGTCTACACCCGCCGCATTCTTCCCTCAGAGGAGCCTGCCATGGCAGAAAAGTGGCTCCCGAGGGTCTTATCAATCTAGACGACCTTACGTTAAGGACCAAACTAACTCACCTTTCTTCCCCTGCAAAAGCAGACTCCTCTTTTTCCAACAAGCGTGGGCAGACATTACGACAGACCCTTGGGTCTTACAGATGGTAGCGGGGTACCATATAGATTTTTTGTTCCCCCCTTATCAGGTTTGTTCCCCTCAAGTCATCCATTTCTCACAAGGGGACAGGGACTTGGTTTTTCAAGAGGTCACCAATCTCCTCTCAAAAGGAGCGATCATGGCGGTTCCTCCAAACTCCCAGGGTTTCCTAAGCAACCTATTTTTGGTTCCCAAGAAATGCCCGGTGATCAATTTGCGACCTCTGAATGCCTTCGTGATATACCAACATTTCAAGATGGAAGCCATTCACTGCTTGAGAGATTTACTTCTTCTGGGAGACTGGATGGTGAAACTGGATCTCCAAGATGCGTACCTGACAGTTCCGGTTACCCAGGATCATCAACCGTATCTTCGGTTCAGGTGGGATCACACGACATGGCAGTTCACTTGTCTCCCCTTCGGTCTCTCATCCGCCCCTTGGTGCTTCACCAAACTGCTGCAACCAGTCATGTGTTTTCTCAGAAGGAAAGGAGTTCGTCTCATAATATATTTAGACGACTTGCTAATCATGTCTCAGGATTGTGCCACACTACTCACACATCTGACTTGGACCACCGATCTCCTCCAACGGTTGGGTTTCTTGATAAATCAGGACAAGTCTATACTCATACCATCGTGCACCATGGAGTTCCTGGGCTTTGTTATCGACTCATCTCAGGGTTTACTACATCTGCCAAAGGCGAAAGTGAAGTCTATCAAGTAGAAGATCAAGAAAGTCCAAGCGTTACCTTTGATCACCTTGCGCCACCTGGCCCAGATCATCGGTCTCCTGTCCGCGTCTATTCAAGCCTTCTTCCCGGGTCCTCTTCACTAGAATGCTACAACAGATGAAGATACGTTCCCTACATCTAAGAATGACATACGACCATTCCATCCCACTGGACTGTGAGGCAAAAGAGGAACTCTCATGGTGGCTGGTCCATATGGAAGCGTGGAACGGAAGAGCAATCTTCGGCACGGTACCAGATTTGATAGTGGAATCAGACGCAAGTCTACTAGGATGGGGCGCACAGTGCGGCACCTCATCTACAGGTGGATGCTGGTCTCTCCAAGAAAAGAATCTGCATATCAATTGCCTGGAACTTCTGGCTGGAGAATTTGCCGTACGGAGTTTCGCACGAACATCTTGGAACTGTTCCATACTACTACGGCTAGACAACACCTCAGCACTTCGCTACATCAACCACCTCGGTGGCACGAGGTCCCTAGCCCTGTCCCGTCAAGCTACAACCTTTTGGGAATTCTGTCTAGCACTCAACATATCGGTGCAGGCTTTACCAATCCCTATTCCAAAGGCTAACACGCATCTGGGGTCCTCTGAGTATCGATCTTTTCGCCTCTCGTCTGAACTCGCAACTACCTCAATTTTACAGTTGGAGACCGGACCCAGAAGCCCTGGCAACGGATGCGTTTCTCCAACAGTGGCCACCAGACAGACACTATGCCTTCCCACCTTTTTGCCTGATACCTCGCCCACTGCTTCATCTACGTCGCAGCGAAGCATCGCTGGTGTTAGTGACCCCGTGGTGGGACACGCAACCATGGTTCCCCATGTTGCTGGAAATGGCCATGGATTTTCCTCGCCTCCTTCCACCCTGGCGAGACTTAATCACCGTTCTCCATGGGTCTCCACACCCGTTGTTAGAGACGGGTCAGTTTTGCCTCCTAGCCTGGCTGATATCAAGGGTCCCTGGTTTGTCGCTGATGTTTCACAAACAACTCTCTCACTCCTGGAGGGAGCGTGGGCACCAGGGACGAGAACGGCTTATCGCCATGCCTGGGTTTCATGGGCTAATTGGTGCATGGAACACCACGAAGATCCCGCTTCTGCTTCTATAAATCTCGTCTTACAATTTCTCACTTCGTTATTTGAAGATGGTCGGGCTTACCGCACCATTAATGTCTATCAGTCAGCTATTTCCGTAGGACATTTAGGGTACGAGGGTGTCCCAGCGGGCAGGCATGCATTGGTCTGCAGACTTCTCAAAGGAATTAAATTGAACAGGCCACCTCTGCCTCGCTATTCTAATCTTTG
Source organism: Pelodytes ibericus (assembly GCA_036172795.1). Classification (NCBI taxonomy): domain Eukaryota; kingdom Metazoa; phylum Chordata; class Amphibia; order Anura; family Pelodytidae; genus Pelodytes; species Pelodytes ibericus. The sequence goes on along the minus strand of CM069866.1, from coordinate 38,005,234 downwards.
GGACATTAATGTTGTTTTCATACTATTTCAGTCATGGCCAGACAATTGTGATTTATCCCTCTAACAACTCTCTGCTAAATTGGCTATGTTATGCTGCCTTATTTCATGTAAACGAGTATCAGACGTAAGAGCACTAGATATCTCAGCACGCTCCTTTACACCAGAAGGAGTATCTTTTGATATTTCTCGTCGCACTAAGACGTCTATTACATCAGTCTCTTATCCTGCATTTCCACGCAATCCTAAGTTGTGTCCGGTCCGTCTTTTAAAAGAATACGAAATACGGACTCGGCCTTTCCGAGACCAGTCTCGTCCTGAGTCATTTTTAGCCCTTCGTAAACCCCACTATCCAATTTCTACTCCATCCCTCGCTAGATGGATCAAATGGGTGCTGACGGAGGCCGGAATTGATACGATTTTTTCTCCCCATTCCACAAGTGGGCCCATGGCATCAAAAGCATTCACACTTGGTTGTCACTTGGAAGATCTGCTGAAAGCGGCTGACTGGTCACGTGAATCAACATTCAAGGAATTTTATTTTAGGGTTCCGGATCATTTTGCTTCTGCTGTGATTGACCGGCTTTGAACTAACATAATATGAGCCTCCGTGTCTTTATAAATTACAAGATTGTACTAATAAATTATGACTAAAAGTCATGATTCATAAAGACACGGAGGCGAGTATTATTCCCACCCAAAATTTGTATAAAAAATATTAAACTGTATATTTATGGTATTTTAATAAAAAAAAATCCCCCCGAGTTGGGTTCAAGTGTTATTTATATGATTATTTTTCCTTGCTTGATTATTTATATTGACTAATTTAAATACGTTTTTTAACTATGGTTAGCTAGTGAAGATATACCTTCTGACAAATATTTTACCATTTTTCTCTGTTCCTTTTTCCAGCCTGAAATTTCCATGATGCTACCCAGTATCATATGTTTCTCAGTTTAAAGGGACCTTCGCCGGTGCTGGTTGCATGAACAGATCGTCTCAGTTTCAAAGGTTTTCTAGATGGAGTTTCGCATGATTGGAATCCCGTTGGATCGATTGCAGCTGTTTTTTTTTCGTATGGTTGATTTTTATTTTTTCACACAAAGAAAGAGGATATATTTCCTGTTACACTGGACTTTATACAGGAGGGGAGGGACGTTACATATTTGATATGTTCTCATTGGTTAAATTTTCTTATGCATTCTCTTTGCTACTGAGGGTAAATAAAGAAAGAGATAAGCATAATACTCGCCTCCGTGTCTTTATAAATCATGACTTTAACGTCATAATTTACTAGTAAAATCTTGTAATTCTCCAACCGTATACTAGTTGTTTGTCTGAGCTGTGGAATTCGTCCATTCATTCAATTCGGCTTTTAGGCTGTTGTATGTAATGCTAAGTCGAAATTGAATCAAATTTGAGTGAAATGTTGTTGAAATGGAGTCTATTGGGTCTATTGACTAAAATTTGAATTTGGAGGTCAACCACTAAATTCAAATTTTAGTGAAATAGACTCACTTTATTCGAAATTAAGCCGAATTGCTGAATGGATAAATTCCACAGATCAGATCAGATCAGAGTCATAAGACAGTCATTATTCATTTAGGATCAGTTTTCCTCTTCATAGTATAATGTTATGCAGAATAAAAACTAATCCAATATGAATACTGCATGTCTGATTACTCTGTTCTGTGGAATTCAACAGTTTGGTCAATTCGAATTTGAATCTATTTCCACTCTATTTCAGTTTATATAATGCTAATAGCATTAAATAAATCGAAATAGAGGGGAAATAGAGTCAAATTCTAATTTACCTATTTCACCTCTATTTCAGTGGAAGGGGAAATAGAATACAGAGGGGAAATAGAATACAATACATTAACTTAAGCTGAAATTGAGACAAAATTTAAATTCGAAATATCAGAGTGGCTGTCTGAATGCGAATGAACGAGTGGACGAATTAATTTAATTCATATAGCATTTGTTCATTTGGATTTCATTAGTTTTTCATTTTCGTTATTCGGACAAATGGACGAAAATGCTATTTTCGTCCAAAAATGCATTCGCCCGAAAACGAATGCACATGTCTAGTTATTATGCCAAATGTGAGTATCTTCCCAAAGGCCCATAACTAGATTGGCGTACGATGGAGCAAATTTCGGTCCCTTGAATTTGTTGGTAAAATAGTTTTTCGAACAAAAGATAGTTGTGTTCTAATACAAACGTAATGTCATCTAGTAGAAACTGTTGTTGAGTTGGTGCCATGTCATTGGCAGTGGGCCACTGCATGGATTCCTAATTGATGTGGAATGTTATTATATAGTGATACAACATCTAGGCTTAGCCATATCCATGTGGGATTCCAGGGTTCATCCACCTGGAGTTGTAATATTTGGGCAGTGTCTCTCAGATGAAATAAGATTTTTAACGGTTAAAGGAAATGATCAATGTATGCAGACAGGTTGCTGGTCTACACCTGAGGCAATGGGATGTCAAGGTGGGTTAACAAAACTATTATGTACTTTGGGTAAGTGGTTTAATGTGGGGCTGGAGGTAAAATTAACAAATATTCATCTTTGTCACTAATACCCTTGGATCGAGCCTCCAGAAGTTTTATTGCTCCAGTATACTGCTCTAGGATGGGCTTATGGCTTATTTTGGAATAAGTAATGCGGTCCCCAAGTAATCTATGGGCTTCTCCAAGAAAGTCAACCCTATTCTGTATCACAATGGCTCCTCCATTATCAGCCACCCTAATTACTATACTTTGGTTAATACTTGATTTTAGCACTAATTTCTCAGCTTGGGAAATTTTGTTCTGAAATTTTACATGCTGATCACATAGTTCTTCCAGCTCTGTTTGTCCAACTCAGCTGAACACTGAAATCATATCACCTTGTGATTGTCTTGGAAAATAATTTGAAGGCGGTTTGAAGCAACTGTGCTTACAAGTTTGAACCTGATGTGGTATTTCTTGTGTAGTACCTTCCTCTTGGAGGTCGTGTAAGATATTTAGAAGTTACTGGTCTGCTTCATTGAAGTTTGAATTGATATACCTAGTAGCGGTTTCTAATGTTTTTTTAGGAAGTGTCTTTTGAGGGTGAGTTTTCTGATATACTTTTGCAGATCTATGTAGATTTCAAACCTATTTGGCGCTGTTTTAGGTGAAAATTTTAGGCCCTTCTCTAAAATTTCTACCACCTCCTTAGTGAATGTGTATTCTGTATATAAGTTAATTATCAGGTTAACCTTGTGATTTTGGGTGCCTTTCTTACATTTTATTCTTAATCCTCTTCTTGTTCCTCTTCGTTCTCTAGAGTTCATTTGGTATAGTGCCCCCATATTTGCTGACGTGTTTTGAATGTGTTCATGGGTTTGTGGCTTTTGGTTCTTGCCCCTTCAGTCATGTAATGATTGTTGTGGTGTTTAACTTTCTGATAATAGGATACATTTGGGGGATCTGGAACATTTGAATTATGTCTGTTAGGTACTCGAGAGTTTGGTGTACTAGGTTTATACTGTTTATGTACCCTAAGGGGATCAAAATGTGTGGTGCCTACCAGTCTATGCGCAGGTTTGAAGGTACTGTGTTGAGAAGTGTTAGTATTGTTAGTGTGTGGTTGTTGTTTGTAGGGAGCTTTTTTGTGTAAATATACTGACACTGAGAGATTGGTCTTAGCCATTTTGTCTCTGAGAAATGTTTTAAGTTTGTTTTTCTTAAGTTCCACTTCTAATTTATCCCCCTTGAACGGTTCAAGGAAGTCTTGTAGTCAGTTGATCTCATCTTGGTGTGTTTTCATTTGGTGTTCTCTGTATTGAATGAGAATGTTAATTACAATATTTTCTCGAATATAAGACAAGGTTTTTTTCAGAGCAAATGCTCTGAAAAATGCTCCTCGTCTTATATTCCAGGTCTTCTTATAATCCGACCTCAAACCGAGGTCTGACTATAAGACTGGAATCCAGATCCCCTGCAGAGCTGCAGGGGACGTGGATCCCCCTAGCAAGCAGACAGGGGATGTTTGCGCGCATTGCAGATGGCTGTGTGTGGGGGATGCAGGATTGGCTATGTCTGGGGGTGGCAGATAAAGTGTGGGGGGATGCATTGGCTATGTCTATGGGGCAGATTGGTAAATAAAAAGAAATAAAGACAAGAAATTGATTTTTTTCTGTCAGAATTTTTATTTATGAAAAAGCAGTTTACATGTGAATATTTACAAGTAAAACTTTTTTCCTACAGCCATGTCAGAGGAGTCCCCCATGGACCCCAGATTTCAACTTTCTCCCAGCAGTCCCCCAGCACACAGGGAGGGACCAGTTTTCAACTTTCTTCCAGCAGTCCCCAAGCGCGCGGGGAGGGATGGTGCCATGTCAGAGGAGTCCCCCATGGGCCCCGGGAACACACTACCACCCCTGCAGTGCTGCCCGTTTGTCAGATTTCAAATTTCACACAGGGAGGGGCCAGTTTTCAGCTTTCTCCCAGTGCGCATGGAGAGATGGGGCCATGTCAGAGGATTCCCCCATGGGCCCCAGAACGCATTACCATCCTTGTGGCACCCCCCCCCCGGTGGCAGTCAAAATAAGCAGTTAATAAACCAGCAAGTGAACCCACAGCCCAAAATGTGCCCAAGACGTGCAAAGATCCAGGACGATGGGTGCTTTGTCCCACTCAACGGACCATGCTAAATATGGAGTGATACAACACGGGAAAGGTCGGCACCGGCAGGGCACAAAACTTCCTTAAGCCTGCTACATGTTACCTTCTTCCGGGCAGAACTAAACCATGCTGGGATCTGTTGGGCTTTTTTCGTGCATAAGAGTCGGTGCATGTGCAATACGGAGTGATCCAACCTGGGAAAGGAAGGTAGTAGAAGGGCACAAAACTGCCTTATGCCTGCTACGTGTTACCTTCCTGCCGGCGGTTCTCACCCCGTAGGCAAAATGATATGATCAGGTGGGCTTTTTTCATGCCTAAGGGTCAGTGCTGGCTACACGGGAGCCACTATAATAATGCCTGCAGGAGCAGAGGAGCTGTTTGAATGGTGCATGTGTAGCCGTTTCTTTTACTAAATCACTCTAGTCAGGCAATGTGCACTGTTACAAGAAGTGGTCAAGTGGTTCATGTCCCCTACACTTGATTGGGGGGACCGGACACCGTCTTAATACCCGTCAATAGCCTGGCGCATTTTCCATGGCCACTACTGTAAATATATACAGTAGAGAGAGAGAGGGATGTCTGTGTGTATAGATAGGCTTGTGATATGTGTGTGTGTATAAATATATATATTATTATTTTAGATTTGTGCAATAGATCAATGTGGCCTGCTGTCACCTCACGGGCTTCCGTGTGTGGCATTATTAATAGGGATACCGTGTGTCATATTTATTGGGGCTCCTAAGTGTGGCATTATTAATGGGGCTCCTGTGTGTGGCATAGTAAATTGGCTTGTGTGTTTGACATAGTTAATGATCTACTGTTTATGGAGTAGTTCAGTGTTTCCCAACCCAGTCCTCAAGGCACACCTACCAGTCCAGGATTTAGGGATTACCTGGGTGTGTCTAAGGTGTTTTTACAAAGAAGAAAAAAAAACCCTTAGACACAACTGGGTAATCCCTAAATCCTGGACTGGTAGGTGTGCCCTGAGGACTGGGTTGGGAAACACTGGAGTAGTTAATAGACTCCTGTATGTGGGGTTCCAATGAGTTATCGCACCATCTGACACCAACCCTAGTGACACCTCTGGTGTTTATTGTCTTTATTTTTCTTTGTCCTTATCTGGCAATTTGTTTGCACCCGTCTTAGGAGCTGTTACATCAGAGGACTTAGGAAGAGAGTGTATCCCTTACTTCAAGGCAATGGATAAAAAAAAAAGTATAATCAACTCCACAGCTCCTTGCGGATACCTTGCTGCACTTTAACAGGCACCAAGAAGTACTTAAAAAAGCCACATGTATACAGGCTTCACTTTATAGGGGGAGTGATATGAACAGCATTTAGTATATCAGGAGGCTGATAAGAGGAATTCTTGACTCTTCTTACTTTAAAGGTGCACTCTATAGGGGACTTGTTGGGTTAACCCCCCTTTAGAGTCTTTTTTGATCCATATGTTTTTAGTAGCTTCATTTTGTGGATATTTACAGTGGTGTATCTTGGTTTTTTGCTGCCCCAGGCAGACAAAAATTTGGGCATCCCCCTACCCACACTGCACACGCATGACATGTCCCATAACCCACATCACCCCATTAGATGAACCCATCACCCCCATTACATGTCCCATCACCCTCATTCCACGCCTCCATCGCCCCCATTATATGCCTCCATCACCTCCATTATATGCCTCCATCACCTCCATTATATGCCTCCATCACCCCATTACATACCCCCATTACCCCATTACATGACCCAATCACCCCCATTACCCCATTACATGACCCAATCACCCCCATTGCATGCCTCCATCACCCCCATTATATGCCTCCATCACCCCATTACATGCCCCATCACCTCCATTACATGCCCCATCACCTCCATTACATGCCCCATCACCCCCATTATATGCCTCCATCACCCCCATTATATGCCTTCAGTACCCCATTACATGCCCTATCACCCCCATTATATGCCTCCTTTACCCCCATTGACATCAGAGTGCAGAACGTGACCAATCACTCCGTCCCCTAGGGAAAAAGAACGCATGGGCAGCCGGGTCTAGGACACTTCTTCGCCGCATTTTCATCGCTAACAGTTCAGCGAGGCAGTTAGAACGCTGAACTGTCAGCAATGAAGTATAACGTGGCCGTTTCACCGAGGCTGCAGCTATGTAAGAGCTGACAGTTCAGCACTGAACTGTCAGCTCTTACAAATGTAAAAGTAAAACGAAAATAACCCCCTCTAATAAATTATTCCCCCCCCAATAGTAACACTAAACACTAAACCCCAATACTAACACTAAAATTAACCCCCTAAACCCTAATACTAAACCCCGACCCCTAATACTAACCCTAATACTAACCTCCGACCCCTAATACTAAAGTTAACCCCTAAACCCCAATACTAACCCTAATACTAACCCTAATACTAACCCCCGACCCCTACTACTAAAGTTAACCCCCTAAACCCTTATACTAACCCTAATACTAACCCCCGACCCCTAATACTAAAGTTAACCCCCTAAACCGTAATACTAACCCTAATACTAACCCCCGACCCTTAATAGTAAAATTAACCGCTAACACTAAACAATAAACCTAATTCTAACCCCCTAAACCCTAATTTTAAACCAACTAAAATCGGTAAAATACTTACCTTTAGCGATGAAATGTCCCGCGATGAAATCTCCAGCGACGATCTGTCTTGTGCTGTATAGTCGGCGGTGAAGCGGCTGCGCGGAAGCAGCCGCGATGAAGTGTCCCATCCCCTGGGCAGCCTGATTGCCCTTGACAACCTGCACTCTGTATAGGTACATGCTTTAAGGTGTACCACACAGTGGCCCACTTTTAATTTTTTTTATTTTACTTGTGGTTTCTGCTCCAGTCGTTCAATTTTTTACTTGTACTGCTATTTTTTTACCTGTACTGCTCCAGACTTTTAGATTTTTCTGTTCCAAGTCAGCAAGTCCTACAATTTGTGCTGTACCTTCCCAAAAATCCTGGCCCCCATGGGGGCACTGATCTATTCGGGGGGCCTTGCAAAAAACAACCTGGAGTGTTTTCTTGCAGTAACATATAACAGACTCTCCTAAGTTGCAGTCAAAAAGCATCGTGTGTAAAAAAGCCAAGATTGAAAAATTACCACCACACAAGTTCTCCATTTTTTTTTGGCTAAACTCTTGCATCAGAGGCATCAATCCACCCCATATGCAATATCTTGTAGTGTCAAATTTTCAATTGTAGAAATGTGATATACACAGCGCCTATTATGTGAAATCAAAGTGAACCCTTTACCAAAAAAAAAATAAAAAAAAAAAAAAAAAAAAAAAATTTAAATAATTATTATAAATGTATACAAACCCAGCGGTACACTGATTGAGGATATTGACAATGAAATATCTCAGTGGATTGGACAGATGAGTCGCATTGAGAAAATAAGCTGCTAGTCTTTATAAGAAAACAGTGGAGCAAGCCACTGTAAAGGGAAACAGAATGGGAAGGTGAGTAGACAGCGCTTGGCAGTTAAACAAATTAACTTTAACTTTAAAAATTTTTTTTTTACATTTGTGTATATTTTTTCTATATGTATTTATATATTGCATTGGTTTTTATATATTATTAAATTTATATATTTTATATTTATTTACTATCTTTGGTTTTTTTATATTGATTGACACTTACTCTGTTTAACTGCCAAGCGCTGTCTACTCACCTTCCCAAATTTTCAATTGTGCCTCAACCTTCAATCAAAATGAGCAAGTCCTTCAATTGTGCCTCAACCTTACCAACAATCCTGGCAAACCTATGCATGGGGGGCATAGATCTATTAGGGGGGCCATGCAGAAAACAACCTGGAGTGTTTTCTTTCAGTAACCTATAACAGGCTTTCCTAAATTGCATTTTCAAATATATACACTTTCATGGCAAAAAAACTAAACTGGGGTATGCAAAAGGCCCCAAACTAAAGATAGACCTCATAGAACGTAAATGCAAATTTAATCAAAATGACCAGGTCCTTAAATTGTGCCTTAACCTTCCCAAAAATCCTGTCAAACCTATGCATGGGGGGCATAGATCTACTCGGGGGGCCATGCAGAAAACAACCTGGAGTGTTTTCTTGCAGTAACATATAACAGGCACTCCTAAGTTGCAGTCGAAAAGCATTGTGTGTGAAAAAGCCAAAATTGAAAAATTACCACCACACAAGTTCTCCATTTTTTTGGGTTAAACACTTGCATCAGAGGCATCAATTCACCCCATATGCAATACCTTGTAGTGTCAACTTTTCAAATATATACACTTTCATGGCCAGAGGCGGCTCTCTAATTAGGCAAGTTAGGCGGCCGCCTAAGGCCTCGCACTAACTCACCTAACAGCCTTCCAGGTTACAGGGGAGTTTAATGCTGCCTGACTAACCTCATTGCCTGGTAGATACAGCTTGGCCTGCATGTGGATGATTTCAGGTCCTCACCGCAGCAGAAAATACTGGTGTCTGACATTTGACAGGACAGACACCAGTATCTTTTTTTTTTAAAACTCACATTCGGGTGTTGTTTCCTCCCCCCCTAGGCTCTGTAATGGTATGTTCCGTTAGAACACGCTGCCTGTCACAGCAGAGAGTCGGGAATCCCCTCCCTCCTCTGCACGATGTCTCACACTGAGCTGCAATCCTCTGCAGCACAACATTATAGGGTGGATGGTGTACCCTCCAAACACACAAAGGTATGGAACTTGGGGGGGAATAAAGTACATTTATACACATTTGAGACAGATTTTAGATTAACTCTTTCTTGGGCAGATGTAGCATATTTTAAGAAATCAATTTAGATTATCATCTTAAGGACATATAAGCTTTTTATTTCACATATAAAACAGATTTAATATTGCACCTGGACCTCATTTCCCATTATGAGCATAATGGGAAGTATAGTCCACATCTGCCTTGTTATTTAAGTTGAACATTTTATTAGTTATGCTTTCTTTGTTTATTAGGAGAGTGAAAGTTTTTTTAATGCAACAAGCCCTCAGATCATGTTATCTGTACAGTAAATAGTCACTTTATCTTTTCACTCTCAGCCAACCCATCTCCTATAAATCTACAAGCCCTCAGATCATGTTATCTGTGAGTAGTGACTATATCTTTTCACTCTCAGCCAACCCATCTCCTATAAATCTTACCACATTCCCTGTCTTAAATTTACTTGCTGCAGATAATCTAGAAAATTGACATATCTCACACATTCATTTTTCTTCACGCACTAGATCCAAATTTATGCTTTAATAAAACTTACAGCATGGTGCATTGTGTGTAAATGTTTCACAGAGCTCCACAGCAATAAAAGTCATAGTAATGTGTAGTGTGTGAATTAGTATATCACTGTCCACTGCAATAAAACTAGAAGTAATGCAGGACTTTAGTTCTGTGGATTTTAGGTGCCAGACTAATTCAGGAGCCAGCTTTATTATTTTTAGGAGCCAGGCAAATTGAACTTCCATAGAGTTCTATATAAAACAATTTAAAAAAGGAGCCAGCAGTAGAGATTTTAGATTGTTTTAAATAGGACTCTACAAACGTTCCATTTACCTGTCTCCTAAAAAAAATCAGGCTGCCTCCTGAATTAGTGTTAGTGTATCACAGAGCAGTAGAGCTGAAATTAAGGGGAACTTAAGAAGGAAATAAAAATGAGAAATTTATTTTTTTCACAAAGATTATTATTTGATATCTATACCTTCCGCCCCGGGTGCACACTATTACCTTCTGAAGAGGAGCACTCCGCTCCCACTGTCACCAATGAGCTGCAGCAGAAGCTGAAAAATGTTACCCTCTCCTCCCTGCAGGTGTCCTGACAGGAAACTAAGCAGGGAGGGATGGGGACATGTCTGTCTGGGTGCAAAAGAAAAAATGGTTCCCCGCAGCCCCGATGCTCGTTATCTCAGTCCTCTAATGATGATAAATAAATAAAAAACTGCTGGTGTGTGTGTGAGTGTCTGAGTGTGTGCTGGATAAGTGTCTGAGTGTGTGCTGGCTGAGTGTGTCTGTGAGTTACTGTGTGCTTGCTGAGTGTGTCTTTGAGTGTTTGCTGAGTGTGAGTGTGTGTTTGCTGAATGTGTCTGTGAGTGTTTGCTGAGTGCATCTGTGAGTGTTTCTTGAGTGCGTCTGTGAGTCTATGGTTGCTAAGTGCGTCTGTGAGTCTATGGTTGCTGAGTGCGTCTGTGAGTGTTTGCTTGCTGGGTGCGTCTGTGAGTGCTTGCTGTGAGTGAGTGTTTGCTTGGTGAGTGTGTCTGTGAGTGCATGCTAGCTGAGTGTGAGAGTGTGTGTGTTCTGGCTGAGTGTATCTGTGAGTTGCGGTGTGCTGGCTGAGTGTGTCTGTGAGTGTTTGCTGCGTGTGAGAATGTGTGTGCTGGCTGAGTGTGTCTATGAATAAGTGTGTCTGGCTTTGTTTGTGATTGAGTATGACTGTGGGCACAATAATGGCACTGATAAGCTGTTTGGGGACAGATATGGTCCTGCCAAGCTATTTGAGGACAAAGGCAGTGTCATGTTTAAGGACAATCATAGCAGTGATAAGCTGTCTGGGCACAAATATGACACTAATAAGATGTTTGAGAACAACAATGGCAGTGACAGTGTTTGTAGACAATAATGGCCCTGAAGAGCTGTTTGGGCATGTAGATGGCCCTGTGGGTGCTACAATGTGGTACTGTGATGTGTGTGTATCTGATCAGTCTATGAATGTGTTTATATATTCTAGTGTATCTGATCAAATGTCTCCAAGATGAGACCACTAACACCCAAATACACACTAATATGCTGATCAGATAATTTTTTATTATCACTTGCATATCTTTTTTTAATTATAAGTGTCAGTGAGGGCCTCATGTTCGAGTTTCGCCTGAGGCCTCACAAAGTCTAGAGCCGCCTCTCTTCATGGCAAAAAAACTAAACTGGGGTATGCAAAAGGCCCCAAACTGAAGATAGACCTGTTAGAACGGAAACGCAAATTCAATCAAAATCCTTCAATTGTGCCTCAACCTTCCTTAAAATCCTGGCAAACCTATGCATGGGGGGCATAGATCTACTCGGGGGGCCATGCAGAAAACAACCTGTAGTGTTTTTTCTTGCAGTAACCTATAACAGACTTTCCTAAATTGCATTCAAGAAATTGCATGTGTGAAAAAACCAAGATTGAAAAATTACCAACACACGTTCTAAAAATTATTTGGGCTAAATGCTTGCATCAGAATCATCAATTCACCCAACATGCAATACCTTGGGGTTTCATCTTTTCAAATATATACACTTTCATTGCAAATGGACATAGGCAAAAAAAGACATGTCAAATTATTAAAATTACTGCATGTCCCTAATTTGCATTGCACCCCAACAACTCAACAAACCTATGCATGGGGGTATCCCTGTACTCGGGAGATGTTGTAGAACACATATTGAGCTGTGATTTTGAACCACATTTTTAAACCGTGGAATGTGGTTTGGGGTAGAATTTGGTATTTCAAGAGAGTAACTCTTAAAAGCCACATTAGATAACTAAAACGGTTACCATTACAAAAACTATATTCATGTTTTGCCCATTTTGGAGTGAGTACAGTTATATCATTAATATCTAAATGATACAAATTCAATAGGTTTTCTGCTTGACATGCTATGTAGTAATTATATATATTAGGTAGGTTCTGCCCACCATGTTCTTTATCCCTAAATAGAATGTCCTGTGTAATGTGTGTTTTTTATTATTCCATACAAACTTTATGATGTTTCTCTGAAGATCTTCTAGGGTCGATTTAGTAATATTTATTGGTAAGCTTTTAAAGTAATATAATAATTGTGGAAGCAATTACATTTTAATTGCATTTATTCTACCCATGAATGAAAGATTAAGACTCTGCCACTTTTCTAGAATTTAAAAAAAAACAAAATCTGTGTAATTGAATTTGTATAGGTTGCTAAACATATTGCTTAAATTGATTCCTAAGTATAAAATGTATTAATCAAGCTGCATTTAAAACTACATTGTTTGGTTAAGGAGGTGAAAAACCACTTTACAAAATGTTCGAATAGTTTTGCAGGACCACCACACGTGGAGCATAGTACCTATTTCAAAGCAGCGCTGGCAACAGAGATTTGAACATGAATTATATATTTTGGCCAGTCTAGCTGGGATGAGGTACCACGAAAGGGAACTTTCTTGTGGGTTTCAATGTGGCTCAGACATTTGGTGGTGCCTTTCAAAGCTGTAATTGCAAGCATCCATTGACCAACAGTAAATGAGTTTTTCAGCTCTTTTTATCATTGTCTCCTGTAGTTAAGTCCCTTCAGGTCATATGATGTATTAAAAATGTTATTGCCGAGTGTTAATAATGCTTTAGATTTGGGGGCTGTGTTCCAGAGAGCTACTAATTTCTTAGTCAATGGAATCATATCGTCCAGAGGAGGGTACTTATCCAGCATGCGTTTAATAGTTTGGTACATTAGAAGTTCCCCAATAGGAATGTAAAATTTGTCTTGGAGAACTTGCAGGGGTAGAAGTGAATCTTCCTCATAGAGGTCCTTGATAAAGTGCAGCCCGGCTTTTGTCCACGGTGTAAGATTAATACTATGGTTAAGACACAACAGGAATTGTAGAGGAGAAGATTTAGTGAAGATGTACTTGTTTTTCAGTTTCCTTTTCAGTCTGTACCAGGAGTCAAGCATTGTTTTCGTCGTTGGGAGGAATTAATGCATCTTTGGCAGGATAAATGTCAGAGACCAAAGTAATGTAGGTAAAGAGTGGGGGTCTGTATATGCTTCCTCTATCTTTTTCCATGGTTCAGTAGGGGTACTCACCCCAGACAGTAAGGCCCAGCTAGCTAAATTAGCAAGGTAATAGTTGGTGAAGTTTGGAACCACTAGACCACCTCTATTTTGTGGAAGTTGTAGGAGTTTCAGCGCTAGTCTAGGTAGTTTCTTTGCCCATATAAAGTTGTTCCAACACTTCGGGGTCATTTTGAGAAATTAACTGGGTAAGGTGATGGGTAATGTTCGTAGTAGATTTTAGGACACACATCATTTTGATGGAGTTTATTCTGGCCAGCCATGAGAGCTCCATTTTGACCCAGCGAGTGAGGTCTTTGGATGTTTTGCACAGGAGAGGTAAGAAGTTAAGCTTAACACTGTCCGAGAAGCTTTTCAGAATCTTTGTTCCCAGGTAGGTAAGGTCTGTGGTTTTCCATTCATATTGGTAAGTTTGTTTCAGGCGCCCAATCAAGTGTCTTGAGTATCCCATAGGGAGAACCTGTGTTTTCACTACACTTATTTGTAGTAGGATGCTTCCGAAAAGGAAGCTATAGTTTTGTGCAAGTTGGAGATGGAGGTGGTAGGTCAAGTGAGGGTGAGCATGAAATCATCAGTGAACAGGCTGATTTTTAATTCTTCACCCTTGAGGTCAAATCCAGTAAGGAGAGGGTTGGATCTGATAGCATGCGCCAATAGTTCCATAGAAAGGATAAAGATAGAGGGGGACAAAGGGCAGCCTTGCCTGGTGCCATTAATGATGGGGAAGGCCTCTGACAGGAATCCAGAAGTCAGTAAGTGGGCAGTGGAATGAAATACAGTGCTTGAATGGCAGTGATTAGAGCTGTGAGAAAATTGAACTTGTGCAGGATCTTCACCATATACAGCCAATGGATCCTGTTGAAGGCCTTCTCTGCGTCAAGGGGACTTTAAAAGACAGTCTTCTTGTTTCTGTTGCATAATGCATACTATGTCCAGCAGTTTTCTGGTATTAGCCGAGGCCTGTCTGCCCTGGACAAATCCCACCTGGTCCAGATGAATGATAGCTGGCAAGACAGAGGAGATTCTGTTTGAAAGGATTCTTGCGTACAGTTTAGTATCCATGTTAAGGAGTGAAATTGCTCTGAAATTTTAGCACTTGTCAGCAGATTTGCCTGGCTTGGGCATTGTGACAATCATAGCCACTAACATTTCATCTGGTAGTTTACCCGTTTGCATGCAGGAGTTGAAGAGATTGGTTAAGTGTGGGAGCAGTATGGAATTGAAAGTTTTATAGTAGACGTTGGAAAAACCATCCAGACAGGGCGACTTGCGGAATTGCAAGCTCAATTTCCTCTGTAGTAATTGGAGATATGAGCGGAGGTTGGTGGCTATCCATCGTGTCTAAAAACATATCGATTGATGTTGCTGTTGGGTGTACAAGAAGCGTGTTGGATCATAGATTGTACAAACTGCTATAATAAGCAGCACATTTTGGTATTCTTGTCATCCAATAGATATGCTATTTTCTGTTTAGCTTGTTGAGTTTGCAGCTTAGCCGCAAGTAGGGAGCTAGCGTTGTTACCTTTGCTATAGTAAGATTGCTTCAACTTACGTAACATTTAGCCAGTATGTCTTAGTTTAAGCTTTTTCAGTTCAGCTGGAGATTTGTAATTTCCAAAATGGATACGGATGAGATGCTTATCTGTAGCTTTTTAAAGGTTTCCTTCATGCAGACTTTATTCTCTAACTTTCAGTCTTTTTAATCATGAGCCATGTTGAATACACCTTATGAGGGTTCCATACAGTAGCCGAAGAAAGGTTTTCTGTGGTGTTACGGGTAAAGTATTCTTCCAAGGCTAATCGGAGAGTGTCTTTGTATGCCCCATTAGACAAAAGGGATTCATTTAGTCCCCACTGACCTTTAATCCTATTTGAGTAGTCTTCTGATAGTCGCAGTGTGATCAGTGTGTGGTCAGACCATTCAAAGAGGCCTATCAAGGCATCTTCTACAGTCTGTAGAGTGAGTTTGTTCACTAGGAATTTTTCTATTCACGTATATGTGTTGGGAACTTTGGAGTGGAACGTGTAATTTCTGGTGTTGGGGTAAGTCGTCCTCCAAGCATCATGTAGGTCAGAGGAAGAGATTATTGACTGATCAGCATTGGCCACAGCTAATTGGTTACATTTTTTGCTGTCCAGTGGGAAAACTGGAGATGTCCAAGCAATGCCAGTGATCAAATTGAAGTCTCTACATACAGCAATTTTACCTAAGTTTCCTTAGTATCAGCTTATGGAAGGGTGACTGGCTCGTATTAGGAGCATACAGGTTGAGTATTGTGAACCGGTTTTTGAGAAGTATTATATGCTACACTGTTGTGGATTAAGATGGAGACCCCTAATTTCTTGTGTGGAGTTGTGGAGTGGTATTGAGACGAGTAGGGTTTAGGGTGGAAGGGAGCATGATCATTGGACTTGAAGTGGGTTTCTTGATAACAAACTATATGTGCTCTGTGCTTGTTATTTTCCTGAAGTATCCTGGCCAGTTTCTTAGGGGAGTTGAGGCCCGTAAAATTCAGGGATAAAAAGGTTAGCGTCATTTACCCTGTTTACAGTTGATGCTTTCCTCGCATCTCAGCTTGTAGATGTAAAGGAGTCGGGCGTTGGGTGGATATAGGGACCTCAACTGAAGGGGTCAAACAGAGAGTGATGACAGAAATGGAGAACATGGTCTAAAGATGGGAAATCATAAGGGTGGAACCAAACATCATAAAAAACAAATATATACAAGATTGATATAAACAAATATATACAAGATTGATATGCCAAGTGCCTGGTGAGGCCAGAATAAAGGCCACCAGGCCAACCTCTAGTATTAGGCATAAATGGGAGGGTGTACTGGAAAGTGAAATCCAGGGCTCAGCAAGCAGTTGGCAAATTGGAAAGAGAGATAGAGCTAATTCTCCTAAGTAACCGTGGGGAGTTACCAGTAGCAGAAATGTGAGAAAAGCGAACATGTCAGCAACCGCGTACTGTGGGAGAGGGGGAAGAATTTAAAGGATCAGCCAGGGAACATTTCAGGACATGGGCTTTATATATACGGGGACCACAATGGACGCTATGGAAGATAAAAGCGTGGAAGTCTACAGTAGTCTAATGTCATCGGATTATTGTATTGAGAGGGTACTTGTTTGGGCTGTTCAGGCAGGGAGACAAGAATAAGGTTACCCTCTGAATAAACAGAGAAGAGGGTATATACCTAAGTAGCCTGCTGCAGCAGTTCCAGTGGGCTGAGCGTCCAAAAAGACCAAACAGTTTATTATGCATTGCGTGCGTAACTGGGGTGGGGGGGGGGGTTGGGGGGGGTGGGTTTGGTGGTGGTGGCTATGGGTAGCTGTTCAAGAGCCCAGGTAGACCATCAATAGCTGGTTAGATCGATTATTGACTATCAGTAGGGTAGGGAGAATTACATAAGGGAGCAGTGAAAATTGAATAACCCCAGCTGGGCAGTGGGTTGTGGTAAGGGTGTGAATGTAGAATGAATGCTCATTTTTCAGGGTCAGGAAGAAAGTTTTCAGGGGGGGGGGGGGGGGGGCGGTGGGAGTAGCAAATATCAGCTGAGGGAAATTAGAGCCCCACAGTGTGCAATACCTGTATAAATGTCAGATGGCAAGTTACAGAAACCTAGGAAACATACGTAACATTAAAACCAGAAATAACATGCTAAACATTCCAAACATGAAAAGTATGGAAAACATGGTGGTAGAAACACTGAAACTCATTTCAATTGCCCAGGTTGTCCAGGAACAGGATCACTCTTGGGGTGGGTGCAAGTCCATGACACAAACAAACAGGGTCAAATCCAAAGTAGGCGTAGAGATGTCCAATGTGGCCCAGTCATAGGGGTAAACTCAGGACAAGCTCCATTTGTCCCCAGATTTCCATTCCATGGCAATCTTCTTGAGACTCGTGGGGTCCAAAAAAAGTGACCATCCTCTGGGGAGTTGATGACTTTAGTGAACCCATCCTTAAACACCAACAGCTTCGTGGGGAACCATCAGGCATATTTTATGGAAACCCTGTTACTACCCTGAGGGCCGTAGTAATAGATCAAAAATTCCCTGCGGTGGTTCATAGTCCATTGGAATAAATCATTATAGAATTGTAATTGAGCATATTTCTCCATGCAAGAGACAAGAGAGATCCCCTCTCTCTTGTCACACGCATAATAGTCTCTTTGGATCACATCCCTCGGGAAGTTGCCAGTGGCTCTCTTTGGCCAAGTAAACCATTGGGAGCGATCAATAGACAGCTCCAGGAGGAAAGATCTCAAAGAGATCTATGAGGTAGACTGAAAGGTCTTCTCCTCAGATATGCCTCTAATTTTAATGTTATTGCACCGTGACTTATCCTTCAGGTTCGCCAGCTTCAGTTCGAGTCTATGGTACTTTATGTGCAGGGAGAGGTGGGCATCCATAAGATCATTATGGACACCTGCGAGTTCCTCTATTTTGGTCTCCAGATAGGCAGTCCGTTCACCGATATCTTTAATGTGGAACATCTTGCTACTCTGGCCTCCTTCACGCTATCAGAGTGAAAAACTCAGCAGACCTGTCCTTCTTGCCCCAGTGAGCAGCCATCTGATGGTCTCTGGGCTTACCCATATCCAGGTGTGTATCATTTTCCAAATGACAAGGTAATAGCTAAGCATAGTAGCTTAAGTAGCCTGGTGTGGCCTAGGAGCTCCATCTCTCCATGTCTCCCTCCATGCGCCAGTAGGACATGCCCCCCTCTTTCTCGTTTTTAAAGGCGCTTATTATATAGTCCAATTCCTCAGTGGAAATTTCTTTATTTAAATCATTTTGGGAATTTAAATTTAATTTTGGTAATTTTCATTTATTTAAGAATATGGAAATGTTATCATCCACATTATTTGATCTGTGTTTAATATTGCTATGTAGATTTTCATAAAATCTTTTAAAACATTCCACTATTTCCTGTATTTTTGACACATACTTGTTATTGATATTTTGAATCTTTCTAATGTGGGTGACGAGCATACCTCTTTCAGTTGATGTGCCAGTGATCTATGAGCCTTGTTATCCCAATAGTAGTAATTTTGAGTAACCCATAGATATGCTTTGTTGTTGTGTTTTTCTAAGATAGAATTTATCTGTTGTTTTACACAGATGATATCTTGTTGATTTTTTAAAGTTGCTCTTATTTTGTTTGCACTCTCCCGTCTTTTGAGTTGATCATTGAGTTCTTCTAATAATATATTTCTGTTCTTTTTTCTAACGGAAGCAATTTTAATAGTTATTCCCCTTCATTTACGATTTGTGAGTGTGAAGGAATTCCCCTGTTTGGCGTTGGGGTGACAGTTTGTATTCCCTTGTTTCATGTTGGCAGTTGACTCCTTGAGCGAGATTTAAAAATTGTCAGTTGACTCCCTTTTCTGGGGTTCGTGGGGACTGGGGATTTAATTTTGCAGCTCCGTTTCAAGATTGCCTGTCAATAAATCTTCAGTTCATCTTTGTACCCTTCTTTTGACTACGTATGTTTTTTGGAGAGTTCATGTGTCTACTGAGGGAATTATCCAGGGACACTTTTGAAATTACACGGGGATTCGTCTACCATAACTACCGAACGGAGGGCTATGTTAACTAGGCTCTGGTGGTTCGGGAGGAAACTACCGATTGAGGTTAAATACACTTGGTTTCCTTACAACTGGTGGCAAGCCGCGGGATACGAATCCCAAACGGACGTTTTAAACAAGCAAAGGAATGAATGGCTCAGCAGTACCGACAGCTTAAAAGAACCACGCTTAAGGATTTATTGGAAGCTCGAGGCGTAATACCAAGCAACAAAACAAAAGCCACGTTAATTGCAGAGCTGTTACAGAGCGACAGATCCAGCACTACAGAAATGGAGCGTGAGGATGAAACTGAATTGCAGAAAGACATCAGATGGATGCTCAGTTTATTGGGACCTAACCCAGCAACAGAAGCGGTTCTGCAGGTCATGGCACAAGCCAGTCTGCTGCAGGGGGATCTGCTGCACTCCCCGGGAAGTACAAATGACCTACCAAAGAAGGTAAATTATGTTGCATTTAAAACCTTTAATGACAATGAAATGGAGATTGATAGTTATCTGCAGGATTTTGAAAGGCAATGTGCACTGGAGGGATTAGACTCCACCAAATGGGCCGCAGTACTGAGCAGCAAGTTATCAGGCAGAGCAGCAGAAGCGGCACGAGCAGTACCTGATGAGGACATTCACAATTATGGGAAAATGAAAGACATTTTGTTGGCTAGATATGCAGCTACCCCTGAGGCATACAGGAAGAAATTCAGGGAACTGAGGAAAACAGGGAAGGATACCCATACTGAATGGGCATTCCGGCTACACAGGGCAGCCCGAAATTGGATGAAGGGCTGCCAAGCAACCACTCTGGAGGATGCTTTACAACTCATCTTATTAGAACAATTTTTTAACCATACAGCAGAGGACATTAAGGACTGGGTAAAAGACAGGAAGCCTAAATCTGTGGAGGAGGCTGCAAGACTAGCAGATGAATACCAGGACAACCGGAGGCGAGAACAAGGGGTGAGCCGACCTGCGTTTAGGCAGCCGTATTCAGCCCCAACCAGGGCTGCACCACCCAGAGCCCCCCTGAGTAATCCGCCGCACAGCGCAACAGCAGCACGCCGACAACCTGCAGTGTGTCACTACTGCAAACGGCCGGGACACTACAAAAACCAGTGCCCACGTTTAAACCGGGGAAGCTGGGAGAGGCCGCCACCACAGTCCCAACCCAGGGCCGCTACTCATTGTGTACAGCAGGAGAGTACACCAGTGTTCCCTACCCACGAGGAACAATGGAGTGTGTTGCACGAAGTCAACCCCGTGCAAGCAGGAGGCGATAACCGGGACCACCACTGTCAGTGGATTACAGTAGATGGGGTGGGGGCCCGCGCTTTAAGAGATCCTGGGGCCACGTTAACTGTGGTTCAACCCCACACTGTCAAGGCCCAAGCTCACACGGGCCGCACTGTGGCAGTAAGGGTAGCCGGGAGTGCCATTCACAAACTACCCACGGCTAAAGTCCTTGTGGATTGGGGCTCGGGATCTAAACAATTGGAGGTTGGCATTATGCAGGAACTACCAGCCGAAGTACTGTTGGGGAATGATGTGGGCTGTTTAACTTCCCAACTAGCCCGAGATCTTGCGTCCGAAGCCTACCCAGTTACCACCCGAGCTCAAGCCAGACTGGAAGCACCGCTGCACTCTGAGGAGACCCAGGTAGGAGTTGAAATACCCCCTTTACCTGACCCCCCTTCTCCGTTCTGGGATACTCCCCAGGGGTTTGAGCAGGAACAGAGGACGGACCCCACACTGGAAGGGTATAGAAAAGCGGTAGGGAATAATAGGGGCGACAACCCACACAAAAGGTTTGAGTGGCACACGGGACTGTTGTATAGGGTGACAGATGGGGCAGGACACGGGACCGCCCAGGTTACTAAGAGGCAGCTAGTAGTACCCCGCAAATTCCGGGCAGAGTTATTAAGGCTCAGCCACGATATTCCCTTAGCCGGACATTTAGGGGTGAAGAAAACTCGAGACCGACTGACCCAAACCTTCTTCTGGCCCAGGGTCACTCAAGACCTTAAATACTACTGCAGGACCTGTGACGTTTGCCAGAAAATAGGGAAACGGGGTGACCACCAGAAAGCGAAGCTCCACCCGCTTCCCATCATAGAGGAGCCATTTCACCAGGTAGCGGTGGATTTAATAGGACCCCAGTCAGTCGGGTAAAAAGTTTATACTCACCGTTGTGGACTATGCCACTCGGTACCCCAAAGCCGTGGCTCTCCCCAATATAGAGCCCGAAACCGTAGCCGAGGCCCTGGTCAAAATATTTTCCCGGGTAGGTTTTCCCCAGGAGATCCTATCCGACAGAGGGACTCAATTCACAGCTCTCCTGACACAACAGCTGTGGCAGAGCTGTGGAGTGAAAGCCCTATTTAGCGCTCCATATCACCCTCAGACCAACGGTCTCTGTGAACGTTTTAATGGCACGCTCAAGCAAATGCTAAAGACGTTCGCATAGTCCTGCAAGAACTGAGAGAAGTATCTTCCCCATCTTCTGTTTGCCTATCGTGAGGTGCCCCAGGCATCCACGGGGTTCTCCCCCTTCGAACTCCTGTTCGGGAGAAAAGTTCGGGGCCCCCTGGATCTCGTACGGGAGCACTGGGAGGGAAACACAGATAATGGGGGGATCCCTATCGTACAGTACGTACTGGAGTTCCGCGACCAGCTGCGGACTCTCACCGAATCAGTTTGGGAGAATCTGCAGGTGGCTCGGGACTGTCAAAAGAAGTGCTACGACAGGGGTGCCCGAGACAGAGTCTTAGACTTAGGCCAAAAGGTGCTAGCCCTGAGACCCGCCAAGAAGGATAAGCTCCAGGCAGCATGGCAGGGACCTTTTAAGGTGGTGGAGCGAATAAGCGATACCACCTATATTGTAAGTAAATGTTCGGATGAAAGACTGACCAAAGGCTTTCATGTAAACATGTTAAAGCCCTACTACGAGTGAACGGAAGATGTCGGCGCCGTAGGCGCCCCCTCTTCTGAAGATAGTGAGGGGCTCCCCCTCCCCGATCTGCTAGACCCCTCGCCCTGTAATATTGACCAGGTCAGCCTGGGTCAGAACCTACAACCCCTAGAGCGAGGAGAAGCGTACGGCCAACTCCGGGAATACCAGGATATGTTTTCCGCCATTCCCGGCTATACCTCCGCTGCGGTACACCGAGTAGAAACTCAGGGAGAGACGCCACTACGGCAGCAACCATACCGTATTCCCGAGGCCGTGCGTGAGAGCATGCTGTCGGAAATTACCGACATGCTCAAGTTAGGGGTAATAGAACCCTCTCAGAGCCCTTGGGCATCTCCGGTAGTACTAGTACCGAAGCGTGACGGCACCACACGTTTCTGTGTAGACTACCGGAGGCTCAACTCCGCACCATAACGGATGCCTATCCCATGCCCAGAATAGATGAGTTGCTGGACCGTATGGCTGGAGGTAATTACTTGACCACCCTGGATTTGTGCAAAGGATACTGGCAGATCCCCTTGGAGGCGGCGGCGGCCATCCCCAAATTGGCATTCGTCACTCCTTTTGGGCTCTACCAGTTCAAGGTTATGCCCTTTGGAATGAAGAATGCCCCCGCTACCGGATGGCTGACAGGCTCCTGGAGGGACTCCAGGACTTCGTATGTGCATATTTAGACGATATTGCTGTCTACAGCCGCGCATGGGGAGACCACCTAGGGCACGTGTCCAGGGTGCTCGAGAGAATTCACCAAGCAGGGCTTACGTTAAAACCGGACAAATGTCACGTTGGTATGGCTGAGGTACAGTACCTCGGCCACAGGGTAGGGTCAGGTAAACAGCGGCCTGAGCCTGCCAAAATAGAAGCCATAGCTAATTGGCCCCAAACCCAGACTAAGACCCAGGTCTTAGCCTTCTTAGGAACAGCCGGCTATTACCGGAAATTCGTCCCCGACTATAGCGCCCTGGCCAAACCCCTCACTGACCTCACCAAAAAGGCCCTTTCCAAACAGGTTACCTGGACCTCAGAGTGCGCGGCAGCCTTCCAGAAACTGAAAGCAGCATTTTGCCCCGTGAGGTCAGCTATGCCACCGTGGAGAAGGAGTGCCTAGCCCTGGTATGGGCGCTTAAGAAACTCCAACCTTATTTGTACGGCCGGCCATTTACTCTGATGACCGACCACAACCCGTTGGTGTGGTTAAACCGGGTAGCTGGCGACAACCCCAGACTCTTACGGTGGAGCCTAGCCCTTCAACCGTACAACTTCACCATGCAGTACCGTCCGGGCAAACAAAATGGTAATGCAGACGGTTTGTCCCGCCAAATGGAACTGGATGCTTAACTTAGACCTTTCTTCTTTTTTTTTTTTTTCTCGGACATCCCCAAGCCAACCCGTCAGGGTCTTGGCGGGTATGCCGACCTATGGACATATAGGGGAGCAGTGTGAAGGAATTCCCCTGTTTGGCGTTGGGGTGACAGTTTGTATTCCCTTGTTTCCTTGAGCGAGATTTAAAAATTGTCAGTTGACTCCCTGTTCTGTGGTTCGTAGGGACTGGGGATTTTATTTTGCAGCTCCGTTTCAAGATTGCCTGTCAATAAATCTTCAGTTCATCTTTGTACCCTTCTTTTGACTACGTATTTTTTTTGGAGAGTTCGTGTGTCTACTGAGGGAATTATCCAGGGACACTTTTGAAATTACACGGGGATTCGTCTACCATAACTACCGAACGGACGGCTATGTTCACTAGGCTCTGGTGGTTCGGGAGGAAACTACCGATTGAGGTTAAATACACTTGGTTTCCTTACAGTGAGCTTTCCAGTTTTTGTGTCAGGATTTGTGTCAGAGATTTTGTTTGTTTCAAAATAACCAATCATTTCATTTTCTATTTGCGTTTTAGTTTTTTGGTTTATGAACGGTTTCAATTAATCTCCAGCATAAGGTTCTGCAATTAACACTTGGTAGCTTTAAAGAGAAATGTAAAAGGCTGTGATCTGTAAATGATGGTGGGAATATTATCCAAATCATGCACAATGCTCAGTATGAAATCATCAGCCCACAAATAATCTATTCTAGAATAGGTCTGGTTTGGGACAGAGTAGAAAGTGTAATCCCTCACACTGATATTAAATTTTTCTCCGACATCATAGATATTCAGGTATCTACTCCATTATTTTATGAATGACTGTAATGAATTGCTTGTTCTTGGTAAATCATTTGATTGAGGTTGTTATTAATGTATAAATTAAAATCTGGTAGATTACCCTTTTTATATTCAATTAGATTTAGCTTTAGTTCTGAAAAGAAGTGTTTTTGATTTGACTGAGGGGCGTAAACAAATGTAATATCCTCTTCATTAAGATCACTAATAACATCATGTGTGTAAAAGGGGTATTATTTCTTATAAATATTGCTACTCCTCGTTTTCTATTGGAACTATTTGGTAATAAGAATTTCTTACACAGACAGTTAACCCCTTAGTGACAAGACATTTTCACCTTGACTTTCCCTTGGTGACAATAGCTGTTTTGACATTTCTGGGGTGTTTGTGTTTATCTGCCATTTTCTTTTTTCTCACATACTGTACCCACACAAATTATATGTTGTTTTTACCATCATATGAAGGGATTTCATTAGATACCATTATGTTCATCATATCTTATAATTTACTACAAAAAAAATCATAAAATATGATGAAAAATTAAAAAAAAAAAACACTTTTTCTAACTTTGACCTAAAATATAATTTACACAAATATAATCATTAAAAAAGACCCAATCTAAATAGTTTCTAAATGTTGTCCCGAGTTCAGAAATATGCATGTTTCCATATTTTTCTGTATTATTTTGTGAGTTATGGGGCAAAATCCAAAATTGTGTTTTTTGTTTTTTTTTCCTATATTGACCTTTTGACCCCAACCTGAACCCCAAATTGAACCCTAACCCTAAATTTAACCCCAACTCTAACCCTTATGCTATCCCTTAATATATTTTAATTTTAATTTAATTTTAACCCCATCCCTTATGCTAAAAATTATTTAATTTTAACCCTATAGGCTAATCTTACTATATAACCAGTTTTAAGCTAATTCAATTTTTTACATTGCTATGCTGCTTGGCTACCTCTAGGGGCAGTCAGGCAGCATTTTCATAGCAATGGAAGTGAATTTACTTTCACTTCCGAAGCTCAGATGGCATAGCCATATTTTTTTTTTAATATTTAATATTTATTACATTTTCTGAATACAAAATATAAAAACACATAACAAAACCACATATACAATAATTCTCCAAATCAATTACATCCCACTATTGCATCGCATAAAATCTCATGTCTCGTAGGTTTGTAAATTACATATTCCTAAAAAATTTACTTAAAGTGCTCATAAATTCAAGTCTGTTACAATATATCGTGGTTACATTAACAAGATTACCTATCTATATCATAATTCACTTAATAAAGTGCATCTAGTCGTCATTTGGCATATGTTGTGAGAATTTCCTAGTTTCATTTGATCCATTTAGAGAATATTCATAGACGTAAACATAGACAAACAAAGGGTCGCGCGGGGTGTTTCATCAATTCATTCCACTACCGTACCATTAATGTTATGAATCGGGTCCAAGGAGGATGAGGGAGAGCATCTAGGCGGACCATTTTCTTATCTTTTCCTCTAATTTCTTTCTTTCCTCTTTTATTGTATCCCTTCTTTCCCAGGGAAGTTTTTAATTTTGTTCTATTAGGTTTGCCCATTCTTCTCTTACCTCTAAAGTCATAGCAGATTTATCTTTTTCCATATCTAATTGATAAGATATTTGTCTCTTTAATGTTTGCCAATTAGGGATTTCCTCTTTTTTCCAAAGCCTAGCTATATTAATTTTGGCTGCCAACAGGATCTGAATCAAAATAAATCTCTGTTTTTTTGTTATTCTATTTAATGCTGCTCCGTCAATATGGCTCCCACGATCGCTCCCTGTGGCAATCGTGGGTGCCCCAGAAAAGACATTTTGGTGCTGGCTATTGCCTCAACATCAAGGCAATAGACCAGCACTGTTAAAGCATTTTTCGCGATCGTTGATTGCGAAAACTGCTTGATTCACCGCAGGACGTGCCAGGCACGTCCATTGTTGGGAACAAAGTTCCCAGCAGGCAGTGGCGTCGCTAGGGAGGGCTACTGGGGCTCAAGCCCCGGATCTCCCCTCCATAGCCCGGGATGGCGACTCTGACCACGCCCCCTCGTTTAGGTCCCGTCCCCTCTCGCTCGGTCCTCCCCCTGCATGCTGCAATCTGGATGTTGGACAGCACCAGACTCCGCCCCCTTGTGCGCGGCTCCGCCCCTCATGCGCAAATCCGCCCCCTCAAGCTTTGAATGTGAGTCTGGCAGAGTGATAGAGAGAGTGGCAGGTATGAGTCTGCACATGTATGTATGTGAGTGGCAGAGTTATGAGTGTGTACATATGTAAGTTGCAGAATGTAAGTGGGTGTGAGTGGCAGAGTTATGAGTGTGCATGTGTATGTATGTAAGTGGCAGAGTTATGAGTGTGCATGTGTATGTATGTAAGTGACAGTGTGTAAGTGGGTGTGAGTGGCAGAGTTATGAGTGTGCATGTGTATACATGTAGGTGGCAGAGTTATGAGTGTGCCTGTGTATGTCTGTAAGTGGTAGAGTGTAAGTGGGTGTGAGTGGCAGAGTTATGAGTGTGCCTTTGTATGTATGTAAGTGGCAGAATGTAAGTGGGTGTGAGTAGCAGAGTTATGAATGTGCCTGTGTATGTATGTAAGTGGCAGAGTGTAAGTGGGTGTGAGTGGCAGAGTTATGAGTGTGCATGTGTATGCATGTAGGTGGCAGAGTTATGAGTGTGCATGTGTATGCATGTAGGTGGCAGAGTTATGAGTGTGCCTGTGTATGTATGTAAGTGGCAGAATGTAAGTGGGTGTGAGTAGCAGAGTTATGAGTGTGCCTGTGTATGTATGTAAGTGGCAGAGTGTAAGTGGGTGTGAGTGGCAGAGTTATGAGTGTGCATGTGTATACATGTAGGTGGCAGAGTTATGAGTGTGCCTGTGTATGTCTGTAAGTGGTAGAGTGTAAGTGGGTGTGAGTGGCAGAGTTATGAGTGTGCCTGTGTATGTATGTAAGTGGCAGAATGTAAGTGGGTGTGAGTAGCAGAGTTATGAATGTGCCTGTGTATGTATGTAAGTGGCAGAGTGTAAGTGGGTGTGAGTGGCAGAGTTATGAGTGTGCATGTGTATGCATGTAGGTGGCAGAGTTATGAGTGTGCATGTGTGTGAGTGGCTGGGTGTGAGTGGCAGAGTGTGAGTGTTTGGAAGAGAGTAAGTGTGAGTGAGTGGCAGAGTTATGTGTGTGAGTGGCAGAATGTAAGTGTGTGTGTGAGTGGCAGAGTGTGAGTGTTTGGAAGAGTGTTTGTGAGTGAGTGTAAGCATGAGTTTTGAGTGTGCGCGTATCTGTGTGTGAGTGGCAGAGTGTGTGAGATTGAAAGTGTGAGTATCAGAGATATGAGTGTGTGTGAGTGGCAGAGTGTGAATCCCAGTGAGATTACTAGGATTACTATTATTCATATTGAATGTGATAATCAAATGTGAAACAATACTATCATCTCATATTATTATTTTCACACTTGATTATCACATTCAATATGAATAATAGTGATACATCTTTATATATAGTCTTTATATTCATGGCAATAAAAGTCCATAAACATGGCATTAAAAATCCCATTTACCTTGTTATAGTATTAATACCTTACATTATGAATGAATGTGCTGCTCATTATATTATGGGCTTTACTCATGGAAGAGAGAATTGCAGGGAAGTGAGATGGGAATTTCAAAATTAAGGCTAAAGTAGCAGAGTTGGAGTAATTCTCCCATTCAGCTGAATTCCCATCTCTACTCCCTGCACTTCTCTCTTTTATGAGTTTGGTAGAAGGAGCATACCTTCATACCTCAGCCTATTCTCCCCAGGTTTTTGACCCCTTTTTATTAAAAAAAAAATACTTATGATGTGTGTGTGAGAGTTGCAGGTTTACACACGTGTCTGCGTGGCAGAATATCTGTGTGGGAAAGGCCATCTGTGTGTATAAGGGTGTCTGTGTAAGGTTGCCTGGGTGTGTGTGTGTGTGTGTAAGAGAGTGTGTGAGTGTAAGGTTGTCTCTGTAAGGGTATCTATGGGGGGGGGGGGGGAGGGGTTAAGGATGGGTGTGTGTGTGTGGGGGGTGATATCCCCTATATTATGGCATATTATGACTGTTGGTCTACTTTTTTTTCTCAGAGTCTGGTAAATGGTGTTTGCAACATACACAACATTTTGTATGCTCAGTTATTTTAAAATCAGGGGAATTTGCTCACATACAAGTGTGTGTAAGTGGGATTGTGTGTCCTCTGTCTGTAAGGGTGTGTGTATGTATGTGTAACTGTGCAAGTGTGTATGTGTGGCTGCATGTGTATATGTTTGTATTTGTGGCTGTGTATTTATGTGTATAAGTGTAACTTCGAGTAATGTGAGTTTCTTGCGTGCCGTATTGTCTTATTGTGTATTATGGTACAGTAATGTGCAGCATTAGTGTGTGATATACTCACAACCTGCACATTACTGTGAGTTTTATTGCTGTTGAGACTGTGAGACACTCACACACTGCACATTACTGTGAGTTTTATTGCTGTGGAGTCTGTGTTATACCTACACATTTGCACAATGCTGTGGAGTCAGTCACAGACAGACAGGCACAAACACACATACAGACACACGCACGCAGTCGGTCACAGGCAGACATACAGTCAGTCACACACACAGTCACAGACAGATACACACATAGTGAGTAACAGACAGACAAACACATACAATCAGTCACAGACTGATACAGTCGATCACAGGCAGACATACACACAGTCAGTCACATAAACACACAATCAGTTACACAAACACATGCAGTCAGTCATACACACACACACACTGTCAGTCACATACACTTACACACAAGTCAGCAATTTTGTTAGTGCATCTATCAATATGTCCCCCTCCTGGCTGCTATACCTCATTCTAGTCTGGTCTGTGCCTTGCTGTTGTTTCTAGCCCTGCTGAGCACACTCAGTGCTCGGACACTATAAGACTGTACAGCCGGTGCACACACTGCTCCCTCGCTCTCCGCTAGATAAATAAATAAATAAATTAAATGCAGGCACCATGCAGGGACAACAATAACCAGGCGCCAGGTATAATTTCCTGGTGCCCAGGATTTGTTGTGCCCTGATATATACCCATATATACCTATTGTTCATTGGCATCAATTATATCAGTCTGTATGCTGCCTAAGCATGTGAGCTTATTTACTCCACTTCTATCAAATCTATCATGGGCTCCAGCCCCGGATCTTTTGGAGACCTAGCAACGCCCCTGCCAGCAGGACATGCCTGACAAGTCCATTGTCGCGAAGGGGTTAATACTTTTTGAATGATTTATGGGGGGGAAATGTTTCTTGCATAAATATAATGTCCAACTTATATTTTTTTCAGCTTTGGAAAGCTTTACATCTTTTATTAGGAGAGTTCAATCCTCTCACATTTATACTTCCAATGTTGAAGTGTTTGTAAAATATGTGTAATGTGCTCTTGTATTGCGGTCTGAATATTGGGAAAGAGGGTTTATCAGTTGTATAGGGGAGATCATGGAAATTTCTGAGAAACCAGGAAATATGCAAAAAGTAAATATTAGTAACATAGAAATATAGACTTAAAAAAATACTAAAGTCCATCAATTTCAACCCTTCTACCTATCATTCCTGCTTTTGATTCAAAAGAAGGCAAAAATCCCTAAGTAAGTTATTTTGAAATTATTTTTTAACTCCAAAAAGCTATCAGATTTCTTCTTGGATCAAGAACCTGTAAAATTAAGGCTTATTCTATTATTAATAGCCCTGTATTTCCTGCTTTTGTAAAACAAAAATATCCAGACCCGTTTTGAATAAATCTATTGTATTTGATAGCGCCACCTCTCTTGGCAGTGAGTTCCATATCTTTATTGTCCTTAAAGAATACTTTCTTTGGTTCTCTATTTAATCTTTCCACTTCTCGTCTCAGAGGATGACCTTTTGTTCTTTGTACATATCTGTTAATGAACAGATCACTGGAGAGCTCGTTATATTGGCCCTGCACATATTTATTTAGTGTTATCAAATCCCCTCTAATACATCTTTTCCTAGAGTATATAAAGGCAATTTTTTTAGTTTCTTTCCATAACTAAGATCCTTTAATCCCCTTATTAATTTTGTAGCACTCCTTTCCACTTTTCTTAGTTCTATAATACCCTTTTTAAGGACTGGTGCCCACAATTGTACTGCAAATTCAAGGTGAGGTCTTACCATTAACTTGTAAGATATTCTATTTCTCCCATGAATCGTGACCCTTTTTTTACATGCCAATATCTTATTGACCCTTGCAGCTGCTGACTGGCATTGCGCACTTTTGCTAATCCTTTTTTCCACAATTAATTCTAAATCCTTTTCATTAGTAGTTTTCCAAGGGAGATACCATTTCAAGTATATGTTGCATTGTTATTACTTTCCCATAATGCATCATTTTACATTTGTTTATATTAAACTTCATTTTGCCACTTGCTTACCCAGTCCCCTGTTATGGGCACTTGCAGAAAGGACAGGTTTTGTTTCCTCTCAGAAATGATATCCCCCCCCCCCCCCCCCCTTTCTTCCACTTACAATGGAACATTTTGTTGCTTCAACTTTGTTCTTTCTGTTATCAAACTGGCTTAACGGCCAGCTTTGCAAGTAAAATATTTAGACTAAAGATGCCATATTCTCCTGCTAAGCCAGGACATTATTTTGTCATGGCCTTGTCTGTTTGCCAACATATAAAGACTTAAGGTTAATTCATTTTTTTATTGATTGACTGTATTTTTCCTGTCCATAAATGACCGGAAGTAATGCGATCTCAAATCTATATAAACACCAATTATTAGTTGACACAGAATAAGGAGACTATGAATGTTGATACAACTGCATTAACAGAAGATTGACAGTTAACCTGTAAATGACCAGGAGGGTATGTGATTTTATTTTATTTATTACAAGCATATACATTTAACTTTATTTGCTCTGCTTTTATTATACTTAGTATTATTAAGCTTTATATTATCTATATTTATTTATATTCAATAAAATATGTTAAAAGACAAAAAAGGTTATTGCTTCCAAATGCCTATTTTTATTTTATTCTCAATTATTTATACATTTTTAGTGCCTCTGTGCATGTACTAGTGTTTCTAATTATTTTGTTTGACCTTCCTGTTGCTGATTTTTGCCTGTCCTTGCCAAGACTGTTTGCCCTCCGTCCTTCCTGACCCATTTGCCTGCCTTGTGACTTTTGTATAGTTGTTTTCCTTCATTGTACCTCGTCCTATCCGTGTATGACTCGGCCTGCTGACAACTCTATTTTTGTGTATTTTCCTGTGTGTATTTGTCCTGCTTCAGTGTTGGTGCTTTGCCTGAGGCTTAACCATAGGGTATAATACCATTCAGGTAAAAAGCACTGTTCTATTACCAGTCATTGCCCTGCTCAGAGAGCTGCCGGTCCTGGCTCAGCTGCCAGTCTCAACTACCAGTACTGTCTGAGGTTCTATCCATGAATGAGAACAGAGGATGGAGAACAGAGGAGGAAGGGTGAGAACAGAGATGGAGAGGAGGGTAGAGAACAGAGATGGGGTAGGAGTGGGAGAGAACAGAGATGGGGAGAGAATAAAGGAGGAGGAGGGGGTGAGAACAGAGATGGGGAGGAAGGGGAGTGAACCAGAAGAGAGGGGAGAGAACAGAGATGGGGAGAGGGAAAGAGATATTGGCAGGAGAAGGAGGGAAAATGAGATAGGGAAGGGGAGATAAGAGATATGGGGAGACAAAGGATAGTTAAGAGATATGGGTAAGGGGATATGGGGAGAGGGAAAGAGGTATGGGGGGAGAAGTGATAATCGATATGAGGGGGAGGAGAGATAACAGCTATGGGGGAGAGAACAGATATGGGAAGGGAGAAATAGATAACAGATTTGGAGAGGAGGAGAGAGAACAGAAATGGGGGGTAGGATGAGAGAAAGACATGGACGTGGGGAGAGGAGAGACATAAAATGTGGGGGATTGGAGAGAGAGACAATGCAAGGAAGAGGAAAGAGACAAACATGGGAAGGTAGAGAGACATACATGAATGGAGAGGAAAGAGACAGACATGAGGGTAGAGGGGGGGTGCCACGAGAGTGGCCCGCAGAGGACGCCTGAACACGTAAGGCCTGCCCTGGTCAGAATCATCTCTACTGTGCACTGCTATGGACCACGCCTCACAAACACCAATACCAAGTTGTGAGGGAGAGGAGGAGAGCTTGTGTTTGAGGAGAGAGAAATGTTTCAGGGGAGAGAAGTGCTTTAGGAGAGAGAGGAGAGCCTGAGCAGAGCTGTGCTGTGCTGAACACTTACCAGCTGAACAATTCAATAGTATTCACTGGTAAGTGGCAAGATATGGCAATTTAATATAGATATCTCACATCTTTAATATAGATATATTTAATATTTAAGTATAAATATGGGGCCTATAATATGAATGTATTCAATTTAGGCACTATATTATGAATGTATTAAATATGGGGCCTACAATATAAAGGTATTAAATATGGGGCCTATAATATGAAGGTATTAAATATGGGGCCTATAGTATAAAGGTATTAAATATTAAATAACCCGTTTAAGCTATTTCCTGCACTTTCACTCGTTGAAAAGTTTCTGTTTTGCAGTTTTATAACTTACTTTGTTGAACAACTGTGAATAAAATACATTTTACAAAACCACATTTTTT
Source organism: Pelodytes ibericus (assembly GCA_036172795.1). NCBI lineage: Eukaryota > Metazoa > Chordata > Amphibia > Anura > Pelodytidae > Pelodytes > Pelodytes ibericus. The sequence goes on along the minus strand of CM069866.1, from coordinate 37,972,349 downwards.
CTTCTATAAAAGAAATATGTTAAACACTGTAAGCACCAGAAGCAACATAGCTCAATGGAGCACAAATAAAATGTATGGGGGGGAGAGGAAAAGACATGGGATTGTGGTGGGGACAGGGGATGGGGCACCAAAATGCACCTTTGCTTCTGTAGAAAAAATCCTTCCACTGGCTTCTGCATCTGGTCCACAGTTATGTATTGTGGAGTGCAGACAGACCCCACACCATGCCCTCCAACAAAACTACTCCCCGGTCTGTTATCCTAGGGTATGACAGAATGCCAAGGACATCTTGCTCTGAGGTGTGGAAGTCCCAGTCCTCCTGCTCATCTAGCCTATATTAAAGTGTTATATGTTATCCATGCTGGTTGTTTAAACCAAACATATTGGAGGAAGAGGGACTTCAGTTTCGAGAAAAAGTTGTTGGGCAAAGTGATGGGGAAACATTGGAACAAGTAAAGAAACCGGGGCAGGACATTCATCTTTAGAACCTGAATTCGTCCAGCCCATGTTATATGTGGTAGAGCCCATTTTTCGAGGTCCATCCTGACATTTTGTGTGATGGGGAGAAAAATCTCTACATAAAGATCTTTGGTTTGTGTGTAAGGAATATCCCTGGGTATTTTAGTTTGGCGGTTTGCCAGGCAAATGGAAAAGATTTTCAGAGGAATGATGCCATATGGGTGGGGATGGAGATATTTAGTATTTCTGATTTTGTTTAAGATTTATTTTAAGGTTGGAAAGGTGAATGTAAGTGTCAAATCTTTGAAGGATGGTTGGGACAGTTGATTGTGGGTTTGTGACAATGAAAAGTAAGTAATCTGCATAGCCTGCTAGTTTAATGGAATGATTGGCGTAATCCAATCCAGTGATGGAGGGATTTAAATATATCACCGACATAAAGGGCTACACTGTGAGGATAAATAATAATAGTGAGAGAGGGCATCACATAATAGCAGAGAAAATAACTTAGTTGCAGCCCAGATGGACATCAAGTAAAATAATAATAATAAAAACAAAGAATAACAAAATGTATAATATTATGAAGGAATGTGCATGTATTATAAGAAGATGTTTATGTCTCTTTAAATATCTTAGGTAAGAATTAACTCTCATGAAGTATACCCAGTTTTATGAAGGAATGTGCATGTATTATGAGAAGAAGTATATGTCTCTTTAAATATCTTAGGCAAGAATTATTTCTCATGAAGTATACCCATTTTTATTTTACATAATAGAGGTTGTAATAATAAGAAGAAATATTTGCAGAGCAATAAATGATTTTACATAAGTTATATATATATATATATATATATATATATATATATATATATATAGCACTATGAAAAGCACTTTCATTTTATTTATTCATTTTAAAGATTTTTAAATGTAAGATTTTATTGTGTTTTTATTACTTTTCATTAAAACATTTACATTTGCACTCCTGCCTTCTCTTCCCTTATGTGATATTCCTGGAGCTGTCTGACAAGAGACTATACCTGGTATTATCTGGGCTCCCTGATGCCATTATTCCTGAGCAGATTACTGGTCAGGTACATGTGAGTGTACATTTTATACACTTTGGTTATTATTGTCATTTTGTCCGGATATACTTCACCATATTTTGTTCGGTTTATAGACTTTCGGTTTATAGAATACATGTAATGCTATTGCTATTCTATAAACCGAAAGTCTATAAACCGAATGTCGTTCGGTTTATAGACTTTCAACTTATGGAATACATGTAATACTATTGGCTTTCTATGAACCGAAATAGAGTCCCCATTCATAAAAATTTCTTATGAATGGGGACTCTATTTTGGTTTATAGAAAGCCAATAGCATTACATACAATGTAATCACCGAACCTCGAACTCCAACACTGACATACAGTGAAATGTCCATGTTCTGGTTTGGGGTCCAAAAACGGTAAAGTTCGGTGCGAACCCAAATAGTTCGCTTAACAATAATAACTATAAACCCAGAAGAATACCACAGTAAGCTAATTAATCGTCATATTAATCTACACGCAGTTTTTAGTAACTTTATTTTCTTGATATTTCACCATACTCACTATAGAATTACTTAATTTAGACTCAACTAATGGAATTAATCACAACTTGGTTAGCTCACATTTTAGCATGTTAGTATTTGTTGTCCTTAGATATATAATTAAATACACTATAGAGTCACACATTGAGTTAATAATAAACTCATAGATAAAAACCACTTGTTATATTTTCTAAAGAATATAAATGTATCTAACATAAATATCCACTTAAGATTATTATACAATATAGTAATTTTTATAATTACTTTTTACCCACATAAAAACAAGTAAAATGCATATTGTGTAAGCAAGTTTATGTAGTAATGAGACATAATATATGAGAACTCAATTTATTAAGCGGGGGAAGGAGAGGGAGAACAAAGCTCGAAGAGGAAGGTAGAAAGGAGGGCAAGGAGAAAGAAAATAAGAAGGGAAGTAGCTAGAAAGGGAAAAGGGTGTACAGGTATATAAAAGAATGTGGGGGGGCGGAGCTAGCTGTTGAACGGAGCAGATGCAGGGTTGCAGAGCTCTGCACCCTACAAGCAATTAAACTTGGTTTATTCATGGCTAACCTGAACAAAAAGGCGACTGCTAGACAGCCAGACGTGGGGGTAGCTATGGGACGCAACTCCAAGAAGCGGGAGAAGCAGAAACATACTCCAAGTCCCGATATCTCGACATTCCTGAGTAGGCCCCAAAAGCCTGTGTCGATTTTGCATGCGGCCCCACATGCTGATTATACAGAGGGGTCTGACTGCTCGATGGAGGACCCAATGAGTCCCACGGGGACCCCCTGGTACTCGAAGACACAATCTAGCAGTCTCGATGATGCTCCCTCAACTAAGGGAGACTTAAAAAAACTGATCGGTGAACTGCAGAAGATCTGGAAACAATATTTGGTGGGAGTCAGTGCCGACATCTCCTCGTTACAGGCCAAGGTGAATGAGCTAGAGGCCTCAACTGCAGACACGCAGAAAAGTCTCACAGAGCTAACAGCCACATCGGAAACGACGGAGCTCCTCACAAGACAGGTATGCGACCTACAAAACAGGTCTCCCTGTTGGACGTGAAGCTAAGATGAACTAACATTAGAATCAGAGGTGTGCCGGAGGCTGTAGGGCCCACGGCTCTCCGGCTATTCGTTACAAAAATAAATGCCTTTCTTAGGCCTGACTCCCAGAAGGATTTTCAGCTGACTGACCAATACCGTATTAAACTTACTGAAGCTCCCCGAGATGTGGTAGAGCGCCTAGGTTCGCCAGCCGACAAGGTCTCTCTCCTAAGCATCAGCTGTAAGAGTGGCCCCATTAAATTTGAAGGAGCGGAGATTCAGCTTTTCGATGATATCGCCCCGGCCATTATTTTTTGGAGGCGTTCTATGCGCCCACTTACAAATCACCTGAGCAACCAGGGCATTAAGTACAGATGGGGACTCCTGACGCTCCTGACAGTTTCCACAGAGGAGAAGATTCTCTCTATTGAAAGCCCAGCGGACATTGATCATTGCACCCTGGGGAAAAAGATTACACTCTATTCTCAAGTCCTCATCTATCCTACTCTCGGCTAGATTACTTCTTAACAAGACCACATATATTGAGGTATTGTAGTAAGATAGAGATAAAGGATACTCCATGGTCAGATCACTCTGCAGTTGTCCTGGAGTTAGAGGTAACCAAAAAAAGTGAACAACGTTCAAGTTGGAGATTGAATGAGAGATTGCTTACCGAAGTGAACATAGAATTTGTATCATCTATGTTTAAACTATATTTTAAGAAAATATCACCAAGGAGATCTCCGGCCTGTCAGTCTGGTGTGCCTTTAAAAGTGTGGCCCGGGGCTACTTAATAAAATAGGTTCTGAAGTTAAGTCAATAATAGCCGACCGGCTTAAAACTATAATTTGTTAGATAATCCACCAGGACCAGGTCGGTTTTATAGCAGGACGATCGACTTCCTGTTGTTCGAGGAGATTGATTGGCCTCCTGGGGTATGCGGAGAAGACTCGGACTCCCCAGCTGGTCCTGTCATTAGATGCTGAGAAGGCCTTTGACAGGGTCAGCTGGGGATTCATGAGTCTGACCCTGGAGAGATTTGGTATAAAGGGGCTAATCAAGTCAGCAATTATGGCCATGTATTCTAATCCAACAGAGACAACCATGGGTCCTGGCATCTCCGCAGACTGGTTTATGATAAAAAATGGGACACGGCAAGGTTGCACCGATATTATATATCTTAACGTTAGAAACACTAGCAAGCAAAATCAGAAACAACCCTCAGATAAACTGCATCATAATGGGCCATGGCAATTTTAAGATATGTCTCTATGCCGATGATATTATCCTGAACTTGTCAGATCCTAACAACTCCTTGGAGGCCCTGCTGTTAGAATTAAAGGCATATAGCAGGGTATCCAATTATAAGTTAAACATGGGTAAACCCCACATAATGCAGGTCAATCTTGATGCCTCAAAAATACAACAACTCACAGAAAAATATCCTTTTGCTTGGTCTCAAGAAGGCTTTGACTATCTTGGGATATTTATAACCCCAAAATTGGAAGATCTTATGACCAAAAATTTTGATATACTTAATAGATATTCTCTTGGAAAATTATTAAAAGACTGGAAGTCCCTTGGTAGCTCCTGGATGGAATGTGTAAACATAATAAGATCCTACTTATTACCTAAGTGGTCTTATATGTTTAGAAAGATCCCCCTTAGGATTCCCATGTGTAAGCTTAGATCATTGCAAAGACTTTTTCTAGATTATATCTGGGCTCAGAAGATACCCCAAATTGCTATGGCCCACATTTTGAAACAATCTAATCTAATAATGGAGGAGGGCAGGACCCCTCGGCCGCAGATGAATCTTGGCTATGATGTTGAATCACGTATTTTGGGATTTGAAGATATTTCACATGTTCTCTGGCTGACTACAAAGGCCACAACATTATTTATTAAAAAGACAGGCTGCTTATATATGGGAGACTTATTATCTGACTTGTTGGTCTTTAAAAAAAGGACCAACTTGTTCGAAAAGATTTCACCTTTTTGTTCACTAAAAATAATAGAATTTAATTTGGATAATATAAAGCTGGATAAATGGACAAAGGATAATTCTCATATAATTAGGGATATCATGGAAGGTCATGCTCTTAAAACTTTCCCACAGATCCAACAGGAGCTAGACCTTCCAATTAAATACATTTTTAATTATTTACTGCTGAAAAATTATTTAAATCAGCAGGTCCTTCAAGACGAAAACGATGTTAGGTCCCCTAAGCTGCTTGCCTTCTTTGACCCAGAACTAAGAGGTATAAAAGTCTCCCAATGTTTAGAGTTTTTTAACCAGCAAGATAGGGACATTAAACCAAAATCCTGGTTAAATTGGGAAAAATATCTAGGAGAGGAGACCCCTATGGTGAGTTGGGTAAATTCAATTAAAAACGTTAAAAAAAACAATCCATTGTATAAACATTCTGGAACTGCACTATAAGATTATACATCGTTGGCATTTAGTCCCAAAAATTCTAAATAAAATAGATCCACAGCTCTCTAATAAGTGCTGGAGATGCAATCAAGATGAGGGAACAACTAGACACATATGGTGAGATTGTAAGGTTGTACGCCCTCTCTGGAGCCAGGTTTTTAAAAATATCTCTGATATTATGGAATGTCAGATCGAACCAGGAATAGCGATGGCAATACTTCATCTCAACCTCCCGCACTTTTCTTTTAACAAGAGATATATAATCATCCAGATCTTGCTGGCTACTAAGATTATTATCTCTCGGTTGTGGAGACAAGATTCTAAGCCGTCATGGCCCCAGATTGAATCCCAGAAAGAATACCAATACACCATGGAAAGAGGAATATCCTTCCAAGAGGATAATAATAAAAAATGGAAAGTAAGATGGGCCCCATAGTTTAAGTGGCAGAAAGAAAGATCATAAATATAACTAACTAGTATAGTGGTTTGGACCACTCAGTGCTGGTTAATCTGAAGGGTGTTGGTTCTACCCCTGGACATGACATGACAAAGCCTATCTAGATAAACAATCAATTAACTGTTAAACTGAGCCCCCCGCCAGCCCAATCAGTAAAATCTTTAAAGCTTAAAGCCATTTACAAATACCCTTTGTTGCCTGCTCTCTCGCTCTAGTCTAGTTTAGTCTGTGAGTGTTTTAGTTTGTCGTTGTTCTTCGTTATGCTTGATAATGCATTCTTGCTGTTCTACTCCTATTCCTTTTTTCTCCCTTGGTTTTTGTATATACCTGAGATACTTTAACTGGCAAAAATAACATGTTTTCTATTTTAAGTTCAAATGTACCATCTTCACAGCCGAAAATAGGCATGGCCAAGGAACGAAGGCAATTCTAACTTATTTACTTAAAGGCTACTTCGACTATATCATATTTAGACGTCTATTCAGACGGTTATTATTTTTTTAATATTATATTATAGCATATGATCAAAATGATGGTATCTAAAGAAAGTCCTTCTTGTCCTAATAAAAACAATATATAATTTGTGTGGGTACAACAAATGTGAAAGAAGAAAATTACAACTATACACAATGAGCACAGAAATGTTAAAATAGCCATTGTCCAGAATGGCCAAACATGTTTCAAAGGGGTTAAATCAGTCGCATGATATACAAAGACCTGCATAAAACTACTTTGGTAGAGTAGGGGGTCGAGAGGGAGATATGGGGGGGCAGATTTGTTTTCAGTAAGGGGCCCTGACATTTCTGCTGGCGGTCCTGATGATAAGAACGTAGATTTGGATCAACAAACTTTTACTGAACAGTCTACTACTGCACCTGACTTAGGTACACAGAGACTGATCAATATGACAAGAGACACATACATACAAATATTTGGCAGACCACCTAACATACCAAACACACCAGCCAGACATGGTCCTTTAGTTCCAGGTCAGTGAGGAACAGGTAGAGGATTATTGTGTACTCCTCCACTGGCTCATGAGTTACCAGCCCCTGCACAAACTGCCCAAAGAAAGGGCGTGTTTAATACTATAACTTATGTACATGAGAAATTGATTAATGTAAGCAATGAGAGCACCACTTGCTAGTGGTCCTATAGTTCACACAGCAGGAACACAGGGGATTCCTATGTCCAATATTAAAGCTACTATTCGCACTATACCAACTCCTGTTAAAGAAATGGTACTATGGCTTGAATAAAGAATCATGTTTTTTGTGATGTGTATCCTTCTCCAACAGCAAAACATAGACAGGGATTAGTTAATGCAATACTGACTTGTTAATTATCAATTACACAAGTAGAAGCTGCAAACTGGGATATTGTAATATCCACTATATATGGCAAAACATGACAAAACATGACAAAGTAACACATTCCACACATCAGATACACCTACTGAAGTTCATTCCAAATCAGCAATTATGTAAGCGAATAATTTAGGTCTAAGATTTACAGGCACAAACCACTCCATGGTATGGGACTGCTTTGAAACACCTGGTGAAAAGTCAAGCTATGATTCTTGACATAGAAATGAGATTACATGAATTGGCAGAGAATAATAAAGCAAATCGGATGCCTGAAATACTAAGGATCACATACACACTCCTACAAAAAGATCTCACAGGAGATGGACATAAAATAAAGGAAAAACATGGAAATAAAGAAAAGAAAGGTAGTAGCAGGCAATTTACCTGTAGGCTGAAAATTGTTTTATTGCATGAGTCATGAGTGGGCTTGGTGAAGTGAGCACGCACACACACATGCTGTGAGCGGAAGTGAGGGGGATGCAGCGGGAGAGAAGAGAGAAGCAATGACAGAGACTTGAAAGAGCAAAGTGAGGATTGAATAGGGAGACAATCTGAGACCCCGACGGAGACTGCATGGATCATCTAATAAAGTGGACAGCAGAGACTGAAAGTAAAAGACCTACAGGAACACTAACATAGATGGGCTTTAAGTGACCATTTAGAGGCTGAAAACTGAAAGGGACTTTATCAGCAAGACTCTGGTATATGGCAATGTACCACTCTGATTTGGATTCACGTGGTGGGAGTTGGTAACACATCAGCGAACAAGTTTGGAGAGTAACAACGTTTCATTAAGTAACTCTGAAGTTTATTGTTTGGACTAGCACTTTTATAGAAGAAAAAAGGCATTGGCTAGTGCAACATCATTGGTTAATATTTGGTGCATAAAATGAAATACAAAAGGAGTGTAGACATAGAATACATACATGTTACAAATATATATTTACAGGGAGTGCAGAATTATTAGGCAAATGAGTATTTTGACCACATCATCCTCTTTATGCATGTTGTCTTACTCCAAGCTGTATAGGCTCGAAAGCCTACTACCAATTAAGCATATTAGGTGATGTGCATCTCTGTAATGAGAAGGGGTGTGGTCTAATGACATCAACACCCTATATCAGGTGTGCATAATTATTAGGCAACTCCCTTTCCTTTGGCAAAATGGGTCAAAAGAAGGACTTGACAGGCTCAGAAAAGTCAAAAATAGTGAGATATCTTGCAGAGGGATGCAGCACTCTTAAAATTGCAAAGCTTCTGAAGCGTGATCATTGAACAATCAAGCGTTTCATTCAAAATAGTCAACAGGGTCGCAAGAAGCGTGTGGAAAAACCAAGGCGCAAAATAACTGCCCATGAACTGAGAAAAGTCAAGCGTGCAGCTGCCACGATGCCACTTGCCACCAGTTTGGCGATATTTCAGAGCTGCAACATCACTGGAGTGCCCAAAAGCACAAGGTGTGCAATACTCAGAGACATGGCCAAGGTAAGAAAGGCTGAAAGACGACCACCACTGAACAAGACACACAAGCTGAAACGTCAAGACTGGGCCAAGAAATATCTCAAGACTGATTTTTCTAAGGTTTTATGGACTGATGAAATGAGAGTGAGTCTTGATGGGCCAGATGGATGGGCCCGTGGCTGGATTGGTAAAGGGCAGAGAGCTCCAGTCCGACTCAGACGCCAGCAAGGTGGAGGTGGAGTACTGGTTTGGGCTGGTATCATCAAAGATGAGCTTGTGGGGCCTTTTCGGGTTGAGGATGGAGTCAAGCTCAACTCCCAGTCCTACTGCCAGTTCCTGGAAGACACCTTCTTCAACAGGAAGAAGTCTGCATCCTTCAAGAAAAACATGATTTTCATGCAGGACAATGCTCCATCACACGCGTCCAAGTACTCCACAGCGTGGCTGGCAAGAAAGGGTTTAAAAGAAGAAAATCTAATGACATGGCCTCCTTGTTCACCTGATCTGAACCCCATTGAGAACCTGTGATCCATCATCAAATGTGAGATTTACAAGGAGGGAAAACAGTACACCTCTCTGAACAGTGTCTGGGAGGCTGTGGTTGCTGCTGCACGCAATGTTGATGGTGAACAGATCAAAACACTGACAGAATCCATGGATGGCAGGCTTTTGAGTGTCCTTGCAAAGAAAGGTGGCTATATTGGTCACTGATTTGTTTTTGTTTTGTTTTTGAATGTCAGAAATGTATATTTGTGAATGTTGAGATGTTATATTGGTTTCGCTGGTAAAAATAAATAATTGAAATGGGTATATATTTGTTTTTTGTTAAGTTGCCTAATAATTATGCACAGTAATAGTCACCTGCACACACAGATATCCCCCTAAAATAGCTAAAACTAAAAACAAACTAAAAACTACTTCCAAAAATATTCAGCTTTGATATTAATGAGTTTTTTGGGTTCATTGAGAACATGGTTGTTGTTCAATAATAATATTAATCCTCAAAAATACAACTTGCCTAATAATTCTGCACTCCCTGTATATAATTAACTAAATGCAATATATCTTTGGTTCTTTGTACCTACTTATATAATGATAAAACAACTCCTGAGATGCAGATACAGGATATGACCCCAGGACATTTTCTCCTTCTCTCCTGCCTTCACTGAACAGATAAGATAAGGCCTTCCAGTTAGATTTATAGTTACCAGGGATTAACTGTGTGTGTGTGTAAATTATGGTGTAGACACAGACAAAGAATGTGCTCCCTACAAGAGGGGAGGTTTAACCCTTCCCTGAAGTTAACTCTTTCAATGCTGAATTAACTCTTGTTATGCCATTAACACAATAAATATGAGTTACCCCTAACAGTTCCACTCTTTCATCCATTACAACATTATGGATAACCATGAAGTCAAGGCCACTGTTTCTATGGGTTTTCTCTTCACAGGTTTCAGGAGTTTAGCAATGACGCATTTAGCACACTTCACAATTATATAAAAGGCACCTATAGCTACGATTACTAAAGCAACGCACATTACTATCTTATTTCCCATATCTCCTAACCACGAGCATATTCCGAATGTCCAATCAAAACCAGTGGCCTACTTGATATATTTTACCACACCTCTTATATTATTTAACTACTGCTAGATAAAATTGGAGTGGTCTGATAAATTAAAACAACATATTTAATCAAAAATCCCACATCCATAATAAAGCTTTTAAAAAAGTATTAACCGACTATGGCTGTCCTGTTTTACCGGACTACCTCAAGACAATACTGACATCTAACGTTAACTCTTTAATAACCTGAGATTAGGGTTAGACCGTTGGCAAACCTCACCTTTGTTCAGCAGGGATATTGGACTTCACAGCTTATCTCTATTAAATAGGGAAGGCCTGCCATAACTATCTAAATATGTTACATAATGGCATGACCTGATGAACACATTTTTAGTCACAAAACTAAATTAAATATCTATTGTTCATAGTTCCTCTTACCCTGCTTAATAAAATCCTTAATGTTTTTAGTTAGCAGTAGAGTTAAGCGGACACCTGTATGTTCGGGTTCGGCAGGTTCGACTGAACTTTCGAAAAAAATTCCGGGTCCATGCTTGAACTTGACCCCGAACTTTACCCCGAACCCGAACCCCATTGAAGTCAATGGGGACACGAACTTTTGGCCTCTAAAAAATTCATGGAAAGGGCTAGAGGGCTGCAAAAGGAAGTAAAATGTGTGTAAGAGTAGGACAAGTACCCTGCAAGTAAATGTGGATAGGGAAATAACTTAAAATAACATAAAATACATACAAATGACAAATACAGCTGAGCCATAAAATAGCACTAGATGGAATCTTTGATTTTAGCTTTGGAAGAACATAAATCTAAATATAAAGAATGGCTGCCAGGAGGATCAAAAGAAATATCCATTTGAGAGAGGGTTGGAGTGCAGGGTATTCTCTTTCAGTTTATACTAAGTGACCCATAGGTTGAGGAGGCGGTGACCGTGCCGGTGTAGGTGGAAGCGGCGCTGGAGGAGGAGGAGGAGGAGGTAGCCAACACTGTTTTCTATTTGTTTTTGGTTTTTTAAATTGGGGTAGCCCCCAAAATGTTGGGACATATAACAACAGAAAACAAAGAATAAGTGCACTTGAGTATAACAATGACTGGATGAGGCCGGTATAAATGTCTATTCTGCACAAGGTACAGACAAGTCTGGTGGGATACATGCCTGGTTCATCTTAATAAACGTGAGCTTTTCCACGTTGGCTGTGGACAGGCGGCTGCGCTTGTCTGTGATAACGCCCCCTGCCATGCTAAACACACTTTCAGACAATACACTGGCTGCAGGCCAGCACCTCCAAGGCATAAAGGTCAAGCTCAGGCCATGTGCCCAATTTGGAGACCCAGAAGTTGAATGGGGCAGACCCATCAGTCAGTACGTGTAGGCCTGTGCAATGTTGCTGAAATGCTGCCTCCTGCTGGGTTGGCGACCTCTTCCTCCTCCTCCTCATCATCATCATCCTCCTCAAAAACTGTGCCCTGGCCTGACAGTTGTGTACCTGGCCTATGCTGGTGCAGGAACCCACCCTCCAAGCCACTTGTGAATGACTGACCTGATAAGCGTGGAAATGACCCCTCTTCTTCCTCCTCCTCCTCTTCCTCCTGTGCCACATCCTCTTCCATCATCGGCCTAAGCGTTTTTTCAAGGAGACATTCAAGCGGGATAGTAAGGCTGAGAACAGCATCATTGGCACTGGCCATGTTGGTGGAGTACTCGAAACAGGGCAAAATTGCACACAGGTCTCGCATGGAGGCCCACTCATTGGTGGTGAAGTGGTGCTGTTCTGCTGAGCGACTGACCCGTGCGTGCTGCAGCTGATACTCCACTATCGCCTGCTGCTGCTCGCACAGTCTCTCCAGCATGTGCAAGGTGGAGTTCCACCTTGTGGGCACGTCGCATATGAGGCGGTGAGCGGGAAGGCCTAAGTTACGCTGCAGCGCAGACAGGCGAGCAGCAGCAGGGGGAGAATGCCTAAAGTGCGCACAGACGGCCCGCACTTTCTGCAGCTGCTCTGATATATCTGGGTAGTTTTTCAGGAATTTCAGCACCACCAAATTTAGCAAGCGTCAAACCGGCTAGGCCCAGAGCTGCTACGAGATTTCGCCCATAATAGCACACCACCAGGACGGGCTTGAGGCTCAGTGGCAACAACCACTCATTGGTCTGTTGTTCCATGCCAGTCCACAGCTCCTGTGCGCTGTGGAGTTTTTCCCCCAAACATGAGTTTTAAAAGAGCCTGCTGTCGTTTCCCTCTGGCTGTGCTGAAGTTGCTGGTGAAGGTGTTACGCTGACCGGATGAGGAGGTGGTAGAGGAGGAGGCAACAGGAGGCAAAGATAAATGCCCTGCAATCTTCGGTGGTGGAAGGACATGCGCCAAACTGCTTTCTGCCTCAGGCCCAGCCGCCACTACATTTGCCCAGTGTGCAGTTATGGAGATATAGCGTCCCTGCCCGTGCTTACTGGTCCACGTATCTGTGGTTATTTGGACCTTGCCACAGATGGCGTTGCGCAGTGCACACCTGATTTTGTCGGCCAATTGCTTGTGCAGGGAAGCGATGGCTCGCCTGGAAAAGTAGTGGCGGCTGGGAACCCCGAACTGTGGGACAGCCACCGCCATCAGGTTTTTAAAACTGTCCGTCTCCAACAGACGGAATGACAGCAGGAATTTGGAAATGCTGGCATTCAGGGCTAGTGTTCGCGGGTGGGTAGGGCCATACTTCCTCTTTCTCTCCAGTGTTTGGGAGATGGACAGCTGAACGCTTCCATGGGACAGTGTGGAGATGCTTGGGGACGGTGGCGGACGTGGTGGCGTTGCTGCCACTTCCTCTATTTGCTCGGTGGCAGGTGCCACTGTGACTCCAGAGCTGGAGGAAGAGGCCAAGACAGCAGCAGAAGAGGAAGCAGGAGGAGCCTGAGACCTTTCTTGGGTTTTGAGATGCTTACTCCACTGCAGCTCATACTTTGCATGTAGATGCTTGGTCATGCAGGTTGTGCTCAGGTTTAGCACGTTTATGCCTCGCTTAAGGTTCTGATTGCACAGCTTGCAAACCACTCGTGTCTTGTCGTCAGCACATTGTCTAAAGAACTACCATGCCAGGGAACTCCTTAGAGCTGGCTTTGGTGTGCTCGGCCCCTGGGTGCGGTGGGCAGTAGCAGGCGTACTGTCTAGGGGACGGCCGCTACAGTTTTGCACCCTGCTCCCTCTTATGCTGCGCTGGTGCCTCCTTGCGACCACCGCCTCTTCCTCCAAACTGGACACGTCATTCGCATCACCTTGTTTCCATGTGGGGTCTAGGAGCTCATCATCCTTGACATCATCTTCCACCCACTCCTCAACCCTGCCCTCCTCACCGGTCTGCACACTGCCGAAAGCCACAGCAGTTGGCACCTGTGTTTCGTCATCATCAGAGACGTGCTGTGGTGGTCCTCGCATGTCCACATCCTAACACACAAGTTAATCAGTGCACTCAATCTCTTCCACTTCTGGGGCAAGGCTAGGTTTGATGATCCCACCAGCATAGTCATCAAAAAGCATAAGAGACTGCTGCATGACTTGTGGATCAGACTGCTTGGCTGATTTGCAACGGGGTGAGGTGAAAGACAGATGGCCATGGGCTGCAGGTGTCAACTCTGAGCTTTCAGCAGGGGACCGGGTGGAAGACAATGGGAAGTGGTAATAGAAAACGAATTCAATAACTATTTTGTAGGATGCGCCACAGCTCTTATAGCAAAACATCACAATGAATATTATGAAGACGAGTCACCACCGATATCACCCCTGGCCAAACACATTGCTGAATTTGAATTTGCTCCTATATCAGATAGTGAAATAACATCGCATCTCCTTAATCAAAAAATGAAACTACAATGTGTGCGGACCTACTTCCGTCAATGCAGCTGAGGCTGAGTGCGCCAGTTACTGTTGACCCATTGCCTGCCTAATTAATCCCTGTCCTCCGGTTATGTCCCCAAAGCCTGGAAAAAAAGCCAGAGTTATCCCCATCCACAAAAATAGTGATGTAAACATAGTGGCAAACTACAGGCCTATCTCACTGCTACCCATCCTTTCTAAAATCCTGGAAAAATTTGCCCATGATCAACTGTGCAAGTATTATCAATGGTCCAACTATCTAACCTCGCTTCAATCTGGTTTTCGGTCAAATCAATCCACGGTAACTGCCCTCTTAAAGGTGACCAATGACATTCAGAGTGGTATGGAGAGTGGTGAAATCACAGGTGCAGTTTTCCTTGACTTTGCAAAGGCCTGTGATACAGTTGATCATGTTGCTCTGCTGGTTTCGTTCGTACTTGTCTGATAGAACTCAATATGTGTCTATTGCTGATACTGTCTCCCTGCAGTTGCCAATCAAGTGTGGAGTGCCTCAAGGATCTGTTCTTGGGCCTCTGCTTTTCTCACTATTTATTAATGATCTACCTTTGGTGTGTGATCTGGCTCATGTCATATGTATGCTGATGATACGGTCATTTATACGTCCGGTACTAAACTATCACAAGTGGAATCCGTGCTACAGGGGCAGTTTTCTAAAGTTGAAAGTTGGATAGCTAGAAACAAAATTATTCCTTAACGCTGAAAAAACTGTGTCCATGTTGTTTGGGACAAATGCTAAGCTACTTAAATTAAACAATACTTAAATAAACATCAAGACCAAATCTAGTTATAACATGACCCAAGTAAATTCATACAAGTATCTTGGCATGTGGCTAGACCCAAACTTATCTTTTGGTCTCCATATTGATAAGCTAGTGTCAAAGCTATATCCTAGGATTGGCTTTCTTTTTAGAAACAAATCAAACCTAGATTCCATTGTTAATGCCGATCTTGGACTATGGAGATGTTGTGTATGATTCTGCCCCCCAGACACATCTCGGTAAACTCGACAGTCTGTACAATACATTGTGTCGTTTTGCACTACAGTGCTATTATAACACTCATCACTGTAAAATGTTAAAAGAGTTAAATTGGCTGACGCTTGCCTCCAGGTGCGCTCTCCACCTAGCGTGCTTAGTGCATAACCACTTCTCTGGAACGCTTCCCCGCTACCTGAGTGGCATGCTCGCCCTTACTCCCTGCACATCCTACAATCTCAGATCTTGCACCAACCCTTCGCTAGCGATCCCTCACTCCAAAAAGGAAGCGGGTCGAGGTGCGTTCTCTTTCAGAGCTCCTCATATGTGGAATGGCTTTCCTGCTTCTGCCAAATCAGCAGCTAGTCTAAAATCACTGAAAGCAAATGTCTCCAAAATCCTCAAAACAGATTGTACCTGTTATTAGTTTACAAACTCCTTCATATACTGTACATGTTGTTCCTTCTTTGTATCAATAATGGTTTACCCTGTATGTTCACCTTCCAACTTGTTTATAAATATGTATGTATGTATTTATTTTAATCTACTGTTAAATGTGTAACTCTGTAACTCCATTCTGGACTGGGTCCCCAGGACATACTTGAAAATGAGAGAAATATCAATGTATTCTTCCTGGTAAAACACTTTCTGTCAGCCACCCAATCTACTATCGCCTGTACTTGTTCTGGCCTCACCATTCTAAGAGCAGCATTCGGGCCTACCAGATAACGCTGAAGGTTCTGTTGCATACTAGCACCTGAGGAAGGTGTTTCACTTGTGCGTGTAGCTGGCACAGATCGACCACATCCCCTACTTGCACCAGGAGCTCCACCGACACCAGCAGCACCACGACCAGGGCCACGTCCCTTATTTGACGCTCTTCTCATTCTTTGCGGTCACCCACCAAAGTAGCAGATGGTTTATGTCAGGCGACAATGTAACCACCAATAGTCAACAATTTTTATTTGCATTTATTTTGTTTTTTTGTTTATTGTACTGCAAAAAATGCACTGCAAGACGTAAATGTACTATTTAGCACAACAATTATAATTTTTCAAAGTGCACTGTAAGAAAAGTATTGGACTGTTCTATTTGACTCTCAGATATAAAGTGCAGGCCGTAAATGTACTATTTAGCACAACAATTAGAATGTTTCAATGTGCGCTGTAAGCACAGTATTGGACTGTTCTATTTGACTCTCAGATATGAAGTGCACCGCAAGATGCAAATGTACTATTTAGTATCCAAAACAATTAGAATTTTTCAAGGTGCACTGTAACCACAGTATTTCACTGTTCTATTTGACTCTCAGATATGAAGTGCAACGCAAGACGCAAATGTACTATTTAGCACCCAAAACAATTAGAATTTTTCAAAGTGCACTGTAACCACAGTATTTCACTGTTCTATTTGACTCTCAGATATGAAGTGCACCGCAAGATGCAAATGTACTATTTAGCACCCAAAACAATTAGAATTTTTCAAAGTGCACTGTAACCACAGTATTTCACTGCTCTATTTGACTCTCAGATATGAAGTGTACCGCAAGACGCAAATGTACTATTTAGCACCCAAAACAATTAGAATTTTTCAAAGTGTGCTGTAAGCAGAGTATTGGACTGTTCTATTTGACTCTCAGACATGAAGTGCACTGCAAGACGCAAATGTACTATTTACCACCCAAAACTATTAGAATTTTTCAAAGTGCACTGTAAGCACAGTATTGGACTGTTCTATTTGACTCTCAGATATGAAGTGCATCGCAAGACTCAAATGTACTACTTACCACCCAAAACTATTAGAATTTTTCAAAGTGCACTGTAAGCACAGTATTTGACGGTTCTATTTGACTCTCAGATATGAAGTGCACCGCAAGACGCAAATAGACTATTTACCAACCAAAACTATTAGAATTTTTCAAAGTGCGCTGTAAGCACAGTATTTGACGCTTCTATTTGACTCTCAGATATGAAGTGCAGGACGCAAATGTAATATCTAACACCTACAAATTGCAGTATTTAAAAATGCCTAGATGTTGCCCACTGAGCTAACAGAACAGGATTAAAGTCATGTGCCTGGCACACATGCAGTTGCAAGTGCACTGCACTCTCTGTGGCACTGGGCTCAGGGCAGGGTACAAATATGTAGTATAGCACCCACTAAAATAATCACTGTAATTTTAATAATCGCTGTAGTTTGAATAATCGCTGTAGTTTGCAGATTCAACACCAGAATTTTTTTATAATCTTTCCCTCACAGCTGCAGCATCCTCACCCTAGACTAAGAAGAGCTCATGTGATGTGCGTGTACGTGACTCCAGCTTATATATAGAGGCTGGGTCACATGCTGCACTGGCCAATCACAGCCATGCCATTTAGTAGGCATGGCTGTGATGGCTTCTAAGGGCAAATGAGTTAAACGCTTATTGATTGGCTGCCCTGCAGCCTTTCAAAATGCGCCATTAAATCGCCGAACTCCAACACGAACATACAGTGGAATGTCGGTGTTCGGGTCTGGGGTCCAAAAAATTTAAGCAGTTCTCTAAAACCAATAGATGCATGTAAAATCAAACATATTATTTCGTAATTATTTCGTAATTTGCAATTCCCAAGGACTGAGTTGTTTGCAGAATACTTTAAAATGACTTGGAGAAAACTGGAAACATGCATTCAGAACACACAATATGGCATGCATTCAGAACACAAAGCGGCAAAGGAAATGGCAGTGGACAAAACAATACGGTCTCCCATCCATGACATAACTTCAGAAGCCCCTACAGTCCATATAATATTCATACTGTTCTCCCCTTTTATTCTTTGAAATTAACATCTGTTTGTCTGTTTTTAAGGATAACCATCAGGAGTTGCCTGGTCAACATAATCATTGTATCCAAGGTGATAAGGCACACTTCCTCGATTTCACACATTGTTAGGTCATCCAGCTTAATTGCACTGTAAGCTTCCATAATGGGGAATATTTGAGCAGTCTTCCAGTCTAAATAACTGTTTGCATTTCTATTTTTACTTTTATTGCTTTCATTTCTTTTGTTTAATATGTCTGTCAGTTTTTTATTTAACCCCTTAGTGACAAGACATTTTCACCTTGACTTTCCCTTGGTGACAATGGCTGTTTTGACATTTCTAGGGTGTTTGTGTTTAGCTGTAATTTTTTTCTTTCTCACATACAGTACCCACACAAATTATATGTTGTTTTTAACGTCATAAGAAGGGCTTTCATTAGATACCATTATGTTCATCATATATTATAATTTACTACAAAAAAAATCATAAAATATGATGAAACATTTTAAAAAACCCACTTTTTCTAACTTTGACCTAAAATATAATTTACACAAATAAAATCATTAAAAAAGACCCCATCTAAATAGTTTCTAAATGTTCTCCCGAGTTCAAAAATATGCATGTTTCCATATTTTTCGGTATTTTTTTGCGAGTTATGGGGCAAAAACCAAAAATAGTGTTTTTTGTTTTTTTCCTATATTGATCTTTTGACCCCAACCCGAACCCAAAATTTAACCCTAACACTAAATTTAACCCCAACTCCTTATTATATCCATTAATATTTTTTAACTTTAATTTAATTTTAACCCTATCCCTTATGCTAAAAAATATTTAATTTTAACCCTATAGGCTAATACAGCTAAATAACCAGTTTTTAATTAATTAAATATGTATTTTAAATATTTTCCATTGCAATGCTACTAAACTACCACTAGGGGCAGTCAAGTAGCATATTCAGAGCGACGGAAGTGAAGTTACTTTCACTTCCGAAGCTCAGACCGGCAGAGGGCTTAGCCATATTGACAGAGCAGCATGCTCCGTCAATATGGCTCGCCACGATCGCTCCGTGGGGCGATCATGGGGGTCCTAAAATAGAAATTTCGGTGCTGGCTATTGCCTCGATGTCGAGGCAATAGACCAGCACTGTTAAAGCGAAAACCGCTTCATTCACTGCAGGACGTGCCAGGCACGTCCTTTGTCGTTAAGGGAGTTTCTCCCAGGATGTGCCTGGCACGTCCTTTGTCGTCAAGGGGTTAAACTACTGGCAGATTTTTTCAGTCATGCCTATGACAGCATTTATTCTGGGTACTTAATCAACCCACCAGTACTAAGGTGGAGTCTTTAATCATTTCAAACTTATTAAGTAGTAACCCAAATTATTTCCTCCAGCTTATGACTATGTGCTTTTGGGCAAGAAACGCGTCAAGCTAGTCTGCCTATTTTTGTATTATCTCTTTATGTAGTTTTTTTTTTTTACAATGTGCTGCTTTTTAAACCTATTTTGATTAAAGGATTACTTTTTATGGGATCCAGCTTGCAGTCCTTGCAGTTTTTCTTTCAAGTTTTGTTCACTTTCCAAGCCTTTGCCGACGAAAAACTCCGACCCATAAGAGGACCCACCGATTGGAAACAAGGTGTGCTTTACTATTGGCTATCCCGTCGAAAGTTTGGGTTTCACCCCTTTAAATCTTTTTATACTCTAAATAGACCCATAATATCACAATTAAACAAAACTTTACTACACAGATTACAATTCAGCAATATCAATTTTATAAATATGTAATCAATGAAAATATACTTCCCAACAATGATGATCTCTCATAGACTGTTGTATCTGTTGTAGACTATTCAGTGATTTATTTGTGAGTTAAGGTGAAGACTTGGCTTATGTTGGCTAGTGGTCTCAGGTTTATTATGCACATCAAAACACTAACTTGCTTCTCCTTTGTTGGCCAGTCTGCCAGTGGAGGAATGAATGTGCTTTACTCAAATAACGTAGATCCAGGAGCTGAGTTGAACAACTTTCACAACAATATTCCGGTAGACTTTGTTAGGATCCTTTGTTCACTTCTATTGTAAAACTATTTCTTCTTTTAAAACAAACATTTTCTCTCTTTAGAAATAATATTTTTTTTCATTAGCAATAATCTTTATCAGCAATAGATTCGTCGGTGCACTTTGAACTTGTCTTTTGTTGGCTGTACACCTTTAATCTAAATGAAAATAAAACTCAAAAATATTCCAGTTAGTAACATGCAACATTGCATGTTGACTTATTTGCTTTACATTAAAATATCATTACATATATTATCACTCCTAGCTTGTGTCGCAAAATAATAGGACCACTCTTATGTTCTATAACAAAATTATTATCCTTTTTATAATTCTCCTAACTGAGTATGATGAGTGTAATATAGAACTGATAATAATAATCACTCACTGTTAATAATCACTAACACATCATTAGTGATTCAGACCTCTTTCTGGAACTGCAGAACTAATAATCTATGTTTAATAGTGAAAAAAATGATAGGCGCTTAACAATAAAATATGTGGATAAATGCAGCAAACACTAGTGTGACTTCCCCAAAAACAACACAGTATATACAATAGTAAAGTGGTGAAGTGTTGCGCAAAGTTAAACTGGGTAATGGTGAAAGTGAGAAACAATAAAAATGATGATACTTATCCTAAATAGCAGACAAACTCATAGACAGGATATATGCAAAAGAAAAAAACTAAACAAAAACAATAGTGTAGTATAAAAGACAATAACGGATATATCTGTAGCCGTGACCCCCAATGGTATTAGACTCACGTGGTCTAGAGCCTCAGAACCGGCTCTAGGTATAATCCGTAGAAGGACTAAAAGTCCTATAATCCACAGCGGCAAAAAATCACTCTCCCATAAGCAGTAGAATCTTAGATGTGGAGTTTATCTCAGAAGGGAAGACAAATAGGAACCAGACATAGTGAAGTATATAACAATAGGGACAAATTTATTGGCCCCCTGTAATCTTGAGGCTTCCATTAAAACAATAGAACAAGGGTATATAAAATCACCAGTCTTGAAGTGTTAGATAGTAGGTCCGCTTGGGAAGAAATAAATGGGAAATCCACGTGGATAAAATCTGCAGAACAACAGCAGAAAAGCAGCAGGACGGTAGATAGTAGCTGTGAAGTGAGGTAGTCTCATGTGGCGTCACTCCTGTGACGCGTTTCGCCTCGATCGGCTTCTTCTAGGCAGTAACGCCCACACGAGAAGTCAACGTTTATATGCAGTCCACGTGATTCGTTACTACTGCAACGTGTGCAAACAGGGCGTCGTATGTGTTATGACAACGTTAGTTAAGGGAGTGGCTCTAATTAGACAGGCATAACGGGGAAAATAGTCTAACCCAGGAATACAGCAGATAAATAGTATAGACATCGTAAAAAATATCAAATATGACTCCAAATAAAAAGATAAAAGATACACAGATATAAAAACAATGGTTAACTAACTTTAGAGGTTTTACACAATAAATATATAGCTCATAAAATTAGCAGAAAATATATGAATATAAAAACATGATAGTAAAAAACACAGACATTTAAGCAATAGGCATAATATATGGTACAAAAAACATGAGAACATATAAATATACAGTGGCACAAACAACAGCATGGGCAATATTGCAAATAGATCCACACAGAGATCAGCAGAAAAAAGGAAGCATATTTTCAATATACAAATCTAAGTGTCATTCTTAACACTAAATAAACCTGAACCTGATTCAAAATGTATAAGGAGGAAAAGATATCAATGAATATGATTATTATATAATGTTTTTCAAATAATACAGACAGGTATAAGCACATACATAACGTAAAATAAGCAGTTAGAAATCATAAAGACACCAGGATGTTTCCAAAAAGGGGCGGATTTGAGAAAATGATGTAGTTCAAAGTCTGCATTGAGAATTCTTGGTGTCATAGTATCTAATTCAAAAATCCACCTCATTTCTGCCTGCCCGAGGGTTTTGATTTTGTCCCCTCCTCGCCAAGATGTTTTAGGTTTATCTATGGCCATAAAGCATAATTTGGATGGATCTTTTTGATGTGCAACTGTGAAATGATGGGAAACACTATGCTTCTCATAGCCGTTTCTGATGTTCCTGATGTGTTCTGCAATGTGGATTTTTAGGGTTCTGGATGTTCTGCCTACATAGTGTAGTCCGCAAGGACACCATAGCATATAAATAACCCCGCTAGTCTCACAAGTAATAATATCTCTAATTTTATAGGTTTTTGCAGAATGAGGATTTTTAAAATTACATAGAGTTTTGGTTTGCAAATTATTAGTTTCTTTACATGCTTGACATGTCCTTCATCTGTGGAAACCGATAAGTTCTCCAAAAAAGTTTTTATTGGACTGCTTAGTTTTGTCAGTTTTCAAGAAACTATTGCTTAAGTGATTCTTTAAAGAAGGGACACCCTTGTATATAATTCTGGGACTTGGGCCTAATATAGATTGCAGACTGGGATCTTGACGTAATATATGCCAATATTTATAAATAATATTCCGCATATATTTATTATTGCTACTATAATCCATAATTAAAGGTACTCCTTGCAGTTTCTCTTGTGGAGTCTCCAATTTTGCTCTCAAACAATCTTTCCTATCCATAAGGCCAATTTCTTGAATGGCCTGTTGGTTAGGATGTGTATCGTAGTTTTTATTCGCAAACTTATACTTCAGGATATCTGCCTGTATTAAAAAAATCTTGGTTGTCACTGCAATTTCTTTTCAATCTAAAGAGTTGGCTCTTTGGTACATTGATGAGCCAAGGGAGAAAGTGGCAGCTGTCTGCCTCAATAAAACTGTTGGTGTCCACTTTCTTAAAGAAAGTGCGAGTTTGGATATGGCTAGAGTCGTGGTAGAGTTCCAGATCTAGAAAATTTACTCTTTCCCTACTATACTCTGCTTT
Source organism: Pelodytes ibericus (assembly GCA_036172795.1). Classification (NCBI taxonomy): domain Eukaryota; kingdom Metazoa; phylum Chordata; class Amphibia; order Anura; family Pelodytidae; genus Pelodytes; species Pelodytes ibericus. The sequence goes on along the minus strand of CM069866.1, from coordinate 37,949,326 downwards.
TAACTTAATATCCCAAATATTAGAATTGAGGAATGTAAGGAAGGAATCTAGGGACACAGAGTCACCCTTCCAGATGAAAAAAAGGTCATATATATACCTTTTGTAAAGTATCAAATTAGCAGCCCAGATATGTTCTCCATATATAAATGTCCATATATAAATGTCAAGGCCATGAAGAGATTGGCGTAACTGGGGGCAAATTTCGTGCCCATGGCCGTACCAGTTAGCTGCAGGAAGAATTTGTCCTTGTACAAGAAGAAGTTATTCTCAAGTATAAGATAAATGCCTTCCAAGATGTAGTTAATTTGGGGCTCTGGCATGTCAGATGTATTGCTTAAAAAGAAGCGAACTGCTTCACATCCCCTATTATGTTGGATAATGGTATATAGTGAGCTAACGTCACATGTTACCAACAGATAGTCATCCTGCCACTTAAGATAGTCATCCTGCCACCGTCTATTTCTCGAATAAGGCTGATGGAGTCTTTGAGATATGATTTTGTATGTTCTACATAAGGTTGTAATAGACTGTCAATTTACTCTGACAGACGTGATAAAAGTGAATCTACTCCTGCTACAATGGGTCTACCAGGGGAGTTAGTAAGATGTTTATGTATTTTTGGTAGAATGTAGAAGACCGGAATCTTCGGATGTAGGGGGTTCAGGTACTGGAATTCTTTTTTGTCCAAGATGTTCGAAATAAGGCCTTTATCTAGAAAGTGCGCGAGTTTAGTTTTAATTAGATGAGTAGGATTGGACTCTAAACGTTTGTATGTGTTTGTGTCATTAAGCTGTCTGGTAATTTCGGTGCAATACTGAATTTTATCTAGAAGCACTATTCCTCCACCCTTGTCTGCGAGTTTGACAACTAGTTCTTTGCCTACTAAAGGTACACCGGATACGTGTTTACCCGTCACTTTTAAATTAGTAGAGAAATTAAAATCAAATGCGAAATAGGGACTCTGGAAAGATACCTAAAAGAAAAGATCACTCCCAGAGGCCTTTGCTTTTTAAAGCAACCTACTATTTACCAAGAAGACAATACCCTCCTCACTTTCTGGGATAAAATGCTGGAGGAATGTTCCAACAAATTAATAGAACTTATTATTCGTTTTAGACAGGACGATTTATCCAAGATCGATCATGATCTTAGGAACCTAGAAAGTAAAAATTTCACCCCAACGTCCGAATACTTTTTTCGATAACTATATGTCTATAATCAAGAATAATTTGGGGAAATTGGAAAATGACATCATTGAAGGAAAAAAGAAAAAACTATATAGAGATCAATGCGATTATACTAACAACAAAGTAAGGAATTTCTCCAGGGAATCCACAGAATGTGCTAAAACACCTAGAATGCAACAAGATGTTTCTAATAGTACCGAAACCCCAATTTTTTTTCCGTTTAGAGCAAGAGGGACTGAAAAATCCTTTAAAACTGAACCGATACGTCATTACCCACACCACTTTTCCAACCAAAGACAACAACAGCAATCCTATAAAAGTTATCCACAACAAAGACAATACCATTAATATAGACCCCACACTCAGAGACCTTACCACCAACAGCAATACATTCCTTATAGAGATAGAAAGGTCAATTTTGAGCCAGAATGGAAACATGCAAAGAGAACCTTTAGAGGACCACAGACACCCCAAGGCAACTTTACCAACCCTAATTACATTCCGCTCAAAAATAGATTTGAAACTCTTGCCAATTATCCCCAAGAACAAAATTCTTCTTTTTTAGATCGAGGCCAATATTGGCACAAGAAACGGGAACTCAACGTAACGACATCTCCCCAAAAAAGGGGCAGAAGCCCCGTTATAGAGGAACCAGAGCAGGATCTAGAGTTCAGCAAAGAAAAAAAAGGAAGATGGTAGAACCAGCAGGCATTTTCAATCTCAGCAGTCATGTATTACATTAGATGAAACTAGGATTTTAAATAGAGGTCTTAAATTTGCACCCTCAGTTGGGATCAATAAGTTCAATACATACATTGATATACAGAAAATTGTTCGCACTATTTGTCTAAAGAATTTTTTTATGAAAAATCCCATAGAGAAAACACCTATTAGTCAAGATAATACATATATTCACAGTTCCCTGAAAAATAAATCAACCTTTTATCCACGACAGATGAAGTCGGACGAAATTAAAGCTTTTGAAAAAATGGTCGTCCAAGATCTTAAAAAGGTCAAAAAATGTAATACATTTCAGCATAATCTATCAGGGGGAGAGATTGCAGCACTTAAAACTTTAGTAGACAAAGAAGAACTAGTTGTCAAACCCGCAGACAAGGGTGGAGGAATAGTGCTTCTAGATAAAATTCAGTATTGCACCAAAATTACCAGACAGCTTAATGACACAAACACATACAAACGTTTAGAGTCCAATCCTACTCATCTAATTAAAACTAAATCATATCTCAAAGACTCCATCAGCCTTATTCGAGAAATAGACGTTCTTAAGTGGCAGGATGACTATCTGTTGGTAACATGTGACGTTAGCTCACTATATACCATTATCCAACATAATAGGGGATGTGAAGCAGTTCGCTTCTTTTTTTTTATTTTTTATTTATATTCTTTATTTCATTATATCACTTTACAAAATATAAAATAGCAAACAGATACATTCCACATTATTCCATTTTGTAATAATCCAATAAAACATGCAGGATAATCTGTTGTACACATTCATTCACAGTGTCAGGGTTCAACACTAATGCATTTAAAAGTCATTATTTTTGTGCTTATATTCCTCCTGCCTCCTCTAGAGGTTTCCCTACCTTACTTTGCTTGTATTCCTTCCCCTCTGTTTGGTGTCAGGTGGACTCGTTACCTTTTGCTCACACCCAGGTTAAATAGCTGCAGTTTCTGGCAAACAGTGCTTTTGCATTGAAATTGGTGCCTGATTTCTGAGAGCTGCTGCTTCTGTTCTGACCTTGTCCAGGAACTGGGAATCTGAACCTGAGTGGCTCAACCATCTCAGTAGATGATTTTCAGCATCTCCTGAGACCCTCTGAGTACATCAAGATCTCTTCAGCTAAGTTATTCCCTTTAAGCTACCCTTCTCATTTCTCACCCTCACTAGGGTGTTCCTTACTGCTTAGCTACCAACCTCTGACCTCACCCTCTCTCGGGTGTTCCTGCTTAGCTAGCCTTCTCATTTCTCACCCTCTCTAGGGTGTTCCTGCTTAGTCACCCTCTCCAGGGTGTTCCTGCTTAGTCACCCTCTCCAGGGTGTTCCTGCTTAGTCACCCTCTCCAGGGTGTTCCTGCTTAGTCACCCTCTCCAGTGTGTTTCTGCTTAGTCACCCTCTCCAGGGTGTACCTGCTTAGTCACCCTCTCCAGGGTGTTCCTGCTTAGTCACCCTCTCCAGGGTGTTCCTGCTTAGTCACCCTCTCCAGGGTGTACCTGCTTAGTCACCCTCTCCAGGGTGTTCCTGCTTAGTTTACCCTTGCCACTGGCCTTAACCCTTGCCTCTGGCCTCTTCCCTTGTTTAACTCTCTCCACCCCTACCTTTGCTTTGTTTACAGTCCCTGCTATAGCTCTTTGTTCTTACTGCAGTTCCTACTCATACCCTTTTCCTATTCTGCAGTTCTTTGCTAAATTCCCTCTTGTCTTTCCTTCAGTCTTTATTCCAATACCTAGCTCTGTTTCTTTATCTGTTCTCCCTTTGCACTATATTTAACATGCAACCAGACACCTCCACTATCCCTGCACTTAAACTCCTACCTGACCTGGTGAAGGCCCTGACACACAGTCATCTCCCATATGTCATTCATCCTGTCATTCATCCAATGGGGGGGGGGGGGGGTCCCATCCAGGTCGGCGCCAGCAGTCAAGTCGCATGGGGGCCCCTTCCACTCACTTTCTCAATGCCTCAGATTCCTCTTATCTTGGTCCAAGGGGACCATATTTTCCTATGTGTTGGCCCTTTGCGCTATAAAACCCCGATTCCATCTCCATTTGGTATTCTATTTGGTTAAATACTGAGGTCCAGGGAACTGTGTCAGGGCACTTCCAAAGTCTCGCTATTACCATCTTAACAACCAGAAATATATTTACCAGAAGTTTCCTCTGTTCAACCCTGTAGGAATCTAAGTGCATATGGAGCAGGAACATCTGGGGGGGAATGCTATCCCTGGTGGGAAACATATGTTTTATTTTCTCTATCATCTTTATTTTTATTAAGTTTAAATGGTCACACTTCCACCATATGTGTAAAAAATCGCCCATTTCTCTTCCACATCTCCAACACAATTCGGAGTTTTGGCTTGAAACCTTGTGGAGCTTTGTCGGAACCCAGTACCACTGATATACCAATTTGTACTGTAGTTCCTGCAGAGCCACACTGTGAATTGTTTGTCTGACAAAGGTTAATGTTTGCCACCATTCTTTTAATGAGATTGAAGTCTGCAGCATCAACTCCCATTTAATCATTGTGTTTGATTTATCTGCGGTCTTATCACTCCTAAGTAATTTAATTGTACGAGAAATTTGTTTTGGTTTAGAAATAGTTTCCAAATAGTCATCAATTGGATGGCTCCCCATTATCTCCTTTTTATTTATATAGCTTTTTATTCTTAGAAAGGTAAATAGTTCACTTCCAGAAAGACAGTATTTCTGTTGGAGCAATGGGAATGGAATTATTTCATGGGCTTGCATAATATCTCTCAATGTTGTGATATCATTACCTAGCCATCCTGAGATCTCCAAATAAGTTATATCATATGTTAAAGTTTCAAGTGGGGTGTTGAGGGTTAGTTTATTCAGAACTCCCAGTCTTTTCTTACATTTATCAATAGTGATCAGTCCATCTCTTACAATTGTATTTTCTGTCCCTTTCCTACTTATATATTTTGTATTGCTCCAAAAGATTTTATCTAATCTGTAGGGACAAAAATCTTCCCCTTCCATCTGGAACCAGTCTAGATTGGTCGATCTTTTATTTATCCAATCCATACAATGGGAAATCATACATGCCTCATGAAGATCTCCAATATCAGGGAATGCTACTCCTCCTCCCTTTGTTCTTCTTTTCAAAATTATTTGTGGGATCCTGGGTTTGCGGCTTTTCCAGATAAAATCTACAAACATCCGCTGAAACTGAGTCAGGATCTTATGCTGTACTCTGAAAGGAATCGTTCTGAACAAATATAATACCTTAGGAATGACATAAGAGTTCACTATATTTATTCTTCCTATCCAGGTAGTCTCTAGACCCTTCCATTTAATCAATTTCTGCCTCCGTTCTCTCAGAAGTTCAAGGTAATTATTCTTGTTAGAGCCCCTGTAATCAAAATCTAATCCTATCCCCAAATAATCAATCTTTTTTTCTGCTCCAATCAAATTTATGTTGTTCTTTAAGTAGATCCAACTTTGAATTGTCCATATTTGCTGTTATTATTTGGGTTTTACCCAAATTTATTTTATAGTTTGAGAATTTGGAGAAGTTGTCTATTAGCTTTAATACTTCCAATATCGAAATCTCTGGTCTGGCCAGGGACAGAAGAACATCATCTGCGTACAAAGTTATTTTGCTTTCCTTATTCCTTATCTGTATTCCGTGGATCCCCTCGTTTTCTCTTATCATAGCAGCCAAAGGCTCTATTGAGAGAATATACAAGAGCGGTGCCATGGGGCATCCTTGCCTGGTACCGTTACTGATAGCAAAATAGTCCGATAGAAACATTGGGCCCGCTACTCTTGCTATCGGTTCGCAATACAGTAACATAATATTATTTTTAAAGGATCCGATTATACCAAATCTCTCCAGTACTCTATCCAGAAATCTCCAGCTGGGATCTGGTGAGTATTGATTTTGTGCAAAATATTAAATATCTTTCTTGTATTGTCAGATGCTCCTCTGCCCTGTACAAACCCAGATTGATCCCCATGTATTAGATCAGGCATAATCCCCTTTAATCGATCTGCCAGTATCTTTGAATAAATCTTTAAGTCAATATTAATAAGGGATATTGGTCTATAATTGCATGGATATTGGGGGTCTTTGCCCTTTTTTGGGATGGGGTAATCGAAGCTGCTAACATCTCTTTGGGGACTCTCTCTATTTCTAACATGTTATGGAACGTTTTCAATAATGATGAAGCAACTACCTTGACAAGTTTTTTATAAAAGGGTGTCGAAAACCCATCAGGGCCGGGTGCTTTGGCCGATTTTAAGTTATTGATGGTATCTATTACCTCTCTAACAGTTATTGGGGTGTTTAAACTTTTAAATTTTTCAGGAGTTATTGTGGGGATCTTCAGACTTCCCAAAAATCCATCGATCTCTGCTCCAGATGGCTCAGTTTTATTTAAATTGTAGAGGGAGCTATAATATTCTGCAAATGCTTGAGCAATTGCATTAGGAGTTAGATGTTTCCTGTCCCCTACTATAATTCTCTTTATGTTTTTCTTTCCTGTTTGGTATTGTCATTTTTTTGTAATTGATTTACCTGATCTGTTATTTTCGTGATAGCATTTTTGTTTCAAGAATAATATTGTTCTATTTATTTTCTCAAATGTTTGAGTCTTTATTTTCCCTTTAATTTCTTGTATTTCTGCTATTAATTTACTATCTACTTGTATTTTATTCTTTTTTTCTAGCTTTGCTAATTCTATGTGTAATTCGGCTAGGGATTTCCCTCTTTCTTTTTTTAGCTGTGCTCCCAACTTCATAATCAAACCCCGCATATAGCATTTAAATGTACACCAGACAGTTGTTTGTGTCACTTCCCCGTTTTCATTTACCTTAAAGAAGGTTACTGCCTCTGAGTTCAGATAAGTCAAGTTTGCGGCAGAGTCCAAGATTTTTTCATTCAACCTCCATTTATTTCTAACCCTATAGTCGGGATTCTTTTTCAGATCTATTCTCAATGGAGCGTGGTCTGACCATGTAATAGGCCCTATTTCTAATTTCACCACTCTAGCCAGATCGTTCGCCTTCATTAAAATTAGATCTATTCTTGTGTATGTCTGATGTACATGTGAGAAAAAGGTATAATCTCTCGCCTCGGGATTAAGCATACGCCAACAGTCATACAATGAGTTACATTGAAGAAATTTCTGAAGACCCGAGGGATTCCCTATCTGTTTTGGCTTCGCACTAGGGTTAAGTTTCCCATTTCTATCCATGCAAACCCAGATCTTCCCGAGATATATATATTTCACAGATCCTTTTTATAAATTCTTCCAGTTGATTTTGCTGTATTGCCTCTGGTATTCCTCTAATTCTAATGTTTTTCCTTCTGGATCTGTCTTCCAGGTCAGTCAGTTTAGCCTCGAGTTGTTTTACTTTATTTTCAAGTGTTTTATTTTCCCCCGATAGTAAGGAAAAATCTTGTTGGATACTTTTTATAGCTGTTGCTTGTGTGTTTAGAGATTCCGCCAGTCGGACCACTTCTTCTTTCAGCTCTGTTACGTTTTTTTCAAGATCTTGTTTAATTTTTATATACAAAGTGTCCAGCATCTCTGTCATCCCCTGTTGTGTTATTACTTGTCCTGTGTCGTTGTCCTCTGAGGATCTTGAGGTATCCATCTCCCTCAGTTCTCTCTGTTCCAGCTGCATTGATTTCCTTTGTTTTAAATGTGCTTGAGTCGGGGATTTTGGGGAGTAGAATTGGTCTATTGGTTTATTTCTTTCTTGTGTCTTACTCTTATCTTTTTCCTTCTCCTTTTGCTTGGTCTGTTGGTAACATGTGACGTTAGCTCACTATATACCATTATCCAACATAATAGGGGATGTGAAGCAGTTTGCTTCTTTTTAAGCAATACATCTGACATGCCAGAGCCCCAAATTAACTAAATCTTGGAAGGCATTCGTCTTATACTTAAGAATAACTTCTTCTGGTATGAGGACAAATTCTTCCTGCAGCTAACAGGTACGGCCATGGGCACGAAATTTGCCCCAGTTACGCCAATCTCTTCATGGCCTTCTGGGAAGAGACATTTATATATGGAGAACATATCTGGGCTGCTAATTTGATACTTTACAAAAGGTATATAGATGACCTTTTTTTCATCTGGAAGGGTGACTCTGTGTCCCTAGATTCCTTTCTTACATTCCTCAATTCTAATATTTGGGATATTAAGTAAACAGCAGAGTATAGTAGGGAAAGAGTAAATTTTCTAGATCTGGAACTCTACCACAACTCTAGCCATATCCAAACTCGCACTTTCTTTAAGAAAGTGGACACCAACAGTTTTATTGAGGCAGACAGCTGCCACTTTCTCCCTTGGCTCATCAATGTACCAAAGAGCCAACTCTTTAGATTGAAAAGAAATTGCAGTGACAACCAAGATTTTTTAATACAGGCAGATATCCTGAAGAATAAGTTCGCGAATAAAAACTATGATACACATCCTATCCAACAGGCCATTCAAGAAATTGGCCTATGGATAGGAAAGATTGTTTGAGAACAAAATTGGAGACTTCACGAGAGAAACTGCAAGGAGTACCTTTAATTATGAATTATAGTGGCAATAATAAATATATGCGGAATATTATTTATAAATATTGGCCTATATTACGTCAAGATCCCAGTCTGCAATCTATATTAGGCCCAAGTCCCAGAATTATAAACAGAGGTGTCCCTTCTTTAAAAAATCACTTAAGCAATAGTTTCTTGAAAACTGACAAAACTAAGCAGTCCAATAAAAACTTTTTGGGAGAACTTATCGGTTTCCACAGATGCAGGACATGTCAAGCATGTAAAAAAACTAATAATTTGCAAACAAAAACTCTATGTAATTTTAAAAATCCTCATTCTGCAAAAACCTATACAATTAGAGATATTATTACTTGTGAGACTAGCGGGGTTATTTATATGCTATGGTGTCCTTGCGGACTACACTATGTAGGCAGAACATCCAGAACCCTAAATATCTGCATTGCAGAACACATCAGGAACATCAGAAACGGCTATGAGAAGCATAGTGTTTCCCATCATTTCACAGTTGCACATCAAAAAGATCCATCCAAATTATGCTTTATGGCCATAGATAAACCTAAAACATCTTGGCGAGGAGGGGACAAAATCAAAACCCTCGGGCAGGCAGAAATGAGGTGGATTTTTGAATTAGATACTATGACACCAAGAGGTCTCAATGCAGACTTTGAACTACATCATTTTCTCTAATACGCCCCTTTTTGGAAACATCCTGGTGTCTTTATGATTTCTAATTACTTATTTTACGTTATGTATGTGCTTATACCTGTCTGTATTATTTGAAAAACATTATATAATAATCATATTCATTGATATCTTTTCCTCCTTATACATTTTGAATCAGGTTCAGGTTTATTTAGTGTTAAGAACAACACTTAGATTTGTGAAAATATGCTTCCTTTTTTCTGCCGATCTCTGTGTGGATCTATTTGCAATATTGCCCATGCTGTTGTTTGTGCCACTGTATATTTATGTGTTCTCATGTTTTTTGTACCATATATTATGGCTATTGCTTAAATGTCTGTGTTTTTTACTATCATGTTTTTATATTCATATATTTTCTGCTAATTTTATGAGCTATATATTTATTGTGTAAAACCTCTAAAGTTAGTTAACCATTGTTTTTATATCTGTGTATCTTTTATCTTTTTATTTGGAGTCATGTTTGCTATTTTTTACGATGTCTATACTATTTATCTGCTGTATTCCTGGGTTAGACTATTTTCCCCATTATGCCTGTCTAATTAGAGCCACTCCCTTAACTAACGTTGTCATAACACATGCGACACCCTGTTTGCACACGTTGCCGTAGTAACGAATCACGTGGACTGCATATAAACGTTGACTTCTCGTGTGGGCGTTACTGCCTAGAAGAAGCCGATAGAGGCGAAACGCGTCGCAGGAGTGACGCCACACGAGACTACCTCACTTCACAGCTGCTATCTACCATCCTACTGCTTTTCTGCTGTTGTTCTGCAGATTTTATCCACGTGGATTTCCCATTTATTTCTTCCCAAGCGGACCTACTATCTTGCACTTCAAGACTGGTGATTTTATATACCCTTGTTCTATTGTTTTAATGGAAGCCTCAAGATTACAGGGGGCCAATAAATTTGTCCCTATTGTTATATACTTCACTATGTCTGGTTCCTATTTGTCTTCCCTTCTGAGATAAACTCCACATCTAAGATTCTACTGCTTATGGGAGAGTGATTTTTTGCCGCTGTGGATTATAGGACTTTTAGTCCTTCTGCGGATTATACCTAGAGCCGGTTCTGAGGCTCTAGACCACGTGAGTCTAATACCATTGGGGGTCACGGCTACAGATACATCCGTTAATGTCTTTTATACTACACCATTGTTTTTCTTTGTTTTTTTTCTTTTGCATATATCCTGTCTATGAGTTTGTCTGCTATTTAGGAGGTGTATCATCATTTTTATTGTTTCTCACTTTCACCATTACCCAGTTTAACTTTGCGCAACACTTCACCACTTTACTAATAATCTATGTTTGCTGGCCCTAATCAGTAAACTCTGACACAACATCAGAATAGGCTGGAGCTACCTCATTAAAAATAAGAGGCATGGCCTGTCAAAATAAATATTTTATAAAGAATTCACAATTGATACACATACTTAGTCAAAATTATTAACAATAAAAATGTATCTCTTGACCATTAGGACATGTACTATATGACCATAACACATAACACATAGATAACTTCTCACCCATACCCCTCACTTCACAAAAAAAGTTTTTGCAGCCACTGCTAGAATTCTTTTATCTGCAAATAGACTAGCAGATAGAAGGGGAAACGAAGGGGGGTTTCTGGAGGAACTTTCTCACACAACAAAAACTGTCTGAATTTATACAATTAACTCTTATAACTCCAACACCACAGCATGTTTAAGATCATGACACTTGCTAATTCTTTCCTCTAAACACTGACAAACGTACATTCTCATATATTAAAAACTTGTCTTGTATCTAAACTTTCAAACAACATCTCAATATTCTCTCACCATGTATCACATGGGGTACTTTGCCTGAATTATAACAAAAATTAGAATGTAACAAATTAACATTTTTAGCATCATGTGTGTGTGTGTATATTAACTGTATATAAATATTTTCGATGTGTTAGCTCTGTATTTATTTAAATGTGTATTGCTCCCCTGCTGGCATTCTGACTTTCCCTACAGTTTGAACATTATATTCATGTATCACCAAAAATGTAAGTAGCACTGTAAAAATAATTCTGGTCACACTAAAAAGATCAAAACAATTACAGTATATGAAAGTTACCGCAGATTATTTTGGATGGGCAGGGAGTTTCTTTAAAACACTGATCAATACTTTTCAGTATAATCTAAAAATTCTGCCTCTCATTGCTATATACCATTTATTTCACATTATTACTCATGTCTTCCTTCTCAAATTAATATTGACTTAGCCTAACTGTCATATTCTTAACCCATAACATCTTCTCTTTCTACATATGTGCAACATGACCTCTGTCCTTCTCCAAAATACAAAAACCATCTAAATCCAGCAACTGCCATTTCCATGTGCCACAAAGCCTTTAACAGCTTATCTTTAAACACAAAATTCACTCCTCAACATATTACGAATAAACATTACTCAAGTCTTTCTTGAATACCAACTCTGAAATTCTACTTTAATCTAAAGCACATCTGTACCTACAAATAACTTAAAATTAAGAAATATTCCCTTATCTATTTTATCTAGAGTGTTGGAAAATGTGATATCTTATCTTGGGAAAAATCAAAACCCATCTTCAAAATACACTAAAAATTCAAATACAAAAATTCTTCCAAACTACATCAAAATTAGATATATGTCAAGATACCCAAATACAAAAAGTAGGAATGTATCCTAAACAAATAAACATTTGTAGAACCTGTTAATTATTTAGAGTCTTTAAACAAGTTTTAGAGTGCTTTGCTAGAACATAAAGTTATAACCTGTGTTTTACAATATCCCAAAGGATGTACAGCTGGGAAGATTCACAGCAAATAATTTTGATACAATAATAAAAGTATTTCTTTTTACCCTCATAGTTTTGCATAATGGCTCAGCACATGTAGATTGAATAAAAAGAAACCTTTATAAAAAAATTAAACAAATAATGACGTTTATGACATTTTACAGCTATTATACTGTCCAATGGATCGATCATGTATATTTAACATGATGTCCAAGTGAGACATGGGGTAATATATGACTCTTGCTGTTTTACACACAAATAATTATATTTTACTTACTTAAAGATGCAGTTTTGCAAGTGCAGAAGCGAATTAATTCAAAAACGATGCAACCACTAGTAAAATTAATGACTATGACAAAATAAAACAACTCTGCAACTTTTCTACCAAAAATAACACAAAACTACAGTAACTATTGTTACTCTTCTGCTAGAACTCATTTACTATAAAACTCAAAAATCACTGAAGCGATTATACTAGCGGCTTAAAGTGCCTGATATTAGTGAGAGTTCACAGGTTGAGTGTTCTAGGAGATACGTCCTCTCTACTCCACTAAATATAAAACACTTCCTTTTGTAACATCTCTATAAAAGCGACTGCTGCTTTGGGCTTTTGAAACAAAACTAGGACATTTCTCCACTCTTGTGGTAAGATATTTCCCTGTAACACTGTTTTTTTTTTTTTATATAATCTTTTTATTTGCAATAAAAACACAGAAAACAAACTAACACATACATGATTTACAAGCAATAGATACATAGTTAGATACTGATCCTTTATAACATTATTGTCATATATTTTTAGCGGTACAGTCAGCATAGAACTCTCGCTTAACTGCAAAATGCGACCTATGCATACTATGTCCAATAATAACAATACATTGAAGCAAAAATCATACAGAAACATACATTCACAACCATTCATACTATGACTCTATTAACACTTCCCAAGAGACCCTACTCTTGGTAATCTGGGCATCTCCATCAGGGCCGTCTTTAATAGTGATTGGACCCTGGGCAAGCATTTGCTTGGGCCCCCTGGACCCTGCCCCCTCCCCTGCATACAATCCCGCCATCCATCGCAATGTTATACCCCCCCCCCTACACACACATATGCCATAATTGTTGTGCCATTCAGATGCCAGTAATATTGTGCCTTTCAGATGCTAGTAATATTGTGCCATTCAGAGCGCAGTATTATTGTGCCAGTCAGAGCCCAGTAATATTGTGCTATTCAGAGCCCAGTAATATTGTACCATTCAGAGCCCAGTAATATTCTGCCAGTCAGATGCCTGTAATATTGTGCCAGTCAGAGCCCAGTAATATTGTGCCAGTCAGAGCCCAGAAATATTGTGCCAGTCAGAGCCCAGGAATATTGTGCCAGTCAGATACCAGGAATATTGTGCCAGTCAGATACCCAGAATATTGTGAAATTGAGACCCCAGTAATATTGTGCCAGTCAGATGCCTGTAATATTGTGCCAGTCAGATGCCTGCAATATTGTGCCATTCAGAGCCCAGTAATAATGTACCAGTCAGATGCCTGCAATATTGTGCCAGTCAGATGCCTGCAATATTGGGCCAGTCAGATGCCTGCAATATTGGGCCAGTCAGAGCCCACTAATAATGTGCCAGTCAGATGCCTGCAATATTGGGCCAGTCAGAGCCCAGTAATATTGTGCCAGTCAGATGCCTGCAATATTGTGCCATTCAGAGCCCAGTAATAATGTGCCAGTCAGATGCCTGCAATATTGTGCCAGTCAGATGCCTGCAATATTGGGCCAGTCAGAGCCCAGTAATATTGGGCCAGTCAGAGCCCAGTAATATTGGGCCAGTCAGAGCCCAGGAATATTGTGCCAGTCAGATGCCTGTAATATTGTGCCAGTCAGAGAGCAGGAATATTGTGCCAGTCAGTTGCCTGTAATATTGTGCCAGTCAGATGCCTGTAATATTGTGCCAGTCAGAGCCCAGGAATAGTGTGCCAGTCAGATGCCTGTAATATTGTGCCAGTCAGATGCCAGTAATATTGTGCCAGTCAGATGCCTGTAATATTATTCCAGTCAGATGCCTGTAATAGTGTGCCAGTCAGAGCCCAGGAATATTGTGCCAGTTAGATCCCAGTAATATTTTGCCAGTCAGAGCCCAGTAATATTGTGCCAGTCAGAGCCCAGTAATATTGTGCCAGTCAGAGCCCAGTAATATAGTGCCAGCCAGATGCCCAGTAATATTGTGCCAGCCAGATGCCCAGTAATATAGTGCCAGCCAGATGCCCAGTAATATTGTGCCAGCCAGATGCCCAGTAATATTGTGCCAGCCAGATGCCTGTAATATTATGCCAGTCAGATGACTGTAATATTATGCCAGTCAGAGCCCAGTAATATTGTGCCAGTCAGAGCCCAGTAATATAGTGCCAGTCAGAGCCCAGTAATATAGTGCCAGCCAGATGCCCAGTAATATTGTGCCAGCCAGATGCCCAGTAATATAGTGCCAGCCAGATGCCCAGTAATATTGTGCCAGCCAGATGCCTGTAATATTATGCCAGTCAGATGCCTGTAATATTATGCCAGTCAGATGCCTGTAATACTGTGCCAGTCAGCCCCCCGCCCCCCCCCCCCTTCCCTAGTACTTACACTTCACTGCTCCGTGTCCCCCGCCGGATGTCTCCTCCGTGCAGTCTTCCCTCTTGCACGGAGGAGGGAAACAGTCACCGGATGTGACGCGATGTCACATCCGGCTTCATTTTTTTTTTTTTTTCGGCCGTCGCATCCATTGGATGCGGCTTGCCAAAAAAAAGCGTTCACAAGCGCAATGCGCTGTGAACGCGGAAAGAAGGGGCTGGGGGCCCACGGGACAGCTGCCTTGGGGCCCCCCCCAGGAGTAACTGGGCCCAGGGCAGCTGCCCCGCGTTAAAGACGGCCCTGATCTCCATAGACAGGGGGAGCACGACTTGGTACTTCTCCGTGTAAGACCTCTTGTTCCCCCTCTTCCCCTCATCAACCTCCCCCCCTACCTCCCCCCTCCATCCACCCTATATCTCAAAAGGATCTCCTGATTCTACCCTCAGTGCTGACTGTGAATAAAGAGAAAATGAGTGTAACAGATCCCTCTGTTTTGCATTGATCCACAATCTATGTTGTATCAGCCAACGTCCATGCTACCTGGGACCCTCTACCCTTTGTTTTATTCTATGATGTCCCATCATCCATTTTGCCTTGCACTTAAAGACAAAAACTGTTTCTGTCCCTTTAATTGTTAATATGTTTGTCCCAAGTTGTTTGGTTCATACAGATATAAGCTTTATTCATGGTTTTATTCATGTGTGACACAAAATCATAAAGTTATAAAAATGTATAAGTTTGGAGATAATTGAGTAGATACTGTTAGAAATTCAATTATCTCCCAAGCAGAGGGGAGGGAATATGTGGGATGTAACCATTGTCTGATTGGTTGATGCCTATTTGTCTGTGGGCGTCTCCCTTGCAGGAGAGCACTATATAAAAGCAGAGTAACTGCCATTAAACGGCAGTTATATTTCACCCTCAATCCAGAGTCTTGTCTCTTATTGGGGTTAACCGCTATACAGCTATTCACGCTAGCTCTTGTAAGTGCTACTTCACTTGAAATACGACTGGATGCTGAGAATCCTCCTCACTGATCGGGAAAGGACACCCTCCAGTGGTTGAAACCCCTCTGCTACACGGGGTAACCGCAACAGTGGTGGCAAGCGGTGGGACGGTCCTGTCTTCCCAGAGGAGGTGCTACATCTATGGAGTATGAGAGACTGAAACAGCCAACATTGAAGGATTTGCTCGAGAGCCGTGGGCGTTCAGCTAGCAACAGACCGAGACGGGAATTAATAGCTGAACTGGTCGAAATGGACCAAAACAACCTCATGGCTAACGCTAACGCCCCAAAAGGAGAAGAGGACGAGATCCAGAGAATCGTGCAAGGAAGGCTGACCCTCTATGGGCCAAATCCACCGACAGAAGTGGTAACCCAGCTTCTCAACGCAGCGATGGAGGAGGCAAGGGATAAAAGAGCCTACCATCTACAGGTACTGACCACACCGAGATCAGAGAGCCCAACAGTACTACCGATGGGACCCCTCAGTGAGCGGAAAAAGGTACCATTTGCTGCCTTTAAAGCATACCAAGAGACTGATGGAGAGATAGATGGATATTTGGCCGATTTTGAAAGGCAATGTGTGCTACACCAGGTGCCGCCCGAGCAATGGGCTACAATTTTGTCGGGCAAACTGTCGGGAAAAGCACACAAAACTTTTCGTGCCATTCCAATAGAGGATGTTAAAAACTATGCTATAGTAAAGGAAGCGCTACTGTATGCTATAACCCCTGAAGCATACCGGCGACGGTTTAGGGAATCTAAACGGAAAGGAGGAGATTCCTACTAAGAGTGGGCCTGTACTTTACACAGGACCGCATCTCATTGGGTACAGGGTTGCCAAGCCATTACTGGAGAAGTTTTGCAACTGTTCCTACTCGAACATTTTATAGGAACACTTCAATCGGGCCTGAAAGAATGGGTCCAGGATCGGCGGCCACTCACCCTACAGGACGCAGCGCATCTAGCAGATGAGTATACTGATACCAGACAGCCTGAACCTACCATTGTACGTCCACGTCCTGAGCCGATCGTGACAAAACCACCCCCTAGGACGGAGTTCCGTGCTCCGGTCCCTGCAAGCCCGGCCCGCTACTCTGGGCCCCCCAGGTTCCAGTCGAACCAGTCCCAAGTACGGTGCCATGGATGCCATCGGCTGGGGCACATCAGGAGCAACTGCCCTATGGAACCCCCCAGGACCACCTGGGGACGACCGTCCAACCGACCCCAGCATACATCAGCTGCTCACTGTTTGGAAACTGCAGCCGAGACGGAGGAGTACTTAGGGGTCCTATACGAGGCCAACCCCATTCAAGCCGCCACTCAGGATAACAGGCAACAGCACCGCCAAGAGGTGCTGGTCAATGGACAACCCGCTCAGGGTCTGGAGCCACAATAACGCTTATCCAAAAACACTTGGTTCGCAACAACGACCGCACCGGAAAGACTGTTGCTGTCCGAGTCGCCGGAGGAGCTGTTAACCGTCTCCCCGCTGCCCGGGTCCATTTTAACTGGGGAGCTGGAGCCGGTACTGTACAAGTGGGAATAATGGACAACCTCCCAGCCGAAGTCCTGCTGGGCAACGACCTTGGGCCTCTCACCTCAGCCTATGCCGGATAGCAGTTGACCTGATAGGGCCTCTTAAACGGCCTAGTCCCTCCGGTAAGAGATTTATCCTTACCGTGGTGGACTATGCAACCTGCTATCCCAAAGCAGTCGCACTGTCCAATATTCAGGCGGACACTGTGGCCAATGCCCTGGTCGGGATATTTGCTAGGGTGGGCTTCCCGAAGGAAATCCTATCCGACCAAGGGAGCCAGTTCACCGCTCAACTGACTCATCAATTGTGGAAAGTCTGCCAAATCAAGTCTCTACTTAGCTCCCCATACCACCCCCAGACCAACGGCCTCTGTGAGCGTTTCAACGGTACGCTTAAGCAAATGTTGAAAACGTTCACAGACGAATACCGTGACTGGGAACGTTTCCTGCCTCACCTCCTGTTCGCGTACAGGGAGGTGCTGCAGGAATCCACGGGGTTCTCTCCTTTTGAGCTACTATATGGGCGAAGGGTGCGAGGCCCCCTAGACCTCATTAGGGAGCATTGGGAGGGAACTGCCAAACAAGAGGGAGCCCCCATCGTATCATATGTGCTACAGCTCCGGGACCGCATGGAACAGCTAGCACGGATGGTTAAGGAAAACCTCCAAGCGGCCCAGGAGCAGCAGAAGGTATGGTACGATCGGGGTGCACGCCAGCGGACGTTTCAGGTGGGACAAAATGTCCTAGTACTGAAGCCAACCAAAAGTGATAAGTTAGAAGCAGCTTGGCAGGGCCCTTACACGGTGGTAGAGCAACTCTGCGATACCACAAATGTAATCGCCAGCGACCAGGATGAGAAAATCCGCAAGGCATTCCACATTAATATGCTCAAAGCCTATCAAGAAAGGCCCGAGGACATAACTGCTGTCTGCGCCCCAACCACTGATGATACAGACAGCTTGCCGCTACCTGACCTCTTGAGTAGACAACCCCAGACTAATCCCCTTAGTCAGATAAAGCTAGGGGACCGACTGAAGGCCACTGAGAGGGCACAGATACACTGCTTAATATCCAGTAAAAGCCACACGTTCTCCTAAGAACCAGGGTTCACCACACTAGCCACCCATAGGGTGGAAACCCCAGGACAGGCTCCACTTAGGCAACCCCCATACCGGATACCTGACGCCGTCAGAGCCAGTATGAGGGAGGAGATCCAGGAAATGTTGAGGTTGAAAGTCATTGAGCCCTCTGATAGTCCCTGGGCATCACCAGTAGTCCTAGTACCTAAGAAGGATGGGACTACTCGGTTCTGTGTGGACGATCGGTGGCTAAATTAAAAAACTGTGACAGATGCCTACCCTATGCCCCGGGTGGATGAGTTATTGGATCGCATAGATAGGGGACGATATCTGACCACCATTGACCTCTGTAAGGGGTCCTGGCAGATTCCCCTTGCCGAGGAAGATATCCCCAAGTCGGCTTTTGTCACCCCGTTTGGCTTGTACCAGTTCAGAGTTATGCCATTCGGGATGAAAAACGCCCCAGCCATGTTCCAATGCTTGGTGGATAGACTCCTTGATGGCTTCCAGGATTTCGCATGTGCGTACCTGGATGACATTGCGATCTATAGCGAGTCCTGGGAAAAGCACCTGAGGCATGTGGGGGCAGTTCTGGATCAAATTCGGGCCACTGGCCTGACTCTGAAGCCAGACAAAAGCAATATAGGCATGGCGGAAGTCCAGTATTTGGGCCACAGGGTCGGGTGTGGGCGACAGCGGCCAGAGCCTGCCAAGATAGAAGCTGTCGCTAACTGGCCCACACCCCGGACCAAGACCCAAGTCCTGGCCTTCCTAGGGACAGCAGGGTATTGCAGACTGTTTGTCCCAGATTACAGCGCCCTAGCTAAGCCCCTGACTGACCTCACCAAAAAGAACCTTCCCAGACAGGTCCTGTGGTCTCCAGCCTGTGAATCTGCGTTTCAAGCTCTGAAAGACGCCCTTGTACATGCTCCTGTGTTGGCTGCACCAGTCCCTAACAAACGTTTTATCGTTCACACAGACGCTTCCATGTTCGGACTGGGGGCAGTTCTAAGCCAAGTGGGCGAGGACAGATGAGAACACCCGGTTGCTTACATCAGCCGCAAACTGTTACCCCGGGAAGTGAGCTATGCGGCAGTCGAAAAGTAATGTTTGGCTTTGGTTTGGGCGCTGAAAAAACTCACCCCCTATTTGTATGGGCGAGAATTCACCTTAGTCACAGACCACAACCCCCTGGTTTGTTTAAACAGAGTGGCCGGGGACAATGGACGATTATTAAGATGGAGCTTAGCCCTACAGCCCTATAATTTTAACATCCAATACCGGCCCGGGACACAAAACGGTAACGCGGATGGGATGTCCCGCCAGACGGAACTCAGGCCATAATTTGTCGTCCAGACAGCCTCCAGTTGACCCGAAAAGGATCAAACCGGGTCTGCTGGAGTGTTCCACAAAGAGGGAGCCATGTAACAGATCCCTCTGTTTTGCATTGATCCACAATCTATGTTGTATCAGCCAACGTCCATGCTACCTGGGACCCTCTACCCTTTGTTTTATTCTATGATGTCCCATCATCCATCTTGCCTTGCACTTAAAGACAAAAACTGTTTCTGTCCCTTTAATTGTTAATATGTTTGTCCCAAGTTGTTTGGTTCATACAGATATAAGCTTTATTCATGGTTTTATTCATGTGTGACACAAAATCATAAAGTTATAAAAATGTATAAGTTTGGAGATAATTGAGTAGATACTGTTAGAAATTCAATTATCTCCCAAGCAGAGGGGAGGGAATATGTGGGATGTAACCATTGTCTGATTGGTTGATGCCTATTTGTCTGTGGGCGTCTCCCTTGCAGGAGAGCACTATATAAAAGCAGAGTAACTGCCGTTAAACGGCAGTTATATTTCACCCTCAATCCAGAGTCTTGTCTCTTATTGGGGGTAACCGCTATACAGCTATTCACGGTAGCTCTTGTAAGTGCTTCTTCACTTGAAATACGACTGGATGCTGAGAATCCTCTTCACTGATCAGGAAAAGGACACCCTCCAGCGGTTGAAACCCCTCTGCTACACGGGGCAACCGCAACAATGAGTGCACAAAAAAAATAGGAAAAGGAAGAAGGAAGAGAGAAAAAAAAATCTAAGGTGCTAGGAAATTACCTATAGGGGGGTCTCCCGTTCCCCTAAATTCCAGTGGTGTGTCTATCTATAGACACTAATTGCTTGAAGCTTGTTATTGGGTGTCAACTGGGCCTTAGAAACTTATGTGAAGGTGCCTCGGGAGATGAAAATGGGATGTGGATTAAAGCGTGGGTTGCAGACGAAGTCCTCCTGTCCATGTAAGCCCAAACCACATCCTATCACCAGTCATACTAAGTCCAGATAAATCTCTCTGGAGGGTTTCATGGGTCCGAAGTACAGACAAGGGGTCCAGTCCACAACCTTCCTATCCGTCTATGTGAATGCTAGGTGCTTGAACTACCACAATCTTGCTTCCAATTATTTATCCACTGCTTATACTGAGCTGATGTTTTCCCTGACATATTCCTCGACCAGCTTAAATCCGTTTCCATTCTCAATTGATGCAGCAACTGTTCTTCCATCTGTATTGCTATCAGTGATAAGCTGGATTTCCAGTTCCTAGTTATTATTATTTTAGTAGCTGTAAAACAGGGTTCTATCCTTTTTAGTTAATTCTTCCATACTAAGATGCAAAAGAGTTGTCTTGGGGTCGAACCTCGGGTTCACTCCCAGTATTTTTTAAATTCTAAAAGTATTTTTCCATAGTGTTTTCACACATAAACATTTCCACCAAATATGTACAAATGAACCCTCATTGTCCCCACATCTCCAGCAGTTTGGGGGGTAGCTCACATACATTTTAGAAAGGTTTTTTTGAGTCAGATACCATCTATGCATCAATTTGAAATGGCTTTCAACCAAGTTCAAGCAGTGGAAGGACTTTGATACTTGAGAGATTGAATTATTCCACTCTTTCATCGATATATTTGTTTGAAGCTCTCTTTCCCATGCATCTTTAGCTGCCGGGGAGGAGAGCTTCTGACCATTGTCTAGGAGATGTCTACATTTTGAGGCTACTCTATGGACCTTATTATGTGAGAAGACACTCTCCAGCTGGTCAGCTCCTTGTCCCAGCTCTATTAGGTGGGTCTGTAAAAAGTGTCTAACTCGCATATAGTCATATTTATCTTGCTCTCCTAAACCCAACTTAGCTGCCAACTGTTCAAAAGGGAGTATTTCATTATTAGCTACTATATTGGAAATACAGATTCTTTCTTTCTGCTGCCATTTACTTAATGATACGGTCTCCATATTAACTTGGATACTATCGAGAGTAGAAGTTTTTAAAATGTTGTTCTTTAGGCCCAATATGTTCTTTATTAGTTGCCATTCTTGTATTAGTTGGGACACAGTTATTGAGCTGATCTGTAAGTTAGATTTATTTCTATCATAGTTGTTTATCCATAGCAGAGTTTCCAACTCAGTTTTCCTACAAGCCTCTGCTTTGATTTTATACCAAGGTTCTGTCTTAGAGTCTACTTCTTGCAGTCTATATATATGTGTCAGGATATTTGCCTGGTATATAGCACTAACATTTGGAAATCCCATACCTCCTGCCTTAGTTTTCCTTGTCAAGATATGTTTAGCAATTCTAGGTCTCTTGCCCTGCCATATATTTGAGTTAATTGCAGATTGTAACAAATCTAACCAAGCCTTCGGAATTCTGAGGGGGATCATGCTGAACTAGTAGGCCCACCTGGGAATAAGATAATAGTTAATTGTGTTTATTCTTCCCCACCATGAGATTTCCAAGTGGGCCTACTCCCTCAGCTGTCTATTAGTCTCCTTCATCAGTGACATAACATTTCTTTCCATTAAGTTTGCCACATCCACTGTTATCGTTATACCCAGGTAAGTAAATTACTTCTGTGTCCATTGAAAACTAAACTCATTTGCCAGTTTATTCACCATAGCTTGTTCTTCGTTTTTGGGAATGACAGTTGTTTTTGTTACATTAAGCTTATAGTTCGAAACACAGCTATATTTAGTTATCTCCGCCAACCACGGGGAAGAGAGTGTTCCGGATCCCCAATCGTAAGCACGACATCGACGGCATATTGGGAGATCTTGTATTTATATATCTTATCTTACAATATCTTACATTGTTTGTAGAGAAACCCTTGATCTCTGTGTTTCTTCTTATATTTATGGCCAGTGGTTCAACTGAGAGAACGTACAAGACAGGGGAAAGAGGGCATCCCTGCCTCGTACCGTTTCCCAGACTGAACCACTTGGCCGTGATATATGGGCCCATTGTCCTCGACACTGGTCTTGAGTATAGAGCCATAATGGCCCTGTGTATCCAGCCGTTGAGGCCAAATGCCACCAGGACCCTACTAAGGTAGCCCCACCTGACCCTGTTGAAAGCCTTCTCCGAGTCCAATAACAGGGTCAGGAGGGGCAGCCCTGTTCTGTCCACCTGATCCCAGACATCTATCATTCTTCTCACAGTGTTAGCAGAGACTCGGCCAGGGATAAAACCTATTTGGTCAGGGTGGATTACCGATGCCATAATACTTTTCAATCTTTGCGCTAAGATAGTTGAGTAGAATTTAGTGTCTACTTTAATCAGCCATATAGGTCTAAAGTTCTTAACATCTGTGTGGTCTTTGTCTGGCTTAGGAATCGGCAGAATGTTGGCACTAAGCATTTCCTCATGGACCTTTATTTGGGAGGTACACATTTACGAGTGTATAAACTCTGTTGTTAATTTTGCAAATTAATATTATATACCGTCCCTCTGGGTCTAATATTTGGCAGAGGATTTCTTCCAGAACTAATTTAGAAAAAATGATAGCCACACCCCTTTTCCTTTTATCTTTCATTGAGGCTTGTATTATAGTAGGAAATTTTTTCCCTCCCCAGTTTTGTTTTGTATTCTCCAACCAGTGTGTTTCCTGAATAAAACCCACATGGGTCTCCAATTTGTTTAATGCATTATATAGAAATCCTCTCTTTTTTTGCGTGTTAAGCCCCTGAGCATTTACTGACAAGATGTTAATCATCGTTTAGGTTGCTACTGTTTATTGACCCCCAGCCTGTACCCGGACCCATATCACCCACAGACATACATACATCCTCCGGGACAAGTCTAATGTGCTCATTGGCTATCGTCCCACATTCATACAATGTGGAGGCAAAAGCCCCCCTAGAACTCTTCAGGAAACTGTTTTCAAGAGTTCTCCGCGTACTTTACGCACAGCCGATCGGCCAGAGGGTAGGAGCTAGATTTCTATAATAAAATTTAAAAAAACTTAATATTAAATCAAGACATTCACATAAAGTTATTGTAATCTATCCATTCATTCCCTTATGCTTAAGGGTAAAAAATAAATAGACAAAAAGAGATAAACGCTGAGCATAGTTATTAAATCAAGACATAGTCTCAGCAATTAAAAAAAAAAAAAATAATTCCCCCTCCAAAGTGTTTTTCTTTAAGAGATCTGTTTTTCCTTTAGCCATTTGTGGATTGCGTCCGCCGATTCGAAGCCCCCCATGTAGTCATCTCCAATGACCATCAGCTTTGCTGGGTGCTTCCATCTAAATCTGATTTTATTTTTCATCAGGATGTTTATTGCCCCATTGAAGTTCCTTCTTTTTTCTCTTGTTGCATAATGTAAATCCAGCAATACGTGTACATCCAAAAATGTGTCCTCTTTCTGTTTCTTCTGCCTTGCTGCTTTAAAGACCTGCTCTTTAAACTGAAATTAATGGAAGCACGCAATTATATCCCTCGGTGTGTCTTGGGGAAGGTTTGTTGGTCTAGGCAATCTATGGCATTTATCCAATATTTCACTGTGCCCATCAAGGGGGAGGTCAAGAGATTTAAAGTATTCCAGTAATAGTGCCATAATGTCGTCTGATTGTGATTCTTCCTTGATATTCCAGAATATGAGATTGTGCCGTCGTGAGCGATCTTCCATATCGCATAATTTTTTTTCCAGTGCGTCCACCCTTTTTATTAACCCCTTAGTGACATGACTTTTTTGGCTTGTCCGACGCTTGGTGACATGGTCTGTTTTAACATTTCTGAGGTGTTTGTGTTTTGCTGTAATTTATTTCTGTCTCATTTAGTGTACCCGCACAATCTATATATCGTTTTTATCGTTATAAGAAGGGCTTTCTTTTGATACCATTATTTTGATAATAGCATATAATTTGATGTAAAAAAAATAATAAAATATGGCAAAAAAATAGAAATTTTTTTTTTTTATGACTTTTATTTGAAAAATCGTATACTCATGTACAAGAGACAACAAAAAAACACTGCTAAAAAGTTTCTAATATATGTCCTGAGTTCAGAAATAGCCCATGTTTTTATGTTTTTGTGATTTTTTATTCATGTTACAGGGCCAGAACTATAAGTGGTGCAAAGCTATTTTAAAATTCTTTCTTTCAAAATTAGCGATAGTGACATTGTAACACTGATTTCTGTACTAAATCCATGAATGACCCCCAACATGTACATATTTTTGAAAACTAGACCACTCAGGGCATTTAACTTGGGGTATTTTGACACATTTCATGTAGCCATTTTACCACCAATCTATGCCAAAGTTTGCAGCAAAAAATCTTTTTTTTTAATTTTTCACATATATTGCAATTTAGGTAAACATTACCTTAAAATGTGAAGGGGTATTTCCAAATAACACCTCAATATGTGTTCAGCAACATCTCCTGAGTACAGGGATACCACCCATGCATAGGTTTGTTGGTTGGTTTTGGGGCTAAAAGGCCACATTTAGGGGGTGCGCATTTTGGTTTTCCAACTTGGAATTCTGACATGCAGAAAACTTGTGCCCATGTCCCATTTGGGACATTTTTGAAGCCAGAAAGTGTATTCTACCCCACAAAACCATATATTTTTTTAAACTAGACACCCTAGGGTATTTCAAATGGTAGTATTTTAACACTTTCCATGCACTAATTATACTACCAGCCTATGTCAATGTTTTGGGTAGTAATTTTTTTTCACATACATTGTACTTTGGGCATGAATTCACAGATCCTGTTATATGTCAGTGCCAAACAGCGCCTCAATATGTGTTCAGCAACATCTCCTGAGTACAGGGATACCCCCCATGTATAGGTTGGTTAGGTTATTTGGGGGTTAAAAGGCCACATTTGAGAGGTGCGCTTTTTGGTTTTCCAACTTGGAATTCTGATGTGCAAAAAACCTGCGCCCATGTCCCATTTGGGACATTTTTGAAGCCAAAAAGTGTATTCTATCCCACAAAACCATATATTTTTAAAAACTAGACACCCTAGGGTATTTCAAATGGTAGTATTTTAACACTTTTCATGCACTAATTCTACCACCAGCCTATGTCAATGTTATGGATAGTAATTTGTTTTTCACATTCATTGTACATCGGGCATGAATTCAGAGATCCTATTATGTGTCAGTACCAAACAACACCATAATATGTGTTCAGCAACATCTCCTGAGTACAGGGATACCACCCATGTGTAGGTTAGTTAGATTATTTGGGGGCTTAAAGGCCACGTTTAGGGGGGGTGCATTTCCAACTTGGAATTTTGACATGTAGTCAGCCTGCGCCCATGTTCCATTTGGGACACTTTTGAATCCTGTCAAAGTATTTTACCCCATAAAACCATATATTTTGGAAAACTAGACATCCTAGGGTATTTAAAATTGTGGTATTTTAACACTTTCCAAGTGCTAATTCTACCACCAACCTATGTCAAAGGGTTGGGATGTCATTTTTTCCCCACACACATTGTAGTTCAGGCAGGAATTTTCAGATTCTGGTATTTGCCACTGCCAACCAACACCTCAATATGTGTTCAGCAACATCTCCTGAGTACAGGGATACCCCCCATGCATAGGTTTGTTGGTTTGTATTGGGTCTAAAATTCCACATTTAGGGGGTGCGCAATTCCAACCTGGAATTTTGACATGTAGTCAACCTGCGTCCGTGTCCTTTATGGGATATATCTTTGAAGCCAGCCAATGTAATTTACCGCCACCAAACCATATTTTTTTTTATCGGTAGACCCCCATCACTACTTGTGGCAAGGGCTCAGCAGCCACCGATACATCGCTAGATGATGTATCAGAAAGCTGAATAGGGTCAAAATCGAACCCTGAGTCCGCGGCCTCAGAATCAGTGCGTAAGCAGTGATCTCGAGCAAAGAAGGGGTTAATAAGAGCCTATCTAGTACTGTAATACATTACAGTACAAATAAATTAATCCATAAAACAGTGCAGACAGCAAAACATACTGTTGCTGTGCAAGATTACTGCTTACACAGTGATGAATGGCAGGGAAGGGGTTAATACACAGTGAAAGACTTTCATAAAACCTGCCAATTTTATAAAATGTTATTTTATATCACTAATACTGATCTGTCTCTTTCCGTCACAAAAATGTAAGTGAGGAGAGGGAGGCAGATCAATATTTGTGAATATTGATCCGACCAATTTTGATCTGACCAGGGCGAATGGTGAGCTTAATTGAGAAATCACCAAACCGCCTTTGCCACTAATTCGCTGTTACTGATCGCTATGCACTCAGGCAGCTTAAAAAAAAAAAATCTCAAATATTTTTACTTTACATGTAATCCGCTAGCGGGTATGTGTAAAAAAAAAAATAAAAATAAAAAATATGCAGACAGATAAAAATTGCTTTGGCGTCAATATCATTGCGTAAGCAGTGATCGACGGCAAAGAAGGGGTTAATAACTCTTAGAAGAGCCTTTTTAGTACTGTAATAAATTACAGTACAAAAAAATTAACCCCTAAAAAATGCACAAACAGCAAAAATAAATGCGCTGATGTGCACGATCACTGCTTATGCAAGATCAGTAGCAGGGAAGGGGTTAAACGCAGGGAATTGCTTTAATAAAACATTTTTTATTGTTTTATTATTTGTGTGTTGTGTGTTTATTGTTTTTTTTAACTTTTACTTACTTTTAGAACGTTGATCTGTCTCTCTCGGTCACTAAAAAAAATGTGAGGAGAGGGAGACAGATCATAACTGGTCAGATCAATATAGGGTTAATATTGATCTGACCAGTCAGTGGGGATGTTCAGCAGAACATCCCCACTGCCTGTCAGTGTGCCTGGCAGTCACTGATTGCCTCTGTGAAGAGGCAATCGTGTGACAGACAGAGAGCACAGGAAGCAGGTACTGCATCAGGAGGTTCCTCCTGTGCTCTTGACCTTAGTAGGGCAGCGCCATCTTGGTCACTCTGTGCCTTTAAAACCGGCATTTCGATCGCTCTCCAGTGCGATCGAAATGCCGACGGGCATTTTTTTTAGTATTGTACGATGCTTCCATACGGAAGCATCGTTACAATACCATCAGAGCACTGAAAGCGGAAAAACTCCGCTTTCAGTGCTCGTTTTGACACAGGACGGACTAGGTTCGTCCTGTGTCACTAACGCCTCTGCACACAGGACGGACCTAGTCCGTCCTGTGTCGCCAAGGGGTTAAGTGCTCGTTGGTGGCTTGAACCTTTATAT
The DNA here is from genome assembly GCA_036172795.1 of Pelodytes ibericus. Lineage (NCBI taxonomy): Eukaryota > Metazoa > Chordata > Amphibia > Anura > Pelodytidae > Pelodytes > Pelodytes ibericus. The sequence goes on along the minus strand of CM069866.1, from coordinate 37,921,593 downwards.
ATTGCTGTGACAAGGCTTCCATTTTGTCATCTGTAGCTTGCAGTTTGATAGAGAAACAGTAAAGGTCATTTTTAATCTCTTGTGCGTTGTTAGCCATCTCATCTTTAAGTTCATCTAGTATTGTTTTGAGGCTAGATTTTACCAATTCGGGTGTGACCATCTGTGGCTCATCGTCCAGGGAAGTAGAGTCTTCCATCATACAAGGATCCATAGTGCTCTTATTCCCTTATTTCCTGCTTATCTTTGACTTTTGGTTCTTTAGTGTCCTTCCTCTCCCGTCTGTTAGCAGTCTTTGTCTCCAGTGTTTTTTTTTAGGCCATTCTGATGTTGCTTTCTCTTAATACTCTTTATGCTCCTTCACTCTCTTTTGCCCTCCTTCTCTTCTCTTCTCTCTCTGTGCCCTTCTCTTTCCTTCCCCTTGCTTCCCCTTTCTTCCTCTGTTCTCCTTTAAAGACTTGCAGCATCGTTGTAGGAAAGGATGGGCACTGTCTTTGTCAACAACTCCCAGTTACTCCGAAGTGGTTGCCTCAGTAGGTCTCTTATATGCTCTCTTTGATTCTTGAGCTATATCAGCCTCCTCAATAGGGTAAAATAAGTATATTTTGTGGGTTCACCCTCTATTTAGGGCACAATATTTACAGACAGCCAAATATTTGCGCACAAAGGAACCAACACCCTTGTAGAAAGATTGGAGCCAAGCAATTGTTTTTTCACTGCTTGTCTTTCCTGCCCTCTGTATTTAAGAGTCTTTAGAACTTTGAGTAATGTATTCTCACTGGAGAGTACCCAGCGATGTACTGTTGCCTCATCCAGGGATGAAAAAAAAAGAACCTCAATGAGACTTATTGTATCCCTACCTAGGTCTCTGGGCTTTCCAGACTGGTGAATTATGTTTTGTACAGATAATTGTTTTCTCTGTGCAAAACACGTTTATTAAGCCACGTAATTCACTTTCTGCTGGAAGTTTTTTCACACCCTCTGTACTTCAAAGAGTATTTGGAGTTTGATTAGTGAGTTCTTACTGACAGATCTGCTCAATGCTGATTTGTAGATGCAGCTCTACTTCAGCTTGGGATAGAGAAGGTCTTTATAATCATTTTATTATGCCTCCCCCAGTCTCAAAGAATTGCCAGCAGGTGGGTTGTATGTTAGGGAATCACAGTATATGTCCACCCGCTCTCTTTTCCGTGAAGTTCAGCACATTTATGTCACATCAGATATATGTAGATATCAGTTTATTGATTACTCATTTACTGTAAATCCAATGCAAAGATATCTAGGCCCAAAAAAAAACACAGAGCTCTGATATGATGTCTCCGTCAGCGGGTCCTATGGGTCCCAACTCCTCCTTTCCTGCAGGTATTTATCTCAAAAGGCATAAGGCAGAGTCTGGCTTACCCCAATCCTCCTGAGGGCTTCGACTGAGGGGGCTAGTGGAGCAGTATTTTTACAGAATGTTCTTCCGCCTTCCCTTCCCTAGACAGTGATTATACTGTGTCGCCTCGGTTGAGGTTTTTCCGCTGCTGTCAGTCTCGCCTGTAGTGTCCCCCAGCACCATCAACAACATCTTCGAAGACTTTCCACATGGCCCGCCAGACTAGGCATTCTTACAACTCTTTAACCCTCCGGTCGGTCCTCCTCTCGGAGCGTAATTGACGTCGACTATGTCATCACGCACCACCCCTTAAAAAAGACACTGTAACACTGTTGTCCATTGCACAGACATCACTTATAAAACTACAATTGTATCTTATAGAATTGCAGTTGTAAGCAGTTGCAAATATTTAAAAAATATGTTTTACAGGAGGATCTTCATCCTCTGTTATACAGCATATCCCAGATACACAACTTCAATTCCTAGAACTGTTGTCTTCTAACTTATAGATATGTCCCAGACACACTAGATAGACTGAACACTCTTATATTTCAGTTTAAAAATGCGATGGTATAATACTGTTATACTCTATATATTCCATTTCTACTATAACCTTAAAACACTGTGTACTGGCAGGGAGACAAATAAAACATACCTTAGGGCCATTGACACAGCAGTTAACTCCTTATCTGACAATTTACATTCCTTGCTCTACTGTGGGGGCTCTGGGCAAACAGGGTGCTGGATACAGCTGATCTGTCTTAGCTTTCTATGGGCAGGTCTCTTAGGGTATTTAGATTTACCTTTGATAATTTTCTCTCACTTTTGGTTTGCCTTTTTTAATTATCCTGACATTATCATACTTGAATTAAATACTGTGGTCACATAAATTTGTGTGCAATTTCATGTATCGTCATACAAAGAGTCATCCTTCAATTTGCCTTTCTCACAACATTTTGCAGTTGATAAATCACTGACTATCTGTCCCATTATGGTACAAACCAACCAAACTAAACAATAGAACAAGTTATCAACACACAGTTTATTTTACAGTCTTGTGCACTTAATTGATGTTCACCTCTCACCGCGGAATGTTAAGAATTCAATGAACAATTTAAAAAATAAATGCCCGAATTCTATATCAAACAGCCTGGTTTATTTACACACAAAACATCAACACGTGTCCTTGGAACATCTTCAAGGATTTCACTGAAAAACTATCCGTGACTTAGAGCCTTTTAATATTATTGGAACATCCTCAATAATGACTCTATATTAGCCGGTACAACATCAGCTTATACTGGAACCTACCTCAGTATTTAACTATTGCTAGCACAACCTTAGTAGTTAGTTATTTGGCAGTTGCGACCTGTCTCTATTAGCTGGTACAACATCAGTTTATACTCCATACAGGGATTTATTTTGTTTTTTTAAATAGAGACTTTCTCAAATATTAAGAATTCAGAGAAACACTGGTAAATCAGAGATGTATAATAATACACATATACTCACCTGGTCTGTCTGAAGTCCACTTCTGACACCAGCTGAAAGGGACCAATGCATAGGGGGTCTTTATCAGCAAGTCTCTGGTAAATGGCAATGTATCACTGATTTGGATTCATGTGGTGGGAGTTGACAGCATATCAGTGAACGCGTTCGGAGAGTAACTTAAGTCTGACACAAAGGCCTTTTGTTAAGTAACTCTGAAGTTTATTGTTTGGACAAGCAGTTATATAGAAGCAACAAGGCGTTTGCTAGTGCAAGATGATTGGTTAATATTTGGTGCATAAAATGGAGTACAAAAGGGGTGTAGACATGGAATACATACATGTTACAAATATATATGTATATAATTAACTAAAAGTAATATATCTTTGGTTCTTTGTGCCTACTTAGAATAATAAAAAAACTCCTGAGATGCAGACACAGGATATGACTCCAGGTCACTTTCTCCTTCTCTCCAGCCTTCACTGAACAGATAAGATTAGGCCTTCCTTAGATTTACAGTTATCAAGGACTAACTGTATGTGTGTGTACATTATGTGGTAGGTACAGAGGAAGAATGTGCTCCCTTAAAGAGGGGAGGGGGGGGGGTGTTAACCGTTCCCTGAAGTTAACTCTTCTAATGCCGAATTAACTCTTGTTATGCTGTTAACACAATACATATGAGTTACCCCTAACAAAAACTCTAAGAAATCAGCAAAAACATGTCCAAAACCATTCGTGAGTAAATCAAAATATAGGAGTATCTAGTAATATAATATCTAGTTTAGTAAATTCCCACTTATAACATTTAAAATACTTTCATTTAATGTCCAGGGGCTTAATTATCCTCAAAAGAGGGGCCATTTATACCAGTTTCTTACACAAAACATTGTCGACTTAGCATTCATACAAGAGACACACTGGACTATTCCAGCGAATACAATCAGGAGACACTCCAAGTTTTCAAAAACATTTCCTGCGAATCTACAAGAGAATAAGAAAAAATGTGGAGTAGCCATAGTCATTTCGAGCAAAATAACATTTGAACTGATATACGAGGAGTTGGATGTAAATGACAGATTTATAATTTTAGTCTGTAAATGAAATTATATGGTTTTTAACCTGGTAAATATATATTGTCCCAACCAATCTCCAACATGGTTTCTCAATAAACTATACATTAGAGATGGGCAAAATAAAAAATTTCCATTTCCATTCGGACGAAAATGTTATTTATTTCGTCCAAAACTAATTTCATCCATTGCTGCATTCGTTTCAGATGAAATTCATTCATTATTTTCATTTCGTTATATTCATTCGTAAGAATGGAAAATAATTCACCTATTGGAGAATTCGGTTCAAACAGTCTAATTAATACGAATTTCATTCGAATTTCATCCCCTACCTTATGCTATTGAGCTGTTGAAATTTGTCTCTTTCATCCAAATTCCCCAACCTTCTACTATGTATTGAATGAACATAGGTGAAATGTTCATTCATCCGAATTGAATGGTGAAATGAATACACGAATGGACGAAAATTGTCACTTCAATAGTATAAAGTTGGAGAATTCGGTTGAAAGAGTCGAAATTTTCGAATTTCATCCCTTACCTATGCTATTGAGCTGTTGAAATTTGTCTCTTTCATCCGAATTCCCCAACCTTCTACTATGTATTGAATGAACTTAGGTGAAATGTTCATTCATACGAATTGAATGGTGAAATGAATACAGCAATGGACGAAAATTGTCACTTCAATAGTATAAAGTTGGAGAATTCGGTTGAAAGAGTCTAAATTTTCGAATTTCATCCCTTACCTATGCTATTGAGCAGTTGAAATTTGCCTCTAAGTGGTTGGGAAATTCTTATATAGAAGCTTATGGACATCATTTTGTTGAAATCAAACAGATAGAAGTCTGAATAAAAACCCCGCAGATTATATGATTTTCACAGTTACAGTTTCACACGTTATTTGTTGGCTTTAAAGGGCCAGTAACCTTTATTAAGACTACTTTGTATTTAAGTTTGAAATTCCTGTCTTAATTCACTACGGTTTCTCTTGTGGAGTATACCCTTTAGTGACCCCTTAAGATGTATGGTTCATGCATGCTTTGACAGTATCCCTGGGAGGTAGATTGACAGTGCCACCACGCATGCGTGGTTGCACTGTCACACAACCAGGCAGCACTGTGCATACACAGTATTCCATCTCCCGTGTCCCAGACACCAGAGAACAGATCAAGAACATGGTGTTGCAGTTTTTATTTCCGCTGTTTTGACAAATTCTACCTCTCTTCCGAAAATCGGAAAAGAGGTAGAACTTGGGGGGACAGCATGACAAACCTCCAAAATCGGAACTGTCCAGCAAAACACTTAGAGCATGTTACTGGTATATTACGCCATTCAGTCAGGGATACTCCTACGGCATGCATTAACCCTTAAAGAACCAGGCATTTTCCAGGGCGATTCTTCCATTTTGATATGTGGTTGATTAAACTTAGTTTTGCTCTCTCTCATTTAAAGCACCCATACAAGTTATTTGTTAGAATTTTCTTTGGATGGATACCATGTATATATAAATGATCTACAATTTAGTATTCAAAAATACATAAAAAAATGGGAGAAGTTTAAGGTTTGCTCTGGTCAGAATCAAAACACAGGCCTGCAGAAGTTAACTGTAATTAAATGACTACATGAAAAGAATATTAGTGATATAGTAAAATTGCAAAAAATAAGCATTTAACATAAAACATAGATTGTATTACTAAGTATTTTTATAATTATGGATATGAAATTTAAACCATTTTTTTTATATGTATTACACATTTTTTTTTTAAAAGTTTAAAACATTCACATCCATAATTAACAAAATGCTTAGTAACACATTATACAAAACTGACAAATACAGACAGACATACAGTATATAGATTTAACCTAACTTCATTAGTATAAGGTAGGAGAATTTGGTTTAAAGAGTCTAATAAATCCGAATTTCATTCATCCCCTACCTTATGATATTGAACTGTTGAAATTCAAATTCATCCGAATTCCCCAACCTTATACTATGTATTGAATGAACATAGGTGAAATGTTCATTCACACGAAATGAATGGTGAAATGAATGCAGCAATGGACGAAAATGGCCTCACTTCAATAGAATATGGTTGGAGAATTCGAATGAAAGAGTCGAAATTTTCTAATTTCATCCCTTACATATGCTGTTGAACAGTTGGAATTTGGAAATTCGGATGTAGAAGCTTATGGACATCATTTTGTCGAAACCAAACAAGCAGAAACATAAAAAGTAGAATTTTAGTGGTGTATATGTAAACCCAAAAGTGTGATTAAAATAATATTAATAAAAGTGTATACTTTTTTTTTGATATGTTGCATATTAAATTTAAAAAAATAACAGGAAATGGGTTTTTCTGTTTTTTTTCCTTTCCCTTGCTGTCATTCTCTGTACTTCACAATCAGTATGTGAAGTACAGGGAGTGAATTGAAGGAAAACCCATGTTGATTGTATTACTAAGAATTATGATAATTATGGATATGAAATATAAACTTTTAACAAATATATTACATGTTAAAAAAAGTTTATAAATTTCACATCTATAATTATCAAAATGTTTAGTAATACATTATACAAAATTGACCAATACAGACAGACACACAGTATAGATTTTTTTCATCAAACTGAAAGCAATCCCCCAACGTTACGCTAGTAGTATGTCGGAAAGCTGTGGAATTAATTAATTAATGTGTCCATTAATTCAATTTGGCTTTTAGGCTTTTGTGTCTAATGCTAATAGCATTGCAATACTAAAACTAAAGTCGAAATTGATACGAATTTGAGTCAAAATTGAGTCTATTGGGTCTTTTGACTAAAATTCGAATTTGGAGGTCGAACTCCAAATTCAAATTTTATTCGAAATGTGTCAAAATAAAGCCGAATTGCCAAATGGACGGATTCCACTGATCAGATGGAAGTCATAAGACAGTCATTATTTATTTAGGATCAGTTTTCTTCTGCATGGCAGAATGTTATGCAGAATAAAAACTAATCTGATATGAATACTGATTACTCTGTTCTGTGGAATTCGACTGGTCATTTCGTATGAATTTCAACTCTATTTCACCTCTATTTCAGTTTATGTAATGCCAATAGCATATGAGACAATATTCAAATTTGACATATTAGAATGGCTGTCAGCATCTGAATGAACGAATGGACGAATGATTTTCGTTCATTTAGCATTCGTTCATTTGGATTTCGTTAGTTTCTCATTGTCACACCCACCTGGAGTGTCGTGGAGCGGATGAAACCCAATTTGCAGCGGAACAGCACTCCCTTACTATCACGACCCTTAGGAGCACCTGGAATTGGAGACAGGGTCCCAAAGGATCTGTGGTGGCGTGGAGGCCTTTAATAAAAATAATACATTTCCAGAAGACAGCATCAGGAAAAGCAAACGAAAATGCAGTCTTGCAGCAGACAGAAGTAAACGATAAATCTGGAACTAGGTCAGGAAACAGGCTGTAGCAGCTGTCCAAGGAATCAGGAAGCAGGAACCGGGAACAGAAGCTGGAGCAGGAAAAGCAAATGAAAATGCAGTCTGCAGCAGACAGAGGTAAACGCTTAATCTGGATCTAGGTCAGGAAGCAGGCTGTAGCAGTTGTCCAAGGAATCAGGGAGCAGGAACCGGGAACAGAAGCTGGAGCAGGAAGAGCAAATGAAAATGCAGTCTTGCAGCAGACAGAAGCAAAAAGCAAAAAGCAAAATAACCAAGCACTGACTGGAAGGTGTGCTGGGTTTAAATAGGTAGCTAGGATCACATGACCGGCCACCTCCCACCAGTAGGTGGGACACACAGATGTTATATAAAGAGGTCAGGGACTCAGCTCCATCTTGTTTTATTCCCTGGTCCCTGACCTGTTCCTCCCCAATGGATCTCTCAGGAGCAGTGAGAGCTGCGATTCTGCCGCGAGGGCAGCGTGGGCGCCCAGGGGCAGGTAAGTACCTAGCTGTGCCATGATAATCATTTTCGTTATTCGTTATTTGGATGAATGGACGAAAAAGCTATTTTCGTCTGAAAATGGATGCACATGTCTACTATACAACAAAGATGAACAAATCTGGAAGGGTACCTTGCTGTTTGGGGGAGACTTGAACTGTATCGGGGACACAAAACTAGAAAGGGTCAAAGATAGATCCAACAATCAAAAATGCAGCCAAATCCTTTCAATCCTTCCTTAATAGGAACAGTCTCAACGACGCATGGAGAATCCAACAACCTACCGAAAGGGATTATAGACATTTCTAGGTTGCATGGACCATACTCAAGAATAGATAAAGTCCTGACCAGGGGATAGGGCTTAGGACAATTTCTTTCATCAATTATGTGACCGATCTTCTGGTCCGACCATGATCCCTTGATTTATATATTGAGAAATAATCGCGAGTACAGTAATAGGACAAGACGGAGACTCAATGAATCGCTCCTTTCAAAAAAAGTAGACATTTAATACATAAAAAACAAATGGAATCCTTTAAATTTCCTTTAATTAACGATAATGGAGAGGTGCCAGACAACAACATTGTGGTGTGCTCTTAAATGTAAGGGGTTTATTAATCAAATTAGGAATGCAGAAAAAAAAAACAATGGGGCAATCACTAGCCAACCTATATATCGCTCTGGCAAAACAAGAAAGAATTAATAAATTAGCCCCTTATTTAGAGAGCTCAAAAAACATCTTGGCTATACAGAATAAAATCAAAATACATTTGAACGAAAGAACACACAGAGCTCTCCAAATTTTAAAACAGAAATATTATTACAGCAGTAATAAAGTAACACAGCTGACAATGTACGGAAAATAACTAATATATTTAACAACATTCAAAATTAACACCATCTATTATTATAGTGCTGGACGCGGAAAAAGCATTTGACATGGTGTGCTGGACCTTCCTGGATGAGGAACAACGCCATTGAGAGAAGGACTTTCTCCATCCTGCTTCCTACTTTTCCAAACGTTTAAGCCCTGCAGATATCAATTACCGGTAGGAGACAGGGAACTGTTAGCCATATTACTTGCCCTACAAGAATGGCGCCATCTACTAGAGGGAGCACTGCACCCTGTAACAGTTTTCACAGACCACAGGAATTTGAAGTATCTCTGAACTGCTCATTGGTTGTGCCCACGTCAGGCCAGGTGGGCCTTATGTTTCACTTGATTCCAACTCCATATCACTTATCGTCCAGGCACCATCAATGGAAAAACCAATGCTCTCTCTCGCATTCACGAATCTTCAAAAGAAACAACACCACCCAGAGACACGGTGCTACAACCAATCCATTTCCTTGCTTTGCGGTCCACCCTCCTCTCCAAGATAAAGAAACACAGTCAAGACCCTCACCAAACTTCGAGCATTCCCAGTCTATGCTCTGACACTGGATTATGGTATAAAGTAGCTTGTCTCTTTGTACCTGCTCAAGAAAGCCACCGAACTGGCATAATGGTCATTCTGGTGGCCTGGAATGAAACAAGACATCCAAAGATACATCCAATCATGCAATACCTGTACACGGACTAAAGGAACCAATGCACGTCCTTCTGGATTATTACAACCCCAGCCAATCCCCAAGAGACCTTGGGAAGACATTACCATTGATTTGATAGTTGATCTGCCTTCAGCCCACCAACACAACACCATTATGGTGGTGGTTTATCGATTAACTAAGATGGCCCATTTTGTTTCTGTTGCCGAGCTGCCTACAGCAGCCACCACTGCAAACCTATTCATCAAATCCATTTTTCATCTTCATGGAATACCCTGTTCAATCCTCTCCGACAGGGGAGTTCAGTTCACCTCAAGATTCTGGAATGCCTTTTGTCGAGATCTTCAACGTCGTTTGACCACAGCATACCATCCTCAAACCAATGGACAGACAGAAAGAACAGATCAAATACTGGAACACTATCTCAGATGTTACGTAACCCATACCCAAGACGATTGGGTTCCCTTGCTTTCTCTTGCAGAACAACAATCTACTTCAGTGTTCCATTGGTATGTCCTCCTTCTTAGCTTTCTCCAAAACGTCCCTGAGGCCCAGATAATTTGCAACTCATTAGGACTTGCTAAGAAGAAACCTCCTCAAAGCATAATCTGATAACCTCCTCAAAGCATAATCTGATTACAAAAAACAAGCCGACCATGGCCCCCTACCAGTTCCTTTCTACCAAGTGGGAGATAAAGTCTGGCTCTCCTCTGCTCATCTTAAATTATCTGGTCCTGCTAAGAAACTAAATCCCAAAAAATGTGGGTCCATTCCCAATTTCGGACCTAATAGGTCCCGTAGCCGTCAGACTGGAACAACCTAGATCTTGGCGTATTCATCCGACATTCCACACTTCCCTCCTAAAAAGATGATACCCAGATCAAAATACACGAAAACAACATCCTCCTCCAGTTCTTGTGGATGGTTCAGAAGAATATGAGGTAGAAGAAATCCTTGACTCCCGTATCCGCTTCGGCGCTTTGAGTACCTCGTCCATTGGAAGGGATATGGGCCCAAAGAACAATCCTTAGAACCTATCTCCAATGTGCATGCCCCTGCCAAGATCAGATCCTTTCACAGAGCACATCATCCCGGCCGCCCGATTCCTGAACGCGCCCGGAGGCAGAGTGCAAGAGGAAGGGTCTGTCAGGGTTTGAGACCCACTCTGCCACCAGCCAGGGGGCTCTTACCTGATCCTGCAGCTCCCCAGTCCTCCTCTGCTCACTGGATGAACGCTCCATGATGTGCTAGGCTGCATCCCCGGCCTCTAGTAACACAAGAGCCAAGAATCGCCTGTGTGTTGCGGCTGTCAAGGGGGCATAGCCTAATTCCATCTGACGTGATCTCATTGGTGGACGGGGAGAGGAGATGGAGAAGGCTGAAAACCTTCTTCATAGAGTACCAGCAAGAAGGAGGAGTTAAGGTGTCACTCTAAACTGGGAGGCGTTTTGGTCCTCCAGCCCTATATAAACCCAGCAATGCCTTCAATCAATGCTTGGTTGTGAAGCTGTTCATAACTCTGCTCTGTCCAGCCCCTGGTTCCCACTTGTGGATATCCATATTGATTCTTACTGATTTCCTTGGCTTTTTGACCCCGGCTTGTCTACTGATTTCCCTGAACGTACCTTGCCCCGAGTGGATTGTTACCCTGTTTTGCCTTTAGGCTGCCTGTCCCGACTCTGGACTGTTACACCATTTTGCCTCTACACTGCCTGCCCCGACTCTGGATTGTTTTAAAGGATTTTTCTTACTGGATCCACTTAGACTCTGGGCTGTGTGTATTCCTTTATCCTTTGGGTCTTATCCACCCTGCTAAGTAGCTCCCTTCCAGAGCCCGACACTCATATTACGTGCATACCTGTAAAGCAAGAAATCTCTGTAACATAACTACAGAGACAATGATAAAAGGAGGAATCTGTATATGGTATACCATTATTCATAATGTTCTTTGAGGTATTATAATTGCAATCATTACTTGAAATGGCAACCTAAGAAAATGATAATTACTAAAGCAAATGATGCTGTTTATTCTCTTATCATAAATGTGTCAGTGAGTGTAAAATATGCTGTAATTAATGGTGTTAAAAAAAAAAGATTGCTGAAATGCCACATGCAGCAGCAGCCTGGCTTCCAAACAATACCTTTTCTAAATATAAAGTATAAGAGCTTACCAGCTGATTATCAAGATGGATATAAGGATATTGCTAAATTGCAGATTCCTTTATAACTACTGGACATCTACTTGTAGATGCAATCCACGCAGTGGCCAGAATTTCTGATGTTAATGATGAATTGCTGCGCAATGGAATTTTAGTTCTTAAAGATCATATGATTACGCAACAACTGCAATTCCATGTTGTCCTGGTTCAAGATGTATTCTTGAATGTATACCTTTAGCAATCCTTCAAATAATATCCCCACTATAGGGTCACTTTAATTGCCCTTCTAAGATTTTGATCCCTTTTTAAATATTGACATGATATCTGCCTTGAACCAGTGGGTGCTATACCTGAACTGAAAGTATCCCTAAAGATAAAAAATAAAGGTCTGATCAGAATTATGCTTGGCTCTCAAAGTACCCTTGGGTTGATACCATCTGGCCCTGGGGCCGTGTCTGTTTTAACAGTGTTTAATTTCTTAAGTACTTTTTTCCTGTTCTAGCTAATCTCATGTTTTCTGTATTGGTTTTGTAATACCAGCTAGCAGGGGACCAGCCATCAGTCCTTCCTTTTTTTTTTTTTTTAATAAGTATGCTTTAATGAGAGAGGGGGAAAAAATACACATTTCCTACTTATTTTTGATCTTCTGCCATCACACATAGAAAAATACACCTCATTTGTGAAAAAAAAAGTTACTGAAGCAGGAAATTTCCACAGCTCGTATAACTATTGTTGATACAGATTGTTTGATTTTTAATTATTATTATTATTTTTTAAATCTTTACCTTTTTATTATATCTTCTATTCACAGTACAAAAGGATAATTTAATCAATACAAACACATACTTCGGGATCAATATAACTTTTTGTTGTTTGTTTCAGTCGAATTTACAATATTCAAACACTAAAATCATTCATCCAGCAGTCATACTTATTCTCGTGGTGAAACATCCACAACCCAGATATATCTGAGATATAGATCTGAAATATAGATATAGATCTGAGGGGTGTCTTCTTCATGGGTGTTACTCCTGTACTTATGGGGGGTTCATATTTGACTTATTCGTATTACTGATTGAGACTCTGCCACGGGGCCCATATTTCACAATACGTTTTTAATTTATTTGTTGATTTGTAAATATACCTCTCCATATTGTATTGAAAGTTTATCTGATTCATAATGTTTGACCATGTCAGGGGGGGACAGTTCTTTCCAATTGCGGGCCAGGCATATCTTTGCTGCCGCAAATATATTAATCGCTAAATCTACATTTGGTTTCTTTTTTAATGGTACGTCCAAATGGAATCAAAAAAGTTTGGGGAGTTGGACACCAATCTATTCCAAGAAGTTCTTTAAAAACTTTTCCCAAGTCTGTCTTTATAAGATCCAATTTTTCACATTTCCACCATATATGAGACATGGTACCGGGCATGCTCCAGCACCTCCAACAATTCTTCGAGTAAGATTGGAACATTTTATGCATAACAGTTGGAACATAGTACCAATGATGTAATAGTTTGAAGAATTGTTTGTGCAAGTTTATGCAATGGACTGCCCTCCTTAATTTAGCCCATGCCAGGAACCATGTCTCAGCTGGATAATTCATCCCCAGTTCTTCCTCCCATTTAGTAATACTTCTGTTTTTTCCTAAGTCAATCTACCTTCTGGATAGGTTGATTAATCTAGATATAAGGTGCTTTTTATAATGAGCATAGAGAAAGGTATCCAAATATGAGTATTTTCTCATTGGAATAGCATTTTAAAAACTTTTAACTCATGTATATGTATATTTTTCAATGTCTGAGATATTATATTTGCTCTGCAGTTCATCGAATGTCTGGATGGAAGAAAAGGACAGAATATCTGTAATTTGAGTCATCCCTCCCCTGTGCCACTGTCTTAGATCCAGGTCCTCTATCATTAGTTGTAGGGTCTCCAAAGGTGCTGCAGTGGTTACAGAATCAGTTGGGACAAGTTTATTTTTGAACTTAAACATTTGTTCTACTATATTTGCAATAATGGGGTTTGAGATGGTCAGTTTCTTAAATTGTTCTGGGTTTAACCAGTAGAGACAGAAAGGTTCTGCAGTCATTACATTTGCATTTCTCAGAATTATACCAGCCCAGATTGAAGCCCTGTTTACAATCCCAGACTACACAGCAGTAGGCCATACATGCTTCATAGATTTCAATGGTATTTAGATAGTTAACTCCATCTTGGGACAACTTTCTTCTCATCGTAGCCCATGCTATTCTTGGAGGTTTCCTATTCCATATATAAGAGGAAAATATCTGTGTTAAAACTGTTTTAAAACTGTTTAGAACTGTTTTAAAATTGTACTATGTATGGGAAGTGTAATAGTTCTAAAAAGCACGTTAGTTTAGGAAGAACATAACTCTTTATAATATTTAACCTACCCATCCATGAAATTTCATAACCCTTCCAGGTCAGAAATTGAGATTTTAGTTTACTAAGTAGGTAAGAGTAATTCCCATTTACCAGGGCCCTCTTTAATAGTGATTGGACCCTGGGCAAGCATTTGCTTGGGGCCCCTGGACCCTGCCCCCTCCCCTGCATGCAATCACTCCATCCATCACAATGTTACCTCCACCCCCCCCCCCCCCTCCACACACACACACACAAAAAAAAAATCATAAAAATAAGCACACACACAGTTGGATTTTTCTTGCAGTGAGTATTTTTATTGCATTGAATAAAATGTGTATATTACGTGTATAATTGCAGTGTATAAACTGTATTTTTGGATACAAAATGTGTATATATGGCTGCAATATGTATACCATCTTACTATGCAACACTGCACTACAACTACTGATTACCCAAATGACAAAAATATACACAGATATTAGAGAGCACTTACATATGTTCATATATATTTATAAATAGCTATACACATCTCACTCTCTCTCACTAGTTGCATTTATACATACATGGACTTCTTAATATTATATTCAACTATTTTCATATGTAATAAAAATGTTATTGAAGAGTTGCATTTCTTGTTTTTATTCCCCTTTTCTGCACCCACATTGAACCTAAAGGACTTAACCCAGCCCCATAGAGTAGCCACAGCACTTGTCATGCAGCTATATTGCACCCACAGCACTTGTCTTGCACCTATATTGCACCCACATCACATTGCCACAGCACATGGCTTGCACTCATATTGAACCCACACAATTTTGCATGCTACAGTGTAAATTTGCCCCACAGAACATACCAGTTTAACTTTGTTCCACTGAACTGCCCATGCAGAAAAAAGCCACATTGACATTTTTCCCCATAGTACATGTTATTTTTCCCCAGAGAACATGCCTTAGTCACGTTGTCATTGCATGTGCAACAGACAGTTTGCCTGTTAAAATATGACACCGTAAAAATATCTCAAATTCGAGGGGGCGGAGCATGACGTGAGGACGCACGCTCGCGGGCTCCGAGGTTAGGAGCTTAAGCACTAGCAAAAGGAGAATGTTGGAGTGCTAGCCGAGAACAAGCAAGAGAAAGACGGACACACGCGGGAATAATACCCCGACGTAAAAAAGCAGCTGAGAGAGAGGGGGAAGAGGGGTAGCAGGGAGAAGGAATAGAAAGGAGAGAGGAAACAGCTTCTCTAACGGGTCGGCTGCTGACCGAGAGGAGGACTGGGAGAGGAGTCTGGTCGAGGAAAGCTCGGTCTGCGGTGAGAGGCGGTGGTGGAGAGCGGCGAGCCAGGACCTAGGAAGTACACAACCAGGTCCCCCCAACGCTTTGAAGACGGGTAGGAATCAATAGGACTAGTGTGCTGAAAGACGCGAAGGCGGAAGGCAGCTGGCTGGCGCTAAAGTGAAGGCTTTGTTACTTTTCAAACCCTGCTTGCCAAAATACAAAGAGTGAAGAGAGGCACAGAGCGAATAGGACCAAAGAAAAAGGAAAAGAGGTCTGATTGGTCGCAGTGAGTAAACAGACTTTGAATTTATGTTTTACACTGGGCTATGACTGAAGTAAATTGACCTATATATACATCACTGTTTTTAAGACAACGGTACCTCCTAGGTATTTCCTTATTTCCCTAGAATCATTGAGGCCCTAAGAAGCATGTATGGACCTATTAAAAATAACAATAAAAGATTCATGGGGGAAGAACATTGACTCCAGATAAAGAAATAGGTGTTTGGTTTCTTACTTCCCTCTGCTGCATTTAGAAAAGAGAAGAAGTGTGCCAATGGTACAAATATTGGGGGAAAAAGTACCCTAAACACTAGAAGGCTACCCCCTGCATTGTAAAGGCTGCACATTTTTTTTTTCTTTTTTTTTCCCCTCTCCCTCTCTCCTCTGTTTGCTGCTCTTGCTGTACGGAAACCTTGAGCCATAAAAGCTACTATTCCTCTTCCAGCCACACGGAGCCAGAAGTCCTAAAGAAAGTTAGATTGCAAGGAGAGAAACAGAAATAGAAGGAGACAAGGTTCCTATATAAGAAAACTGGATCAGACCTCTCTTTTTTTTTTGGTTTTTGTTTTTGTAATCTCCTATAATATAAAAAGAACATAACCCTTGGACTAAAAGGAAGGGGAAAATGACTAGTAGAAAAACAATGGAGGATAAACAGAAAAAGGAAAGAAAGGGGAAAGAACAAGACCAGAAAGGTAGAGAAAGGAAATATGTATCGGCTTTCTTTTCCCCAACAACTCAGAGAGGAGGGGAAGAAAGTATATTAAACAATCAGTCAAGCCTGGAGGAAACCCAGTTGGAATCCCCCAGAACTAAGGAACAACCCTCAGTATCCTCAGACGAGTTCAAAAAAGGTATGGATTCACTCCTGGAACAAATAAAAAAAGAATTTCAAGATAACCTGAAAGAACTCCAAAAGGATATCCTCCAAATTAGCAATAAAGTAAACAGACTAGAAGATAAAATAGAGGTAATCGGTGTGAATAGTGCAGAAAACAAAGAACAAATAAGAAAAATGGAGACAAAAATCTGCAACTTAGAACAAAAAATAAATGATATTGAAGATAGAACAAGGAGACAAAATATTCGAATAAGGAATATACCCGAAGAAATTACGCAAGACAAATTGGAAGATTACCTGCTAGAATATTATGAACACCTAGGTATAAAATTCGCAAATAAAGAGGAGGTGATAGAACGCTGCCACAGAGCGTACAAACCGAGTACTATACCAAGTTCCACTCCAAGGGACGTAGTAGTACTATTTCAATCTTATAAAAAGAAAAATAAAGTAATAAAGGCGGCACGTGATAATTCAGGAAAGAAAGGAAAATTTGAAAACCTAAAAATATACCAGGACTTATCCTACCAAACGAGACAGCATCGGAAAAACTTTTTTAATGTAACCAAAGAATTGAGAGATATGAACATTACCTACAAATGGGGATTCCCAGTAAGCATAATTATACAAGAACCGGGTCAAAGGAGAAGAGTATTTAACACACCACAGGCAGTAAAGGAGTGGATAGAGGAGAGAGCAACAAGAAAGGACACTCACTGAGACTTGGACACATAGGGGGGGGAGGAGGAGGAAGGGAGAAGAACTGGGGAATCTTTTTGTTTTGCTAATTTTTTTTTTTTTTTTTTTATATTTTAGTGTTTTTCTCTCTTTCCCTCTCTCTTTGCAGGGGGGAGGGGTAGAGGGGAAGGCGAAGGTGCAGTACTTAAATCGCTTGTAAAAGAATATTGGAGAAATTGGGAGAAGTGTTCGGAGATTTTGAGGGGAGGAACGGGAGAAAGGGGGAAAGGATATAAAGTTGTAAATGGGATCATAAGTGCTAAGAAGCATAAAAGTTTTCTTCTCCTTTTTTTTTTTTTTTGGGGGGTGGAGGGGGGGAAGGGTTAATGGGAAGTGAAATTATGTAAAATGCTTGCATAATTATATTTGAAGAACACAATGAGTAATTTGGAGGGAAAAGCACAAGATCGCTTAGTTGAATATGAATATAAAAGAAATACAGTGTTGGGGGGAGGGGGGAAGGGATAAATGGAAGTGGTTAAAAATTAAAATACGTGCAAAATTAAGCTTGAAGAACACGAGGAGTAAGCTTTGGGGATTTAGAGGGAACAAGATGAAGAGGGAAGAATATAGGGTTGCACAAGGGAATTATTAATGTTAATTGTGTTTTTTTTTTTTTTTTTTTCTTCTCTCTTTTCTTTTCTTTTTCCTTTCTTTTTTCTCACTCAGGGGGGAGGGGGGGAAGGGTTAATTGGAAGCAAAACAATGTAAAAAGCTTGAAAGCCACAAGGAGTAATTGGGGGGAAGTTGGGGAGGGAAGAGCACAGGATGGCACAGGGGAATATGAATATTAAAAGAAACACAGGGTTGGGGGGGGGGAAGGGATAAAGGAAAGGGGTAAAAATTAAAATGCGTGTAAAATTATACTTGAAGAACACAAGGAGTAAGTTTTGGGGACTTAGAGGGAACAAGACAAAGAGGGAAGAATATAGGGTCGCATAAGGGAATTAATAATGTCAAATGTATTTTTTAATTTGTTTTTTTTTTCTTTTTTTTTTTTTTCTCTTCTTTTTTTTTTCTCTTTCCCCTCTCCTCCCAGAACCGAAGCATTCTCTCCTTATAGACCTCTTTCTTTTTTTCTCCCCTTCTCTCTCTCTCCCCTTTTGGGGGGGAGGGGGAAGGGGACAGGGGAAGGTGGATCCATTTATAGTGTAGGCAAACTAAACGTAAAGAGCACAGGGAGGATTCCCCCTTTTTTTTTTTTTTTTTTTCTCCTCTCTCCCGCTTTACCCTAGATCTCCTCGGTAGGGTAGGGGGAAACTCACGAAGGGAAACCAGTTGGCAGGAGGTGGGGGAGGAAAGCGAAACAGATATATAGTGCTTAAGCTCCTACTAGGGGATCTGAGAGAACCCCCAAAAAAAAACGCGTCCATATAAGAGGGAAATGAGATGCGGGCCAAAAAAGCTAGGAAGGGTCCTAGCTATGGAAGGCATTAATTGTTATGTGTTAAGTGCGGAGTCTATTTATGTGATTTTTGATGTGGTTTTGAAATGTTTTTTGTTTTTGTTTTGGATTTTTTTTTTTTTTCTCTCTCTTCCTTTCTTTCTCTTTCTCTCTCTCTCTCCCTCTCTCCTCTCCCCCCTCCTCTTCTGGGTGCTCATCACTGGGGCCTGTCATGTTCCTGTTATGGTCCAAAGATAGTATTTTACCCATAAAACGATAATTTTTGACATGGCAACGATAAAAATAACTTCACAAAATGTTAAAGGATTAAACACACCGTATAAAAGGAGGATGTTAATGGAAGAAGCAAATAGAAAAGGGTACCATATAATATGTGCTCAAGAAACACATTTTGCTCGAAACAAGATTCCAAAATGGTTTAATAAGAAATATCCAATAGCAATACATTCAACAGCACCCACAAAAAGAGCAGGAGTTTCAATATTTATACATAGATCAGTCTTATATGAAGAACAAAGCAGGAAAATGGACATAAACGGTAGATATGTGATTCTTAATTGCAAAATCAATGGAACTATGTACAATATAATCAATATATATGCACCAAACGAAAACTCAATAAGTTTTATTGAAACAATACTAAGTAAATATAAAAAGCAGGAATCAGGGAAGTGGATAGTATGTGGAGACATGAACTCATTGGCAAACGCAGAATTAGATTCAACAAATTTAGCAAGCAGTAAATATAGGGAAAAAAAGAGGCAACAAAGCTTGAAATTCCAAAATCTATTAAGAAAGTACGGATTATTTGATGCATGGAGAATAGAAAACATGGATAGTAGAGATTACTCCTTTTTTTCACAAGTACATAACACATACAGTAGACTGGACTATATACTTTTAGATAAAGATACATTACAAGAAATAAAATCATGTAAGATAGGTTTGATAAACTGGTCGGACCACGCCCCAGTGGAAGTGGAACTGAGAAGCAAGTTCGCAACAAGAGGCAGAGGCTTGTGGCGAATTAATGAATATCTATTAGCCAAAGAATACATACAAAAGGAAGTAAGAGAAGAATTAGATCAGTTTTTTAACATCAACGATCAACAAGAAACATCAATAGAAAACTTATGGTTGGCACACAAAGCAGTTATAAGGGGAACATTTATAAAACAAGCATCATGGTACAACAAACAGAGGCAAGAGAAAAAAATGAAATTACTAAACTTATTGGAGAATTTAGAAATTAAAAACAAAGGGGATAGAAATGTAAGTTTAATAAAAGAAATAATAGAGACAAAAAAAGAATTAGCAAAATTACAAATAGGAGAAACAGAATTTAAATTAAAAAAATTAAAACAACTATTTTACACAAAAGGGAACAAAGCAGATACTATGTTAGCCAACAAATTAAGATATCAAAATATTAGAGCAGCAATCCCACAAATTACAACAGCAGACGGGAAAAAAATTATTAACCCAAAGCATATAGCAGAAGAATTTGCCCAGTATTATTCAGCGTTATATAACATTAACAAAGATCAAAATACCTTCCAACCAACAAGGAACGACATGGATAGATATCTGGAGGAAATTATATTTCCAAAATTAAATACTGAACAAATAGAAATTCTTAAAAAACCAATAGAAGAGGGAGAAATTGCTAAAATAATTAAAGAATTAGCGCTGCATAAATCCCCAGGACCAGATGGGTATAGTAACCTATATTACAAATGTTTTAACCCAATATTAACACCATACTTAAAAAGATTGTACCATAAATGCAAAGGTAGTAATGGATTCCCAGAGGAAATGCTAAAAGCAATAATTGGGACTATTCCGAAACCAGGAAAAAAACTAACTGGGTGTGCGGATTTTCGACCTATCTCTTTACTCAATACAGATATGAAAATATACTCAAAAATATGGGCTAATAGACTGAAAATAATATTACCAGAAATAATAAATAACGATCAAACTGGTTTTATAACTGGAAGACAAACAGGAGATAACATTAGGAAATTCTCAAATGTTATAACAAATTTGAAGGACTCTAAAATAGAAGGACTAATGTTAGCAATAGACGCTGAAAAAGCGTTTGACCGGCTCCACTGGAAATTTTTGGAATTAGTGATGTCTAGATTCGGATTCCCAGACCTATTAGTAGATGCAATACAAGCAATATATAGGAAACCGTCTGCAGTGGTACTATATGCGGGTTTCCAATCCAAAAGTTTTGAAGTAACCAACGGCACGCGACAGGGTTGTCCCCTGTCGCCATTACTATATGTTATGGCACTAGAACCATTGGCGATGAAGTTGCGAGCAGATAGCAGGATAGAAGGAGTACAAACTTTAAAAACTAAGCAAATAAAAATAGGTTTATTTGCAGACGATATACTGGTATCGCTAACTAAGGTATCAAAATCACTCCCGGCCCTGATGGAACAACTAGAGGAGTACGGGAAAGTATCATACCATAAAATAAATACCAGTAAGACACAAGCTCTACTGATAGGTCTGGTAGAAGAAGAAAAAGACTTCCTAAAAAAAAAATATGCGTTTGACTGGCGAGAAAAATATATAGACTATCTAGGAGTAAAATTAGCAGTTCAAAGTACAAAAATGTTACAATATAACATATATGATAAGTGGAAAATGTTAAAACAAGAGTTACAGAGATGGACAAAAATGGAGATCTCATGGGTTGGAAGAATAGCAGCAATTAAAATGACAACTATCCCAAAGATCCTATATGTTTTTAGAACATTACCATTAAAAATTCCCAAAATCTTCTTCCAGAAAGCACAAAGAGATCTGAATAAATGTGCAAGTGGAGGCAAAAAAACAAGAGTGAAATCAGTTCTACTGCAACAAACGAAAGATAAAGGCGGAATGGGCCTCCCAAACTTGGAATATTACTATCTGGCATCCCAAGTAAGGCAAACAATGCAATGTTATGCACCTACAGGTGAAATAGCATGGGTAGACCTGGAAGATTTACAATTTCAACCACAAAGAATGTGCCACAACATAGGAAATAAACTGCTAAAAAATAAACAAAAGGGAAAATGGCTGCATGCAACAGAGGCATCAATAAACACGTGGAGACAGTATTGTCTAAAGAACCCAGAAATGTACGAACTAAGTTGGTATTCACCAATCCAAGAAATAGAAGCTAGAATCCCACAACTTAACCTAATAAAATGGGTAGATAATGGGATCACAAATCTACAGTGCATACGAGACAAAAAAGAACTATTATCCTTTGAAGAAATAGTTAAGAAATACAAAATTCAAAATTCGGAATTTTACAAATACTTGCAGATAAGAGATCTATGTTCGAAAACAAAAATAGGGGACAAACAGACTGACCCAATACAAAACAAAATTTTAAACTTATGTAATTACAAAACACAGAAAAATCAAAAAGGGATCTCATTACTATATAAAAATATGTTGGGAAACAAAGAGGGAGAAAAAAGTAAATATATGGAGAAATGGGAACAAGAACTTGGAAAAGCAATACCTCTGGATTCATGGATGAAATCCTTTAGGCAGCTAAACTCATATTCACACTGTACAAATTATTTAGAATTGCAAAAAAAGATTATATACAGATGGCACTTGGTTCCAACAAAACTACATAAAATGTATAAAAACTCGTCTCCCCAGTGTTGGAGAAGATGCGGAGCAATGGGATCTGTTATACATATCTGGTGGGAGTGCCCAATAGTAACTGATTATTGGAATAAAATATTCGAAATTGTAGAGCAAGAACTAAAGATAAGAATAGAGAGAAAGCCAGAAATAGTTTTATTAAATATTTTCCCAGAACAAATACCAGAAAACACAAGAAAATTATTAGGGCACATCTACCTTATAGCAAAACAAGCAATAGCAAGAAATTGGAAAAAACAAAGTTTGCCAGAGAAGGAGGAAATAATATCTAAAATAACGATGAATAAGTACTATGAGCAAATGCACTATTCAATATCAAACACAATGAAAAAACACAGTCAGATATGGAGCAAGTGGACCAGAGAATAGGGAGGGGAGGATGAGGAGACGGGGGGAGAGAGAACTATACTTGTTTGTTTTTTTTGTTTGTTTTTTTTTTTTTTTTTTTATGTAAGTTGCCTTTTGTCCTTTGTATACGTGAACTTAATTGATAAAAATAATAAAAGAATTGTTGATAAAAAAAAAAAAAAAATATGACACCGTTTGTCCATTAAATATGCCACAGTCAATGTGCCCATCAATATGCCAATATTATTTTGCCATTAATATTCAGTATTATTTTGTCATAAATATGCCACAGACATGTTTCCCATTAAAATGCCAATATTATTGTGCCATTCAGATACCAGTAATATTGTACTATTAAGATGCCCCAGCCAATTTGCCCATTAAGATACCAGTATTATTGTACCATTAAGATGCCATAATTGTTGTGCCATTCAGAGCCCAGTAATATTGTGCCAGTCAGATACCAGTAATATTGTGCCAGTCAGAGCCCAGTAATATTATGCCAGTCAGAGCCCAGTAATATTATGCCAGTCAGAGTCCAGTAATATGATGCCAGTCAGATACGAGGAATATTGTGCCATTCAGAGCCCAGTAATATTATGCAAGTCAGAGCCCAGTAATATTATGGCAGTCAGAGCCCAGTAATATGGTGCCAGTCAGATACGAGGAATATTGTGCCATTCAGAGCCCAGGAATATTGTGCCAGTAAGAGCCCAGTAATATTGTGCCAGTCAGAGCCCAGTAATATTGTGCCAGTCAGAGCCCAGTAATATTGTGCCAGTCAGATGCCAGTAATATTGTGCTAGTCAGAGCCCAGGAATATTGTGCCAGTTAGAGCCCAGTAATATTGTGCCAGTCAAAGCCCAGTAATATTGTGCCAGTCAGAGCCCAGTAATATTGTGCCAGTCAGAGCCCAGTAATATTGTGCCAGTCAAATGCCAGTAATATTGTGCGAGTCAGAGCCCAGTAATATTATGCCAGTCAGAGCCCAGTAATATTGTGCCAGTCAGAGCCTGTAGAATTTGCTCATTGTGCATCACAGCACATGCGTACACAGTTACAGCTGTCAGTCAGCCGTACCTTTGGCAGAAGAGCGCATGTGCGAGGAACACACACCATCTCACGCCCCCTTCGGAACAGCTGCGGTGACAGGAGAGTATAAGCGTCTTTCTGATTATTGTTACTTATTAGTGTAGCAATCAATGTATAGTTGCTAAAAGTCCAATCAGTGACATGCTACGCTAGTAAGTGGAAGTCACACACAGGGGGGTGGCTGCCTCATCTTGATGGTAGTTGTGACCACCTCCTTAAGCTCCCGTGTGTCCCACGTGTGTGACTTCCACTTACTAGCGTAGCATGTCACTGATAGGACTTTTGAGTTTGTGAATGGAGATATGAAAGGTGTGTGAATGGACAGTAACAAGGGTTGAAGCCTTGACGTGGCGTTACTGCTCACATGGGTATCCATGTGCCAATTCAACCAACGTGAGTGACTGTAATACTTATGTATTTAATATAAAAATGTTTTATTATTCAAATCATGATTTAAGAAAATGCACTGTTACACCCAGCGCCTATTCCTGTCATTCTCAACCTGGTAATATGATCACAATTACAATGTTTAACCGGTTATGTTTTCTTCCACAGGACAGCTCATATAGGGGTGCATGGTTACCTGTCCACACGTGTCCCGCTGGACTATTCTTTGTTTTGGAACCACACCATCCCTCAGTAACAAGGCTATAACTGCTTCATACAGGTTCCTGAGGTATACAGGCTTAAACAGTTTATTTTGGGGACTTTGTGTTTGTCTCTGCAATTTGAAATGTATTACATTCAAAGTTTTTAAATCCTCTGTTTCTCTCTCAATTACTTCCTCCATTTTCTTTGTCACTATCAATTTGCTTTGAAAAAAAAAATGCAGAAGTCTAAAAACAGCCTTTGTCCTTAAGGGGTTAATTACAACACTGGCCAGACTTTTCTATTTCCCCAGCCCATTTGAGGTTGTTCCTATCATACCGGGGATACTTCATGGAGGACTGAGCCCTGGTTTGTTTGACCATTACCTCATGGTCTAAATGGGCGTGCTTTTAATGTATGCTGTTACTGTGTTTAGATTTTATTCTTAATATTTTTATTTCTTAGCATATTACTTATTTACAAAACTATTGTTTCACACAGTTGTGCCAATATCCCTGCCCTGGTAGCTCATATCAGAAGACTTGATGATTTACTTTTCCTATTTCTTCTAGAAATGGAAGGTGATTACAGGCAGAATTTCCATCATTTGTGACCATGAAAGTGAACGGAGAAATTTATACATGACTGAAGTGAAGGACATGAGGCTGGAAGCTGAAGACACTGTAATTTGTCAAACATTTCTTTTATTAAAAATAAATATCAAACTACCTAATGGTTCTACATGTATTTGGTAACATTTATACACAGAATGTGTGAGAGAGAGAGTGACTCTCAAGCAGGCCGGACTGGCCTACCTGGATACCTGGAAATTTCACGGTAGTCCGCTGGTCCTGGGGCCGCTTTAAGTTGTTCGGTCGCTCTGAGACGTTCACCACGTGCGCGCACTTCAGTTACTGCACAGGATCACGTGCGTCCACAGCCGATGCTGTGTGAGAAAAGGTAGGAAGATATAACGGGTGGTTTTGAGTTTAGGGAGAAGCGTAAAGGGGATAAAATACATAGAGCCTAATGGAAAATTGATGACGGGTGGGGGGAGAAAATTATACATACAGGGGTAGGAAGAGATGACGGGTGGGGGAGAAAATACATACGTGAGTGAATATCAGACTGAGAGTGAGTGGCAGTGTATGTGAGTGAGCGGCAGAATAAATGTAATGTAAATGGGTATATCACAGTGCTTCCCGGTGATCTGTCAAATTTCTTGAGCAAATTCTACTGCACAGGCGCAGTAGAATTTACTCATTGCGCACCACAGCGCATGCGCACAAAGTTACAGCTGTCAATCAGCCGTAACTTTGTTAGAAAAGCACCTGAGCGAGGGACACACACCACCTCCAGCCCCCTCCGGATCAGCTGCGGTGACAGGCAAAGTATAAGTGTCTTACTTATTACTTACTAGTGGAGCAAGCAATTGGTAACTTCTATCAGTGACATGCTACGCTAGTAAGTGGAAGACACACGAGGGGGACACATGGGAACTTAAGGAGGTGATCACAACTACCATCAAGTTGAGGCAGCCACCCCCCTGTGTGTGACTGTGTGTGTTCCCTCTCAAAGCCAATCCTAGCCGGGTGCAGATGCCACTGTGCACAGGAAGAAGGGGCGACAAATCTGGGAGAACCTGTGTATTTTTTTTTTTAATGTCTGTGTAGTTAGACGTGCACCCTGCGACGGCGCCTCCTCAGTTAGAAGAGCTGGCTGGGGAGATGAAATGTTCTCCCCTCATCAGCCCTCCTTTCACACCGACAAGCAGGAAGCCTCTCGCGCTCCCTTGTGCGGAGGTCACGTGATGACCCCACGCTCATACTCCAGTGACAGGTGGGGAGCATGTTAATATTTTATATTAACTGCAAGTGTAATTGTATGTGTGGCAGAGTGTATGTGGCAGTGTGCAGCAGAGCAAGGGCCGTCTTTAACGCGGGGCAAACGGGGCAGCTGCCCCGGGCCCACTTACTCCTGGGGGGCCCAAGGCAGCTGCCCGGTGGTCCCGCTGCCCCTCAGTAACTGTACCTGCACTATGCGATCAGCACTGATCGCATAGTACAGGTGCGCCCAGCGTTCTCTCCTCTTTCCGGCTCCCTGCGTCTCCCCGCGCTCCACTCACGTAGGAGAGAACACTGGGGTGGGGAGGGGGGATAGAGAACACACTGGGGAGCGGAGGGATGGATAGAGAGAACACTGGGGAGGGGGGGATAGAAAGAACACTGGGATGGGGGGGATAGAAAGAACACTAGGGAGGGGGGATAGAGAGAACACTTGGGAGGGGGATAGAGAGAACACTGGGGAGGGGGGATAGAGAGAAAACTGGGGAGGGGGGGTAGAGAGAACACTGGGGAGACAATGGGGGACACAGGAGAGAACACTGGGGGGGAGAACATTGGGGGACAGAGGAGAGAACACAGGGGAGAGAAGGGGGGACGGGGAGAGAACACAGGGGGGACAGGTGAGAACACTGAAGGGAGAGAAGAGAATACAGATGGTGGAGAGGAGAGATACATGTGGAAGAGAAAAGAGAGTGAACTGGGAAGGCAGAGGAGAGACAGACAGACAGACAGACATGGGAAGCAATGGGAGAGAGACAGACATGGGAAAAAAGAGGATACAAAGACAGACATGGGAAGGAGGACGAGAGAGACAGGCGGACATGGGAAGGGAGAGGAGAGAGACAGGCAGACATGGGAAGGAAGAGACAGACGGAATGTGCCCCCCCTCCCACATCAGACTCTGTATCCGCCCCTGGGTGCATGGAGTGAACCGCGCCCAGGCGCAGGAATCCAGAGACGCTCCTTTAGGGAGTTCACTTCCTAACAGCGCCTCACCTTGAAGTGCGGACCGCAGGCGTGAGGTAACCGAACCAAGGGGTGAACACAGCGCGACGGGGGCAAGCTCCGCCCCATCACGCTGTGTAACATCTGGCACTCTGAAGTAGTTATCGGAGAGTGTTCTGCCTCTGCAGGGATGAGAGTCAGAACACTGAAACTTTCTCCTCCCTGCAAGTAAAGGTAAATGTGCAGGGAGTGGGACAAGCAGCCTATTTTTTTTTTGGGTAAAAAAATAAAATAAATTTAAGCATGTGACTGTGTGTAAGGCTGGCTAAGAGTGTGTCTGTAAGTGTGGGCATGCATTTATGTGTGTAAGGGTATATGTATATGTGTAATGGTGACTGTGTGTTTAAGAGTGTGTGAATTTCTGTGTAAGGGTGACTGTGTATAACTGTGTGGGTGTGTATTTCTGTGTGTGGATGAAAGTGTGACTGTGTGTGTAAGGGTGTCTGTGTAAGTGTATGTATATGTGTAAGTGTGTCACGTGAGGGGGGAAATCTCCTCCCCCTCACAGAGCATGTTAGAGCACCAGATGTCTGTGACATAACGGTGCTCAGAACACATGGAGCCACGCACAGAAGAAACAGTCCCTTCCATGCAAATGTAAGGTAAGTAAACAGGGAGGGGGACAAAACGAGTGTGTGTGTTTAAGTTTGACTGTGTGTGTAAGTGTGTCTATCTGACTGTGTAAGGTTGTCTGTGTGTAAGTAAGAGTGTCTATCTGACTGTTTAAGTCTGTGTGTGTGAGTGTGTCTATCTGACTGTGTAAGTCTGTGTGTGTAAGTGTGTCTATCTGACTGTGTAAGTCTATGTGTGTAAGTGTGTCTATCTGACTGTGTAAGTTTGTCTGTGTAAGTCATATATATACAGGGAGTGCAGAATTATTAGGCAAGTTGTATTTTTGAGGATTAATTTTATTATTGAACAACAACCATGTTCTCAATGAACCCAAAAAACTCATTAATATCAAAGCTGAAGAATTTTGGAAGTAGTTTTTAGTTTGTTTTTAGTTTTAGCTATTTTAGGGGGATATCTGTGTGTGCAGGTGACTATTACTGTGCATAATTATTAGGCAACTTAACAAAAAACAAATATATACCCATTTCAATTATTTATTTTTACCAGTGAAACCAATATAACATCTCAACATTCACAAATATACATTTCTGACATTCAAAAACAAAACAAAAACAAATCAGTGACCAATATAGCCACCTTTCTTTGCAAGGACACTCAAAAGCCTTCCATCCATGGATTCTGTCAGTGTTTTGATCTGTTCACCATCAACATTGCGTGCAGCAGCAACCACAGCCTCCCAGACACTGTTCAGAGAGGTGTACTGTTTTCCCTCCTTGTAAATCTCACATTTGATGATGGACCACAGGTTCTCAATGGGGTTCAGATCAGGTGAACAAGGAGGCCATGTCATTAGATTTTCTTCTTTTATACCCTTTCTTGCCAGCCACGCTGTGGAGTACTTGGACGCGTGTGATGGAGCATTGTCCTGCATGAAAATCATGTTTTTCTTGAAGGATGCAGACTTCTTCCTGTACCACTGCTTGAAGAAGGTGTCTTACAGGAACTGGCAGTAGGACTGGGAGTTGAGCTTGACTCCATCCTCAACCCGAAAAGGCCCCACAAGCTCATCTTTGATGATACCAGCCCAAACCAGTACTCCACCTCCACCTTGCTGGCGTCTGAGTCGGACTGGAGCTCTCTGCCCTTTACCAATCCAGCCACGGGCCCATCCATCTGGCCCATCAAGACTCACTCTCATTTCATCAGTCCATAAAACCTTAGAAAAATCAGTCTTGAGATATTTCTTGGCACAGTCTTGACGTTTCAGCTTGTGTGTCTTGTTCAGTGGTGGTCGTCTTTCAGCCTTTCTTACCTTGGCCATGTCTCTGAGTATTGCACACCTTGTGCTTTTGGGCACTCCAGTGATGTTGCAGTTCTGAAATATGGCCAAACTGGTGGCAAGTGGCATCGTGGCAGCTGCACGCTTGACTTTTCTCAGTTCATGGGCAGTTATTTTGCGCCTTGGTTTTTCCACACGCTTCTTGCGACCCTGTTGACTATTTTGAATGAAACGCTTGATTGTTCGATGATCACGCTTCAGAAGCTTTGCAATTTTAAGAGTGCTGCATCCCTCTGCAAGATATCTCACTATTTTTGACTTTTCTGAGCCTGTCAAGTCCTTCTTTTGACCCATTTTGCCAAAGGAAAGGAAGTTGCCTAATAATTATGCACACCTGATATAGGGTGTTGATGTCATTAGACCACACCCCTTCTCATTACAGAGAAGAACATCGCCTAATATGCTTAATTGGTAGTAGGCTTTCGAGCCTATACAGCTTGGAGTAAGACAACATGCATAAAGAGGATGATGTGGTCAAAATACTCATTTGCCTAATAATTCTGCACTCCCTGTATACACACACTTAATCTAAATATTATATAAACCACCTATACATTATATATATATATATATATATACAGTCAATGTTAAAGATGGGAAGTGAGTGGCAGGATGGGCATTATGAGAGAGATGGGTTTGCGTGGGCATGTCTCCACTCACGCGTCTGTGACCCTAGGATCGGCCCTGGTCACTCTGTCCCACTGTCTGTGTTACTCGTTCACACTCTCTGAAGATTATTCACTAAAAGATTAGATGAATATTTATCTGTACATTGTGCACGGACAAACCCGTCGAGCTTGCTATGTGGGGGTAACTCGGCAGGTGTGTCCCTGCCAAACAAATAGCTAAATTGGTGAGATTAAATATAACCCAACTCACCTGCTACTCAACTTTTAATGAATAGACCCCTCTGTGTCAGACTTGCCCCATGCTTTTCTCAAATGCATTCACGTCCCCCTTTCTTTTCTTCCTGTCACACGTTTCTCATGCTTGTCTCACTGTGTTAATTGATGCACCATCTAAAAAAAAGACAATGAAAACAAATTTTTTTTCATCACACTCAGAAGATTAAAAATACCATTATTATATGAGTATATGTGTTATGTAAAATAAACAAGAAAAATTGGAAAAGTATATTTTTAAACTTATGATTGTAATCATGTAATATTAAAGTCACTCACCCTGGTTGAATTGGCACATGGATACCCATGTGAGCAGTAACGCCACGTCAAGGCTTCAACCCTTGTTACTGTCCAGTCACACACCTTTCATATCTCCAGTCACAAACACAACTCTAACCCCCCGTCTTTACTGCCCCCCTTTTATGAGCACCCCGTCTTTACTGCCCCCTTATATGAGCACCCCGTCCTTACTGCCCCGTTATATGAGCACCCCTGTCTTTACTGCCCCCTTTATATGAGTACCCCTGTCTTTACTGCCCCCTTTATATGAGCACCCCTGTCTTTACTGCCCCCTTTATATGAGCACCCCTGTCTTTACTACCCCCTTTATATGAGCACCCCGTCTTTACTGCCCCCTATATATGAGACAAAAAAATATGTATATATGTATACACGTAACACGTAATACAAAAAGATAGAGCAACAACAATACTCTCCTTCAATGTATATCTCTGCAGGGATGTCCTCAATTCCCAAAGAAACACCAGAAAAACACAGGACATCTTGACACCTTATAATAAAATCTAGATATGGACAGGATACTCCCTCGGATATGGACCAATGGGTTGACAGGAACAAGGGAAGAAAATATACAATAGTGTAGTACTGCAAATATCAATAATTCACGTATAATTTATTGCATGTAAACTCACAAAATTCGATGCACATAGAGAACCAGCTCTACGTGCAGAAAAGGCACTACTGCAGTGTTGATTACCCCTGGCTGGAACAGTTCCCGAGGAATAGAATAACGTTGTCGGGCTGAGCCTTAGGCTTCTGAAGTTCCTTGAAGATGGATTCAATCGGGGTATCAAAGTTGCAGTCCAAAACATTCCATGTAGTAAAAGATATAAAAAATATCCAAAGTTTTAAAAGAGCACCTAGACTCGACGCGTTTCGTCTATATAGACTTCCTCAGGAGTCAGGTGCTAAATGAATGTCTAGAAAAAAACAGCAGCTACACATATATATATACATAACCCCTCCCTTCCCATTGTCCAATCCAGTCCTGTCTAATCAATTCTAATTGCGATCACAGGTAAAAGAATCTAAATCTGCGCATGTGTAGATGTCTCTCATGCGTTCCATTCTTTTGTTTGCGTTCCAAGGATGCGCATGCGTGGAACAACTTCGGTTAAGTAGATGCACATTCTCTCTTCGTAAACCGAAACTAATCTCATGTCGGTTTATACATCACTGGCAAATTCACATTAAGCTTCGGTTTCCATATATATGAGTTCTTTCTTCATAAGCCGAAATTGTTCTCATGTCGATCTCCCAGCAGGTTCGCATTCGGTTTTATGTATATTGAAATAACTTACATACGAATTCTGTTCAGTTAATCCAATCCGAAGACTGTTCCCTCTCTGTTAATCCGAAATAGTCCCATCATTGTTGAGAGATTCAATCTTATTTGATTTAGGTGACGACTTGAGTTGCTCCCGTTCTCCTCAGCATCGCCCGTTCTCAACACAACCTCAAACTCATCACACTTAATTGGTATAAAATTCTTCATATTCGGTTTATAACAAAAATGTAGCATACATGGACTAAAAGAAAAAAATAAGCGCAGTATCAAAGCAGGATATAAGTACATTATCTTTTATAGTATCAATCATACAATGCAATCGAGAGTGTTCGGCAACCAAGATCAAGGAGTATCTTATACATTATGTACAATATAGAACCCTCATTATTAGCTAACCTTCTATGTTCCTTATCCTCCTTGGTTACCCTAAAAAACTGCTACAACCCTAATAAAGGAAACATGAATCTAGAGGAAGCAGACCATGTCAAAATCCTGGTTCATACCCAATGGTGATAATGTATCTAATTTAAATATCCAATAACCTTCCCTTTGTGATAATTTTCTGACATGGTCTCCTCCTCTAACTCCCGTATATACCTGCTCCAGTCCACAAAATTTAAATGTGTGCCAACTAAATTCGGGACAATTATTACAGTGAACTGGAACTGGATGTTTGGAGGATTTGGTTCTAATACCATACATATGTTCTCCAATCCTCTTTGATAACTTCCTACATGTTCTCCCTATATATTGTTTTTTACATCCACATTGTAACATGTAGATGACATTTTTTGTGTTACATGAAATTCTTGTTTTTATTTTAAATTCTTCTCCTGTAATTAAATTACTAAAAGTGTCTATCTTTCTTGGATTATATGTACAGTTATTGCAATTAAAACATTTAACCCCTTAACGACAGGTGACGTGCCAGGCACGTCACGGCAAATCGAGGACTTGCCGACAGGTGACGTGCCTGGCACGTCATGCACTAAATGGAGTAAAGAAAGCGACCACTAGGTAGAGGCATTGTGCAACACCCCCCAAATGTGCAGGGGCGCGCTACGATCACTCCACGGAGTGATCGTAGCAGCCATTTAAAAATGGCTGCGCCCGCTGCACACATGTGCTTAGAAAGCGAACGATCGTTCGCTTTCTAAGCATCTGCGGTGTTGTTAAAGTGCCTCGCTAGCGAGGCACTTAACAACACCTTCAGCTGCCCCAGAGACGATGGTGGTCGCTCTCCTGAGCGACCCCATCGGCTCAGTAGAAGGGAACGCTGCCTATACAGGCAGCGCTTCCCTTCTAATGGCAAGAGCATCGGAAGTGAAAGTATTTCACTTCCGATCCTCTAGGGGGAGCCAATCGATGCCGGCACAACAGATCTATGTGATCTGTGTGCAGGCATGTATGGTAAGTGCTCTGATGAGCACTTACCATACTGTCAAAGGCAATATTAGTAAATATTGCCTTTGACAAGTATTGATCTGCCTCCCTCACCTTACTAGTTATAGTAAGGGAGAGAGACAGATCAGATAAAGTAAAAAAATAAAATAAAATAATAAAAAAAATATTTAATAAAATTTTAAACACCAAGGGCTTTTATAAAAGCCATTTAACCCCTTCCCTGCCATTGATCGCTGTGTACGCAGTGATCATACACAGCAGCACATTTTTTGCTGTCTGCATTTTTTAGGGGTTCATTTTTTTTTTACTGTAATTCATTACAGTATAAAAAAAAGCTCTTTTAAGAGAGATTAACCCCTTTCTTGCTGTAGATCACTGCCTAAGCAGCGATCTGACGCAAATGCAGCAATCTTGCTGCAGAAGCATTTTTAAATTTTTTTTTACTTTTTTATTACACCCGTCACGTGTTAAATATACCCGCTAGGGGACTACGTTTAACGTAAAAAAAATTTTTTTAGCTGTCTGACCGCATGTATAGCGATCAGTAACAGCTGATAAGTGACAAAGGCGGGTTGGCGTTTGCTTAGATGAGCATCACCATTCGTCTGGTTAGATCAATATTTGTAAATATTTGATCTGACCCGTGTAGATCTGCCTCCCTCTCACTTGAGTTTTAGTGAGGGAGGGAGACAGAGCTGTATAATGTAAGTTTTTAATTATAATATATTTAATAGAATTGAGACCCAAAGGCTTTTATAAAAGCCGTTTCCAGTATTTAACCCCTTCCCTGCAATTGATCGCTGTGTACGCAGTGATC
The DNA here is from genome assembly GCA_036172795.1 of Pelodytes ibericus. Lineage (NCBI taxonomy): Eukaryota > Metazoa > Chordata > Amphibia > Anura > Pelodytidae > Pelodytes > Pelodytes ibericus. The sequence continues at coordinate 37,887,895 of CM069866.1, read as the reverse complement.
TTACACAGCAGCACATTTTTTGCTGTCTGTGCATTTTTTTAGGGGTTATTTTTTTTTACTTTGATTTATTACAGTATATCAAAGGCTCTTTTAAGAGCTATTAACCCCTTCCTTGCCGTATATCACTTCCTAAGCAGCACATATGGTCACTGCCTAAGCAGTGCATATGGTCACTGCCTAAGCAGCGCATATGGAGCAATCTAGTCGCAGAAGGATTTTTTTTTGCTATCAGCATTTTTTTTTGTCAGACTCGCTAGGGGTTAGTTATACCCACTAGGGGATTACGTGTATTCCTTTTGAAGCTGTCTGAACGCGTGTATAGCGATCAGTAACAGCCGATCAGTGGCAAAGGTGGTTTGGTGATTTCTCAGATGAGCATCACCATTCGTCTGGTTCGTAAATATTGTTCTGACCCATATGGATCTGCCTCCCTCTCCTCACTTGAGTTTTAGTGAGGGAAAGAGACAGATCTGTATAACATAATTTTTTAATTGTAATAAATTAAATAAAATGTAAAAAAATTGTGAGTCCCAAGGGCTTTTATAAAAGCCATACCCTTTGTATAGTGTAGTGTATTAACCCCTTCCCTGCCACTGATCACTGCACAGCAGAACCTTTTTTCTTGTCTGTGCATTTTTAGGGGTTAATTTTTTTGTACAGTACTACAAAGGCTCTTATAAGAGCTATTAACCCCTTCCTTGCTCTACATGTTCAAATTCCAAGTTTGAAAATCAAAAAGCGCACCTCTCAAATGTAGCCTTTCAACACCCAACAAAGCTGACAAAGCTATGCATGGGTGGTATCCCTGTGCTCAGGAGATGTTGGTGAACATATATTGTGGTATTGTTTGTCAGTGACACATACCGAAATATGTGAATTTGTGTCTAAAGTACAATGTATGTGGGAAAAAATACACAATAAAATGACTACCACAAACTTTGACAAAGGCTGGTGGTAGAATTGGTGCATGGAAAGTGTTAAAATAACACCATTTAAAATAGCCTAGGGTGTCTACTTTTACAAAATATATACTTTTTGGGGTAAAATACACTGTCCTACTTTAAAAAAAAGTCCCAAATGAAAGATGGGCTCAGGCTCGCTACACGTCAATATTCCAAGTTGAAAATGCGCACCTTCACAATGTGGCCCTTTTAGCCCCCAAACAACCCAACAAACCTATGCATGGGTGGTATCCCTGTACTCAGGAGATGTTGTTGAACACATATTGGGTTATTGTTTGGCAGTGACACATACCAAAATCTGTGAATTTATGTCTAAAATACAATATTTGTGAAAAAAAACACACAAAAATTACTACCACAAACTTTGACAAAGGCTGGTGGTAGAATTAGTGCATGGAAAGTGTTAAAATACCACCATTTGAAATAGCGTAGGGTGTCTACTTTTAAAAAATATATGGGTTGATGGGGTAAAATACACTGGCTGGTTTCAAATATGTCCCAAATGGGACATGGGTGCAGGCGGTCTGCATGTCAAAATTTCAATTTGGAAAACCAAAAACTGCACCTACCAAATTTGGCCTTTTACCCCCCAAACAACCCAACAAACCTATGCATGGGTGGTATCCCTGTACTCAAGAGATGTTGTTGAACACTTATTGGGGTGTTATTTGGCAGTGACACATACCAAAATCTGTAAATTCATGTCTGAAGTACAAGGTTTGTGAAAAAAAAATACAAAATAATTACTACCACAAACTTTGACAAAGGCTGGTGGTAGAATTAGTGCATGGAAAGTGTAAAAATACCACCATTTGAGATAGCCTAGGGTGTCTACTTTTAAAAAATATATGGGTTGATGTGGTAAAATACACTGGCTGGTTTCAAATATGTCCCAAATGGGACATGGGTGCAGGCTGTCTGCATGTCAAAATTTCAAATTGGAAAACCAAAAACTTCACCTCCCAAATTTGGCCTTTTACCCCCCAAACAATCCAACAAACCTATGCATGGGGGGTATCCCTGTACTCAAGAGATGTTGCTGAACACTTATTGGGGTGTTATTTGGCAGTGACACATACCAAAATCTGTAAATTCATGTCTGAAGTACAAGGTTTGTGAAAAAAAAACACAAAAAAATTACTACCACAAACTTTGACAAAGGCTGGTGGTAGAATTAGTGCATGGAAAGTGTTAAAATACCACCATTTGAGATAGCCTAGGGTGTCTACTTTTAAAAAATATATGGGTTGATGGGGTAAAATACACTGGCTGGTGTCAAATATGTCCCAAATGGGACATGGGTGCAGGCTGTCTGCATGTAAAAATTTCAAGTTGGAAAACAAAAAACTGCACCTCACAAATTTGGCATTTTAGCCCCCAAACAACCCAACAAACCTATGCATGGGTGGTATCCCTGTACTCAGGAGAAATAGTAGAATCTATTTAGCATGTTTTTTCGTTCGCTATTGTCGATGAGGAGAAGTTGTTTCAAATAAAAACAAAGAAATTTGTGCATTTTTTTTTTTTTTACCATATTTTATTATTTTTTTTTAATAATATGATAAGATATGATCAAAAATATGGCATCCATAGAAAGCCCTTTTTGTCCCGATAAAAACAATATATAATATGTGTGGGTACAGCAAATGACGAAGAAGAAAATTACTGCTAAACACAAACAGCACAGAAATGTTAAAATAGCCATTGTCCAGAAAGGACAAAAATGTTTCAAAGGATCTGTCCTTAAGGGGTTAAAAAACCCACAATCTGTTTGTGCTTTATTTGTATTATTCTTTAGCAAACTAGGGGCTAGAATGCTTTTCAGATTTCTAGCTCTTTTATAGATTATCTGAGGTTTGTTTGGAATTAATTCTTTTAGGATATTATCTTGTAATAAAATATCCCAATGTTTCTCTAAAATTCTCTTGACCTGAAAAGATTGAGAACTATACTGTGTTAAGAAAGCTAATTCCGGTTTCTTATCAGGATTTGGTTTAGATGTACTTCCTACTAATTCATTCCTATACAATTTAATTATTTCTTGTTGGATTTTGTCCAATTCAAACCTATTATAGTTTTTTTCCATTAATTTAGTTTTAATCTTGGTTGACTGGGTTATAAAATCTTCTTCCCTAGTACAGTTACGTTTCATCCTTAGGAATTCTCCTCTAGGTACGCCCTTAAGCCATCTTGGGTGATGGCAACTGGCTTTATCTATAAAACCGTTGCCGTCCGTAGGCTTGAAAAAAGTTTTTGTTTCTATATGTCCCTTTTTATGGAATAGGGTCAGGTCCAGAAAATGTATTGAATCCATACTACTGTCTGGGGTAAATGACAAATTGTAATGGTTGAGATTTATAAACCTAGAAAATTGGTCCAGAGAGATCTGATCACCATCCCAAATTACCAGAATATCATCTATATATCTACGCCATAGGACCAGTTTCGCGCCAAAACGGATTGTTAGTCCAAACCTGTTTTTCTTCCCAATCATTCATATACAGGTTGGCGTAGCTTGGCGCGAACTTGGTGCCCATGGCGGTCCCCTTTAATTGCAAATAATAATCATAGAAGGTTAGCTAATAATGAGGGTTCTATATTGTACATAATGTATAAGATACTCCTTGATCTTGGTTGCCGAACACTCTCGATTGCATTGTATGATTGATACTATAAAAGATAATGTACTTATATCCTGCTTTGATACTGCGCTTATTTTTTTCTTTTAGTCCATGTATGCTACATTTTTGTTATAAACCGAATATGAAGAGTTTTATACCAATTAAGTGTGATGAGTTTGAGGTTGTGTTGAGAACGGGCGATGCTGAGGAGAACGGGAGCATCTCAAGTCGTCACCTAAATCAAATAAGATTGAATCTCTCAACAATGATGGGACTATTTCGGATTAACAGAGAGGGAACAGTCTTCGGATTGGATTAACTGAACAGAATTCGTATGTAAGTTATTTCAATATACATAAAACCGAATGCGAACCTGCTGGGAGATCGACATGAGAACAATTTCGGCTTATGAAGAAAGAACTCATATATATGGAAACCGAAGCTTAATGTGAATTTGCCAGTGATGTATAAACCGACATGAGATTAGTTTCGGTTTACGAAGAGAGAATGTGCATCTACTAAACCGAAGTTGTTCCACGCATGCGCATCCTTGGAACGCAAACAAAAGAATGGAACGCATGAGAGACATCTACACATGCGCAGATTTAGATTCTTTTACCTGTGATCGCAATTAGAATTGATTAGACAGGTCTGGATTGGACAATGGGAAGGGAGGGGTTATGTATATATATATGTGTAGCTGCTGTTTTTTTCTAGACATTCATTTAGCACCTGACTCCTGAGGAAGTCTTTATAGACGAAACGCGTCGAGTCTAGGTGCTCTTTTAAAACTTTGGATATTTTTTATATCTTTTACTACATGGAATGTTTTGGACTGCAACTTTGATACCCCGATTGAATCCATCTTCAAGGAACTTCAGAAGCCTAAGGCTCAGCCCGACAACGTTATTCTATTCCTTGGGAACTGTTCCAGCCAGGGGTAATCAACACTGCAGTAGTGCCTTTTCTGCACGTAGAGCTGGTTCTCTATGTGCATCGAATTTTGTGAGTTTACATGCAATAAATTATACGTGAATTATTGATATTTGCAGCACTACACTTTTGTATATTTTCTTCCCTTGTTCCTGTCAACCCATTGGTCCATATCCGAGGGAGTATCCTGTCCATATCTAGATTTTATTATACGGTGTAAAGATACCCTATATATGAGCACCCAGTGTTTAATGCCCCCTTTATATGAGCCCCCCATGTCCAATGAAGCTAAGGCAGTACCTGAGGGGCTGCCTCATCTTGATAGGAGTTGTGATCCCCCTGCTGCATCAATAATACAGCAGGAGGATCACAACTCCCATCAAGATGAGGCAGCCCTCAAGGCTCTACCCCCTCACCAGGGTGTTTGCCCCTATGTTGCCCCCTTATGCCCCCCCTGTGTTACTTACCACCGTAGCTTATTAAAACCTCCGGAGACATTTATCCATCGACGAGCGCATGTCCAAACCGCTGATATAGGGCTTGATAGCCGTGCGCATGCGCTGTGTACTCGCCTCTTGGGAACAGCTGGTAAGAAGGGGTGTGCGGGGGGTGTGAAGGGGGCGGGAGGTGGTTAACGTTGCTGTAACTTTGTGCGCATGCGCAATGAGTAAATTCTCCTGCGATTGCGCAGGAGAATTTGCTCGAGAAATCCATCAGAACACCGGCAAGAAAAGATCTTATCTGCAAATTATTTTTGCCTACAGCTGGTAAGTTATATAGTGAGTTATAATACCCTCTGAATGCTGTACTGATTTTTTTTGGTGACAGATAGGGCTTTTCTTTCGACATGTTAATCCTGATATAACTGTTCCTATGCTTAATAATTAGTCAAGTTCTTACTGGCTCTATCAGGAAGTATTACTTTACTGAGAGGGTAGTGGATGTATGGAATAGCCTGCCAGCAGAAGTGGTAGAGGTAAACACAGTCAAGGATTTTAAGCATGCGTGGGATAGACACAAGGCTATCCTAGCTATAAGACCGGGAACGGGGGACTAATAAAAGTACTCCAAAAAAAAAAATTGGCCAGACTAGATGGACCGAATGGTTCTTATCTGCCGACACATTCTATGTTTCTATGTTTCTATGTTTCTATTACTTTTATAGTACCACTCATGTTTTAAAGTTTGTAGACTTTTCTGTTTTTTTCTATTAATTTATCTCAAATTCTTTGCTGAGTTTCCCCAAATTGTTTAGTTACTACTAGATTTGGGTTTAATTTATTGAGGGCTTCAAGCAGGGCAAGTTTCCCTTAAAGGTCTGCTAATTCAAGGTCTTTTGATTTTTGTTCCCTGTTTTATAAGATATCCATGCGTTGTGCATATCACTGGACACCACAGGGTTGTATCATTACCTGACCTATTGTCATTATCTTTCAAAAAGTCTGTGGCTTGATTTCTGAACTCTTCCTTAATCGTTGGTGTAGTTAAGAGGATTTAATTCAATCTCTATTTAGATCTCATATTGTAGTTTACATTGTTTTGCATATTGACAAAGATTGGTGGGTGGTCCAACTAGGACATATTACCTATAGATGATGAAACACAACTACTAATGGTCTTATTGTTTGTCAAAAACATGTCTATTCTAATATAAGAATGGTGGACTTGTGAATAGAACGTATAGTCCCTCTCATCGGTATTTTGCATTCTCCATATCGTATAACCTATTCCGGGCTAACCATTCAGAGAAGGACTTTGCCATAGATTTGGACTTGTTATCTGGTTGAGAACCACGCATCAAATGCTTGTCTAATCTTACATCGTGAATATAGTTCAGATCACCACCCAAGAGTAAATGTCCTTTACATATCTCTTGAATTCTGGAATATACTTTCCCAAAAAACCTCATTGCGGCAACATTAGGTGCATATATGTTAGCCAGAGTATATGCCACATCGTTAAGCTTGCAGATTAGAATCACACATCTTCCCTCAGTATCAGTTTCGACATGGATACATTCAAATGTTAATTTGTTACCAATTATCATTGCTACCCCTCATTTCTTTTTGCAAGCCAAATTAGAGGTGTAAATATTGGGATATTTCCTGTATTTCCAATATCTGGAAGCACCTGTAATCCAGTGAGTTTCCTGGGAAAAACATACATCTACATGTTCACGTAATAATAATTCATATAAAAAGGCACACTTGTAAGGTGAGTTTAAACCTTGGCAGTTTATAGAAACAAACTTAAATGACATAACCTCCCAGCCATGCCTACTCCCCCCCCCCCCCCCATAACAATATTTTTCCCCACGAGAACTCAGACTCACACATTCATCCTTCCCATTCATCCAATCTTCGCATAAGCAATAGCTATGCGATTCGAGCCCCATCATATGACTCAAGGCATTTCATGCTCATGCGTAGGTTCCAAACAGGAGGTTCCTTAAACATTTCATGTATTATTCTTTATATAAAAAGTATCATCGTGTCCAGTATACCTCACCACATTCAATTGGTCAAAAAAAAATCCCCAACTTTTTCCACAGGGGTCTCCTCCCCTGTTTTCCGGTCTTCAACTAAAATGCCAGTATCCAAGGGGAAAACCCCCCCCAGAGTATAACGTTAAGTATGTGATGTGAAATTATAAATAAATTGTATTCAATCAGTTAGATCAATTACTCATAGCAGCAGAAAAGTGCAAATTAGTATCATATCCATTGTGAGTCAAATGGACATGCTAAATCATCTGTGATGTATAATAATTCCTTAAAGAAGAGGTAGCTTTAGAAGGAAAAGAAGAAAGAGGGGGAAAAAAGGGTGTGGAATCATCTGGGGTAAGTATGGTTATAAGTATAGTGCAACGAGGGATATGTAATGTGAACCTAAATCTATTTAGTGAAAATGTGGATGTGAAACAGAAAAAAAACAAAGAAAAAAAAGAACCAATGTATAGTGTTATGTGCCACTGCTACTGTGAAATATTAAATAAAATAGTACAAATAAAACTGGATTTTCTATGTATTAAAGACAGAAGAGAGAATGTAGAATCATCTATGTTGGGTACGACTATAAGTGTAGTGCAACAAAAAAGTGAGATGTGAAGCTAAGAGTATTCCATGGAGAAAAAAAAAAAGAAAAGGAACCAATATATAGTGTTGTTGCTGCTTAGTACATAAAATGTTACAAATTGAAACTGTGCATTTTATGTGTTAAAAACAGAAGAGAAAATGTGAAATCATCTGTGTTAAGTACGACTATAAGTGTAGTGCAAAAAAAGTGTGATGTTAACCTAATTGTATTCAGTGAGACGGGGAAAGAACGGGCAGAATTAGACGCCTTTACTAGTAAACCTGTACTCCATTCTGAGTCCCTTCTCCCTCCCTCTCTCCCCTCAACTAATTAGATTTTATGAGCCCTTCTCCATATAGGCAGAGGCTGTAAACTCTTGTAGGAGTACAGGATCTGAAAACGTCAGAGTGTTCACTTCCTTTGTTAATACAACTTGAGTTGGAAAACCCCATCTGTATTTGACGTTTTCTTCTGTGAGTTCTTTCTACAGTCACTAAATTTTCTTCTTTGCATTCTTGTTATGTTAGATAATGTGACGTAGTGCCCTTCGCCACTTGGTCCTGGAGAGGCCTGTTTGCCAGCCTCCTCCCCTGTGACTATGGCCCTGGGGTGTATGGCCATTTAAAAATGCTATTTGGGCTTATGGACTGTGTATGGCACTTTAAGAACATATTTGGGGCATGGTGAAAATGCCCCAAAAAGATAACTTTTGAACTACTGGGTGGAATTGTCTGATTTTTTAGTTATGTTCATATTTAAAGTATGCTGATTCTGAAAATGTATGTTTTATGTGAATGTGATGCATATTTTGAAAGTTATTAATATTGTGTAAAACCTTTATATTTTAGCTTGGAGATAATTGAGCTGGAACAAAGGTTAACTCAATTATCTCCCAAGCAGAGGAATGTACTGTAATTACTAGGATCCAAGTCTTTGTCTTATTCACTGTGCTTTCCTCAAGTTAAGATTGGATCCTATCCTTTAATCCCTGTCATTATTGTCACCTTTCCCATTTTCTTTATGTAAGTCATTTAGTTTCCTGTGTGTATCTGAACTGGGCACCTTTGTATCCTGAAAGGTGTGAGGCAGGATTTCCCTTTGTATGTCCTTAGGTTAAACTTTAATCCTGTTATAGTTCCTTTGTCCAATTTGGTTTGTCAAGATGTTCAACTGTATATATTCTGTGTTTCTACATCAATAAACAGTTCTGGTCAGTTCTTGTTTGACTTTCAAATCGCAGCCTTGACTCGTTTTGTGGGGAAATAGTATCCTAGCTGTAAAATAGCTAGTGGGATTGATCTACACTTACAAGATCCACCTGGATATCGAGACAAAGTGGCTTCTCTCTCTCTCTAAACTGGGATCCAGACTTTCTAGCGGTCCAGCTTCCAGCTAGCCTGGGAGTAACAGTAACAGATAAGTTTGGGAACAATTGGAGATCTTTAAATCTTTCATTTTTAGCTAGTGTTTTTTTAAATTCCCTCACTAGGAGGTCTTTTACATAACAATTATTGAATCTGATGACTGTATCTCTCGGGGCTTCTTGATAGTTAGAGTCCTTTGTTTTAATCAATCTATGGAATCTTTCCATAGGGAAGGGACCCAGTTGTTTTTCTTCTGTAAAGGTTTTTAAGAAATGTTGTATATATCTGATATGCCTCTTACTCTCAAATTCTGTCTTCGTGATCTGTCTTCCAGTTGGGCCACTTTGGATTCCAGGGTCTGAAGACTGAGTTTATTAACCTCGTTCTCTCAAAGTGTCTGCTGGTATTACCTCCACTGACCTTGGTACCTCTTTCGAGAAATCATTAGTTGTGCAGCTTGACTTAGGTAAATATTATGTAGACAATAGTTTTTTTTTCCAGACTTTGTCTTTTCTCCCCTTCTCTCTCCTTCTCCTTTTCATTTTTGGGGGGCTTTCTTCAGGAGATTGCGTAAATTCAATTTCTTTTATGTGAATCTGTATTATCAGACTGAGGTATGGCTGTAGGACTATGGGGCACCTTCACCACAGCGTCAGGATTATCTTTCAGTAATATTCAGGGATTTAGGTTAGGGTCCATATACAAGGGTCAATTTCTTCTTTTCTGATTCTCCTCCTCCAAGCCACTAGATTCTACATGCAAATATGAAATAGATGTTGAAAAACATGACTTTCAATTTAGTTGCTTACTTGAAGTTTTAGTATAAGCTTGTTCCTTGGAACATAAATTGACTAAATTTTAAACAGCTTTATAACCCAAATAGTAAATAGCTAGACATTAGACAGTAATTAGTAGCAGAAAGTCCAAGGGTTAGAAACTCAGAAAGTAGCAAATATTGAGCCAACAGTCTTTGCCATGAAGCTAAGTCAGTCTCTTTGGTACAGTTTATGCAGAGAGTGAGGAATACAGAGAAAAAAGAAAAAAAACCTTTTGCTTCTCTTTCCTTTTTATTTCTGCTGTTTTGACAAATTCTACCTCTCTTTCAAAAGCAGGACAGCCGGAAAGACCCCCAAAATCAGAACTGTCCCGGGAAAACACTTAGAGCATGCTACTGGTCAGGGCCGGACTGGGAACAAAAACCAGCTCTGGAAATATTTGTATACCAGCCCCATAGCATTGCGGCAATAGATTATTGTATAGAAAAGGGAAAAACATGCATTTTTAAGCACATTTGAAGGGTGTATTAGTTATAGATAAGACTGATATATACACCTGCACAGGGCAATACATAGCCCCCAGTATGTTCACAAGGTTACATGTATTGCCCTGTGCATGGGGTATATACTAGGGCAATGTGTGAGATATAACTTTGTGTACATACTAGAGCATATATTACCCTGTGAAGGAGTATATATCAGTGCATGAGATATAACCTTGCGTACATGCTGGCTGTAAATATTGACTTATCTCAGCATCCAAATTGCACTGACGTGGCGTGCCCCAGCACCCAGATTGAACTCATAACACTTTCCCCAGCATCCAGAATTTTCCAGGTGCTTACCCTAGCACCCAGGAGGAAATACCCTAGCACGCAGATGGACACCCAATCACTGGTTCATGCAGGAAAGAAAAAGGTGCTAGTTATGACATATTGTGCCCTGCATATTTTGCCGCCATTGGCTGATCCTGCCCTCAGCAACAAATACAGTGTCTCACACGTACAGTCACACATATACACAGTCACATACACACACCGACACATACACACAATCACAGTTGTCATAACAGAGCTACAAAATAAATAGAGCTATCAAGAGCGATTGCCCTGCTCTTTTTATAGCCAGGAAGCACTGTGATATACCCATTTATTACACTCTGCCGCTCTCTCACACACCTGCACTCTGCCGCTCACTCACACACCTACACTGCCACACACATACATGCACTGCCACTCACACACATACACTGCCACTCACTCTCAGTCCCACGTTTACACTGTGATATTCACTCACTTATGTATTTTCTCCCCCCACCCCTGTCATTTCTTTCCCTTTGTATTTTCTCCCCCCCCCACCCGTCATCTCTTCCTTCCCCTGTATTTATATTTTTCTCTTCCCACCCCTGTCATCTCTTACCCCCTGTATGTTTATTACCCCCCACCCCTGTCATCTCTTCCTTCCCCTGTATAAATATTTTTATCCCTACACCCCTGTCATCTCTTACCCCCTGTATATATATTTTTCTCCCCCCAGCCCTGTCATCTCTTACCCCCTGTATATATATTTTTCTCCCACCAGCCCTGTCATCTCTTACCCCCTGTATATATATTTTTCTTCCCCCCATCCCTGTCATCTCTTACCCCCTGTATATATATTTTTCTCCCCCCAGCCCTGTCATCTCTTACCCCCTGTATATATATTTTTCTTCCCCCCATCCCTGTCATCTCTTACCCCCTGTATATATATATTTTATCCCTACACCCCTGTCATCTCTTACCCCCTGTATATATATTTTTCTCCCCCCAGCCCTGTCATCTCTTACCCCCTGTATATATATTTTTCTCCCACCAGCCCTGTCATCTCTTACCCCCTGTATATATATTTTTCTTCCCCCCATCCCTGTCATCTCTTACCCCCTGTATATATATTTTTCTCCCCCCAGCCCTGTCATCTCTTACCCCCTGTATATATATTTTTCTTCCCCCAGCCCTGTCATCTCTTACCCCCTGTATATATATTTTTCTCCCCCCAGCCCAGTCATCTCTTACCCCCTGTATATATATATTTTCCCCCCAGCCCTGTAATCTCTTTCCCCCTGTATATATATTTTTCTCCCCCCAGCCCTGTCATCTCTTACCCCCTGTATATATATTTTTCTTCCCCCCTTCATCTCTTACCCCCTGTATATATATTTCCCCCCCCCCAGCCCTGTCATCTCTTACCCCCTGTATATATATTTTTCTCCCCCACCCCTGTCATCTCTTACCCCCCTGTATATATATTTTTCTCCCCCGACCTCTGTAATCTCTTACCCCCTGTATATATATTTTTCTTCCCCCCTTCATCTCTTACCCCCGTATATATATTTTTCTTCCCCCAGCCCTGTAATCTCTTACCCCCTGTATATATATTTTTCTTCCCCCCTTCATCTCTTACCCCCTGTATATATATTTTTCTTCCCCAGCCCTGTAAACTCTTACCCCCTGTATATATATTTTTCTCCCCCAGCCCTGTCATCTCTTACCCCTTGTATATATATTTTTCTTCCCCCAGCCATGTCATCTCTTAACCCCTGTATATATATTTTTCTCCCCCCAGCCCTGTCATCTCTTACCTCCTGTATATATATTTTTCTTCCCCCAGCCCTGTCATCTCTAACCCCCTGTATATATATATTTTTCTCCCCCCAGCCCTGTCATCTCTTACCTCCTGTATATATTTTTTTCTCCCCCCAGCCCTGTCATCTCTTACCCCCTGTATATATATTTTTCTTCCCCCAGCCCTGTAATCTCTTATCCCCTGTATATATATTCCCCCCCCCCTTTCATCTCTTACCCTCTGTATATATATTTTTCTCCCCCCAGCCCTGTCATCTCTTACCCCCTGTATATATATTTTTCTTCCCCCAGCCCTGTCATCTCTTACCCACTGTATATATATTTTTCTTCCCCCAGCCCTGTCATCCCTTACCCCCTGTATATATTTTTTTCTTCCCCCAGCCCTGTCATCTCTTACCCCGGTATGTATATTTTTCTTCCCCCAGCCCTGTCATCTATGTATTTTTTCCCCATTATATTTTATCCCCCTTCCCCTTCTCCCCAATCTCCCAACCACCCGTTATATCTTCTTACCTTCTATTTCAGGCATCATAGGCTGTGGACGCATGTGAAGAGTTGTGCTCTGGCAGCAGCGTCAGAGCGCAAGCGCGTCTGCACGTCTTAAAGCGGCCGCACGTCTTAAAGCGGCGACGGACGAATCTCTTAAAGTGGCCGCAAGCTTTAAAAGGGGCTGCACAATTAAAGCAGCCCCAGGGCCGGCGGCCTACCGGGAAATTTCCCGGTATCCCGGTAGGCCAGTCCGGCCCTGCTACTGGTATTTTACGCCATTAACTTAGGGATACTCCTAAGGCATGCATTAACCCTTTTAATTTAACATTTTAATGTATTTCATACTATACTTTATTACCATCTTTCCTTACACTTTTGCAGCATATCCACTCCATCACTCTTCACAAGCACCTTGTCATTACACAATTACACATTGATATACTTTTATAGCCATCTGGGCTTTTTTCATTTACATACCCCACTTCTTTTTAAAAAAAGTTTTTATCCTATTTCCACTAGTCAGTTCTGTCCTCACAGTGTTATGTTTTGTTACTCATTTTACATTATAATTCCTCTTTTCATTATACTCATTTATTATATCCACTTCATCTCCCTTCCCTAGCACAGTGACTTTCACATTCATACACTTTTACAACCATCTGTGTTTCCTCCCTCGCAGTTATCCCTCTAAAGTCTGTTTATATCTCAATTAATCCCTTCGTGACCGATGACAAGGACTGTCACCATCATAGGGAAAACTCCCTTTGTGACCGATGATGGTCCAGGACCGCCATGCAGGTCCGATCGCGGTATGCATGCTGGCATACCGCGATCGCGCTACAAATGACATGGCTAAGTGTCTCGAGACCGAGACACTTCAGCCATGTCCATTGAAGCCCCCTGGAAACATCCGGGCACTGTGACAGCCAATCACAGCGCCCGGATGTTAATAGCTGTCAAAGCAGGTGCCTGCTTTGACAGCTTTAGTCTCTCCCTGCTCCACGGCGATCGTGGTGCAGGGAGAGACTAAATATAGTGTTTCAACCCTCTCCATGGTCTCCCCAAGCACAACCAGCCCCCCCACATGATTTTTCAATTAAAAAAAAAAAGTTTTTTTATTTTTATTTATTTTTTATTTATTATTGTGCTAATCCTAACTCTTGGGTTAGGGTTAGAGTTCATCAAAACCCTAATCCTAGAGTTAGAATTAGGGTTTGTACTAACCTTAACCATAGGGTTAAGGTTAGAGTTAAATAAAAATTAAAAAATGTAAAACAATAAAAAAAATAAAAAAAATCATAACTCTAGCAAACCTATACACGTGGGGTACCGCTATACTCAGGGGAAGTAGATGGACATATATTGGGGTTTTGTTGGGTAATAAAATAGAACAACCCCTTTAAATTCATACCTAAATTTCAAAGTGTGTGAAAATAAAACACACACAAAATTACTACGCCAAAACTTGTCAAAGATTGGTGGTAAAATTACAGAATGAAAAGTGTCCAAATAACCCAAATACCCCTGGGATGTCTACTTTATAAAAATGTGTACATGTGGGGGGTTATTCAGCAATTCATGACCAATATCTGTGTTACAGTGTCACTAAATTAATTTTATTTATTAACCTAAAACATGCAAAAAAAGCAAAACAAAAATATAAACATTGGGTATTTCTAATTTCAGGATAATATTAGTAAATATTGCCTTTGACAAGTATTGATCTGCCTCCCTCAACTTACTAGTTTTAGTAAGGGGGAGAGACAGATCAGATAAAGTAAAAAATAAAATAATAAAATTAAAAATATTTAATACAATTTTAGTAACCAAGGGCTTTTATAAAAGCCATTTCAAGTGTTTAACCCCTTCCCTGCCATTGATCGCTGTGTACGCAGTGATCATACACAGCAGCACATTTTTTGCTGTCTGTGCATTTTTTAGAGGTTATTTTTTTACTGTAATTCATTACAGTATAAAAAAGGCTCTTTTAAGAGAGATTAACCCCTTGCTTGCTGTAGATCACTGCCTAAGCAGCGATCTGACGCAAATGCAGCAATCTTGCTGCAGAAGCATTTTTACTTTTTTTTTAACTTTTTTATTACACCCGTCACGGGTTAATTATACCCGCTAGGGGATTACGTTTAACGTAAAAAAAAATTTTTAGCTGTCTGAGCGCATGTATAGCGATCAGTAACAGCTGATCAGTGGCAAAGGCGGGTTGGCATTTGCTCAGATGAGCATCACCATTCGCCTGGTTAGATCAATATTTGTAAATATTTGATCTGACCCGTGTAGATCTGCCTCCCTCTCACTTGAGTTTTAGTGAGGGAGACAGACAGAGCTGTATAATTTAAGTTTTTAATTATAATATATTTAATAAAATTGAGACCCAAAGGCTTTTATAAAAGACGTTTCCAGTATTTAACCCCTTCCCTTGAAGGATAAAACTTACCAGGAAAGGTTAAAGCATCTTAACATGTATAGCTTGGAGGAAAGACGTAACAGGGGGGATATGATAGAAACAATTAAATACATAAAGGGAATCAACACAGTAAAGGAAGAGAGTATATTTAAAAGAAGAAAAACTACCACAACTAGAGGACATAGTCTTAAATTAGAGGGGCAACGATTTAAAAGTAATATCAGAAAGTATTACTTTACTGAGAGGGTAGTGGGTGTATGGAATAGCCTGCCAGCAGAAGTGGTAGAAGTAAACACAGTCAAGGATTTTAAGCATGCGTGGGATAGACACAAGGCTATCCTAGCTATAAGACCGGAAACGGGGGACTAATAAAAGTACTCAAAAAAATTGGACAGACTAGATGGACCGAATGGTTCTTATCTGCCGACACATTCTATGTTTCTATGTTTCTATGTTTCCCTGCAATTGATCGCTGTGTACGCAGTGATCTTACAAAGCAGCACATTTTTTGCTGTCTGTGCATTTTTGTAGGGGTTAATTTTTTTTACTGTGATTAATTACAGTATATCAAAGGCTCTTTTAAGAGCTATTAACCCTTCCTTGCCATATATCACTTCCTAAGCAGCACATATGGTCACTGCCTAAGCAGCGCATATGGAGCAATCTGGTCGCAGAAGGATTTTTTTTTGCTATCAGCATTTTTTTTTTGTCACACTCGCTAGGGGTTAATTATACCCACTAGGGGATTACGTGTATTCCTTTTGAAGCTGTCTGAACGCGTGTATAGCGATCAGTAACAGCCGATCAGTGGCAAAGGTGGTTTGGTGATTTCTCAGATGAGCATCACCATTCGTCTGGTTAGATCAATATTGGTAAATATTGTTCTGACCCATATGGATCTGCCTCCCTCTCCTCGCTTGAGTTTTAGTGAGGGAAAGAGCCAGATCTGTATAATATAATTTTTTAATTGTAATAAATTAAATAAAATGTAAAAAAATTGTGAGTCCCAAGGGCTTTTATAAAAGCCATACACTTTGTATAGTGTAGCCTGTGTATTAACTCCTTCCCTGCCACTGATCACTGCACAGCAGAACATTTTTTCTTGTCTGTGCATTTTTAGGGGTTCATTTTTTTGTACAGTACTACAAAGGCTTTTATAAGAGCTATTAACCTCTTCCTTGCTCTACATGTCAAAATTCCAAGTTGGAAAATCAAAAAGCGCACCTCTCAAATGTAGCCTTTCAACCCCCAACAAAGCTGACAAAGCTATGCATGGGTGGTATCCCTGTGCTCGGGAGATGTTGGTGAACATATATTGTGGTATTGTTTGTCAGTGACACATACCGAAATATGTGAATTTGTGTCTTAAGTACAATGTATGTGGGAAAAATACACAATAAAATGACTACCACAAATTTTGACAAAGGCTGGTGGTAGAATTGGTGCATGGAAAGTGTTAAAATACCACCATTTAAAATAGCCTAGGGTGTCTACTTTTACAAAATATATACTTTTTTGGGTAAAATACACTGTCCTACTTAAAAAAAAAGTCCCAAATGAAAGATGGGCTCAGGCTGACTACACGTCAAAATTCCAAGTTGAAAATGCGCACCTTCAAAATGTGTCCCTTTAGTCCCCAAACAACCCAACAAACCTATGCATGGGTGGTATCCCTGTACTCAGGAGATGTTGTTGAACACATATTGGGTTATTGTTTGGCAGTGACACATACCAAAAATCTGTGAATTTATGTCTGAAATACAATATTTGTTGAAAAAAAAAGACAAAAATTACTACCACAAACTTTGACAAAGGCTGGTGGTAGAATTAGTTCATGGAAAGTGTTAAAATACCACCATTTGAGATAGCCTAGGGTGTCTACTTTAAAAAAAATATATGGGTTGATGGGGTAAAATACACTAGCTGGCTTCAAATATGTCCCAAATGGGACATGGGTGCAGGCTGTCTGCATGTAAAAATTTCAAGTTGGAAAACAAAAAACTGCACCTCACAAATTTAGCATTTTAGCCCCCAAACACCCCAACAAACCTATGCATGGGTGGTATGCCTTTACTCAGGAGAAATAGTAGAATCTATTTAGCAGGTTTTTTCGTTTGCTTTTGTCGATGAGGAGAAGATGTTTCAAATAAAAGTCAGGAAATTTGTGTATTTTTTTACCATATTTTTTTTTTAATAATATTATAAGATATGATCAAAAAGATGGCATCCAAAGAAAGCCCTTCTTGTCCCGATAAAAACAATATATAATATGTGTGTGTACAGCAAATGACAAAGAAGAAAATTACAGCTAAACACAAACAGCACAGAAATGTTAAAATAGCCATTGTCCAGAAAGGACAAAAAAATTTCAAAGGCTCTGTCCTTAAGGGGTTAAACTATATAATATGTGAATGCACATGGATACTAAATGGTGGGAAGACAATGAACTCTTTCAGTAATTGGTTCCTAATGATACTGATAGGACTTCTTTTTGTCATCAGGGTTTACATTTATGACTTTATTTTAACCGGATTACTGTCCTTGTACCCCATACCACATTTTAGACAATTATCTACAGTATACCAATTTACACCTGATTATCTATGGGTGTGCAAGACTTATTTTAATCACAACTTCACTTACCTCATGGTTTTTTTTAACATAGAAACATATAATGTGTCGGCAGATAAGAACCATTCGGTCCATCTAGTCTGCCCAATTTTTTTGAATACTTTTATTAGTCACCCGTTCCCGGTCTTACAGCTAGGATAGCCTTGTGTCTATCCCACGCATACTTAAAATCCTTGACTGTGTTTACCTCTACCACTTCTGCTGGAAGGCTATTCCATACATCCACTACCCTCTTAGTAAAGTAATACTTCCTGATATTACTTTTAAATCGTTGCCCCTCTAATTTAAGACTATGTCCTCTAGTTGTGGTAGTTTTTCGTCTTTTAAATATACTCTCTTCCTTTACTGTGTTGATTCCCTTTATGTATTTAAATGTTTGTATCATATCCCCCCTGTTACGTCTTTCCTCCAAGCTATACATGTTAAGATGCTTTAACCTTTCCTGGTAAATTTTATCCTTCAACCCATGAACCAGTTTAGTAGCCCTTCTCTGAACTCTCTCCAAAGTATCAATATCCTTCTGGAGATATGGTCTCCAGTACTGCGTACAATACTCCAAGTGAAGTCTCACCAGTGCTCTGTACAATGGCATGAGCACTTCCCTCTTCCTACTGCTAATACCTCTCCCTATGCAACCAAGCATTCTGATAGCATTTCCTGCTGCTCTATTGCATTGCCTACCTACCTTTAAGTCCTCTGAAATTATTACTCCTAAATCCCTTTCCTCAGATGTTAAGGTTAGGACTGTACCAAATAGTCTATATTCTGCTTTTGGGTTTTTACGCCCAAGGTGCATAATCTTGCAGTTGTCCACATTAAATGTCAGTTGACACTGCTCTGACCATTTTTCTAGTTTAGCTAAATCATTTGCCATTTGGCTTATCCCTCCATGAATATCAACCCTGCTGCAAATCTTTGTATCATCAGCAAAAAGACATACTTTGCCAACAAGACCTTCTGCAATATCGCTAATAAAAATATTAAAGAGAATGGGTCCAAGTACAGATCCATGAGGTAACCCACTAGCAACAAGACCTTGCATCGAATATACCCCATTGACTACAGCTCTCGGTTGCCTGTCACTCAGCCATTGTCTAATCCATTCAACAATATTGAAATCCAAACTCAAAGAGTTCAGTTTATTGATAAGCCTTCTATGTGCGACAGTGTCAAAAGCCTTACTGAAATCTAGGTAAGCAATGTCTACTGCATCACCCTGATCTATTATTTTAGTCACCCAATCAAAAAAATCAATAAGATTAGTTTGGCATGATCTCCCTGAAGTAAACCCATGCTGTCTCTGATCTTGAAATCCAAGCGACTTTAGATGTTCAACAATCCTATTCTTTAACAAGGTTTCCATTATTTTCCCCACTACTGAAGTAAGACTTACTGGTCTATAGTTGCCCACCTCCTCCCTACTACCTTTCTTGTGAATGGGCACAACACTAGCTAATTTCCAATCTTCTAGAACTATTCCCGTTAACAATGATTGGTTAAATAAATCTGTTAACGGTTTTGCTAGTACACCACTAAGTTCTTTTAATAACTTTGGATGTATCCCATCAGGTCCCATCGACTTATTTGTCTTTACTTTAGACAGCTGAAGTAAAACCTCTTCCTCTGTAAACTTACATGCATCAAAAGACTCATTAGTCTTTTCCCTTACCCTCATTTTCATTTGTAAAAACTGAACAAAAATATTCATTAAGGCAGTCTGCTAAGCATTTATCCTCTTCTACATAGCATCCTTCTTTTGTTTTTAATCTAACTAATCCTTGTTTTACTTTCCTTTTCTCATTTATGTATCTAAAAAATGTTTTATCCCCCTTTTTCACTGACTGGGCTATAGTCTCTTCTGTGTGTGCTTTGGAAGCTCTTATAGCTTGCTTTGCCTCTTTCTGCCTACTCTTATAGATCTTTCTATCTTCCTCGCTCTGAGTATTTTTATAATTACTAAATGCTAGCTTTTTATTTTTTACTATTTTGGCCACCTATGCAGAGTACCACAGTGGTTTCTTAAATTTTTTGCTCTTACTGACAAGCCTTATCCAATTTTTTGTTGCCTTCAGTAGTGCAACTTTTAGATAATCCCATTTCTCCTGGACTCCATTTAAATTGCTCCAGTCTGATAATGACTCCTTTACACCTAATCTAATTTTAGAAAAGTCTGTTTTTCTAAAATCTAAAACTTTTGTTTTCGTGTGGTGTGACTGCGTCACTGTTCTTATATTAAACCACACTGTATCTCTTTCAAAATATGGAAGGCCTGCCATAACTATCTAACATAGTGTTGCATAATGGCATAACCTGATGACCCAAAAACACATGTGGTCACAAAACTAAATTAAATATCTATTGTTCATTGCTTCTCTTACCCTGCCTAATAAAACCCTTAAGGTTATTAGTTAGCAGTTGTCTAAAACCAATAAATACATGTAAAAAAATAAAACATATTATTCCGGAGTTTGCCATTGCCCAGGACTGTTGTTGACTAAATACGTTAAAGTGACTTGGAGCAAAGCTGAACATGCATTCAGAACACACAAGATGGCATGCATTCAGAACATAAAGCGTCAGTCAGACGAAATGGCAGCGGACAAAACAATATGATCTCCCATCCACGACGTGACTCCAGAGGCCCCTACAGTCCATATAATATTCTCACTGTTCTCCCCTTTTATTCTTAGAAATTGACATTGTCTGTTTTTAAGGATAACCATCAGGAGTTACCTGGTCAACATAATCATTGTATTCAAGGTGATAAGGCACACTTCCTCAATTTCACACATTGGTAGGTCATCCAGCTTAATTGCGCTGTAAGCTTCCAGGAGCTTGAGGATGAGACACTTGAAACAAACAACATAAACACAGACAATTAGCAACACTGATATCACACATGCCAAACCACTTACAAGTTTCGCTCCAAGTGATCCTAGCCAATTTCCCAGTCCCAGGGGATCTCACGGACTACCTGTGGACACTTTATAACCTACTCCTTAAATCCATAATCCTTTTTGATTAAACCTTTTTTCAAAAACAAACTTATTTTAAAATATCTGAAAAACTTCCTAACAGCATCTATATAAAATTCCGCAAAAAATACTATCAAAATACAATTTCTTTATAGGTCGACTTAATCGTGTTTGTTAGAGTCAATCTGATTGTTACATTTCAAAAATTCACTATACTCCAAACATTCCCATAATAACACAATTAAACAAATCTTTACAACAAAAATTACAAATCATCAATAACAATTTTATACATAAGTAATCAATGAAAATATACTTCCCAACAATGATGATCTGTCGTAGACTGTTGTATCTGTTGCAGTCTCCTGGTTGATTTATTTGTGAGTTTCCCTAGGGTGACGACTCAGCTTATGTTGGCTAGTGGTCAGGGAGTTATTATGCCCATCAAAACACTAACTTGCTGCTCCTTTGGTGGCCTGTTTGTCAGTACAGGAATGTGCTTTACGTAAATAACGTGGATCCAGGAGTTGATTTGAATAACTTTCACTACAATATTCCGATAAACTTTTGAGAATCCTTTTACATGAATTGGAAAACTTTTTCTTCTTTTAAAACTAACTTTTTCTTTAGAAATAATTATGATCAGCATTAGATTCGTTGGTGCACTTTGAACTTGTCTTTTGTTGGCTGTACAGCTTTAATCTATAGGGGAAAAAAACTCGAAAAAAATTCCATATAGTAACATGCAATATTTCACTAAACATCTTCAATTATCTTCACATTAAAATATAATTAAAAATATTATTTCTGCTAGTCTGTGTTGCAATATAATTATAAAAACTTGTCAAGCTGAACCATTCTTTGTTTTTGTAATATTATTACCCTTTTATAATCATAGTTGAATCAATTGATAATGTGAGAATATGTTCTCATACATAATAATCATGTATCTATTTACCATTAGGACAAATACTATCATGATTAGACTATATAACCATAACACATAACACACAGAACTTCTCAATAACTAACAGTAACAGTAATTCTGGCCCGTTCTCCCCCTCCTTTGACAAAAAGATATAATAATAATAATAATAATAATTTTGCAGCAGCTGATACAATTCTCTTATCTCCAAATAGACTGTCAGAGAAAAGGGGGGCTTCTGGGGAAGCTTTCTCTCAACTTCACTATTAACTCCTACAACTCTAACAACATAACACAACTTGTCTGTTTATAACATGACACTTGCTAATTCTTTCCACTAATCACTGACATACGTACATTCTCATATATCGTATTAAAAACTTGTCTTGCATCTAAATCTTTAAACAACTTCTCAATATTCTCTCACCATGTATCACATGGGGTACTTTGCCTTAATAGTAACAAAAATTAGAACACAACAAATTAACATTTTATCTTTGCACATGTGTGCATTTACTGTATATAAATGTGGTAGAATGCAAATGCTATCTCTGTGTCTATTTAAATACGTATTGCTCTTTACCTAGCAATCTAACATCCCTATAGTGTGAATGTTATATACATATAACACCAACAGTGTAAGTAGCGCTGTACACAAATTCTAGTCACACTAAGAAGATAAAACTATAACAGTGTATGCAAGTTACCACAGATTATATTGGATGTGCAGGGAGTTGCTTTAAAACACTAATCAATACTTTTCAGTATAAACCAAAAGTTTTACCTCTTATTGCTATATACCATATTTCAAATTATTTCTTATATCTTCCTTTTTAAATGAATATTCACTTTAAAATCCTACATTTTTGCAACATGACCTCTCACCTTCTACAACATACAAAAACCTTTTATCTCCAGCAATTGCCATTTCCATGGCCCACAAAGCCTTCAACAGCTTATCTTTGCAACACAAAATTCACACCTTAACCTTTATTACGAATAAACGTTGCTCAAGTCTTTCTCTAGTACTGACTCTGATATTCTACTTAACCCCTTAAGGACAGAGCCTTTGAAACATATTTGTCCTTTCTGGACAATGGCTATTTTAACATTTCTGTGCTGTTTGTGTTTAGCAGTAATTTTGTTCTTTGTCATTTGCTGTACCCACACATATTATATATTGTTTTTATTGGGACAAGAAGGGCTTTCTTTGGATGCCATCTTTTTGATCATATCTTATAATATTATTTAAAAAAATAATGAAATATGGTAAAAAAAATACACACATTTCCTGACTTTTATTTGAAACATCTTCTCCTCATCGACAAAAATGAACGAAAAAACCTGCTAAATAGATTCTACTATTTCTCCTGAGTACAGGGATACCACCCATGCATAGGTTTGTTGGATTGTTAGGGGGTAAAAGGCCAAATTTGGGAGGTGCAGTTTTTGGTTTTCCAACTTGAAATTTTTACATGCAGACCGCCTGCACCCATGTCCCATTTGGGACATATTTGAAACCAGCCAGTGTATTTTACCCCATAAACCCATATATTTTTTAAAAGTAGACACCACTATTTCAAATGGTGGTATTTTAACACTTTCCATGCACTAATTCTACCACCAGCCTTTGTCAAAATTTGTGGTAGTCATTTTTGTGTGTTTTTTTTTTCACAAATATTGTATTTCAGACATAAATTCACAGATTTTGGTATGTGTCACTGCCAAACAATAACCCAGTATGTGTTCAACAACATATCCTGAGTACAGGGATACCACCCATGCATAGGTTTGTTGGGTTGTTTGGGGGCTAAAGGGCCACATTGTGAAGGTGCGCATTTTCAACTTGGAATTTGGACGTGTAGTCAGCCTGACAGTGTATTTTACCCAAAAAAGTATATATTTTGTAAAAGTAGACACCCTAGGCTATTTTAAATGGTGGTATTTTAACACTTTCCATGCACCAATTCTACCACCAGCCTTTGTCAAAGTTTGTGGTAGTCATTTTATTGTTTATTTTTTCCCACATACATTGTACTTTAGACACAAATTCACATATTTCGGTATGTTTCACTGACAAACAATACCACAATATATGTTCAGCAACATCTCCCGAGCACAGGGATACCACCCATGCATAGCTTTGTCAGCTTTGTTGGGGGTTGAAAGGCTACATTTGAGAGGTGCGCTTTTTTGATTTTCCAACTTGGAATTTAATAGCTCTTATAAGAGCCTTTGTATTACTGTACAAAAAAAATGAACCCCTAAAAATGCACAGACAAGAAAAAATGTCCTGCTGTGCAGTGATCAGTGGCAGGGAAGGGGTTAATACACAGGCTACACTATACAAAGGGTATGGCTTTTATAAAATCCCTTGGGACTCACAATTTTTTAACATTTTATTTAATTTATTACAATTAAAAATATATATTATACAGATCTGTCTCTTTCCCTCACTAAAACTTAAGTGAGGAGAGGGAGACAGATCCATATGGGTCAGAACAATATTTACCAATACTGATCTAACCAGACGATGACCAATGGTGATGCTCATCTGAGAAATCACAAAACCACCTTTGCCACTGATCGGCTGTTACTGATCGCTATACACACGTTCAGACAGCTTCAAAAGAAATACACGTAATCCCCTAGTGGGTATAATTAACCCCTAGCGAGTGTGACAAAAAAAAATGTTGATAGCAAAAAAAAAAATCCTTCTGCAACCAGATTGCTCCATATGCGCTGCTTAGGCAGTGACCATATGCACTGCTTAGGCAGTGACCATATGTGCTGCTTAGGAAGTGATATACGGCAAGGAAGGGTTAATAGCTCTTAAAAGAGCCTTTGATATACTGTAATAAATCACAGTAAAAAAAATGAACCCCTAAAAAATTGCACAGACAGCAAAAAATGTGCTGCTGTGTAAGATCAATGCGTACACAGCGATCAATTGCAGGGAAGGGGTTAAATACTGGAAACGGCTTTTATAAAAGCCTTTGGGTCTCAATTTTATTAAATATATTATAATTAAAAACTTACATTATACAGCTCTGTCTGTCTCCCTCACTAAAACTTAAGTGAGAGGGAGGCAGATCTACACGGGTCAGATCAAATATTTACAAATATTGATCTAACCAGACGAATGGTGATGCTCATCTGAGCAAACGCGAACCCGCTTTTGTCACTTATCAGCTGTTACTGATCGCTATACATGCGCTCAGACAGTTAAAAAAAAATTTTTTAACGTTAAACGTAATCACCTAGCGGGTATAATTAACCCGTGACGGGTGTAATAAAAAAGTTTTAAAAAAAATAAAAAATGCTTCTGCAGCAAGATTGCTGCATTTGCGTCAGATCGCTGCTTAGGCAGTGATCTACAGCAAGCAAGGGGGTCATCTCTCTTAAAAGAGCTTTTTTTTATACTGTAATGAATTACAGTAAAAAAAATTAACCCATAATAAATGCACAGACAGCAAAAAATGTGCTGCTGTGTATGATCACTGCGTACACAGCGATCAATGGCAGGGAAGGGGTTAAATGGCTTTTATAAAAGCCCTTGGTGTTTAAAATTGTATTAAATATTTTATTATTTTATTTTATTTTTTACATTATCTGATATGTCTCTCTCCCTTACTAAAACTAGTAAGGAGAGGGAGCATGGGCATCCGCAGAAATTTTTTCAGGGGGGGGGCATAATTTTACCGTCATCCTTTCTGCGCCGCGCCTCTTTTTGACAAGTTATCATGAAGTGGAGGAGCTTTGTCATTATTAGTGAAGGCATGCAAAGGGTTGATAAACCCTGCACCAGATACAGATCCACAGCACCAGATATAAACCAACCACACTAGATATAGCCTCACTGCACCAAATATAGATCCACTGTGCCAGATATAGACCCACAACACCAGATATTAACCCACGGTACCAGCTAAAAACCCATGACACAAGATATAAACCACAGCACCAGATAAATATCCAGAGCACTAACTGAAACTCCACAGCAACAGATAGAACAACATAGCAAAGATATAACCCCATAGCACCAGATACAACACTATAGCACACAATATAACCTCTCAGCACCAGACACAACACTATAGCACACAATATAACCCCACAGCACCAGACACAACACTATAGCACACAATATAACCCCACAGCACCAGACACAACACTATAGCACACAATATAACCCCACAGCACCAGATACAACACTATAGCACACAATATAACCTCTCAGCACCAGACACAACACTATAGCACACAATATAACCCCACAGCACCAGACACAACACTATAGCACACAATATAACCCCACAGCACCAGATACAACACTATAGCACATAATATAACTCCGCAGCACCAGATACAACACTATAGCACACAATATAACCTCACAGCGCTAGATACACTATAGCACACAATATAACCTCACAGCACGAGATACACTATAGCACACAATATAACCCCACAGCACCAGATACAACACTATAGCACACAATGTAACCCAAAAGCACCAGACAAAACACTATAGCACACAATATAACTCCACAGCACCAGATACAACACTATAGCACACAATATAACCCCACAGCACCAGATACAACACTATAGCACACAATATAACCCCACAGCACCAGACACAACACTATAGCACACAATATAACCCCACAGCACCAGATACAACACTATAGCACACAATATAAACACAAAGCAACAGATTCCCTAAACACCCAAATTCCTAAATCCATGACATTTCTTTATCTCTTTCCCCCTTTTTTATATGTTTTATTCCTCCATGTTTGCCATCTCTTTCCCCATCATTTTATGTGTTTAATTCCTCCATGTCAATGACCTCTTTTCACCTACATTTTATCTTTTCTGCCCCATGTCATCCCATTTTGTCTGTATTCTGCTCCAATCAATCACCTCTTTTCATCCTCTATTATCTTTTCTGCCCCATGTCATCCCATTTTGTTTGCAATCTGCCTCCATCTCTCACATCATTTTATCCTCCATTATCTTTTCTGCCCCATCCACTTGTCACCATGTTGATGTGAGCAGAGCCTGGTCAGAGGAGCTGCTCAGACTGGACAAATGGAGACCTCAGGGGAATGGGAGGGACCTCCCTGGATTTACCCCACTCTGCCATGTATCTTGGTTTTTAAAGCTATTATAAGTTATTCCTACCTGTTACAGAGGCTCAGCTATGGTCTCTGAGTATCTTCCCCTGTTTCCTCCATGATGTTGCACTGCAGGCTCTCTTCTGTCAGTCATGCTGCCACATGGAGGGCTGAGGGGCGGGGCTATAACTTCATATCCCCGGGGCACCCTGTCATTGGCTCTCCATGCAGCATGACTGACAGCTGCAGAGACCTGCACCAATGTGGATGGGAGACCAGTATTACAGGAAGCAGAGTTGCAGAGAGCAACAGGTTTGGGTGCCACCTCCTACCCTAGCAACTGGTGTGCAGTCCCCTATGGACAACTAGAGGCTACATACTGAGAAAAAAATAATAATAATAAAAAAAAAAAAAATGTAAATGTTTTTTTTTATTTTTTTTAAAGGGGAATTGCAAAAATCCAGGGGGGGGGGCAAGCGCCCCCCCTTGCCCCCCCCCCCCCTGCGGACGCCCATGAGAGGGAGGCAGATCAATACTTGTCAAAGGCAATATTTACTAATAGCACTTA
The DNA here is from genome assembly GCA_036172795.1 of Pelodytes ibericus. Lineage (NCBI taxonomy): Eukaryota > Metazoa > Chordata > Amphibia > Anura > Pelodytidae > Pelodytes > Pelodytes ibericus. The sequence goes on along the minus strand of CM069866.1, from coordinate 37,860,411 downwards.
TCATACATGCCTGCACACAGATCACACAGATCTGCTGTGCCGTCATTGATTGGCTCCCCCTAGAGCATCGGAAGTGAAATACTGACAGAAGGGAAGCGCTGCCTGTAGCTACTGATACTGAGCCAATGGGGTCGCTCAGGAGAGCGACCACCATCGGTTCTGGGGGAGCATCATGGTGTTGCTAATTTTAGCAACACCGGAGATGCTTAGAAAGTTCTCCGGGGAGTGATCGTAGCGCGCCCCTGCACTTTTTAGGGGTGTTGCACAATGCCTCTACCTAGAGGCATTGTAGCAACACCGATAGAGTAAAGAAAGCGACCGCTGGTCGCTTTCTTTACTCTGTTAAGTGCATGACGTGCCAGGCACGTCACCTGTCGGCAAGTCCTCGATTTGCCGTGATGTGCCTGGCACGTCATCTGTCCTTAAGGGGTTAAATCTAAAACACATCTGTATCTGTGCATACAAATACAACTGTACAATGAAGGCATCTTCACTCATCTAATTACTTTATCTAGAGTCTTGGAAAATGTGATATCTTATCTTGGGAAAAATCTAAATGAAAGGACTTAAAATACAAAAATCCTTCTAAACTACATAAAAATATAATACTTGTCAAGATACCCAAATACAAAAAGGAAGAATGTACCATAAATAAATAAACATTTCTAATAAATAACATGTAAAACCTGTTAAAAACATAGTCTGTGTCTTTAAATTAGCATCATGCAAGTTTTAGTCAGATACCAGTAATATTGTGCCACTCAGAGCCCAGTTATATAGTGCCAGCCAGATGCCCAGTAATATTGTGCCAGCCAGAGCCCAGTAATATAGTGCCAGCCAGATGCCCAGTAATATAGTTCCAGCCAGAGCCCAGTAATATAGTGCCAGCCAGAGCCCAGTAATATAGTGCCAGCCAGATGCCCAGTAATATAGTGCCAGCCAGATGCCCAGTAATATAGTGCCAGTCAGAGCCCAGTAATATAGTGCCAGCCAGATGCCCAGTAATATAGTGAAAGTCAGAGCCCAGTAATATAGTGCCAACCAGATGCCCAGTAATATTGTGCCAGTCAGATGCCTGTAATATTGTGCCAGCCAGAGCCCAGTAATATAGTGCCAGCCAGATGCCTGTAATATTGTGCCAGCCAGAGCCCAGTAATATAGTGCCAGCCAGAGCCCAGTAATATAGTGCCAGTCAGATGCCTGTAATATTGTGCCAGTCAGAGCCCAGTAATATAGTGCCAGTCAGAGCCCAGTAATATAGTGCCATGTAAAACCTGTTAAAACCATAGTCTGTGTCTTTAAATTAGCATCATGCAAGTTTTAGATTGCTTTTGCCAGAACATAAAACTGGCTAGATAGAGCTTTAAAATATTTTATAGTTGTTATACTATCCAATGGATCGATCACGTATATTTAACATGATGTCCAAGAGATACCTCGGATACTATATGACTCTTGCTGTTTTACACACAAATATTTCTATTTGACTTCATTACAGAAACAGTTATATAAATTCTGCAACTTTTCTGCCAAACAATAACACAAAACTGCAGTAACTATGGTTACTCTGCAGGACTTTTATACCGATCAAAGAACATAATATGAATGAGCTCATTTAATATAAAACTTCTAATTACACTTATGAATATAGCTCAGAAGACCGTCACTCAAGCAATTCTATTACATCCTCTCTAATCCACTAAAAAACTTCTTTTAATCTTGCAAAACTGCTTGCTATAGTATTAAATCAAAAAGCAAAGTACATGTTTTCAGGGGCGTACCTAGAGCATTTGGCACCCGGGGCGGACCCTGAGTGTGGAACCCCCCCCCCCTCCCCAAAAAATAAAAATGTAAGAAAACACCCACAATTTTTTCAAGGTTTGAAAATTGTACAATTATAGATACCGGGAATATTGTGCCAGTCAGATACCAGGAATAGTGTGCCAATCAGATACCAGTAATATTGTGCCAGTCAGATACCAGTAATATTGTGCCAGTCAGATACCAGTAATATTGTGCCACACAGAGCCCAGTAATATTGTGCCAGTCAGATACCAGGAATATTGTGTCAGTCAGAGCCCAGTAATAGTGTGCCAGTCAGATGCCTGTAATATTGTGCCAGTCAGATACCAGTAATATTGTGCCAGTCAGATACCAGTAATATTGTGCCACTCAAAGCCCAGTAATATAGTGCCAGCCAGATGCCCAGTAATATTGTGACAGCCAGAGCCCAGTAATATAGTGCCAGCCAGATGCCCAGTAATATAGTTCCAGCCAGAGCCCAGTAATATAGTGCCAGCCAGAGCCCAGTAATATAGTGCCAGCCAGAGCCCAGTAATATAGTGCCAGCCAGATGCCTGTAATATTGTGCCAGCCAGATGCCCAGTAGTATAGTGCCAGCCAGGTGCCTGTAATATTGTGCCAGCCAGATGCCCAGTAATATATGTCCAGCCAGCGCCCAGTAATATAGTGCCAGCCAAATGCCTGTAATATTGTGCCAGCCAGATGCCCAGTAATATAGTGCCAGCCAGATGCCCAGTAATAAAGTGCCAGCCAGAGCCCAGTAATATAGTGCCAGTCAGAGCCCTGCTCGTTTTAAACCACGCTCCTCCCCACCCTTCCCTATTACTTACCGATGCTGCTCTCTGCTCCCGGACCGACACCTCCTCCGTGCAGTCTTCCCTCTTGCACGGAGGAGGGAAACACAGTCACCGGATGTGACGTAACGTCACTTCCGGTTGCTGTGATATTTTTTTTTTTTTACTTTTTTCCGGCGGCCGCGTCCAGCGGATGCGGCTGCCATAAAAAAGTTAAGCAGCGCGATGCGGGGGGGTGCCGGCAGCACTGGTGTCACCCCCGCTGGAGGTGTCACCCGCTGCGGTCCGCCCCCCCCCGCCCCCCCCCCTCGGGACGCCACTGCATGTTTTAATAAAACTGTTCACACCGTACAGGTTTCATGCATAAGCTCACAGTGAACTCAGTAATTCCCCGACACGCACCCCTCCTTCTGCATACTACACACACTGTATATCACAGGGCCCTCAATCACACCACTCTCAGCCACACAAATACAGACAATATGCCACCAAATACCAGAACACTGTATAATGCTGTATACACACTCAACACTACAAGAAATCCTACCAAGCAGAGCTGGCGCTATACCACGCTCAGCTCCTGCCGAAAACACTACCCAGAGACCTAATTCCTGTCTAATTTCATTGATTGTCCATGTACAAAATGCTATAATGTTTATTATGAAGATTTTGTGTGTTAAAATGTTGGTTTGCCTGTCTCTTTAGTTCCTGTGACAAAATTGCACTGTAATTATGATAATTAGCCATATGTGTAAAGCTTCAAGTAGTGTTTGAGTAGTGCAGAGTTGTCATATGTTGGTGAATGTGCTTAGATTTCCACCACAAAGATAGCCACCAGATATAATGTGGTATGCTGTTCCAGGATTACCCTGTCATCAGCTTTCATAGTTCATTTATGAATCTCTTGCCATCATCAGGGAGCCTGTATACTAATAGAATGCTGTGGAGGTCTGTGATATACATACATGTACATAGGTAGTTATGTATATCCTAGAATTATATTTACTTGTTTGGATGTTGTTACATGTACTGTTGCTGCTATTACACATACTTCAAAGAGTTGTAGTCATTCTAGTTCACAATAGAAAACATGCTCCTTCTTCATACTAATTGGCTAAAATGTAATAATACCCAACTCCTCTCCCAACTAATTGGCAGCTGGTTATGTTAGCTCAGCAGGACATTCTGGGCGCAGTAATAAAATTCAGTTATACAATCAGTTAACAAACATTTAGCAGACATTTAATATTTTTTATATGCCTATTACAATGACTACATATATAAACATTTTGTAGGGTGTACTCAATAAAGAGAGAATTGTAGGGAACTAAGTTTGGAATTTCAAACATAAGGCTAAAGTATCTGAGTTGGAAAAATTCAGCTTGCACCAGAGAATTTTTCTAACTAGGCTACATTGGCCTAAATTCCCATCTCAAGTCTCTGCAATTCTCTGTTTATTGAGTAGACCCTCTAGTTTCATATGTAATACTGATTATTATTTTTTCCTACCGTGCAATTTGTATGCTGTCATCATTGAGATTAACATTATCAGTATTTATTAACAGTGCATTGGAGATTCCTCCAGCATCAAATAGGTTAAAAAGGTTTAACACCATCTTGTTAAAGCTGACGTTTTTCAAGTTTCTTAGTTACATACAAATGTTCCTTCCTTTGTTGTTGGCTGGAGTGATGTCAGAGGGCACATTTTGTACTGTAGTCTAATTTTAGAAATCAACTAGAATTGATTCATGAATGGCACGTCCTAAAGCAGAGATATACTGTGTGACACACACACTTCAATTATGGATAGGACCTGGAATGAACGAGAATACTGTAGGAGAACAACTGAAGAAATTAAAATGGCAAAATCCACAGGCACAATTAAAGGAGACAAGAAAATGTTTATGAAAAAGCAATAGCAAAGAGTGGATACTACATTGTGTTGATTGCTGGCTCTAGCAGTGAGCAACAACTACTACATATGGTGCTTCAAGTTCTTAAACACTTTCAAGTGAGTTGCAACAGTGACAGTTTTGAATATACAATAGCAAAGTCAGCACCCCTCATGAAACTGCTTGAATCAACTAGACTCACGTAGTCTACAAACCAAACTGTACATGGAGCATTGGTTGATCACATCATAAAGAGATCTATTCTTTGAGTAAGGTAAAACCAATGCTTTAAGTGTGTATACTTTTAATAATTGTTTTAAAACTTAATTTAATAATGTTTTGCTATAATTTTTGTTTTGTGACCCTTGTTTCTTTAATGCCTATGCTTAGTTCAAGACAGTATTTCTATATTGCAAACACAGAGAAAACAGACACAATGTTTTAAATGTTGTGTTTTCCTCTGCATATCTTTGAAGATGTATTTAATATTTAGCTTAATTTGGTATGCCATGATATTGTTTGTCTCTTTTATGCATGTTATTTTTTAAATTTATACACTGTATGCATTCTGATTTTCTTAATAAGTCACTGATTCTGTTGAACAATACACTATTTAATGTTGACTTTTTGGTATTTTACTAAAGCTATGTTATATTGTTATTTATTTTGTTTTGCACAATACTTCATTTATTCTTAGGACCTCAGCTACATACAATTACATGATGACTGAAGGACATAAATGTAAGTAAACTGACATGGAAAAGAAGCCTTCCTACCCTAATTATATACCTAGATGTAACATTACACCAATGTCCTACTCTCATACCTTAAAAAATGGTCTCAATATTTATTTTAGAAAAACAGAACATAGAGGGCTTTACATAATAAATAAACATTAGTATTTAGAGCCTGTTGAGCTTGTTGATCCAATCAAAATCTGTTTCCATATGAGGAAACATTTTAAAATGCACAAGGATAGACAAAGGGTTAAATTTGGTGATCATTTTTCAACCTAAAATTAAAATTTTACTATGATCTACACATTGGGTTTGCAGAATTGCAAGCAAATGCATAAATTAAGAGAAAAAAGTGTTCTAAAAATAAGCCTCCTAGCAATGGGAAAGGGTTCATAGAAGAACTCTCAGAGATTGTGTGGAGAGCTAATCCTGGAACAACCCAGATGGCTAAACCTGGAACACTCCAGATGGTTAATCATTTCTCAACTTTGGTAGGGACTCCTCTGCATGCTAACCACTCTCAACTTCACACAAACTGTCACCTCTGCCACTCACAAAAGAGGGCACGCCATCAAGCTGGTGTTACAACATGGACTCAAAAGCCCTTCAGTAAAAGTAATGTCAGTGGCATGGTCAGACTATCTCTGGGCATAATTCTTCATCTCCTCTAAGCATAGAAACAAAGAATGTGATGAGAACAATTTGGCCCATCTAGTCTTCCCAACTTCTGACTAAAATAAAAAATGTGAGTACTTTCATTAGCCCCTGGCTTTAACGAATATCTAGGATAGCCATATGCCTATCCCATGCATGCTTAAACTCCTTCACTGTGTTTACTACTACCACTTCTTTTGGAAGGCTATTCCATGCAACCACTACCCTCTCAGTAAAGTTGTATTTCCTGATATTACTTTTAAACCTTTTCCCCTCTATGTCCTCTTTCTGTGGTAGTTTTTTGTAGGGTTTGTGTTATTCCCTTTAAGCATTTACATGTTTCATTCATATTCCCTTTATCATAATTCTTCCAAGCTTTACATGTTAAGATCCTTTAACCTTTCCTGCTAAGTTTTATCCTGCAATCCATGAACCAGTTTAGTAGTCGTTCTCTGAACACTGTCCAAAGATATATATCCTTTTTGATATTTTTTATCATTTGTATTCATGTTATAAACAATGCTTATGCTGACATTGTCCTTTTTACATACTTACCTGTTCCTGTCTAATTTTATTGATTGTCCTTGTACAAAATGCAATAATATTTATTATAAAGATCTTGTGTATTAAAATGTAGGTTTGCCTGCCTGTTTAGTTCCCGTGACAAAATTGTTGCATTGTGCTGTAATTATGATAATTAGCTATATGTGTAAATCTTCAAGTAGTGTTTGAGTAGTGCAGAGTTGTCATATGTTGGTGAATGTGCTTAGATTTCCACCACAAAGATAGCCACCAGATATAATGCGGTATGCTGTTCCAGGATTACCCTGTCATCAGCTTTGATAGTTCATTTATGAATCTCTTCCCATCATCAGGGAGGCTGTATACTAATAGAATGCTGTGGAGGTCTGTGATATACATTCATGTACATAGGTAGTTATGTATATCCTAGAATTATATTTACTTCTATGGATGTTGTTACATGTACTATATACTACAGTTCCCATGAGTCAGTCACACAAGTTACTTACACGTGACAACTGGAGCATTATCGGAAATGTAGTCAAAAATAAATGATTAGCTGTGATCTACGTTATCATGAGACTCAGTCATTAAAAAGTCCCCAGAAATGATGACTAAGGTCCATGGTAAATGTAGTCAACAGCAGAAGACATTAAAAAACCTCATGTGGGACCCCTTTCAGTTTACTACCTGGTTGAGAGGCCCACTACTAATTCAATGGGCTCACAAAAATGAAAACACCCTTTCCTCTGCATCAATGAGTCCCTCTCCCTCAGCCTTACCTTTGACTAGGAAGGACACTTTATATCTGGTAGTGAGCATATGGTTGGTACTTTTTCTGCAAAAAAATACCATAGACTTAACATTTGCGCCAAGGTCAAATTTTCACCAGACTGCTGATATAATACCAGCCAGGTGCCAACCATAAGTGAGCAGCATTAGGTCTGTGATCCCCAAGCAGCACAGCTGTTTCTATGCTGTTCTGTATGTCTCTGTCAGTCTGAGGATCAGGACCTCTAAATGACAGAGGTGCGCCCTGGAAAGCTGCAGAAGGAGGATAGCACTGACCACATTTTTTTTTCTTCCCATACTGTGTAACAGTGCTGGTTGCAGTGCACTTTTGGCACCTGTTTAGAATAGATTGAGACCACATGATCATACTTGCCAACTTCTCTTTGTTCCCCCCAGGACATGAAGGAGGTGGAGTGTCTGGAGCTCATTTACTCACGTTTAGACTGTGTATGTTACACATACACAGGTTAAACGCAATGCTATGTTTTAATGCAATGCTGGCACTGTGCATGAGCAGTAATGCCAGCACAGACCTGAATTTGTCAGGAAGGAATGCCCAAATCAGGACTGACATGACAAGTCCAAAAATATTGCTTGCAGGGGCAGTTCAAATGTATCTTTAACATGAGAAGAGTGCACACATTCACAACATACACCTAATACATACACATTGAACTGTTGTACGCTCATACCTCCCAACAATTAAAATGGCCAAAGAGAGACACTTTTGTTTTTGGGTGAAGATGTGGCTATGAGTGGGGTATTTTAGGCGACTATATGGGTGATTGAGAGCTTATTATGAAATGTGGTCAACCATTTAGAATAAGAATAATTAAAATGAATGGAAAAAAACTCTGTTTTCAAGGAGATTTAACAAAAAACAGTATAGAAACACTGTTTGGTGGTCAATCAGCCCAGGGCCCTCCATGGGGGGGCATATAATTATATTTTCACTGCCCGCAGTCCCCTTTTTTCTTTATAACTTTTTATGGGGTCAGCGGGGCGTTATTTTTTATTTTGGGGGATGTGGGGAAGATAGGGGACTGGAGGTGACCATTACACCCCCAGTCTTCTAGCTTATTTTTAACAGGGAATGGGGAATATCTGTGATTTATTGGAAACATCTTTATTCCCTTACCGCTGTACTGTGCTTCAAAGCATTGAAAAAGTTTCAAGAAGGTGAAATGTGTTGTGTGAGAAGACCTGGCTGCTGCAGCGCACTTTAAAGAGACTCAACATTGCTGTTTTTAATGTAAGATTTTTGCTACATTTTTTATGCTGTATTAAAAAGGTGTTTATTTTTTTAATTAAACATGACAGATTTAGATACAGATATCCAGACTAAAAGAGACCATAGATGGCTCACCGGACAGTAAACACTAATTGATTAGATAAGAACACATTTCAACACCACTAACATATAATAACATTGCACACACTACTTGGAATAGCTTTGCCTGGGCACCTTGTGTTGAATTCCTTGCTGCACTTCCCAGGGCCTTTGCCATGTACACACTTTGGCAGGGACCTGAGACACCCGCCTCAGGTCCCTGCCAAAGTGTGTACATGGCCAAGGCCCTGGGAAGTGACAGGCTATTAGGCCTTTGGAGACAGGGGGGACAACATTGGGCCCCATAGAGCTAGTCAATAGCAAATCCATGGGACTGGAAACAACCAGAAACAAGCGAAAGGCCAAAGTCCTATAGTGAGGTATGTGGTGTGTGTGAAACCCAGTTGACAGCAGTGGAGGGCTGAAGGTAGTATAGTTTGAAGCCTATGTGCAATTATCTTAGTAAGGATTTTTATGTCCGAATTTTCCAATTGGATAAGAGTCCATCAAGTCTTTGTTCTAGCAAGGAAGTTATGTTCTACCTGGATTTTATTTATTTATTTTTGTAATTTTTATTAGGTCAAAGAACTGTACATTATGAAATTAACATTTAACTTAAAAACATATTTATTTAAGCCTGGTTTTTCTCCTCTTGTTCTCATGTACTACATTGGAGTGGAGTTCATTTGAAGATTTCAGCCATCTGCTATACTTAATGGGGGCTCCTGGGTGCACTTATAACTGACATATTGCTCAAGAAAATGTGAGTGGACTTGTCCTGTGTCTAACCACCACAAATCACTCTGTTTTAAACATACTTCAATATAGTGTATTTTTTCCCTCTGTATGAACAATTTGAGGAGATCATACCTCATTATAGGGTAATTAAAAGTGTGTGGAGTGTAGGGAGTAGTGCACTCACTCACCTGCTGTATTGTTTATATATAGGTGCACTACTTCCAGGGGCGGACCGATCTGTTCGGGCATAAGTCCTGGGTGTGCAATGTGGATGATGGGAGGATGTTCTGGGGGTGCTGGCGAAAGTCCTGTGTGTGCAATGTGGGTGATGTGGCATGTCCTGGGTTTGCAATGTGGGTGATGGGGCAAGTTGCGGGTGATGGGACAAGTCCTGCATGTGCAATGTGGGTGCTGGGGCATATCCTGGGTGTACAATGTGGGTGATGTGGCTTGTCTTGCTGACACAAACCCTCGGTCTGCAATGTGGTTGATGGGGTATGTACTGGGTTAAGTTCCGGTGTGCAATGTGGTTGATCATGAATGTCCTGGGTGTGCAATATGTGTGATGGGGCATGTCCTGGGGTGCTGGTGCAAGTCCTAGTTGTGTGGATGATGGGACATGTCCTAATAAAGTTTAATATCATGCTGTATTTTTTAAAATATAGTTCCATTTATCTGCCTTTTCAGTAGGGTAAATTAAAATAAAAAAGGTGGATCAATAGATCAATTTATCAGAAATTTGAGGGGGAGGAGCTTTTATTTGGGCAGGACATCCATATAGGTGTGGCTTGCATGTGGGTAGTCACAAGGGGGCCCCATGATCTTCTATTGCACGGTGGCCCCGTGAGTTGTCAGTCCCCCCCCCGACTGCATCCCGTTGGTAAATTAATGAGCATTTCATGTTTAATGCCTGCTATCGAGGTTTTGCCTGTTAGTTTTATGCTAAAAAAAATGGACTTATTTCTGTAGTTTTTAGCGCAGGTGTTATTTGCACATTTTTACCCTTTCAGTGCTGCAGAGAACACAAACAGTGCTCCCTATAGCACTGAAAGAATGAACCTGTAAAAAAAACCTGTGAAAAACAACATTGGGGGAGCCACAAGTGCTCCTTGTTTTTAAACAGCATGCTAGAGATCAATCAGAGGATAGTGATTTCCAATTAGAATGAATTATATTTTTTACATGTTAGCAGCAGATGTATACTCTAACCCCTTAACTCATTTGGACGTATATATACGTCCTGAAAAGCATGGTCCTTAAGGACCATGAGGACGTATATATACGTCCTCCGTTTGCATGTAGTGTTGCGCTTCTTAGCGCAACATTACATGCCTGCAGCTACTCTCAGAGGCTGCTTCGGATCCGAAGCAGCCGCTGAGAGTGCCTTCAGCCCCCCCTTGCCCCCCACGTGCGCATACGATCACCGCAAATGTGATAGTATGCGCGTTAACACACATAGGCAGTGAAAGCTGATCACTGCCTATGTGTGTAAAGTGTTGCAATGATGCCTCGATCGAGGCATCATGCAACACCTTCTGTGCCCCCCTGGGCACCACGATCACCCGGTGATCGCGGGTGTGTGCTGTATTGGAGGAGAATGCTCCTCCAATACAGCGTGCCCAGAGGAGAGCGACAGAAGAGAGAAAAAAAAAATCTCTTCCGTCGCTCTGAAACCGCTACTTGACTGCCCTTAGAGGCAGTTAGACAGTATTACCGTTATAAATAGAAAATAAAATAAAGAAATAAAATAAAATAAATAGATAAATGGAAAAAGCTAACCCTTGATCTACTAAACCTAGATCTAGGGATAGGGTCATAAATAGGGTTATAATTAAGGTTACAGGGGGGTTCGGGTGAGTACAAGGGTTAGATTAAGGGGTTTGGGTAGATTTAGGGTTAGGGTGAATTTAGAGTTGGGGTAAATTTAGGGTTGGGGTTAAAAGGTCACTGTAGAAGAAAATTTTTAGAAAACAAAAAAACACTAATATTGTTTATTGCCCTATTACCGTATTTGCTGGATTATAAGACGACCCCCCCAAACTTTGGATATTCCTTTAGGAAAAAAACTAAAAGCCCGAATATAAGACTACCCTATAGGAAAAAAGTTAAACTTGTATATATTCACATGTAAATTGCTTTTTTAATAAAATATTATATAAAAAAATGCATTTCTTGTGTTTATTTCCTTTTATGTGCCAATGCTGCCTCTCTCTTTCCCTTGCCCCCAGGTTTGTCTCACTCCCCCTCCCTTTGACTTCCCCCTCGCCTGTCTCTTCCCCCCCCCACATGTTTCTCTCTGCCCCCCTCCCTCCCTTTGTTGCTCTGTCCCCCCTCCCTCTGTCTCTTCCCCCCTTCCTGCTTTGTCCCCCCCTCCCTCCACTTGTCTCTGTCCCCCCCTGTCTCTCTGCCCCCTCCCTCCCCCTGTCTCTCTGACACCCTCCCTCCCCCTTACCTCGATCCCTGGTGGCTAGTGGGGGCAGCCGGGGGATGTCTGCACGATACTTGCAGACATCCTCCATGCTGCCCGACACGGCAGTCTATTATGACGGACAGCTGGTCCGTCATAATAGACGGCCGTGTCGGGCAGCATGGAGGATGTCTGCACGTATCGTGCAGAAATCCCCCGGCTGCCCGCTTTTCCCTGGTGGCTAGTGGGGCAGCAGAGGATGTCTGCGCGATGAGCGCAGACCTCTCCTGCTGCCGCCCGGCACGATCGCCGGGACTTCTGTGACGAAAACGGAAGTACCCGGCTTCTTCATAGAAGCCCCGGCGGTTGTGCTGGGCGGAAGCAGGGGAGTTTGCGCTCATCGCGCAGACATCCCCTGCTTTAAGAGAGCGGGATCCAGGTCCCCTGCAGCTCTGCTAGGGACCTGGATCCCTGTCTTATAGTCTGACCTCAATTTTAGGTCAGATTATAAGACGACCTCGATTATAAGACGAAGGGGATTTTTCAGAGCATTTGCTCTGAAAAAAACCTCGTCTTATAATCGAGCAAATACGGTAGTTGAAATAAAACATAGGCAAACATGGAAACATTGGTGTTTCTAAACTCAGGACAAATAGTAGAAATATATAGATGAGGTCTTTTTTACCATTTGTAATTGTTTAAAATCAGATCCAAGTTAGAAGAAGTGTTTTTTTATGGCATATTTTCATCATATTTTATATTTTTTTTAATAGTAAATTATATCATATGATGAAAATAATAGTATCAAATGTCCTTTAAAAAATGATATATAATTTGTGTGGGTGGACTGAACACAAAGAAAGAAATTCACAGTTCAGTAAACATATGACAAAAAAAAATGGAATTCTGGTCTTCAAGGTACATCAAATGCAGCATAGCACTCGGTCACTAAGGGGTTAAAGAACAATAAACAGAATTCTTACAGTGCTGCAGAAAAAAAAACTTTTTAAATGTAACAATGTGTTATGATCTGTTATCCTTAACCCCTTAAGGACAGACACTTTGGAAATTTTTTTGTCATTCTGGACAATGGCTATTTTAACAGTTCTGTGCTGTTTGTGTTTAGCTGTAATTTTCTTCTTTGTCATTTGCTGTACCCACAAAAATTATATATTGTTTTTATCGGCACAAGAAGGGATTTCTTTAGATACCATCATGCTGATCATCCTCTATAATAAAGTACAAGTGTCTCTGCGTCCAGTCCCTGTGTTCGTGGGATTGCGCTACTGCGCATGTGCCCCACGGACAGCCGTTGGGACTTGGAGAGCAGAGACTTCGGGTGGCCGGTGAAACTGTTGAAGCGGCGGGTGTGCGTGGGCACGCAGCGGGTGCGCGCTCGCGTGGACTTACTTCTAAGCGGCAGCGACAGTTACAAGTGGCGGCGGGCGAGCGATGTCAAGCGAGAGCGGCTCGGTCAGCTCTGCGCATGTCCCCGAAGTTGCTAGAGCAACAGGGACGCTATGCGCAGAGCTGGCTACGTCATGCGGCTCTCGCGTTGTTAGAAAAAAAAAAACACGTGTAAAAGAAATCTGCCACTGAAAGTACATTATCAACAAAACGAGACAAAAAAAAAGACATCATAAGGGCTGGTGCACACTTAAAAGTGCTAGCGTTCTCACAAACAAATTTTGTGGTTTTCTTTAAAAGTTTTACATATCAGTTTCAGGCACTCGCCTAAAGAATCTGTAAGTTTAATAAATGTATATAGAAGCGTTTTAATGTAGCAATTTCAATTTTTCTTACGAAATTTGAGCTGAAATTTTGTACTGGAACAAGTCTGTTTTTACAAATGTTTGACCACATATGTTCTAGCACCCGTTAATGTAACGGGCTTAATGTCTAGTATCCTATAATATAATAAATAAACTATGGTTTAAAAAAACTTATTTTCTGACATTTATTTGAAAAAAATATTTGACTCATTTACAAATATCAATGAAAAAACCTGCTAAATAGATTATATTATTTCTCCTGAGTACAGGGATACCACCCATGCATAGGTGTGCCATGTTTTTTGGGGACTAAAAGGCCACATTTTAGAAGTCCGCTTTTTGGTTTTCACACATGTAATTTTTTATTTAATTTTTTATAAGCACATACAATAATTATATATGTATATATACACACATCACATACTCATACAATCAACACCCTCTCTCCCTTGGGGATTTTTTTTAAATACCCAGTTCCACAATTTTGTTATCTTTGGGCATGACCACCATATATGTACAATTGTGCCCTCTTGTTTACACTTTCTCCAACAACTATTCTCTGCTTTAAGTTACATTTGTGCTATTTTGGTCGGGACCAAATGCTATCTGTACAATATTTTCCTGGAAAGTTCCACATGGTTTGCGCAATGAGTATAGTTCCCAGCATCAGCCAGCACCAGATTCCATTGTTCTTGTGTGAAAGTTTTCCCTATCTTTTTTTCCCATTCTCTCACAAAAGGAAATTCCCCCGACCATTACTGCTCCTGTAAAAGCTCATAACAGATAGATAGCATTTTTTTTTCTATATTCATACAGCGTTTAATTATCTCATTATCTTTTTTTTGGCTCGCTGTTAAGAAGTGTCTTATCTGTAAGTACCTATACAATTCCCCTTATATCATATTCTAACTTAAATTCCTCGAAGAATTTAAACTCTCCTTGTTTAATTAATTGGTGTATCCACAGAATTCCTTCCTTTTCTCAAGTCTAAGTGCGGAATATTTAGTTCTATTGTTCCTAATGGGGTTGCTAGGGTACATTCTTGTAAGCTCTAATCATTTTTAGTAAATTGTCTCCATATATTTTGAGTCATCTTAAGGGTAGGTATCTCATTTTGTGTTGGTGTACTTTTATTTTTACTTGGGCCTCAAAGGAAGTCACATGATCTTCGTGGGGACATTAATGTGTCCTCCACATCTACCCATGCTATTTGGCCTTGATTTTTATGCATTTGAATTGCTTGTACCATATTGGCCGCCATATAATAGTGCCTTATGTTTAGGATCCCCAAACCCCCCTTGTTTTTTGGTTGCATCAACCACTTGTTTGATAGGAGTGTTTTATGACCTCTGTAAATAAATGTGTTTATAAATCCTTGCATTTCTTTTAGGAAAATTATAGGGATCTCAGTTGGTAGAGCTCTAAATATATACATTATTTTAGGAAGTACCATCATCATCTTAATAGCTGATATTCTCCTAAGGCAAGATAGGAAGAGGTTCCTCCACTAGTCTGGGTTTGCTGTTATTTTATTCTGAGATACGTTAAGCTTTCCTTTTTCCAGTCAAACCTATACAGCATTTTCAATTTCTCCTCCTCTTCCTTATCTAATCCCACTGATAATGCTTGAGATAGTATTTTATTTATCTTGTGGTATGTAATTTTGCTGTATTGGTCTAATATCTCCTTAAAACTAAGTAGAGACTATTCTGGTTTTCATAATGCAACTAATATATCATCCACAAATAGGGCTAATTTTATCTCCCGATCTGGTGAGATCTTATATCCTATGGTCTTTGGATCCCTCCTTATCGTAAGCGCCAGTGGCTCCAGAGCCAATACATACAATATTGGGGGCAACGGACACATTAAAGATCCCAAATGGCCTTGATTGAAATCCTTTGTATAGCCGTGGGGTTTGAATACAGGACCATAACTGAATCTATATAATTTGCTGGGAATCCATATCTCCCCAAGACAGCTTCCAGATACCCCCAGTCATGAAATGTCATGATAGCCGTGGGGTTTGAATAGAGGACCATCACTGAATCTATATAATTTGCTGGGAATCCATATCTCCCCAAGACAGCTTCCAGATACCCCCAGTGTAATCTATCAAACGCTTTCTCTGCATCTAATGCTAATAACAAACACTGGGATCTATTCCTTGAGGCATGTTGTATAAGGTCCACAAATTTTCTTGTATTGTCTATTGCTTGGCAGCCTTTCACAAAGCCCACCTGATCATAGTGGAGTAGGCTTGGGAGGATTTGCTGCACTCTCAGTGGTAGCACCTTTGCATATATTTTGGCACCTGTATTAAGAAGTGCTATTGGTCTATAGTTAGCACATTCTCCTAGATCTTTCCCTGCCTTAGGGATGGTTACTATGAGTGCATCCAGTAATGAGGTGGGAAGCTGTCTTGAGGAGTTATAGGACTCAAAAACTCTATTTAGATAGAGTTCCGGCAAAATTTTTATAATATGAATTTGGTAATCCATCTGGGCCCGGGGCCTTCTTTGTTGGTAAGTTCTTTATCACTCTCTCAATTTCTGCTGTTGTAATTGGTTCCATTTACTCTAACCTTTGATCTTCCGATAACTGTGGAAGATCTAACCTATTTAAGTATTCCGCTATCTCTTCTCTATTTGGGCAATATTCCGCCTTATCCAACCTTAGGTTGTACATTTTAGAATAGAATTTTGCAAAAATTAATTCTGTTTTAATCTCTCTAGCATAATTTGTGTCTCAAGAACTTCCAGCTGTACAGATTCCCCAATTTCTCCTTCCTTTTTTTATTATAAAGATATCAAAAAAACATACAATACATATGTAGAGTGCATACACTTCAGTGAACACAATATCAATCAAAGCTTAACATTCATTTTACAGACCTCGACATGTTGGAGGTGTTCATATCAAAACAGTAAAATATCACCACTACGTACAAAACATACATTACATAACAATGTGTAGACGGTTTCAGCTATTTCTTACTGATATTAAATGCTCTAAGGGGAGGATGGGAGGGGGGCGGATGAAAATTAAGATAAATAAGATACATTTCCCCTACTCCCAACTGCTTACCACTTTCCCCAGATTCAGTAATATCTAACTGCACAATTTCTGTTCATAAAATACCCTTTTCCATTATTTTTTGTAAGTCTATTTGGTTCTTTATCTGGGTCCACTGGATGTTTCCGGGTTTTTTCCAGTTTCTTGTTAGGACAAGCTTTGTGGCTAATAGTATATGTAATACCAGCGGTATGGCTTTCCTCTCTATAGTGACAAGATCCTGGTGTAGTAAAGCTCTCTGTGGGGATGGCGTTATGTCCTTACCAACAACTCTAAAGATTTCTTTAAAAGTTACCTCCCAGCAGTTTTTTTATCTCGTGGCAATCCCAGAATATGTGCTTCATGGTGCCCCTAACTAGATTACATCTCCAGCACTTATCGTTATTATAAGGATTCATTTGATTCAACTGGGAGGGTGTTAGGTACCATCGATTTGTTAGTTTAAAGAATAGTTCTTGTAAGTTTAGACAGTGAATATGTCTTCTTATTTCAATCCAGTCCTTCTGCCACAGCTCAACGCTTTGCTCCCTACCGTATTGTATATTTAGTTCCCTCTCCCAGTGTCCCCAAGCTGTTGGTCCTTCCTTTTTTTGTTAATATGGGCCGCATATGATATTATATTACCATAAGGTCTCTGGTAAGCATCCCTCTTTGTTGTTTAGTTGGAAATAATCCTCTAATTTACTCAGGATCTCTTTTTCTGCTTCCCGGATATCATGGGGTGTTCGTTTAATATCCATCTACTCCTGCCTTTTTGGTTAAATTTATTTTCCAATTCCATCACTATGGGGGAGTGGTCTGACCATGAGATTATTCCTGTAACGGCTACCCCAATGGGAGAGGAGGTATCAGCCGTTGGGGATGTCCTTCTTCCTGGCAAGATGCTGTGCAGTAGTGGGGTTGCTTTATCCCATCCACTGGATTCATGTAAAGAGTAAGGCAGAGCTAGTGATTTATGCTGGGCAGGTTCCCTTTCAAGAATGAGACAAGGCTACGTTTTGAAGCGTGAAGTAAAAAACTGACTCCACTGAGCGTTTATTGCTGCTTTTATGCAGGATTTTACAGTATTGTCACTCCCCACTGGGCCTTGTGGGGCACCAACAATGCAAGTACAGCAGAGTACAGTTACAATACAAACACACCCAGTAATACAGTACATTTATCCCCTCTGCCTGGGAGATAATTGAGTTAAACTTTGTATCAGCTCAATTATCTCCAAGCTAAAAAATATACTTTTTCACATTTATTATAACTTCAAAACTATGCATGGGATTTCAACAAAATCCATCAATCCATTCATAGTAACAACATATCCAAAAATGTCATGAATTGGACCAGGGGTTCAGAAGTTAGTAAAAATGTGGATATGACCAACTGTTCATATGTAGGAAACCACACGAATAGTCTCTGTTCTCAGTTCTTATGCAGCAAATACCGTATTTGCTCGAATATAAGACAAGGTTTTTTTCAGAGCAAATGCTCTGAAAAATACCCCTCGTCTTATATTCGAGGTCGTCTTAAAATCTGACCTCAAATTGAGGTCAGACTATAAGACATGGATCCAGGTCCCCAGCAGAGGGGATGTCTGCGCGATGAGCGCAGACTCCTCTGCTTCCGCCCGGCACGACCGCCGGGGCTTCTATGAAGAAGCTGGGTACTTCCGCTTTCGTCACAGAAGTCCCGGCAATCGTGCCGGGCGGCAGCAGGGGAGGTCTGCGCTCATCGCACAGACATCCTCTGCTGCCCCACTAGCCACCAGGGAGAATCAGGCAGCCGGGGGATGTCTGCACGATACATGCAGACATCCTCCATGCTGCCCGACACCTCCGTCTATTATGACGGACCAGCTGTCCGTCATAATAGACGGAGGTGTCGGGCAGCATGGAGGATGTATGCACGTATGGTGCAGACATCCCCCGGCTGCCCCCACTAGCCACCAGGGAAAGAATCAAGGTGAGGGGGAGGGAGGGGGAATTAGACAGACAAGGGGAGGGGGAATTAGACAGACGAGGGAGGGAGGGGGAATTAGACAGACAAGGGGAGGGAGGGGGAATTAGACAGACAAGGGAAGGGAGGGGGGAAATAGACAGACAAGGGGAGGGAGGGGGGAAATAGATAGACAAAGGGAAGGAGGAGGGAGATAGACAGACAAGGGGAGGGGGAGAGAGGGGCCGTATTGGCACATAAAAGGAAATAAAAACAACAAATGCATTTGTATAATATCAATTTTTTATTAAATATTAAAAAGCAATTTACAAATATACAAGCTAAACTTTTTTTCCTATAGGGTAATCTTATATTCAGGCTTTTATTTTTTTTCCTAAAGGAATATACAAAGTTTGGGGGGTCGTCTTATAACACGGTATATAGCTTAACAAGGGGTTTTGCTACACAGCTCCCCTTTGTGGAACACCCCGGCAGACCCGGCTTGATCCTTTTCTGGTCAGCTTGGGGATGTCCGGGCTGCTAGGAGGGTATGAGTTCAGTTTGCCTGGATAGTCCATCTGCGTTTCCATTGAGTTTGCCAGGACGGTACTGGATGGAGAAGTTATATGGTTAAAGGGCCAGGCTCCATCGCAGCAAACGGCCATTGTCTCCTGCCACTCTGTTCAACCAAACAAGGGGATTGTGGTCTGTAACGAGGGTAAATTCCTGGCCATATAAATACGGGGTGAGTTTCTTAAGAGCCCAGACCAGGGCCAGGCACTCTTTTTCAACTGCCGCATAGCACACCTCTCTGGGTAATAATTTTCTGCTAAGGTACGCGACAGGGTGTTCTCCTCCATCATCCCAGATCTGGCTCAGAACTGCCTCCAGTCCGTACATGGAAGCATCTGTATGGACGACAAATCGTTGGTTAGGGACGGGGGCAGATAATACTGGAGCGTTGATTAGAGCTTTCTTCAAGGCTTGGAAGGCTGCTTCGCAGGAGGGAGACCACAGGACTACTCTAGGGAGGTTCTTTTTAGTTAAGTCCATCAGGGGCTTCGCAATGGTACTATAGTCAGGGACGAATTTCCTGTAATATCCTGCTGTCCCTAGGAAAGCCAGTACCTGGGTCGTGGTGTGGGGTGTGGGCCATTTGGCCACGGCCTCGACCTTGGCCGGTTCGGGACGCTGTTTCCCACACCCTTCCCGGTGTCCCAAATACTGGACCTCGGCCAGGAGTAGTGTAGGCAAAAAGACTTAGGCACTCACCAGTCCAGATGAAGTTCAAAGTAGATAGATTTATTGATGGAGAACAAAAAGTGCAAAGTGCAAAATGTCAAACAGGCAGAATATGGAAACTGCAAACGTGGGGAAGCAGACGGCTTGCCTTACGCGTTTCGTACCTTTCGGTACTTAATAATAGGCTAATGTGGTAATGCTTACAACTGATTTATATACAAAGTGACACCAATCATTTGAAAGGTCAGAAGCAATTACATGCAGTGAAAAGACATCTATTTAAGCAAACAGTACATGGATATGTGTATTTTAAAGTGCAAAAAAGCTAAGTATGCATAAAAATTGATACATTATGACAAAGTGAAAATGCAAGATAATAAGTAAATGGATATTAACCCCTTAACGACAGATGACGTGCCAGGCACGTCACGGCAAATCGAGGACTTGCCGACAGGTGACGTGCCTGGCACGTCATGCACTAAACTGAGTAAAGAAAGCGACCAGCGGTCGCTTTCTTTACTCTAACGGTGTTGCTACAATGCCTCTAGGTAGAGGCATTGTGCAACACCCCCCAAATGTGCAGGGGCGCGCTACGATCACTCCACTCCAATGGCTGCGCCCGCTGCACACATGTGCTTAGAAAGCGAACGATCGTTCGCTTTCTAAGCATCTCCGGTGTTGTTAAAGTGCCTCGCCAGCGAGGCACTTAACAACACCTTCAGGCTGCCCAGAGCCGATGGTGGTCGCTCTCCTGAGCGACCCCATCGGCTCAGTAGAAGGGAACGCTGCCTGTACAGGCAGCGGTTCCCTTCTAATGGCAAGAGCATCGGAAGTGAAAGTATTTCACTTCCGATCCTCTAGGGGGAGCCAATCGATGCCGGCACAACAGATCTATGTGATCTGTGTGCAGGCATGTATGGTAAGTGCTCTGATGAGCACTTACCATACAGTCAAAGGCAATATTAGCAAATATTGCCTTTGACAAGTATTGATCTGCCTCCCTCACCTTACTAGTTATAGTAAGGGAGAGAGACAGATCAGATAAAGTAAAAAAAATAAAATAAAATAATAAAAATAATATTTAATAAAATTTTAAACACCAAGGGCTTTTATAAAAGCCATTTAACCCCTTCCCTGCCATTGATCGCTGTGTACGCAGTGATCATACACAGCAGCACATTTTTTGCTGTCTGTGCATTTTTTAGGGGTTCATTTTTTTTTTACTGTAATTCATTACAGTATAAAAAAAAAAGCTCTTTTAAGAGAGATTAACCCCTTTCTTGCTGTAGATCACTGCCTAAGCAGCGATCTGAAGCAAATGCAGCAATCTTGCTGCAGAAGCATTTTTAAATTTTTTTTAACTTTTTTATTACACCCGTCACGTGTTAATTATACCCGCTAGGGGACTACGTTTAACGTAAAAAAAAATTTTTTAGCTGTCTGACCGCTTGTATAGCGATCAGTAACAGCTGATAAGTGACAAAGGCGGGTTGGCGTTTGCTTAGATGAGCATCACCATTCGTCTGGTTAGATCAATATTTGTAAATATTTGATCTGACCCGTGTAGATCTGCCTCCCTCTCACTTGAGTTTTAGTGAGGGAGGGAGACAGAGCTGTATAATGTAAGTTTTTAATTATAATATATTTAATAGAATTGAGACCCAAAGGCTTTTATAAAAGCCGTTTCCAGTATTTAACCCCTTCCCTGCAATTGATCGCTGTGTACGCAGTGATCTTACACAGCAGCACATTTTTTGCTGTCTGTGCATTTTTTTAGGGGTTATTTTTTTTTACTTTGATTTATTACAGTATATCAAAGGCTCTTTTAAGAGCTATTAACCCCTTCCTTGCCGTATATCACTTCCTAAGCAGCACATATGGTCACTGCCTAAGCAGTGCATATGGTCACTGCCTAAGCAGCGCATATGGAGCAATCTAGTCGCAGAAGGATTTTTTTTTGCTATCAGCATTTTTTTTGTCAGACTCGCTAGGGGTTAGTTATACCCACTAGGGGATTACGTGTATTCCTTTTGAAGCTGTCTGAACGCGTGTATAGCGATCAGTAACAGCCGATCAGTGGCAAAGGTGGTTTGGTGATTTCTCAGATGAGCATCACCATTCGTCTGGTTCGTAAATATTGTTCTGACCCATATGGATCTGCCTCCCTCTCCTCACTTGAGTTTTAGTGAGGGAAAGAGACAGATCTGTATAACATAATTTTTTAATTGTAATAAATTAAATTAAATGTTAAAAAATTGTGAGTCCCAAGGGCTTTTATAAAAGCCATACCCTTTGTATAGTGTAGTGTATTAACCCCTTCCCTGCCACTGATCACTGCACAGCAGAACATTTTTTCTTGTCTGTGCATTTTTAGGGGTTCATTTTTTTGTACAGTACTACAAAGGCTCTTATAAGAGCTATTAACCCCTTCCTTGCTCTACATGTTCAAATTCCAAGTTTGAAAATCAAAAAGCGCACCTCTCAAATGTAGCCTTTCAACACCCAACAAAGCTGACAAAGCTATGTATGGGTGGTATCCCTGTGCTCGGGAGATGTTGCTGAACATATATTGTGGTATTGTTTGTCAGTGACACATACCAAAATATGTGAATTTGTGTCTAAAGTACAATGTATGTGGGAGAAAATACACAATAAAATGACTACCACAAACTTTGACAAAGGCTGGTGGTAGAATTGGTGCATGGAAAGTGTTAAAATAACACCATTTAAAATAGCCTAGGGTGTCTACTTTTACAAAATATATACTTTTTGGGGTAAAATACACTGTCCTACTTTAAAAAAAAGTCCCAAATGAAAGATGGGCTCAGGCTGGCTACACGTCAATATTCCAAGTTGAAAATGCGCACCTTCACAATGTGGCCCTTTTAGCCCCCAAACAACCCAACAAACCTATGCATGGGTGGTATCCCTGTACTCAGGAGATGTTGTTGAACACATATTGGGTTATTGTTTGGCAGTGACACATACCAAAATCTGTGAATTTATGTCTAAAATACAATATTTGTGAAAAAAAAAACACACAAAAATTACTACCACAAACTTTGACAAAGGCTGGTGGTAGAATTAGTGCATGGAAAGTGTTAAAATACCACCATTTGAAATAGCGTAGGGTGTCTACTTTTAAAAAATATATGGGTTGATGGGGTAAAATACACTGGCTGGTTTCAAATATGTCCCAAATGGGACATGGGTGCAGGCGGTCTGCATGTCAAAATTTCAATTTGGAAAACCAAAAACTGCACCTACCAAATTTGGCCTTTTACCCCCCAAACAACCCAACAAACCTATGCATGGGTGGTATCCCTGTACTCAAGAGATGTTGCTGAACACTTATTGGGGTGTTATTTGGCAGTGACACATACCAAAATCTGTAAATTCATGTCTGAAGTACAGGATCTGTGATCTGTGTGCAGGCATGTATGGTAAGTGCTCTGATGAGCACTTACCATACAGTCAAAGGCAATATTAGCAAATATTGCCTTTGACAAGTATTGATCTGCCTCCCTCACCTTACTAGTTATAGTAAGGGAGAGAGACAGATCAGATAAAGTAAAAAAAATAAAATAAAATAATAAAAATAATATTTAATAAAATTTTAAACACCAAGGGCTTTTATAAAAGCCATTTAACCCCTTCCCTGCCATTGATCGCTGTGTACACAGTGATCATACACAGCAGCACATTTTTTGCTGTCTGTGCATTTTTTAGGGGTTCATTTTTTTTTTACTGTAATTCATTACAGTATATAAAAAAAGCTCTTTTAAGAGAGATTAACCCCTTTCTTGCTGTAGATCACTGCCTAAGCAGCGATCTGAAGCAAATGCAGCAATCTTGCTGCAGAAGCATTTTTAAATTTTTTTTAACTTTTTTATTACACCCGTCACGTGTTAATTATACCCGCTAGGGGACTACGTTTAACGTAAAAAAATTTTTTTTAGCTGTCTGACCGCTTGTATAGCGATCAGTAACAGCTGATAAGTGACAAAGGCGGGTTGGCGTTTGCTTAGATGAGCATCACCATTCGTCTGGTTAGATCAATATTTGTAAATATTTGATCTGACCCGTGTAGATCTGTCTCCCTCTCACTTGAGTTTTAGTGAGGGAGGGAGACAGAGCTGTATAATGTAAGTTTTTAATTATAATATATTTAATAGAATTGAGACCCAAAGGCTTTTATAAAAGCCGTTTCCAGTATTTAACCCCTTCCCTGCAATTGATCGCTGTGTACGCAGTGATCTTACACAGCAGCACATTTTTTGCTGTCTGTGCATTTTTTTAGGGGTTATTTTTTTTTACTTTGATTTATTACAGTATATCAAAGGCTCTTTTAAGAGCTATTAACCCCTTCCTTGCCGTATATCACTTCCTAAGCAGCACATATGGTCACTGCCTAAGCAGTGCATATGGTCACTGCCTAAGCAGCGCATATGGAGCAATCTAGTCGCAGAAGGATTTTTTTTTGCTATCAGCATTTTTTTTGTCAGACTCGCTAGGGGTTAGTTATACCCACTAGGGGATTACGTGTATTCCTTTTGAAGCTGTCTGAACGCGTGTATAGCGATCAGTAACAGCCGATCAGTGGCAAAGGTGGTTTGGTGATTTCTCAGATGAGCATCACCATTCGTCTGGTTCGTAAATATTGTTCTGACCCATATGGATCTGCCTCCCTCTCCTCACTTGAGTTTTAGTGAGGGAAAGAGACAGATCTGTATAACATAATTTTTTAATTGTAATAAATTAAATTAAATGTTAAAAAATTGTGAGTCCCAAGGGCTTTTATAAAAGCCATACCCTTTGTATAGTGTAGTGTATTAACCCCTTCCCTGCCACTGATCACTGCACAGCAGAACATTTTTTCTTGTCTGTGCATTTTTAGGGGTTCATTTTTTTGTACAGTACTACAAAGGCTCTTATAAGAGCTATTAACCCCTTCCTTGCTCTACATGTTCAAATTCCAAGTTTGAAAATCAAAAAGCGCACCTCTCAAATGTAGCCTTTCAACACCCAACAAAGCTGACAAAGCTATGTATGGGTGGTATCCCTGTGCTCGGGAGATGTTGCTGAACATATATTGTGGTATTGTTTGTCAGTGACACATACCAAAATATGTGAATTTGTGTCTAAAGTACAATGTATGTGGGAAAAAATACACAATAAAATGACTACCACAAACTTTGACAAAGGCTGGTGGTAGAATTGGTGCATGGAAAGTGTTAAAATAACACCATTTAAAATAGCCTAGGGTGTCTACTTTTACAAAATATATACTTTTTGGGGTAAAATACACTGTCCTACTTTAAAAAAAAGTCCCAAATGAAAGATGGGCTCAGGCTGGCTACACGTCAATATTCCAAGTTGAAAATGCGCACCTTCACAATGTGGCCCTTTTAGCCCCCAAACAACCCAACAAACCTATGCATGGGTGGTATCCCTGTACTCAGGAGATGTTGTTGAACACATATTGGGTTATTGTTTGGCAGTGACACATACCAAAATCTGTGAATTTATGTCTAAAATACAATATTTGTGAAAAAAAAAACACACAAAAATTACTACCACAAACTTTGACAAAGGCTGGTGGTAGAATTAGTGCATGGAAAGTGTTAAAATACCACCATTTGAAATAGCGTAGGGTGTCTACTTTTAAAAAATATATGGGTTGATGGGGTAAAATACACTGGCTGGTTTCAAATATGTCCCAAATGGGACATGGGTTCAGGCGGTCTGCATGTCAAAATTTCAATTTGGAAAACCAAAAACTGCACCTACCAAATTTGGCCTTTTACCCCCCAAACAACCCAACAAACCTATGCATGGGTGGTATCCCTGTACTCAAGAGATGTTGCTGAACACTTATTGGGGTGTTATTTGGCAGTGACACATACCAAAATCTGTAAATTCATGTCTGAAGTACAAGGTTTGTGAAAAAAAAACACAAAAAAATTACTACCACAAACTTTGACAAAGGCTGGTGGTAGAATTAGTGCATGGAAAGTGTAAAAATACCACCATTAGAGATAGCCTAGGGTGTCTACTTAAAAAAAATATATGGGTTAATGTGGTAAAATACACTGGCTGGTTTCAAATATGTCCCAAATGGGACATGGGTGCAGGCTGTCTGCATGTAAAAATTTCAAGTTGGAAAACAAAAAACTGCACCTCACAAATTTGGCATTTTAGCCCCCAAACAACCCAACAAACCTATGCATGGGTGGTATCCCTGTACTCAGGAGAAATAGTAGAATCTATTTAGCATGTTTTTTCGTTCGCTATTGTCGATGAGGAGAAGTTGTTTCAAATAAAAACAAAGAAATTTGTGTATTTTTTTTTTTTTTTACCATATTTTATTATTTTTTTTTAATAATATGATGAGATATGATCAAAATCATAGAAAGCCCTTTTTGTCCCGATAAAAACAATATATAATATGTGTGGGTACAGCAAATGACGAAGAAGAAAATTACTGCTAAACACAAACAGCACAGAAATGTTAAAATAGCCATTGTCCAGAAAGGACAAAAATGTTTCAAAGGCTCTGTCCTTAAGGGGTTAAATATTGTGTAAACATATCTGAAGCATACAATAATGTGGATAATGAACAACTATTATAAAAAACAATCGATCTGCAAGTGGAAGATGCGGGAGAGCTGAGTGATGTCTGTCTCAGAGCTAGAGGGAGACTCACATAAAGTATACTGTTAAAAGAAGGATATAATGGGTGCCTTTAATAATAAAACATGAGAAAATAGTGAGCTTTTAATTCTTCCGCTCTGAGACAGCTATGTCTGACAGCATCCAGGTGTAGATGGAGATGTGGAATTAGATGTACAATTCTGGAAACTTCTCAGAAGTCCGTGCAGTATTTTCAATGTGCTGAAAATGTTTTTTCACTGTAATGTTACGGATGAAACGATTAATATCGATGTTACGGTTACTCCCAGGCTAGCTGGAAGCTGGACCGCTAGAAAGTCTTGATCCCAGTTTAGAGAGAGAGAGAAGCCACTTTGTTTCGATATCCAGACGGATCTTGTCAGTGTAGATCAATCCCACTAGCTATTTTACAGCTAGGATACTCTTTCCCCACAAAACGAGTCAAGGCTGCGATTTGAAGGTCAAACAAAAACTGACCAGAACTGTTTAATGATTTAGAAACACAGAATATATACAGTTGAACATCCTGACAAACCAGATTAGACAAAGGAACTATAACAGGATTAAAGTTTAACCTAAGGACATACAAAGGGAAATCCTGCCTCACACCTTTCAGGATACAAAGGTGTCAAGTTCAGATACACACAGGAAACTAAATGACTTACATAAGACAATGGGAAAGGTGACAAGAATTACAGGGATTAAAGGATAGGATCCAATCTTAACTTGGGGAAAACACAGTGAATAGGACAAAGACTTGGATCCTAGTAATTACAGTACATTCCTCTGCTTGGGAGATAATTGAGTTAACCTTTGTATCAGCTCAATTATCTCCAAGCTAAAATATACAGGTTTCATACAATATTAATAACTTTCAAAATATGCATCACATTCACATAAAACATACATTTTCAGAATCAGCATACTTTAAATATGAAAATAACTAAAAATCAAACAATTCCACCCAGAAGTTCAAAAGTTAGCTTTTTGGGCATTTTTAAAGGGCCACACACCCCAGGGCCATAGTCACAGGGGAGGAGGCTGGCAAACAGGCCTCTTCAAGACCAAGTGGCGAAGGGCACTTCGTCACAATCGAGTAATGTTTTAAACAGATCAAAGTGGCAGTCCGGTGAGAAAGAGAGTCCCAGAGATAAGACCTGATGCTCTGCAGCTGAAAGTAAGTGATCTGAAAGGTTGATAACGTTCGGTGTATTTAAAATCTCCTCTTTCGTGAGCCCTTCCTGAGATTGTAGTGTTGATCTTCTTCTTCTGTTCCCTCCTCCTCCTCGGCGTGTTTTCTTTTTTGTTTGATTTTTGGGGGGGGATGATAGCGCTGTCTGTTTTTGGACATTGTGCTCCCCTTCGCTGTGTCCTCAAAGGTTTGATTGATCTTTTTGCGTCTACCTTCTGTCGTGACTAGGGAAGTGTCCGCAAGTGAGGCCACTGATGAGATGGAGGCAGGTGAGGATCCTGCTGAATATGTGGAAGATTCCGCTTCGCTGAAGGAAACTCCTCTTTCTTTATTGGCTTTTAGAATTGATCTCCGGGGAGTTCTTTTGAGAGGCCTGTTTTCATGGTAAGTGTGATCTTTATTTTTCCAATTATAAACTTTTCCATTTCATCATCTCTGATGAATTTATCTTTCTTGCGGAGAGCCACTTCATTATCCAGCTTGTCTTTGTATTTTTTTAGATCAGCCTTTAGCTCATTAATTAAGGGAGTGGTGGTAACGGCTTCCAGTTTTTCTTGTAAATGTTGTAATTCATTTTTAGTGGTAAGTAGCAGGTTTTTGTTAAAATCCACAAGAATCTCAATCAGTGAAAAAGAACAGATATCCAAGGTGGCATTCCATCTAGCTTTGAATTTGTCATCTTCGTTAATAAATGTAGGCATCTTTTTAAGACGCAATCCTCTTGGAATCCTTTTGACCTCCAGATATTTTTCTAATGTGACGATATCCCACCACAGTCGTATTTCTTTGTTGGATTTCCGTTCCAGATCTTTAAAAAATCGTTTGATGTCTGTGGTGGGGTTGTCGTCAATTTCTGCTTCTGAGAAGATTCTGTCTGATTTTCCCAGTCTGTCCGTTTCTTTGATGTTACAATCTGACATGTTTTGGTTAATCTGTATAGCAGTTTGACTCAATTGAGTTATTGTGTGGTCGTTAGTATTCTCCTGTGTTTCTATAAGTGGATTAGTCTCCATCACGCAATTTTCATTTGAAGGGCAAGTAGAAATAAGTCTTGGCCAAGTCTCGCGGGTAGTGGTTGGACCCCTGGGGGCGAGGGGGTCCCGGGGGTATGGGAACACAGAACTCTGGGCGCAGAGTGGGGGCTGAGGGACGGTACTCCACACGATTAGGCTGTTGGGGGTTGCTTTGGCTCACCTTTCGAGTTTCAGTGTATTCATCCGCTAAGTGAGCAGCATCGTTTAAGGTGAGGGGACGGCGGTCCTGCACCCAGTCCTGTAGGTCAGCAGATAAGTCCCGGAAAAATTGCTCTATTAAAAACAGTTGTAACACCTCCTCTCCGGTGTTGGCGGGGCAACCTTTGACCCAGTAGGATGCCACCCGATACAGTCAGCAAATCCATTCCATGTGGGAATCCACAGCCCTTTTCTTGGATTCCCATAAGCGACGGCGTGTAACAAGCATTGTCTTTCAAAATCTGCTAAATATCCATTAATCTCGTCCTCGTTCTCCACGAAAGCTTTAAAGGCTGTGAATGGGACCTTCTTTGCAGTTGCGGTTGGAGGAGGGGTAAGAACTGTGGGCCTAATAGGTTGTTGCGCCCTTACCAGTTCTATTTCGTGTGCCCTCCTTTCCCGAATCTCTGCTTTCACTTCGAGGAACAGCCGATCAATCAGCTCCTCCGATGGTGCTGTATAAAGGGCCAATCTCCTCTGCACAGTACTGGTGATTTCGGCTTCCTCGCTGATCGGTAAATTTGGTTCGGTGGTTTCCATGGACCGATCCATTTCATCCAACTCCAGCAGGTTAGCGATCAGCTCTCTCCGTGGTCTGTTACTGGCACTCCGTCCTCGGCTCTCCAGTAGATCCTTCAGCGTGGGTCTTTTCAGTTTGGCATACTGAGTCTCCATTCAGCACTTGCTCTGTGGATGAAAGGACCATCCCACCGCTGCCACCAATGGGAGAGGGGGTATCAGCCGTTGGGGATGTCCTTCTTCCTGGCAAGATGCTGTGTAGTAGTGGGGTTGCTTTATCCCATCCGCTGGATTCAAGTAGAGAGTAAGGCAGAGCTAGTGATTTATGCTGGGCAGGTTCCCTTTCAAGAACGAGACAAGGCTACGTTTTGAAGGGTGACTCCACTGAGCGTTTATTGCTGCTTTTATGCAGGATTTTACAGTATTGTCACCCCCCACTGGGCCTTGTGGGGCACCAACAATGCAAGTACAGCAGACAATCAGGCACCATGTTACAATACAAACACACCCAGTAATACAGTACATTCATCCCCTCTGCCTGGGAGATAATTGAGTTAAATATGGATATGACCGACTGTTCATGTGTAGGAAACCACACGAATAGTCTCTGTTCTCAGTTATTATGCTTCAAATAAATAGCTTAACAAGGGGTTTTGTTACACGGCTCCCCTTTGTGGAACACCCCGGCAGACCCGACTTGATCCTTTTCGGGTCAGCTTGGGGATGTCCAGGCTGCTAGGAGGGTATGAGTTCGGTTTGCCTGGATAGTCCATCTGCGTTACCATTGAGCTTGCCAGGACGGTACTGGATGGAGAAGTTATATGGTTGAAGGGCCAGGCTCCATCGCAGCAAACGGCCTTAACAAGGGGTTTTGTTACAATTCCTATCTTGCAATTTTTTACTGATGCAATGTATTTTTATTTACCAAAAAGAAGTCTATTCTTCACTACATATTGTGTGCATGGGAAAAAAGGTATAATCTCTTTCAACCAGGTTTAATACTCACCAGACATCATACAGGCCCTCTTCCCATATGGTCTTATCACATTCTTCTTTCTGTTTCTGTGAAGTTTTAAGGTATCTACCCTTGGGATTTGCTGTGGTATCTATTCTATAATCCACTAGCGTGTTTAAATCCCCACATACTATGCATGTCCCCTTCTTATACTGTTCCATCATCTGTAGAGTTTTCCTTAAAAGGAGATTTGACCTTGTATTTGGAGAATAAATGTTCAAGATCGTATAAATATCCTTTCCTACGCTTATTACAAGTATGATATACCTTCCCCTTCTATCCCGTTTTACCATTGCATAGAGCTTACAAGTGAGTTGTGTATAAAGATTGAGACCCCTGCTTTTTTTGTATCTGCTGTCGAGTGCCACTCTGCTGAGTACTGCCTAGCATATATTTTTGGGATTTTTGATGTTGCAAAGTGCACACACAAAATTGATATCATATTCTTTCTTGCTTCCTCAAATAACATACTAATACAAAACTAATACACTGCGCCTATATGTGATAGAGGGAGCAGCACACAAATCAGCTAGTGTTTCACTCCTAGCAATAACGTGCAAAAAAATCTAAATAAAGTAAGTAAAGTGAACCCCCTCATACTCCTTATATTCCACTGCCAAGCATTTTCTCCCACATTCACACCTAACCTCTAGACACATTTCTCATTCCCAGATGAGATTGGGGCATGTTTTTTTTTAGAATCTCGTCCCTCTCCCCTTACCGCTGTCCGTCCTCCCCCCCACCATCCCGTCACTCCTTCTCATTCTACCTATATATTCTATTCACAGTGGGCCTTCCTCTCATTCTCCATTACCTCCATCTCCCTATCACATCTAAGCATTTAATCTGTTAATTATGCGTTCTTTCTCTTTATCCCGTGCCCTTCTATACTACCCCTATTCAAATCTTCCCTTTGTTTTATCTTATATTACATTTAAATTCTGAGATAATTTTTAGTTTAACTTTAATTCTGTGTCTCATTATACTATATCCGTGCTATTTTTTCTTTAGTGATACAAGCTTATTGTTCCCTGTTGTCTTTCTTCCCTTAACCTTCCTTCCTCCTTTTTGTTCCATATTTTTTTTTTTTTTATTTTAAATTTTTTTATTGATCAAGACATTTAATACAAATAGATAGGACATCAACATAGAAATATTATGTGTACATCAAAATAATCAAAATCGATTAGAGATCAGATATCAATAACGTTATCACACATACAAGACAGGGGAGAAAGAAGAAGAAAAGAGGGGAGGGCAGTCCTTCCACGGTCGGTCCCGGGGGTACGGATCCTGGGAGCACCGCAGCAATTATATGTAAGAGATTGAATGATAGCTACTGAAAGAGTGGAAATAGCAAGTTATCGCACTCATCTAACTCTCAGAGTCTCTTGCTTGGTACTTGATCCAAGGAGACCATACTTCCAAAAATGTGGAGGATGTTCTACCAGAGGGATCAATCAAAGCCTCTGCGTCCATTTGAAAATTAATCTGGGTTTTTATACATTCCCAAGATGGGATTTCTCTCGATCTCCATTGTTTTGCCATTAACAATTTACAAGACAGCAAGACGTGGTTGGCAAGAGAGCGGTTGGCCACCTTCAAGAGGTTTAGGTCTGTATGAAGAAGAAAAGCCTGGGGAGTCAGAATGTAATTGGTATGGAAGATAGACCTAAAAATGTGGAAAATCTTATCTTTAAGAGGCTTAAGTAAATTGCATCCCCACCAGACGTGAGTCTGGTTTCCCTCGGCACGATCACAATGCCAATACAGGTTACAATTGTTTGGATGGATTTTGAACATCTTCTGGGGGACCAAATACCATCGTAGAGCGATTTTAAAGAATAATTCCACCAGATTGAGCCCCTTAACTGCTTTCCTAGTAGCAGATACAGCATAGGACCATTGATCAGTAGAGAACATAATATTCAGCTCTGACTTCCAACTATTGAAAGCCTTACATCTAATGGGCTCCGAGAGAACATCAAGTAAGGTTTGTAATTTTGAAATAATCTTAGATTTATTACCTACTTCGATAAAGATATCCAAATCCGTGTGGTCTACTATCTGTTTGGTGGTTATATAGCTCTTGAACCTATGGTAGGTAAAGAGCTCATGATTTGATAAAGAATATTTGAGCTTTAAATCATCAAAGGGGAGAATCTGGGACCCTTGAAAAATATCTCCTACCTTAAGGATACAATTCTGAGACCATTCGGCCAAGTTAAGATTTTCGATGTATTGAGAGAATATTGTAAATGGGGCCAGGATTGTCATCCCTTGGGATTTAGCAAATTTGTGTTTAAATTTAATCATAGCTTTAATTATATATTTTATGATCGGATTGTGGAATGGCCGCTTTTTAAGGGAGATCTCATCCTGCAAAAAGAAAAGGTTAGGGTTTTGTCCGTTTAGATCACTTGTCTCAATTTGAAACCAAATTGTAGTAGTATCGTTTGCGTGCCGTCAGGCCAAGAAATGGGAGAACAAGCATATGTCGGCTAGTTTGAATAGATCTGGAAATCCCATAACACCACACTTGCTGTTTTATTTTAATACTGTGTTTGCTATTCTTGGTCTCTTTGATTCCCATACATATGATGAAAATAGAAGACTAAGTTGCTTCAAATATGAGTTAGGGACTCTCAGTGGGATAGTTCTCATACAGTACAAGATTTTCGGGAGGACGTATGCTTTTATAATTTGTATCCGCCCCATCCATGATGTCTGCAAACCCCTCCAGCATATAAAGAGATCTTTGAGTTCCTGGATGAGGCCCTCAAAATTATATGAAACGGTTTGTCTTAGATCTTGTTTAATTTTTATGCCTAGATAATTTAAGACAGTGTTATGCCAGTCTATATGGACGATCTTGTGTAGTTCTGTCATTTGTGCAGGGGAGAGAAAAAACACTAAGGATTGAGTTTGAAAAATGTTTAGCCTATAGTTTGAGTAAGTGCTAAAGTTGTTAATTAAGGTAATGAGTTCAGGTACCGAGGTTTCGGAGGAGGTCAGGGAGAGGACGGCCTCATTTGCATACAAAGCTATTTTATAGGGTGATTTGTTCCCTTCTATCCCTTTAATCTTAGGTGATTGTCTGATTAGAGCCGCCAAGGGCTCCATACTCAACGCACACAGTAAGGGTGCCAAAGGACAACCCTCTCTGGTCCCATTCTTGATCCGAAAGAATTCAGAATTCAAGAAGTTACCAGTGATCTTTGCCCTTGGGGTGGAATAAAGGGCCATAGTATAGGTTTTAAACAGTCCGGTGATGCCAAAGGCCTCGAGGTTATGTGCTAAGTATGGCCAACTAACTCGATCAAAGGCCTTTTCGGCATCAAGTGCCAAAAAGACAGATGGAGTTTTGTTGTGTTTTACCTTGTGGATCAGATAAAGAATACGTCTGACGTTGTCCACTCCCGACCTCCCCTTCATAAACCCAGTTTGGTCTGTATGGATGAGATCTGTGATAACATGGATCAGCCTCTCGGCAAGAATCTTTGAAAAAAACTTAATATCCAGATTTATTAACGAGATTGGTCTGTAGTTGGAAATGACCGTGGCGTCTTTGCCCGTTTTGAGGATTGGGGAAATCGTAGCCTCCAACATCTCTGAAATAAATCCGGTACCAGCCGTCACTTCACCATAAACTCTCAAGAGTAAGGGTGAAATGATTGAATGAAGAGTATGATAAAATTTTGCCGAGAAGCCATCTGGCCGCGGAGCTTTACCTTTTTTAGTAGTATCTAATGTTATTTTTAACTCAGCTTCTGAAATGGTTTGTATTAAAATTTGTAATTTCTCTTGTGAAAGTTTAGGGAGTTTTAGGGAGGGATAAGCCATCTAGAAAACTTAGCATTTCTGTATCAGATCTTACACTCTGTGGGAGGTTATACAGTTTGCTGTAGTATGCAGCAAAAGCATTACTAATCTGAGATGGAGATAAGTAAGTTATACCGTCATAAATGATCTTATTGATCCTGACCTGTAGATTTATAAATTTTAGCTTCCTAGTGAGCGTTTTACCAGGCCTAACATTGGAATAATACCACGTTTGTTTTAAACGGGCCATTGCTTTTTTGGTCTTTTGTTCTAATGCTGTTATAATAGAGGACTGTATATCTTTAATTTCGTCAGCATTCTGTTGAGTAGGAGCAAGTTTGTTAGCATTTTGTTTTTTAGCTAAAAGAATATAAAGATCTGAAAGAGATGTACCATACGCTTTTTTCATATTCGTGCCCATTTTGATGAGAATTCCTCTCAGGAAGCACTTAAAGGAACACCATAACACTTGATCCGATACCTGTCCGTTATCATTTGCTTCAAGAAAGTTAGTTGCTTCTGAGCATAATTCGGCCCTATTCTTCTCTATGTTTAAGATATTCTCGTTCAATCTCCACTTTGACCTGGCGGAATAGCCTGGATTCTCTTTCATTAGCAAAAACAGCAGAGCGTGGTCTGACCATGTTATGCAGTCAATATTACATCCATTTATGTTCTGAAGATGGGAAGCCCTAGTAAAAAAGTAATCAATTCGCGAGTACGAATTATGGGGATTGGAAAAGAAGGTGAAATCTTTACCTTGAGGGTATTTAAGTCTCCATGTATCGAAGAGCTGATTTCTTAGGATAAAGTTAGTAAATGATTGGGCAGCAGATCTGGTCTTTTGATCTATTCTACGGCCATAAGGTAGGCTTTTATCCCACCTCGGGTCAAGGATGCAATTCATGTCCCCACCAAATACAAGAATCACTTTTTCCATGTGCTCTACTCTTTCCATCAGATTATTAAGAAATCTGATAGTACCAATTGAAGGAGCGTATACGTTAACCAGGGTGTATAATACGTCGTTTAGTTGACAAACCAAAATACAGAAGAGGGCATTAGGATCGGATTCAAAATGAATTAGTTGAAATTTAATAGAGGAGGCAATTATAATTGCAACTCCTCTTTTTTTCTTATCTGGTAAGGAGGAATCATATAGATAGGAGTATTTCCGATATTTCCAAAGTTTCATGTGAGATTGCCTCCAGTGAGATTCCTGGATAAAACAAACACCTATCTTATTGTATATTAATAAATCATAAAGGTTAGCCCGTTTTTGTGGGAAGTTAAGACCCTGAGCGTTTAGTGATACGAATCTAACCGGCATCGATTGATCTGTCGAGATCGTTAGTGCACCCAGGACCCTCCCCGGACCCGCCCGCGGAACCACGCCCTAGACGTACAAGAGAAGAGAATACAAAGGGAGAAGAAAAAACTTTCATACCATATTGAGTAATAAGACGAAGCTCTACTGAAAGAATAAACCCTACATACATTGCAGGGGACATTTAAGTGTCGGAGGGTCGAATAGGAGGTTAGCCTAGAGGGGAGTAATGGTAAATGGGTCAACAATTTAACAAGAGGGAAGGATAGAACATAAGGTATAGGGGAAGGAGAAAAGTAGAGGAATTAAAGTATCCAAGATATAAGGTTTATGGGAATCGTATACACCATCTATCTGATATAGTCAGACAGTAAATGATGGTCCCCATAGCAAACCAAGTAGGCGGGAAAATAAAGGGAACAAAATTAAATACTCCTTTCGTTACATATTTTCAGTCTGATACTCATTTCACGGGTTGACCAAAATATACAAACAAATATTGACCCAACATAAAATTCTAAACAACATGGTCTCAAATTATCTTTACATAGATAAAACATTGTCTATACTCAATAACGATTACAGGGGGAGAACGTGTAAGATTCAAGAAGTATTTCATAGAACATATCATAAGGGGAGGGGGTGTAGTCATCGTATTTACAATGTTTTGTGAGTTATATAGATATATAATGTGAATAGTGTGTACCTTCATAAGTCAGTGAGTTAGTGAAATAAATAAGTAAGAAATAGGGAAGTGAAAACAGAGAAATAATTCCCAGCAACATATTATACTTTAAATTATTATCAATTGTTCAAAATTATTAGTTCATCCAAATAAGTTTTTACATAATCTAAGATACTAAAATTTAAGTTGCTGTGAAACATTTAATCAAACATTTAATTCCTCAAAAATAGAGTTCTATGTAATCTAATGTGCTATGGTTTCTTCCTCTTGAATCCCACACTATCCCACCCTAGTGACCTAATAATGAAATGCAATAATAAGAGTAACTATTCTCCTATCAAAGGAGAGAAAGGCAGAACCAAATTAATAAACAGAGAAAAGGAGAAAAAAAAGGGGTGAATATGGTCATCATATTTACAATAAATTTGTGAGCTATATACATATATAAGGTGGATCGTATAGGTTCATAGGTCAACGTGTTAATAGAATAAATAAGTGGAAAGTGAAGAAATACAAATCAAAAATAGTTCACAGCTACATACTATACTTTAAGTTGCTGTAAGTCAATTGTGCAAACTTATCGGCTCATCTAAATACTTTTTACATAATCCATAGTACTAAGATTTAAATTGGTGTGAAATATTTGTGTAATCATATTAATACATAAAAATAAATTTCTGCATAATCTAAAGTGCTATGGTTGCTTCTTCTTGTCTCCTGTTCCTTCCCACCCTAGTGGTGAAGTACAGTAGTCGAAGTGTCAATTCTCCTGAGATGGGAGAAATGGGAAGAACAATAATAATCATAACTGTTTCAAGAAGGAAAAAAAAAAAGGTGGATCCACTCAAGATCTGGGACCCAAATTAACTGTTAGGAAACATAGTAACATAGTAACATAGTAATTTAGGTTGAAAAAAGACACAAGTCCATCAAGTTCAACCCTTCTAAACAATGCCCAAAGATGTAGAAAATCCTTAAGATGATTCGGTGAGTTAGCAATATGGTTCTTGCCCTGATGGTGGATTATCGCTTTAGTAGGGAAACCCCATTTGTACGCGATTCCATTGTCTCGAAGTAACTTGGTGAAGGTCTGGAATTCTCTTCTCTGTAGCCTTGTGGTCTGAGAAAAATCTGCATACAGTGATATGGATGAGAATTTTGGATTGCTTGATGGTTTTAGTCTGGTATGTTCTATCAGTAAATCTTTAAGTCTGGCGTTGTGAAAATAGGCTATTACGTCCCGAGGGGACTCGGCAGGAAGATTTGGTGGCCTCGTAAGTCGGTGGACTCGCTCGAATGGGAGTTTCCCCACCATTTTGGGGTCTAGGGAGATCTCCAAAAATTCAACTAGAAAGTCTTCCAGATCTTTATTTCCTATACGTTCGGGGATACCTCTGAACTTGAGATTTCTCCGACCTGAGCGATCTTCAAGATCAGCTGTTTTATATATTAAGGTAGCAGTGTCTGCTTTTAGTATAACAACAGTGAACTGGATGAGCAAACCAAAATATGTGCTGCAAATAACAATATAGTGTTAGTGAATCAAAACCGTGTCCACCTGACACCTGCAGCTGAAACAATAGCGACAGACAGCTTTAAAAACTGTGCAAATAGAAATAGGCAAACAAAGTGTAGTGTCAGCGCACAGTGTCTGGACACTTAGACAAACAAATCAGTGATATTGTGCCAATATCGTGAAAATAAATATTTTGTGAGGAAACGTAAATCCAAAGAAAGCAAAACACGTGTATAAATACAATAAAATACAGTAGTGCAATGAAAACGTGTAAATACTTATTATAGG
This sequence comes from Pelodytes ibericus, assembly GCA_036172795.1. Taxonomy (NCBI): domain Eukaryota; kingdom Metazoa; phylum Chordata; class Amphibia; order Anura; family Pelodytidae; genus Pelodytes; species Pelodytes ibericus. The sequence goes on along the minus strand of CM069866.1, from coordinate 37,822,459 downwards.
AGCCGTAGTCCTTAGGGCAAACCTGTAAAAATATAAATAAAATACAAAATGGTGCAGTATGTATAGTACTGTGAATCAGCAACTTCTATTCGAAAAGAAATCCACTCACAAAATTAGCTCCTAACAACATAGGAGCTTGGTGCAGGTGAAAATATGTATATACTTGCCCCCTCCACGGATGGCAGCTTCCAGATGATAGTAATAACGCAGATGGTCAATATCTTGCAGTAAAACATCCTTTTAATCCAAGTGAGTTGACAGAGATGTGAAACAAAAAAACACCAAGAGAATGAAACAAAGTCCCGTTTAGACTTTAGCTCCGTGCGCCTCGGTGCCTCGTCTGGACTTCCTGGTTCAATCAAACCCGGCTAGTACGGTAGCTCTCAGTGTTCAAAATTAGCAGCCCAACGCATTTCGGCCAGACTCGGACTTCATCGGGGGAAAAACAGCTTTTCCCCTGATGAAGTCCGAGACTGGACGAAACGCGTTTAAAATCAGACTTAATTTTGATATATAGATTGTCTAGAGCCATATTAAGTGAGGCTTGGGATATTGGGGTAGAGGGCTCCAAAGGAATATCTTCCACAGTAGCGTCTAGAGTTGAGTGGTTAGATGTGTCACCTAAGCAGTGCGCTGTTTAGGAGAGTAAGAGGATGAGATCCCTTTGGGCTTACTGTACTTATCTTTCTCATGTTCCTTATCCTTTTCTTTATGTTTTGGCTGCATTGTAGACAGTAACGTTTACTCAGGGGACTGGTTGTTACAATATAAGCTTCTCAGACAGGGAGTGTTATTATGTTGAGAGAAAAAAAAAAGGAAAACTTAAGTGTATGTAGTAGGAAGCGTCGCCTCAGTTCACAGTTTAATTTCCTTTCGTCTCCTCTGAGTCCTTCCTATAATATATTAATTCGAGGATTGGTCAGCAGGATGCTTTGTATGACAATGATACTTCTGATGGTCACTAGGTAGAGTGAAACGAATCCCAACAGATCGTTAAAGGGAGGATTTAATTACTATCTCAAAAACGTTCTTCTTGGTATTTCTTTTAAAGTCCACAACGGATGTATAGTACAGCAGAACTACAGGGTATCAGACACAAAACTTTGTGGGGTGTACTTAAGTATGCCAACCCGTAATTGAGGTTCATACACTGTATCCAGAGTTTTTATTACTCTTGTTCCCTATGGGTTGGCAGAGGAGTTACAAACAGACGCAGAGACAAAGCAAGGATTTCGAAAAGTCACCGTCCGCTGTACATCAAACTCACAATGGCAGAAAAAGTAGCAGAAGTTGTATGTTTTAACTATACTAGCAACACTGCTTTTAAAGTTTTAATTTTGTCAGCCCCATTGTAATGGTAGTATAGTATATCGAGAGTGATTAGTTCCTCTTATGGGCTATAGATCATCCGGGAGCAAGCCCACAGCTTCAAGAAAAAGGGCAGAGGGTCAGGAAATTCAATCTGTCTTTTGCTCCAATCTAGTTGTATTTTCACCCAATTCTTCTATTCCTTTAGTATTTCCTGTGTGTCTTCTTTTATCTGAGCTCTGAGGTTTTGCAACAGTGCGCTGATATTTTCTCACGGGGGTGACTGCTGTGGCTCTGTATTAGGCCCTGAGGGCTAGCTAGTTATATTTTATATTGTTTAATTTCTTGAATCTGAGCCAGATGTAGATACTAGTATACTTCTTCCACTGATTAACTGGATACATTTTTGTGCTTTTTATTCACTTAGCTCCGGAGAGGCTTTCCAAAGCACTGTGTAACTACTGGAGTAGCTCTTTAGCTTCTTAATCCACTCAAGATTTTATATTGTTTGTTCTCTTGCTTTTTATAGGGATATTTCTGTTGTATGTTCTCTTTGTTTTGTTAATAGCTTGTACAGCTGAATTTAGAGGTTGGAGTAACTTTTCAGGATATACAGTCCGACAGATGTTATGCAATATATTATTTTAAGTTTTCATAGGTGAGTTACTTAAGAAGGTATCGATACTGAGATATCTCTTCCACTTATCAATTGTTAATTCCTCTCAATTTTCATAGGAGCTTTGGGAAGTAAGGTATAAGTGCTACAGTATTTCTGCAGATTATTTAATAGTTCACCTCATTATGTTTGCAAGCTTGTGTGAGGATGCTGGGGAGATTAGCTCAGAAGAGGTATTTCTTGGGCAGGCTGACTCTCCTAGCAGCCAGGTGAGTAGCCTCCCCAGCACAGTTGGGAGCAAGGACGCCAGTGGTGGTAGGTTATTCTATTATTAGAAAGGTAGATAGGGTAATCTGTCACCAGGACCCCGAATGCCGAACTGTTTGTTGTCTCCCAGGTGCTCGGGTTTGGCATGTTGCAGACCGGGTAGGCAGATTTTTGGGAGGGGCTGGGCATGATCTAGCGGTCTTAGTACACATTGGTACTAATGACAAAGTTAATGGTAGGTGAGGGGTCCTTAAAAATGATTTTAGGGAACTAGGAAATAAGCTGAAGGAAAGGACCTCCAATGTAATATTCTATGAAATATTACCAGTACCACATGCTACATCAGGGAGAAAGCAGGAGCTCAGGGAGAATAATGTGTAGTTGCGAAGGTGGTACAAGCAAGAGTGATTTGGGTTCTTGGAGCAGTGGACAGACTTTGCAGTCAGCTACAGACTCTATGGACAGGATGGGCTGCACCTCAATGATGAGGGGGCTGCAGTATTAGGGGAGAGGATGGCTAGAGGGTTAGATGAGCATTTAAACTAGGTTCTGGGGGGAGGGTCAAGATCAAAATGAAGCAATGGTAGCTAGAGTAGATTGGAAGGTGGGTCTAGCTATGGGAAAGGAGGAGGAAAGCAGTGGTGGGGTTAATATATCTCATAGGGCATTTTTCAAATGTTAAGCTCAATATAGATAAGTCCTTATTACTCACTAAAAACATCCACAAGGAAGAAAAGACAGAATAATAGGGAAATATAATTTTATTTGGGCAAATAAATATTTTCAATACCTAGGAATAAAGATCTCTGGAAATTAACATCCTTCCCCTGATAAAACAGGTAAATAGGCAGCTTGATCTAAGAAACTCTGAAATTTCTTGGTTAAGCAGACTGAATGTAATAAGGGCATATCTGGTTCATAAAATAAGCTATATATTTCGTATGTTGCCATTAAGCATCCCCAAAACCCTGATTATCATTAATATAATCAACTTTGGATAAATGAACAAAAAATTATTAAATTTAAAAACTAAAAAAGGAGGTCTGGCCTTGCCTAATATACTAGAAACATATGAGATCTGTATGCTGGCACACTTGTGCTTGTGCCTGAAGGAGAATCGCTCAAAAGAGCCCAGGGCTAATATTGAGGCATATATGGTAGACCTGTTAGCCTTCTTTTGGAATGGACAAAAGAAAGAGAGAATAAATACAGGCCTAGTCCTTAAGAATCTTCTCCCAGTATGGAACAGGTGGAAAACATTTCTTGGGATTTAAGATAGATTCTTGGAACATCTCCCCTTAACAATAATAGAGAATAATATAGTGGATCTTAATCCAAAAGAGTGGATAAACAAAAGGAATAAATAGAATAAACCAGCTAGTACAAGATAACAAACTTAAACAGGTTGAAGGAATTTAACCTGCCCTCTAGGGAGCTATTCACATATTTGAGAATAAAAAGTTTTTTAAGTAAAAAAAATTGTCACTCAGCAGACAGAGGGTCTAAAAATTTTTATTAAGATAATAAATAATGCAAATAATAAAAACCTTGTCTCTCAGTGTACTAAGCTATATGAACAATATAAAATAGTTCCCCCCATCCCAGCCTTAGCAGCATGGGAAAATGATCTATATATTAATATCACAAGGGATGAATGGATTAGCAACACACTGTTTAAATTTAGTTGAAAGCAACTATAAAGATAAGTTATAAATAGGTGGAATTATGTTCCCTCCAGGTTAGCGATGATGTATCCCTCTACCCCCTACACATGCTGGAGATGTGGAGCCAACAGAGCAGACTATGTGAATGTTTGTTGGTCGTGTCCAACCCTAGGAAATCTCTGGGGGAAAGTGGACTAATTTTGAAAGGAGATAATAGGGGTAACGTTGAAATTTACTTGCCTCTCCTATGTGTTACACATGGGGTGGCCGAGCATGCCTAAAGATAAAAAAGATCTGGTAATACATATAACGGTAGCAACTAAACTGGCAATAGCCAAATATTGGAAACTACCAAATACCCCCTCATGGTTAATGATAAAAAAATCAGGTATCAATACAATGCAAAATGTAGGCAGGAATTTTAAGACAAGAAAACTACGCAAATACAAGAATAAACCAGTGGGAATGGCTTGTCAGAGGTGATAAAGAATAACTGATGCAGTTGAGGACCCTGTCCATGGTGGAAATAGGTGGATGGGGAAGACGCCAGGCACTTCTAGTCCTTGTCTTTGTCTTTGTTATTGTCCTTGTTCTGTTGTTTGTTGTTCTTATGGTGCAGGAGGAGAGGAGGAGAGAGGAGTAAAAGAAGAGAAAATATAGATATAGACAACCATAAATGACAATCAGAACCAGATAGCAGTGATAGCAAATAAATAGTAAAATAGAAAAACCTTCAGATGTTTAAAACCAGGACCACCCATTAGAAGGTATTTCCCCTATGCCCCTAACCCCCAATACCCCTGCTGCTAATTAAGATACTCACAACGTGTTGTAGAGAAACATATACAAGTGTATTGTATGTTCTTAGAAACATAGAAACATAAACATCTGTTTCTATGTTTCTTGTTCTGTATTTTTGTACTTTAAAAGAAAAAAAATAATATTGTGTAAAAGAAAAATTTAAAAAAAATATAGATCATAGGGAGGTACATAGAATTAAACCTGCAGGCCTTAAGTGTTTGTCAACTAAACAGAAAATGGGTAGTAATCTTAAATGTCTTTTAGCAAATGCAAGAAGCTTGACAAACAAAATGGGTGAACTGGAGATACTGGTAAGTGCTGAATAGTATGATTTGATCAGAATCACAGAAATGTGAATAGAAAAGCGGGAGGGATTTGTCAATGTGTAAATCCTAAATTAAAGGCCTGTATTAAAGAAGGTATGCATGATTTAACTGGAACTGATGTGGGTGGAGATTAGCATAGATACTAAAAAGAATCACACATTACTTGTAGGTGTATGCTACAAGCCAACGAATATTAGCATTGATGGGGAAGATAAGCTTTTATTACAAATTGAAAAGGCTGTAAATCTGAATACAATTTTAATCATGGGAGATTTTAATCACTCAGATATAGATTTGAATTGTGGCACAATTGGTTCTGCTAAGGGCAGCAAGTTTCTGAACCTGCTTAATAAACAAATGTATGGCACCATTAGTAGACAGCCCAACTAGAATGAATGCCTTTCTGGATTTGGTAATAACAAACAATGAGGAGCTTATCTCAGACATACAAGTAAAAGAACACTTGGGGAATAGTGACCATAACATGGTTTCATTTGAAATGAATGCAAAAAAGCTAATTGGAAACTACGCCACTTAATTTTAGAAGGGCCAACTTTGATGGACTAAGGGCATCGATTGAACATTTAGACTGGGAACGATTGTTTTCTGGACTAAACACAGAAGACAAGTGGAATTCCTTTAACCCCTTAGTGATAAGACATTTTCACCTTGACTTTCCCTTGGTGACAATGGCTGTTTTGACATTTCTAGGGTGTTTGTGTTTAGCTGTAATTTTTTTCTTTCTCACATACAGTACCCACACAAATTATATGTTGTTTTTATCATCATAAGAAGGGCTTTCATTAGATACCATTATATTCATCATATCTTATAATTTACTACAAAAAAAATCATAAAATATGATGAAACATTTTAAAAAACCCACTTTTTCTATATTTGACCTAAAATATAATTTATACAAATAAAATCATTAAAACAGACCCCGTCTAAATAGTTTCTAAATGTTGTCCCGAGTTCAAAAATATGCATGTTTCCATATTTTTCGGTATTTTTTTGCGAGTTATGGGGCAAAAACCAAAAATAGTGTTCTTTGTTTTTTTCCTATATTGCCCTTTTGACCCCAACCTGAACCCAAAATTTAACCATAACACTAAATTTAACCCCAACTATAATCCTTATTATATCCCTTAATATGTTTTAATTTTAATTTAATTTTAACCCTATCCCTTATGCTAAAAAATATTTAATTTTAACCCTATAGGCTAAAATAGCTATATGACCTGTTTTTAATTAATTAAATATGTATTTTAAATATTTTCCATTGCAATGCTACTTAACTACCACTAGGGGCAGTCAAGTAGCATATTCAGAGCGATGGAAGTGAAGTTACTTTCACTTCCGAAGCTCAGACTGGCAGAGGGCTTAGCCATATTGACGGAGCAGCATGCTGTGCTGAGAGCCATGTATCAGTGTTTGATGATGACACTAAATTAGGTAAGGTAATAAAGACTAATCTTGATGTTTTTTCTTTACAGGAAGATTTGGACAGAGTGGGGGACTGGGCAATTAAGTGGCAAATGAGGTTCAATATAGACAAATGTAAAGTTATGCATTATGGGAAAAATAATAACAAAGCAACATATACTTTAAATGGTATTTCCCAGGGAAAAACTACTAACGAAAAGGATTTAGAAATAATCGTAGATAAAAAAACTTGGCAACAGTGCCCAATGCCAGTAAGCAGCTGCAAGGGCCAATAAGATATTGGCATATATAAAATGAGGTGTAGATTCATCTTGCCTCTTTACAAATCAATGGTAAGACCTCACCTTGAATATGCAGTACAATTCTGGGCACGAGTCCTTAAAAAGGATATTATGGAACTAGAAAAGGTGCAATGGAGAACTACAAAACTAATAAGGGGATTGGAGTATCTTAAAAAATTGCATTTATATACGTTAGAAAAAATCCATCTCAGAGGGGATATGATAACATTATATAAATATGTCCAGGGCTAATATAAAGAGCTCTCCAGGGACCTGTTCCTTAACAGAAATGTACAAAGAACAAGAGGTCACCCCCTGAGACTGGAAGAGCAAAGATTTCATAGACAGCAAGGAAGGTATTCTTTACAGTAAGGACAATAAAGTTATGGAACTCACTGCCAAGAGAGCTAGTGCTATCAACCACAATAGATGCATTTAGAAATGGTCTGAATTGGTTTTTTTTTTAGAAAAGCAGAACATACAGGGCTACTAATAATAGAATAAGCATTAATAATAGAGCTTAGATGGGTGACTGCTAAACAAATTATCCAAAATACTGCAAAAGTGTGTTGCTGGATAAGGATCGGTGATTTTCATGTCAAGTTACAAATTGCAATTACCTAAAATTAACTCAGTTGTGATATCCCCCTTCTTTGTTATTATTTCCCGAGTTCATCCCCGTGGCAACCTATCTAAATGAAGATAATGGAGCGATTGCGATAGGAGTAAAAGAAGTAGGAGGGTTTCCTTCAGACGTGTCTAACACAGCCAGCATTGCAATGACCAGAGAAGACGCGACTAACGTATGATGACATAGAATGTGACACCCGGAAGTAGCATAATAAACGTGAAGAGAGAAAGAGGATTTAAGTGAAGATCTTAGAGACCGGGAAACACTTGAAAAAGCCTTAGCTTGAAGGTGAAATGCGTTGTGTGTGGGAGGAGAGCACCTCTTTCCTGGAACAACTTTTGAGTCAAGACCCCATGAGGAGCTCCCGGATGCCTTTTATACTGAGCAGTAACATGTGAGTGGATGTCACGCGTGAGGTAGTATCTGATGATAGGAACCACAATGCAATGGCCTGGTATCTTACTGCAACAGGCTTGGAGACAGAACAGTGTATTTTCACCTGAATGGTATTATACCCTATGGTTGAGCCTCAGGCAAATGACCACCCAGGACTTGGTACACTGACTGCAACCGCACACTGGAGCAGGGATACACAGGGAGTACAGGATGAAACTGATAGTCAGCAGGCCGGGTCATACACAACAGGAACAAAGTACGATGAAGGCTTTTTCAGGAGGCAAGGTCACGAAACAAGCAAATAGATCAGTGCAGGCAGCAAAGAGCAGAGTCAAAACAAGGCAGGTGTCACAAACCGGAGAATCAAATAATCAGAGAATAAACGCTAGATCAAGCCACAGGGAATTATCTCAGGCAAGGTCTGAGTAGCAACTGAAGGTTTAAATACTATTTAGGCGGTAAAACCCGCCCCCAGTAGATCCCCCAAAAAGTAGAAGTATAGCCCCTTAAGAGTATGCTAATTTTCTGTGTGTAGAGGTACTGCGCATGCGCACAGTTTGTTTGTTGCGCGTTCGTCGAGGGGAAGCAGGGAGCGCATCTGCAGCCCTGGAGGGCTGAGACTCCGAACGGAGCCTCCCTTGCCCGCCTGCCTTATTTGCAGAGGCAGCGGTGGCGGAGGTGCGGACCTCGTGGTGGCAGGTAAGTCTTTTTATTACACTACCCCCCTCTCTACGAATGCCATACCGGCGTTCATGACCTGGTTTGAGAGGAAATCTACGATAAAACAAAGAAACTTTGGAAGGAGCATGAACATCGGATGCTGGTGCCCAAGATCTTTCCTCAGGACCGTAGCCCTGCCAATGGACAAAATACTGCAAGAGACCATGATGTATTCGAGAATCCAAAATAGATTGTACCAAATATTCCTCATGCCCCTGAACAAGGACAAGTTTAGGAACCATACGGACATCAGAGAAACGATTAGTTAAAACCGGTTTGAGGAGAGAGACATGAAACGAGTTGTGGACAAGCATATTGGAAGGAAGGTGCAAGGCATAGGCCACATCGTTGATCTTGGACAGAATCTTGTAAGGACCGATATATTTGGGACCCAAAATCCTGGAGGAATGACGAAGTTGGAGATATTTGGTTGAAAGCCACACTTTGTCACCAGGGAGAAGTACGGGAAATGGCGAACAATGTTTGTCTGCAGATTTCTTTTGCAACACCTTAGCCCGAGACATTTGAGAGGAAACAGAAGCCTAGTGAGATTTGAGATCCTGCACCTGACGATCAGCAGCCGGTACTTCCGAAGGCTGCACAAAACGGGGATTTCTGCAATGACTCATGAAAGGAGCTGTTATATGACAGTTCTTCAAGATGGAGGAGAGAAGGCCAAGTAGATTGATCCTCATCGACATATAAATGCAGATATTGTTTTAGAACCTGATTGGTCCTCTCCGTCTGGCCATTGGTTTGAGGATGATGAGAGGAAGAAAATTTAAGAGAAATGCCCAGCTGAGTACAAAGCGACCTCCACAACCGGGACACAAACTGAGAACCACGGTCAGAAACAATGCTTTTGGGTAGCCCATGCAGACGAACGATTTCCTTCATGACAACAGTGGCTAGCTGAGATGCAGAGGGCAACTTGGGAAGAGCAACAAAATGAGCTTGTTTAGAGAACAAGTCGACTACTACAAGTATGGTCGTGAATCCTTGGGACAAAAGAAGATCAGTGACTAAATCCATGGCAATATTAGTCCATGGTCTCTCAGGGACAGGAAGAGGGCATAACAGGCCTGCTGGGTTACATCTTGGAGTTTTGCATCTGGCACAGACGGTTCAAGCAAAAACAAAATCCCGAATGTCAGAATGCAAGGATGGCCACCCAAATTTCCGGTCAATGAGAAACTTAGTGTTGCGTACACCATGGTGACCAGCGACCGAATAAGCATGAGCCCAGGACAGGACTTGTCTCCTGAGGTTGGATTGGACAAAGTAACGACCGGCAGGAGGGCGACAATTGGTGGGCCTAGGGAATTGGGATCTGGCAATTCTCCATAGGAGGGAATTGGACACAGAGGCAATGATCTTAGCGGCCAGTACAATAGGGTCCACTTCAGAAGGAGTAGACTCGGTCTCAAAACTTCTAGACATAGCATCCGCCTTGCAATTCTTTGACCCTGGCCTGTATGTGATAGAAAAATTTAAGCGGGTAAAAAACAAGACCCATCTGGACTATCTAGGATTCAATCTCTTGGCTTTTTCTATATACAACAAATTTTGGTGGTCGGTGAGAATAGTGATAGGAATTCGAGTACCCTCCAAAAGATTGCGCCATTCATCAAGAGCCATCTTCATGGCCAATAACTCTCGGTTGCCCACATCATAATTCCGTTCAGCTGAGGTAAAAGTTTTAGAAAAATACGAACAAGGATGGACTCGGTTAGAGATTTGGTCTCTTTGAGATAATATAGCCCCAGCGCCCGATTCAGAAGCATCAACCTACAAGATGAATGGGTGGGCCGGATTGGGTCTACGAAGAATGGGTGCAGAAATTAAAGCATGTTTCAAAGACTAGAAGGCTTGGAGAGCTTTGGTAGATCATTTAGTCGGATCACTTCCCTTCTTGGTGAGAGCAGAAATGGGTACAATAACTTTAGAGAAATTCCTGATAAACCTTCTATAATAATTAGCAAAATCCAGGAACCTTTGTATCCCTTTGAGATTGAGTGGCACTTGCCAATTTTGGATGGCAGCGACTTTGTCAGGATCCATTTCCAGACCGTCGGAGGAGATAATGTAGCCCAGGAATTTGATTTTGGAGCACTCAAATTTGATTTTTTCAGCCTTGGCAAAGAGGTGATTCTCTCGAAGATGAAGTAAAACCTGTTGAACGTGCTTTCTATGGTCAGAAAGATTCTTGGAATATATGAGTATATCGTCCAAATAGATTATGACATGAGATAATAACATGTCCCGGAAAACATTGTTGACAAAACTCTGGAAGACCGCTGGAGCATTACAAAATCCAAAAGGCATAACTAGATATTCGTAATGCCCATATCTGGTATTAAAAGCCGATTTCCACTCATCACCCTCTCGTATGCGTACCAAGTTATATGCACCACATAAATCTAGTTTGGTGAATATCTTGGCATCTTGGAGTTGGTCGTATAGTTCAGTGATGAGTGGCAGTGGATAACAGTTTTTTATAGTGATTTTGTTCAATCCCCTGTAATCTATGCAAGGCCTTAAAGTACCGTATTTTTTTGCTAAAAAAAAGAACCCAGCGCCAGCAGGTGTAGAAGATGGTCGGATGAATCCCCTCTGAAGGTTATCCTGTATGTACAGAGCGAGTGCTTGATTTTCAGGCTCAGAGAGAGGATACGTGTGCCCCACCGGAAGGGAGGATCCCGGTAATAGATCGATAGCACAGTCGTAGCTCCTATGTGGTTGAAGAACTTCAGCCTTGGCTTTAGAGAATACATACAGGAAGTTCCAGTACAACTGTGGAACCCTGGAACGAGGATCCTCAGGGGGTAATGTAAGGACAGAGTTGAGTTCAGTAGGCAGATTGTCATTAGAGTCTCGACTTCCTAGACCCCACAAATTAATTTTTCCCAAAACGCCAATATATGGAGGGATTATTTTTCTTCAACCATGGTAACCCCAATATAATGGAGATATGGGGACTAGAGAGGACATCAAAGCTTAATTCTTCGCAATGGGTGTGACCAATCTTTAAACCCAAGGATATGGTTTCTTTGGAGATTATACCAGTACCTACAGGAGTACCATCCAAAGCAGATACTGAAATAGGAAGGGATTTACACTTCAGGGGAATTTTTTGTTGTTTTACCCAAACTTGATCTATGAAATTTCTGGCTGCTCCGGAATCTATGAAGGCTTGGGTGGCCACTTGGTGGCCTGTCCACTGGAGCAAGACCGGTATTAAAAGTCTCTGAGTTGAAGGAGAATTAATGATGTTAACGCTCTGTGGGACTCCTCCTTCATCCACTAAGCGTGAGAGTTTCCTGATTTCTGGGGACATTTTAGAGGAAAATGAACCCTTTGGCCACAATACAGGCATAGGTTTAATCCCCTGCGACAAGATTTTTCTTCATCAGAAAGTCGTAGTATAGGACCGATCTCCATAGGTTCACTTATACCTTGATTAGTTTCATGTTCTGGAGTTTTTGTAGTAGGATAGAACTTAGGTTGAAAGTGTCTTGGGTTTTTATCTTGATCCAACCTCCTTTCCTGGCCACGAGCATCGAGTTTCAGATATAATGCAATAAGAGATTCGTGTCCTCTGGAAGATCTCTATATGTTAAAGCATCTTTGAGGGTATCATTAAGACCTCTACGAAATGCTGCCTTTAGTGCGCTCTGGTTCCACTCTGTCTCATATGCCAAGGTAGGAAATTCTATGGCATATTGACCCACAGATCTTTTGCCTTGCTGGAGCTCCATGAGATGAGTCTCCGCAGACTCCCTTCTTCCTGGGGCATCAAAAACGGATTTGAAGGCTGAAATAAATGCATCTGCATCCTCTAACATAGGAGAGTTCTGTTCTAATAAAGAGGATGCCCAGTTCAAGGCCTCTCTTTTCAGGAGATTCACAATGAAAGCCACTCTTGAGGTTGATGTGGAGAAGGCTTCAGGTTGTGTGCGAAAATGTAGGAGACATTGGTTGAGGAAACCTCTACATTCACGTGGTGAGCCGGCAAACTTTTCAGGCATAGGCATCTCTGGTGGTCTTGTAAAGCTATGTGCCCCCATGGCAGAAAAACCTTAGTCAGACATGCTAGGAGCAGGCTGGACCAGATTCACATGAGTGGTGAGTGACCGTAAAAGATCGGTAACGGTATCCAATTTTTGTTCAAGGGACTGTAGATGTGAGGCGTGCGTGGTCAGGATCTTGTCATGGCGCTCCTGTTTAGCCGAGACTCGGACCTGGTCCGCGGGATCCATAGTAGGCCTGAGATAATGTCAGGGGTGAGGTAGTATCTGATGATAGGAACCGCAATGCGATGACCTGGTATCTTACTGCAACAGGCTTGGAGACAGAACAGTGTATTTTCACCTGAATGGTATTATACCCTATGGTTGAGCTTCAGGCAAATGACCACCCAGGACTTGGTACACTGACTGAAACTGCACACTGGAGCAGGGATACGCAGGGAGTACAGGATGAGACGGATAGTCAGCAGGCTGGGTCATACACAACAGGAACAAAGTACGATAAAGGTTTTTTCAGGAGGCAAGGTCATGAAACAAGCAAATAGATCGGGGCAGGCAGCAAACAGCAGAGTCAAAACAAGGCAGGAGTCACAAACCGGAGAATCAAATAATCAGAGAATAAATGCTAGATCAAGTAGAAGTAGAAGTAGAAGTAGAAACTGAAGGTTTAAATACTATTTAGGTGGTAAAACCTGCCCCCAATAGATCCCCAAAAAAGTATAGCCCTTTAAGATTATGCTAATTTTCTGTGTGTAGCGGTACTGATCTTGCTCGCAGTTTCTGTTTGTTGCGCGTTCGTCGAGGGGAAGCAGGGAGCGCGTCTGCAGCCCTGGAGGGCTGAGACGCCGAACCGAACCTCCGTTGCCCGCCTGCCTTGTTTGCAGAGGCAGCGGAGGTGCGGACTTCGTGGCGGCAGGTAAGTCTTTTTATTACTGTAGACTTATTTGCATTATTTTAAAGTCACATTACTTTTTGAGAACTACTACACTATAATATTTTATATTTTTATATTTTTCCCTTTGCATAATACGGAGAGGATTGCCTCATTTGAAGGGTAATCAGTGTGTGAAGTGTTTTAGGAAGCACACTGATTCACTTTTTTTATGTTTTACTGTCTATGTTGTATATTTTCTTGGAATTTGTAGAAGATTTACACCCAGGTTAGCCGGTACAATGACAGGTTTCTTCAGCTTATATGGCAGAGCAGATATTTATGCTTCTTGTCTTTTATTGGAAATTTGCTAATTTATATACACACACACGTGTTCTTTTTCAGGTTATTTAATGGGACATACTTTTATGCTCCCTTGCTTCCTCTTTTTTTTTTTTTATGGGAGACTTGCTATGCCGCGTATATGTTCTGAGGTGCCTCTTTAGGGTAAATGGTTGAGCAGCTGCATATGCTGTATTTTCTCTTGATAATTATAAAAGTTTGAATGCCTGGGTCTTTGAATGCCTCTTCACCCCTTTGTGAATTACAACTCCTTGAGATCTTAGTTCACAGATCCTGCTATGGGTCACTGCCAAAAAACATTCCAATGTGTATTCAGCAACATCTCCTGAGTACAGGGATAGCACCAATGCATAGGTTTGTTGTTAGGTTTGCAATGGATATTTTGGAACACAACTGCAGGTGGCTAAATTGAGTATACCTCGTTAAGGATTTCCAGGCAAATGTAACAGTTTTCAGCAAGCAGGTTTTGCAAGAGATTAGCATACAGGTTTTGCAGGTAATTAGCAGGTGATGCAAAAGTGGTTTGATCAGAGTGAATACTTTATGCAACAAATGGATAAATGGAAAGGATTACCTTAACATGCACAGGATGATTCTGTTGGTTGAAATATAAATATATAAAGATAATTACTTGAGAGGTTGAGAAAAGTCCATAAGTAATCCAGATCAAAATGGGTTGGAGATTATAGCAGAACTGTTTAAGGCAATTCTTGGTCCAAAGGAAAATAGAGGTCTGTAAGAATGGTGAAACAAATCTTGGTCCAAGGGCAATAGAAGTCAGCAGTAACAGGTTGCCACATAAGTGAATTTACTGCCCATTTTTTGCCTGGCACTCTCCTGCCAGGGGTGGCCTTTCCCACCTGGGGTATTTACCATGTTTTCCTACTCTAACTCTTACTCTCCTTTTCTCTAGTCTTTCTATACTATCCTGACCTTTCTGCCTCCATCTCTGAAACTTATATCGGCTCTTATTGTCAATGTATTCTTACGCATTTACTTGCCTTGATTATGCTAAATCTAATGTTACTTATAAAACGAATAAACAAACATTTACAAAAAAGAAATGAAGAATCATTTAATACCTCTGCCGGCCCCTAGACTGGGCGTAAATAGGGGTACTGCAGATGGGGATTGTGTTCCTGTACAAGCGAATGGAGGGCTTCTTTATAATACCTATCAACATTGTCAGTGCCCAGAATTTGAGGAATTATGGCACGTCAATGGGGGCCCATTGCTGCCTTGTTGGGCGAGCAGCGTGGAACTGCTAGATATAAAGATTAGACTAGGAGACAATCTCCCCCAGTAGAACTGCAGTGAAATGAGGGATAGTTGGATTATAATGATTAGGCACTATCCCCTCCTCAGCAGCACTGCAATCCGGATTCCCAAGACTCCTTTTGGCAGGCCCAGCAGCCATTGACAAATCACTAGATGATGTTTCGGTAAACTGACCAGGGTCAAAATCTGACCCTGTGTTAGCGGCCTCACAATCTGAGGCGAGGATGACATAAACCTCCTCAGCGCTATACATGCACTCAGACATAGTAATACTTTGCATGTGACCTCCTAATGGTTATAATTACACCTAGAGGGTTTAAAAAAAAAAAAAAAAAATACAGACAGCAAAAAAGTACTGCTGTAAGCCGGATCAATGCAAATGCAATGATCTACAGCAAGGAAGGGGTTATTAGCTCTTAAAAGAGCCCTTGTTACACTGTAATAAATACAGTAGATGACTATTTGCACAGGGATTAAAAGGCAGGGAAGGGGTTAAACACAGGGAAGGGCTTTGAAAAAGTTTTTTAGGATTTTTTAACTAGTACAAAAATACCTAACTTTCACAACTGAACATAACGCAAGTGAGGAGAGGGAGGCAGATCCAAGCTTGTCAAAGGAAATATTTGTAAATATCGCCTTTGACTGCCAATGGGAAGTGCGTTTTGTCACTTCCGTTGCTGCTGCCAGCAGAAGGGCTGCGCCATCTTTCAAGACAGCGCTCCCTTCCATTGGCTGGATGTGGTCGCTCAGGAGAGCAACCATGGAGATGTCCGGATTGATCCGGATTGATCTTAAGAAGCAAGCATTGATCGATTGCTAAGATCGTTTGTGCACATGTTGCTAGTGTTGCTCAGTGCCTCTACATAAAGGCATTGCAGCAACACTGAAAGAACAAAGAAAGCGACTCTCAATCACTTTCTTTGCTCTATTTAGTGCAGGCATGTCACCCGTCACTAAGTACTTGTTTTTCCATGATGTACCTGGCACGTCAAATGTCGTTAAGGGTTTAATGAACAAAGTCAAATCCAAAAAGTTAACTATCATCATTGTAAAAAGTAAGGTGACTGGCATTAAGTGTGTTAAGATAAGAAATGGCATTGGTGATACTGAACTCACTGCCATGCCACATCATAAACAAGTCATCAGTGTAATGTGTGTACATCAAAAGGTGATCACAAAAAGTCTTAATTGTATGTGGAAGATCAAAATAAATACATGTACCATATTTTCTCGAATATAAGACGACCCTGATTATAAGATGACCCCAAAACTTTGGCTATTAATTTAGGAAAAAAATAAAACCACCAGTAATTAGTGCGGTAAAATTTAAAAAAAAATTACGGACACGCTAAATACCTCAATTTTTCAATGAGATTTAGCAGAGCCGGTAAAAAAAACAATCTAGAAACACCGTTTCGTGGGGTAATTACCACAACAACTGTGATTCTATGCCTGCCAGTAAATACTAACAAGCAAAAAATCTGTAATGTTTTGCCTGGAAGTTTTACACAGAAAAAAGTAGTCGTTAATGTGCAGGGGCTGCTTAAAATATTCGCTTTTATCATATTTCAATCGTCTCACTGCTGTAGGGAACACAAAAAGGTGACTACGGGCAGCACAATGCCCACAGTCACTTTAAGATATAATTTTATGCCCCCCATAGGGGCCCCAGAAAGCGGAATACCCAAGGCCCCCTTATAAATAATTACATTCCCTTATGGGGAGCCCCAGGATGCGGGTGGTCTGAGGCCCTCCTTTAAATAAAACGGCCCCCATGGGAGAGCTTTAGTTATTTATATGGGGGCCTCATGCATTGTGCAACCTGGGCCCCCCATGGAGGTCATTTATTTAAAGTGGGCTTCAGGCCACCAGGTACCCCCATGGGGGACAATTAAATATTTATAAGGTCACCAAAGGTCACCCAGCCCTCCTACATAAGCCAAACAACATGAAATCAGACTGGTTGTACAGTGCTGCATTTGTGCTAGTGTGTGCCATTTAAATCTCCATTCTATATCATTTTATTTTTGAGTTATTAATGGTTTAATAAAGGTCACCAAAGGTCACCAAGCCCCCTTACAGCAGCCAAATGACACAAAACCAGCTGGTTGGTTAGTGCTGCGTTTTTGCTGGTTTGTGTCTGTAACGATCAGTCTACCGGACGCAGTAGAACCTCTGCTCGTTATGGGAAAATACTCTGCTTGGAACAGCAGGAACAGATGCACACCTCTGGAACCTCCGCTATAAGTTTGTGAAAGAATCAAGCAGGACACCGATCAGTTGAACAGCAGGCAAAGAACATTTATTTGGCATTTTTACAGCACATACATACACAATCAGATAACGCTTGATTAAACAATAGAAAACATAAACACATTATCGGTAAAGCAGACACTTGAATGTGGAGCCAAGAAGGACCTGCACCAATCAATGCTTCCCTGGTCTGACAGCAACCAAACAGGCAAGAGGGGCGGAGTTATGGGTTTTGTTTGGCAGCTTAAGCCCTTTAACTCAGGAACCAATGGGATAAGCACCAACATTTAGCCCCACCCCCTGGTTCCCTGAACCAAGGCTACCCAAGCGACCGGGATTTACCTTTTTTGTCAAGCCACTTTGTGTGCCTGGCTTCCCAGTACATATTTCCCCGAAATACCTGTATTCACTAACCTAGTTATTTCACGTAGATCAAATTTTGGCTACATTTCGGCATAAGGGAGCCCTTTAACTCTCTGAGCTCTGCGGCTCCTATCGGGGTAAGGGAGAAGAGGCTGCCGCTCAGGCTTCCATAACGAAGGGCCAGGGTATTTTGTCTTGTTTTATTCATTTATGATTTATGATTTACAATTTTATATACTCACTTATCTGGACTTTAACTTGGTACTTTACCGGGAACAAGTATCCTGCACAGTCCAGTGTGATGGTCTGGGATAATCCTTTTGCACCTTATGCTTTTACTGCACTAGAACTGGTTCTCTGTGCATGTATTTTTTGTGAGTGTATTTTGAATAAATTACTATCGTATTTTTTTGTTTCCCCCTCTCTTTATGGTTTTCCATATGTCCACCCATGTCTCTATGGAGACCTCCAGTATAAGATTTTGATTGATTCTTCGGCTGTCGATACCCGGATTTCTACACCAGTGTGGTTTTGGGATCTGAGGAAATCCTTGCGGGTATTGTAAAGAAGAGTATTAGTTTACTACTTCTTGTGTCTTACTTATGTTGGTATATACTCTTCAAGTCTCGTGTCTGGGGGAACCAATCAGGAAGCGAGCGTCAGAGTCCCTTTAAACCACCAACCAATGAGAACAGGAGTGACGGCTGGGGCAGTGACGGTTGATTTTGAATGGGCCAATCACCACTCGAGCTACCTGCCTTCATCTGAAATAAGTGAGCCAGCTCTTTTCAGATACTGTACAAAGTCACCAGGATTCAGTGTTAGCTGCTCATGAACTGGGGGTAGTTCTAAGTTCACGATGGTCAGGCTGGATGGATGACAGTGTCATTTAAATTGTATTTGTGCTGCTTTGGTTTTTTAGTTATAACAGTGTGTTTTTTTGACAGGGAAAAATATTTAAAATGCTGTCAGGGTTTCTCTACTGTTTTTTTTTTTTTTTTTAAATAGAAACCATTTCCTTCAGTGAATAAACCAGCTGGTATTAACGAGCAGAGCCTTTCAACACTGTTACCATGGTTACTCACCTGGCTGCTATTACCCAGCCCCTTTGCTGATCAGAGCAGTTATTTAAGCACCTAGTCTCAGTTGCTAGCCCTTGCATTGTTTCTGGCTTCCAAGTGCAGTTCCTGGTTTTCTGTGTTCCTGACCTGGCTCAACTGACTTCTCTTCTAGTTCTTGATTCCTGACTTTGCTGATCTTGTTATCCTGACTCCGGCTCGTCTGACTACCTGCTTTGGTTCCTGACTGTGGCTTGCTTCCTGCATATAGCTTTGCACTATTTTTACCATTTTGCTATTTATTATTAGTATTATTAATAAAGGAATTTTTGCAACTTACCTGCTGTCTCTGTCTGGTTCCTGGTTCCTAACACCTGCCAATTGGACTTTGCTGTGTAAGGTTGGTGCCACATGTTTTTAAAACATGAATAAAAATATACCATTGTTTTATGCTGCAAAAATTAACATTTGTGCCAGCTTTGTTTTGGAACTATTGATCAATATACATGAAAAAACTCCGCCCACTTTGCACTCCACACTAATACATTTGAAAAACAAATATAGCCTTTCTTTTGCACTGTTTTTGCTGATTTGTGTTTCAAAAACTAACAATTGTGCTAGTTTCAGTTGGCACCCCAACAAAATTTGTGAGTTTGTCAAGTTTGTCCGAATACGAATGTCGGTGTCAACAAAGCTGTCATGTTGTTAAAGGATATTCCCAGAAACTGAATGGTCAAAAAACTGCATTTCCTTAGCAGTCTTAAAAAAAAAAAGGGAATAAGGGTCAAGCATTTGCTTGGGCCCCCCTCCCCTGCATGCAATCATGCCCTCCATCGCAATATTACCCCCACACACCCACACAACACACAAAAATAAGCACACACACAATTGGACTTTTACTGCAGTGAGTACTTTTATTGCAGTGCATAAAATGTGTATTTTAAGTGTATAATTGCAGTGTATAAACTGTATACATAGATCAAAATGTGTATATATGGCTGCAATATTTATACCTTATTACTATGCAATACAACTACTCATTACCTAAATTACAAAAGTATACACGGATTTTGGAGAGCACTTACATATGTTCATATATATTTATAAATATCTATACACATCTCTCTCTCTCTCTCTCTCTCACTAGTTGCATTAATACTTATATGAACTTCTTAATGTTTTATTCAACTCTTTTTATATGTAAGAAAAATGTTATTGAAGAGTTTTATTTCTTGTTTTTTTTTTTTTTTTTAAATATATTTATTGAGGTTTTTAAGTAGACAAATAGATAAGATAAATCAGAAAATGTACCATACAGAAAAGAATTATACAGTTTATACACCAGCATCAACAATATTTATACAATAAAGTGTAAAATAACGTTGTGAGTAACATCATTTGGGGGAGAAAAAAAAACAACAACAAAAAAACACGTTTATACATTCCTCTCAGGGATATATATACAAAAGATCGAACAACTTGTAGATACCATTTCCCCTGGCAAAAGGTTATTTTCCAGGAAATCATGGGCCTGATGGACAATATGCAACAAACTAGATGTTACCCGAAGAGAGAGAAAAAAAAAAAAGAGGGGGGATATTGATCTGGTGAATAGGGTTTATGAACAAAATATTGAAGAAAGAGGAAATAGAGAGTAAAGTGGAGGAAAGGAAGGGTGTGCTCACAGGAAGGTCTCCGGCTCTCTAGTAGGTAAGTATGACCCATTAAGGGCTATATCCTATATGGGCTAAATATCATGGATAAAAAATCTAATCTAGAGGTGGGGTCATCTCGGCTGCCATCAGGTCCGCCTGGCAATCGGGCCCAGTGAGGTATATGGACCAATGTAGCCATTTATTATTATGCATAGTACCTTTTCCATTAGATGTTTGGGTAATGTCTTCCAAGGTGCGAATAGACTCCACTGATGCGAGCCACTCTCTCAAGGTAGGTGGGGTCGTTTGTTTCCAGTGTCGTGGAATAAGCAGTTTAGCTGCCGAGATCAAGTGTACTGTCAAATACCTTTTATAGGCCCCAATGGGGTGTGGTGTGAGGTGCAACAGAACCATCAGTGGGTCATGTTTAATGGAGTCGTCTCCAACTCTTCTTATGACCTGTAGTACCCTTTTCCAGAAAGAGCTGATAAGCGGGCAGGTCCACCAAATATGTAGGAGGGTACCTCCGTGTCCTTTACATCTCCAACATCTATCTGCGTTGCTACCGAGCACTTATGTGCTAGAGTAGCCATCTTCAGCCACTGTGGTCTGGTAAGCACCATGTTAGTATCTCTTTCCCATTGGAGAATAAAATATGGTTTATCATATTCGGTCAGGTCAGTTAGTATACGGTAAATAGTTGATACTGCTCGCTGGGGGGGGTTGTCTTTAGTCATACACATGGTTTCCACAGATGTGGCTTCTGATGGAATGGGGCCCTGCTTGGCCATAGAGGACAGGAAGTGGGATAATTGTCTGTATTTAAAAATGTGGCCCTGTGTTGGGGGCATGGAAGATACCAAGTCCTTCAAGGGCCTGATAATTCCATCCTCCAACAGATGGCCCACCCTAGGGTACATTACTTGGGTCTGGAACATGTCTTTAAGGAAATCATGGTCCAAACCCGGTACAAAAAGATTATTACCTAGAAGAGGTGTCATCAGGGTAGGAGAACTGATAAATCCCGGGTCTTTAACACATTGTTTCCAGACCCGGAGAGTGGGTGCAACAGTCGGGTGTGACATGCATATAGGTTTGATCTGGTCCAGTGGCATCCAGGCCGCAAATGGGATAGGGTTTGTCAAGCCTCTTTGTTCCAAAGACACCCATAACTTAGGGGAGGGTCGTGTCCAGTCCACCACCCTTGCTACATGCACTGACTTATAGTATCTCTCAGCATCTGGCAGACCTAGGCCCCCTAAGGGTTTTGGTCGAGTAAGAAGTCGATTACTTAGTCTGGGGCGTCTATTATTCCAAATGAATATGGTTATCAAAGAACAGAGGGCGGCGAAAAAAGCTTTAGGTACAAAGATAGGCAATGTTTGTATAACATATAAAAAACGTGGTAGTATATTCATCTTAATAATGGCTGCTCTCCAGAACCACGATATGTGTTTTGAGGACCATTTAGTTAGGTCAGTTTTGCAAACCTGGTAAAGCGATTGAAAATTCAGGTCCAGTAAACAAGATAGATCCCCTGTGAGGGAGATACCCAGGTATTTAATTGTTCGGTCACTCCACCGGAAAGGGAAAGAGCTTTTCATGGAGTCTAATACTTGTTTATGTAAAGAAATATTAAGCGGTTCAGACTTGTTAAAATTAATTTTGAAATTGGATAGTAAGCCATATTGTTCAAATTCCTTCATCACATTTGGTAAGGAAGTGATGGGATTGGTGATAAAGAGTAGTAGATCATCTGCGTATGCCCCAACTTTCTGATGATGTTGACCCATCTCCAAACCCAATATACCCCCATTGGCGCGTAAAACCGCGATCAGTGGTTCCAACGTTAAAATAAATAATAATGGGGATAAGGGGCAGCCCTGTCTGGTGCCGTTGTACAGGGTGAGCTGGTCCGAAAGCATGCTGTTGACATGAACCCGAGCCGTGGCGGTCTCGTATATTGAGCCGTTCCATTTACGCATTAAGGGACCGAGTCCCACTTGGTCCAATACCGCATGCAAGAACGGCCAGCTCACCCTGTCAAAGGCTTTTTTTGCATCAGTGGATAAAAGCATGGCAGGTATTCCGTGTTGTAGCATAATTAATCAAATTAAGTATTATAGTAGTGTTATCTCGTGTCTAGGCAGTTCAATTCGTCAGCTGTCAGTTTGCGGTGTAAATGGTTGTCTAGATATTCCCTAATTCTCTGTTGGAGGTGTGGGGGATCCTTAGTGAAGCCCTGTGGTGTCAGATTATATAGGTCTCTATAAAAATCTCTAAAAACTTTAGCTATTTGTGGGGTGGAGTGTACGACCGTTCCTTTGGGAGTTTTTATCCTGGGAACAAATGTTGTGTTGTGTCGGTCTCGAAGGAGCCTAGCCAATGGTCTTCCTGCTTTATTCCCATGTTGATATAGGTGGCCCTTCACCAGCATATGTGAACGTAAGTCTCGAGAATTCTTTTTTTTTTGGTGTGCCCCAATATTGATTAAATGGCCTCTGATAACGGCCTTGTGTGATTCCCAGACCACAGCAAAAAGAGTTTCAGGAAGGCTATTTTCTAAGAAGTATTCCCGGAGGGTGTTGGTAAGGGAGGTGAGATTGGTAGCGTCTTTAAGCAAAGATTCATTGAGGCGCCATGTGTGATGCCTTTTGTTAAGAGAGGGCATGTTCAGTCTAATTGTTACCGGTGCATGATCGCTCCATGTAATGTGACCTATATCGGAGTGTATCAATCTCGGGAGATGTCTATGCGAAATAAATATGTAATCTATACGGGAATATCGCGAATGTGGGGGGGAATAAAATCGGCTAATTGGGCACTGTGTAGGGATTTTTTAACCCTTTTAATTTTAGAAAATCGTTTTGAGGAATCACCTGTGGAAGAATCGAGTTTGGGGTCTAAGGTCAGCTTAAAGTCTCCTGTCAGGAGGGTCACTCCAGACGCAAAGTCCTGTAACCGTGTAATAATGGTATTCAAAAAAATATGCTGGTTCGTGTTCGGAGTATTTATATTGGCCAATGTCAGTGTTTCGGAGCCTATTGTCCCTTTCAAAAATATGGCCCTTCCCTCATTATCCGACCACTGGTCCAATAGAGTAAAGGGCAACACGTTAGAAATAAAAATAGCCACTCCTTTATTTTTTTAAAAGGTGAATGGGAATAATAGGCCTGTGGGTAATGAAAATAATTGAACTGAGGTACTTTACGTCTGAAAAAATGGGTCTCCTGGACCATAGCGATATCAGTGCGGAGAGCTCTAAGTTCCCTAAAAAGGCGCGACCTTTTGGCAGGGGAATTGAAGCCCTTAGCATTAATTGACAATATATTTATACACTGAGGTTATAGAGAAATAAATGGTGGGGGATGGGAACCTGAGGGGTCCTTCCCGTGAGCACTTGGAAGAGAGAAAAAGAAAAACCAGAAGTAGGAGAAAGGACATTTGGATACAGAAGAAACAATAAAAATACAAATCAGAACAGTAACAATTAGCCAACTAAATGGCTGAAAGGGCTGAGGTGCCAAGTGGGTATCCTGTGGCATCCTAGTGGTGCCAAGGGGTCCCATCCTTACATACAGAGGCATTGCACAGCTATGGAGGAGGTGGCTGTACTCTCTGTGGACACTTCAAACAAACAGAACAGGCTCTGTAACCAACGAGCCAAAACATAACACTGAGGTAAGGCAACACCTTACGTCTATTAAGTGGCACAAACGTTATGGTTTTTACTAAGTCCATGTTGATGTGTGAAAAGTAGACAGGTGTCGTCATGGTATTGGGAGGTGTGGCAAACCTAGCCACTTTAGGTCATATTGCAGAACATTTAAAGGTTGTCTGAAATAGCTGTGTTAACCTGGTGTAAAAATGTATTCGTGTTAATGTCAAAGTTATATATTCTTATGTTAAAACCCGGTTCTGCTGTACGGATGGATAATCCCCTTAACAGGATTATATAGTGGGAGTGTCCCTCCCGTACAGCAGTGCATGGTGGGAGAAATGTCCTGTATTTTCAGTTTCCCATGTAGTCCACTACTGTATAGCCCCTGTAAGGGGATTAAGGAAACCCCTTTCATGGGGGATGGTATAAATGCTGGAGCTGTGAATAAACTAGTTCTGTTGACTCCCAGAACTGTGTTTCGTCCGGTTACTGGGGGATTTGGGATATTGCCTTACTTTCCAGCGCTTTACTTGGATTACCTTATTTGACCAGCGGAGATATTGGGATTTAATATTGCAGCTCCGCTACAGGAGGAGACTAGCACTAAGGCAGAGGGGTGTGAACTCATTTAAAAGCGGGACAAACAAAACAACAAAAATAACACAAAAACAAAACAAAACAAAACATTATTATCAATAGGGGTAGAGTACACTAGGAGGGGGGGGGGAGGGGCCAACTGCATAGGGAGGAGGGATATATAGATATATGCCCAAAAAGTATTAACCCCCTTGAAAATAGGGATATTGTCAGTATCGGGGGGCATGAAGTAGGTTCAAAGTCTCCCATTACCATGGGGTGTTGTCACAGGACAAGACTCCCACTCAATTATCCTCATTTACTGCCTGGTATTGTGGCAGCTCAAAATCGGGAGTAGAGAGCAACATTCTAATAGTATTGGACGAACTTTTGAGAGGAGGTATTACATTTCTATATGTAACCAGCAGATAGGAGGTAATGTTCCTCGTCAAGCAAGTCCTATAAGATGTATGTCCTATTCCCCATGAAGGTCGGGAGATTTAGTTAGCTCACCTGTAAGGGGTCAGCCAAATAAATCAAGTCCGAACCTCTACCTGTGTATATTGCAGTAAAGCTAGGGACATACATCTACTCACAATTCCCCTCAATAAAAATGCCCTGAGAAGGTCTGTCAGGGCTTTAAGTTTCTTCCGGGCTTGTAGTGTGGCCCACGCTACATCTGGTAGGATAATAATCTTTGCTCCTTTGAAGCTGATATGGCCCTTTTTGAGAGAAGCACGAAGGATCTATTCTTTTGGTACAAATGAATGTATGCAGCAGATTATGTCTCGTGGCTGTGTATTGGAGGCGTCCCTGGGGCGTAAAGCTCTCTTCCCAGGATATTCCTGAACAAATCAGGTACCACAGTGCCCAGATCCTCTGGGCCGTCAGCTTCAGGTAGGCCGTGCACTCTTAGATTACAGCGTCTTCTCCTGTTATCTAAGTCCACCACTTGTAGGGCGAGATGTGCAGTCAGTCGGCGCTGTTCTCTCAACTGGTTCTCCAGTTCGGCCATAGCATCCCTTAACAGAGATTGGTCAGATTCCACGCTTTACAGTCGATATCCCTGCTCTTTGATTTCAGACTTGATGGTCTGTAGCTCTTCTTTTATTGTTGCCCGAATCAGGTCCACTGCGGATGGCAGGTCCGTTTTAATGGGTATCCTCATCTTCTGAGCTTTCACTGGCCGATTGAGTCGAGAGCTCGTGGCCTGCCGCCGCCATCTTGGGCATCTCCTGGGTAGGCCTTGGTACCAAAAAGGTTCGCAAATTTGGTGTGGGCACCTTTTTACTGGGTTTCCACAGTTCTCTGCTTGGAGAATGTCTTTTGTGGGGTTTTTCCATGGTTGAAGTGCCCTTGAACGGGTAGTATGCGCTGTGAAAAGGCTCGGGTCTCCGGAGCTCCGCTCTGATGCAACCGTCTACATCAAGCTCAGGACACGCCCCCTCTTATTTCTTGTTTTTATTCCCTTTTTATGCAGGACTTAACACAGCACCATAGAGTAGCCACAGCACTTGGCTTGCACTCATATTGCACCCACAGCACTTGTTATGCACCTACACGCACAGCACTTGGCTTGCACTCATATTGCACCCACACAATTTAGCATGCCACTGTGCAGTCAATATATATTCATTAAAGTGGGTTAAGGGGTTAAAGCTTAAAACTACAAGAATTACCTAGATAAGATATTTGGCACCAGCAAGGGCCACAGACATGATGAACTGGGCTACAGCCCTTATGTAAAATTCTTTCACTCATCTGCCTTTTTTTTTCAAACTGTCCAACCTGGTGACTAGATTGGTGCAGTGAGCGACATCAACTCTGAAAAAGCATGGCGGAAGTTTGTAAGAGTCCTTTTCCAGTAACAATCCAAAGTATGTTAAGATCACTATGGGTAGTGACAAATCTGAAATTTCAATTGACACTTTCATTTCCCTTTTTTATGCTTCATATGAAAAAAAACTGATTTATTCCAATTTAAGTGCTTAATTAAAAACTTATTTTGCCCCTTCTAAGGACTACTAAATGTGTAGCTATTTGTCAGGTTTGGGGTGAAATTGAGTGCTGGATGAGATAATATCCCCTGAAAAACTGTTATAAGTAAAAAATAGTTTTTTACTCAGAGTTGGTGTACCTCTACCTAACCACGCTGGGTGGATCAGAAAGCCCACTATTGCAGTGCTATTTTCCCCCTTTTTACTGCAATCTCAGTTTCAAACTTGTTTTCTCCTCTCAATTCTTGACCCCTATTCCTCTCTGCCCCCACTTTTCATTTCCACTTACTTCTTTCCAGGACCAGCCCAAGGCATTGTGCTGCCTGGGGTGAAAATGAAATGCTGCCCCCCACACTCCCCACAAAAAAATCCCACAGTCATCATAATTCAAACTAAAATGAAACGTATCAGGAAGTGATAATTTAATGCAAGAGCACTTTTCTATATTCAAAATGATACAAAATACTGTATTGGCCTGGGAATTGGCAGGTCATGATTAAAATGTGTACCCTAAATGATTGAGCATTTAAACTTAATGTACAATATTTGAACAAGTCATGTTATAGGTCAGTGGTCATATTATTTTTTGGAGCCTATTTTCATAATAATGTTTGTTTTACCATTTCTTTCTTTTCATTTCTTGGGTGAGTTCTTAGAAAAAAAGTTTTATTTTATATGCCCACTAAAGCACTTCTTATATACATAATATAATATTTTTTTCAAACAGCTGACCCATGAGGTGAAAAGAAAGTATTGGTAAAACATAATTATGATAATACCCTGTGCAATTCCCTAAAACATAATGTGACCAGTGACCTATAACAAAATCCAGATAGATAGAGGCAGTGTCAAAGATGTTAACCCCTGGATTGATTGACATATATAGGCAGTGTCAGATAAGTTAATCCGTGGGTGGCTAGACAGATAAAGGCAGTGTCAGAGCAGTTAACCCCCGGGTGGCTAGACAGATAAAGGCAGTGTCAGAGCAGTTAAACCCCGGGGGGCTAGACAGATATAGGCAGGGTCAGTGGAGTTAACACCTTGGGTGGCTAGACAAATATAGGCAGCGTAAGAGGAGTTAACCCCTCGGGTGGCTAGACAGATATAGGCAGTGTCAGAGGAGTTAACCCTTGGGTGACTAGACAGAGAAAGGCAGTGTCGGAGGAGTTAACCCCTTGGGTGGCTAGACCCACCAACATTGGAGCACTTTTATGGCGCACCCCAATATAATAACTGCAAGTATAGGTGAGGGCATTCCTTTTGGAGAATATATACTATATATAAGCACATGCATACATACAAATATTGATATATAAATGATATATGTGTACAAGATGACCAAATATTACCCATGTCCATAGCATTCCACCTATTGGTCATATACCATAGACATCACTACTACAACACTCTAAATTTTGGGCTAACTGATTTATTAACTATACATCTCACACATTTAAAAATTATCAACATATAGTTTCAATAATCAACAGCCCATGCATTAAAAATGTTCCTAAAACCTCTCAATCACCCAGACAGTCAGTTCTCTTGCGGCTCTTTGAGTTTGAGCATCTGCTTAATATCAATGATCTTAATGGGTGATGCCACCATTATTGTCCATATTATATGTGCAGCACTCTTTACTCACAAGTGCACAAACTCCTCCCTTTGCAGTGAGGACATAGACCAAGGCCAGTCTGTTTCACAATGTAATGACTTTTAAACTCAATACAGGGCCGTCTTTAACGCGGGGCAAACGGGGCAGCTGCCCTGGGCCCAGTTACTCCTGGGGGGCCCAAGGCAGCTGTCCCGTGGGACCCCAGCCCCTGCTTGCCCGGTTCACACGCATTGCACTTGTGAAAAAAAAAATCCGGCAAGCCGCATCCGCTGGATGCGACGACCGGAAAAAAAGAAAATAATAACTGACGCTGGATGTGACGTAACGTCACATCCGGTCCCTGTTTCCCTCCTCCGTGCAGGAGGGAAGACTGCACGGAGGAGATGTCCAGCCGGGGACACCGAGCAGAAGCATGTGACTGGCACAATATTACTGGGCTCTGACTGGCACAATATTACTGGGCTCTGACTGGCACAATATTACAGGTATCTGGCCCAATATTACAGGCATCTGACTGGCACAATATTACTGGGCTCTGAGTGGCCCATATTCCTGGTATCTGACTGGCACAATGTTACCGGGCTCTGATTGGCACAATATTCCTGGTATCTGACTGGCACAATATTACTGGGCTCTGACTAGCACTATATTACTGGTCTCTGACTGGCACAATATTACAGGTATCTGACTGGCACAATATTACTGGGCTCTGACTGGCACAATATTACAGGCATCTGACTGGCACAATATTACTGGGCTCTGACTGGCACAATATTACAGGTATATGGCACAATATTACAGGCATCTGACTGGCACAATATTACTGGGCTCTGACTGGCACAATATTACAGGTATCTGGCACAATATTACAGGCATCTGACTGGCACAATATTACTGCGCTCTGAGTGGCCCAATATTCCTGGTATCTGACTGGCACAATATTGCAGGTATCTGGCACAATATTACAGGTATCTGGCACAATATTACAGAATCTGACTGGCACAATATTACTGGTATCTGAATGGCATAATATTCCTGGTATCTGACTGGCATAATATTCCTGGTATCTGACTGGCACAATATTACAGGCATCTGACTGGCACAATATTACTGGGCTCTGACTGGCACAATATTACTGGCCTCTGACTGGCACAATATTACAGGTATCTGGCCCAATATTACAGGCATCTGACTGGCACAATATTACTGGGCTCTGAGTGGCCCATATTCCTGGTATCTGACTGGCACAATGTTACTGGGCTCTGATTGGCACAATATTCCTGGTATCTGACTGGCACAATATTACTGGGCTCTGACTGGCACAATATTACTGGTCTCTGACTGGCACAATATTACAGGTATCTGACTGGCACAATATTACTGGGCTCTGACTGGCACAATATTACTGGGCTCTGACTGGCACAATATTACAGGCATCTGACTGGCACAATATTACTGGGCTCTGACTGGCACAATATTACAGGTATCTGGCACAATATTACAGGCATCTGACTGGCACAATATTACTGCGCTCTGAGTGGCCCAATATTCCTGGTATCTGACTGGCACAATATTGCAGGTATCTGGCACAATATTACAGGTATCTGGCACAATATTACAGAATCTGACTGGCACAATATTACTGGTATCTGACTGGCATAATATTCCTGGTATCTGACTGGCATAATATTCCTGGTATCTGACTGGCACAATATTACAGGCATCTGGCTGGCACAATATTACTGGGCTCTGACTGGCACAATATTACTGGGCTCTGAATGGCACAATATTACAGGCATCTGACTGGCACAATATTCCTGGGCTCTGAGTGGCACAATATTACTGGTATCTGACTGGCACATTATTACTGGGTTCTGACTGGCACAATATTACTGGGCTCTGACTGGCACAATATTACAGGTATCTGGCACAATATTACAGGTATCTGGCACAATATTACAGAATCTGACTGGCACAATATTACTGGTATCTGACTGGCATAATATTCCTGGTATCTGACTGGCATAATATTCCTGGTATCTGACTGGCACAATATTACAGGCATCTGACTGGCACAATATTACTGGGCTCTGACTGGCACAATATTACTGGCCTCTGACTGGCACAATATTACAGGTATCTGGCCCAATATTACAGGCATCTGACTGGCACAATATTACTGGGCTCTGAGTGGCCCATATTCCTGGTATCTGACTGGCACAATGTTACTGGGCTCTGATTGGCACAATATTCCTGGTATCTGACTGGCACAATATTACTGGGCTCTGACTGGCACAATATTACTGGTCTCTGACTGGCACAATATTACAGGTATCTGACTGGCACAATATTACTGGGCTCTGACTGGCACAATATTACTGGGCTCTGACTGGCACAATATTACAGGCATCTGACTGGCACAATATTACTGGGCTCTGACTGGCACAATATTACAGGTATCTGGCACAATATTACAGGCATCTGACTGGCACAATATTACTGCGCTCTGAGTGGCCCAATATTCCTGGTATCTGACTGGCACAATATTGCAGGTATCTGGCACAATATTACAGGTATCTGGCACAATATTACAGAATCTGACTGGCACAATATTACTGGTATCTGACTGGCATAATATTCCTGGTATCTGACTGGCATAATATTCCTGGTATCTGACTGGCACAATATTACAGGCATCTGACTGGCACAATATTACTGGGCTCTGACTGGCACAATATTACTGGGCTCTGAATGGCACAATATTACAGGCATCTGACTGGCACAATATTCCTGGGCTCTGAGTGGCACAATATTACTGGTATCTGACTGGCACATTATTACTGGGTTCTGACTGGCACAATATTACTGGGCTCTGACTGGCACAATATTACAGGTATCTGGCACAATATTACAAGCATCTGACTGGCACAATATTACTGGGCTCTGAGTGGCCCAATATTCCTGGCATCTGACTGGCACCATATTACTGGGCTCTGACTGGCACAATATTACAGGTATCTGGCACAATATTACAGGTATCTGGCACAATATTACTGGGCTTTGACTGGCACAATATTACTTGGCTCTGAATAGCACAATATTACAGGCATCTGACTGGCACATTATTCCTGGGCTCTGCATGGCACAATATTACTGGGCTCTGACTGGCACAATATTACAGGTATCTGATTGGCACAATATTGCAGGTATCTGGCACAATATTACAGAATCTGACTGGCACAATATTACTGGTATCTGACTGGCATAATATTCCTGGTATCTGACTGGCATAATATTCCTGGTATCTGACTGGCACAATATTACAGGCATCTGACTGGCACAATATTACTGGGCTCTGACTGGCACAATATTACTGGGCTCTGAATGGCACAATATTACAGGCATCTGACTGGCACAATATTCCTGGGCTCTGAGTGGCACAATATTACTGGTATCTGACTGGCACATTATTACTGGGTTCTGACTGGCACAATATTACTGGGCTCTGACTGGCACAATATTACAGGTATCTGGCACAATATTACAGGTATCTGGCACAATATTACAGAATCTGACTGGCACAATATTACTGGTATCTGACTGGCATAATATTCCTGGTATCTGACTGGCATAATATTCCTGGTATCTGACTGGCACAATATTACAGGCATCTGACTGGCACAATATTACTGGGCTCTGACTGGCACAATATTACTGGCCTCTGACTGGCACAATATTACAGGTATCTGGCCCAATATTACAGGCATCTGACTGGCACAATATTACTGGGCTCTGAGTGGCCCATATTCCTGGTATCTGACTGGCACAATGTTACTGGGCTCTGATTGGCACAATATTCCTGGTATCTGACTGGCACAATATTACTGGGCTCTGACTGGCACAATATTACTGGTCTCTGACTGGCACAATATTACAGGTATCTGACTGGCACAATATTACTGGGCTCTGACTGGCACAATATTACTGGGCTCTGACTGGCACAATATTACAGGCATCTGACTGGCACAATATTACTGGGCTCTGACTGGCACAATATTACAGGTATCTGGCACAATATTACAGGCATCTGACTGGCACAATATTACTGCGCTCTGAGTGGCCCAATATTCCTGGTATCTGACTGGCACAATATTGCAGGTATCTGGCACAATATTACAGGTATCTGGCACAATATTACAGAATCTGACTGGCACAATATTACTGGTATCTGACTGGCATAATATTCCTGGTATCTGACTGGCATAATATTCCTGGTATCTGACTGGCACAATATTACTGGCATCTGACTGGCACAATATTACTGGGCTCTGACTGGCACAATATTACTGGGCTCTGAATGGCACAATATTACAGGCATCTGACTGGCACAATATTCCTGGGCTCTGAGTGGCACAATATTACTGGTATCTGACTGGCACATTATTACTGGGTTCTGACTGGCACAATATTACTGGGCTCTGACTGGCACAATATTACAGGTATCTGGCACAATATTACAAGCATCTGACTGGCACAATATTACTGGGCTCTGAGTGGCCCAATATTCCTGGCATCTGACTGGCACCATATTACTGGGCTCTGACTGGCACAATATTACAGGTATCTGGCACAATATTACAGGTATCTGGCACAATATTACTGGGCTTTGACTGGCACAATATTACTTGGCTCTGAATAGCACAATATTACAGGCATCTGACTGGCACATTATTCCTGGGCTCTGCATGGCACAATATTACTGGGCTCTGACTGGCACAATATTACAGGTATCTGATTGGCACAATATTGCAGGTATCTGGCACAATATTACAGGTATCTGGCACAATATTACAGAATCTGACTGGCACAATATTACTGGTATCTGACTGGCATAATATTCCTGGTATCTGACTGGCATAATATTCCTGGTATCTGACTGGCACAATATTACAGGCATCTGACTGGCACAATATTACTGGGCTCTGACTGGCACAATATTACTGGGCTCTGAATGGCACAATATTACAGGCATCTGACTGGCACAATATTCCTGGGCTCTGAGTGGCACAATATTACTGGTATCTGACTGGCACATTATTACTGGGTTCTGACTGGCACAATATTACTGGGCTCTGACTGGCACAATATTACAGGTATCTGGCACAATATTACAAGCATCTGACTGGCACAATATTACTGGGCTCTGAGTGGCCCAATATTCCTGGCATCTGACTGGCACCATATTACTGGGCTCTGACTGGCACAATATTACAGGTATCTGGCACAATATTACAGGTATCTGGCACAATATTACTGGGCTTTGACTGGCACAATATTACTTGGCTCTGAATAGCACAATATTACAGGCATCTGACTGGCACATTATTCCTGGGCTCTGCATGGCACAATATTACTGGGCTCTGACTGGCACAATATTACAGGTATCTGATTGGCACAATATTACAGGCATCTGACTGGCACAATATTACTGGTATCTGGCACAATATTACTGGGCTCTGAATGGCACAATATTACTGGTATCTGACTGGCACAATATTACTGGGCTCTGACTGGCACAATATTCCTGGTGTCAAGAAGTGAATTCTGACAGCCTGCCGGACTGGGGTTCTTGGAGGGGCCTGAGGGCCAAACACCTCCCTGTAGATTATGTACCCTGGCTTATGTATCATAACTCTGTACGTTAAAATTGTTAGTTAGTTATATTCTGTTAGTGTATTGGTTTATGTGTAACGTTTAATTCTGTGAGTAGACCACTCTGAAGGTTTATAATGTGACAGTGACTCCAATAGTTTACTCCAACATCCATTGTTCTGTATTAACTGTATTAACTGGTAAACTGATTATGTTGTGTACATTACTGTGTGTATTGTAATTAGGTCTACTCACTCTACGTTAATTCCTATTTGGTTTGCAGTCTGAATGTCTAATGTTTTCCTAGCCCCAGTTAGTTGGAGAACTATGTTTAGTTCCATCCCCCCGAGTCCCCCCCCCCCCCCCCCATTGTATACTAATGTCTGTGATATCATGTGTATGTCTTTTTATAAGTCTGTGTTTTTACACAAATAAAGGAGTTGTTCAATCTTGCTGTACCTAACTGCTAGATGTCCTGTCTATTTGGGTACAAAGAGCAACGGTCCAGAAAGACTTGCTGGGTGAATGCTGAGCTGTAATTTGGGCCCAAGGAGGTTATTTCCCACAACGGACAGAGGGTCTACTTCGTCCGGTAGACGGTCCGTTACACCTGGTATCTGACTGGCACAATATTACAGGCATCTGACTGGCACAATATTACAGGCATCTGAATGGCACAATATTACTGACATCTGACTGGCACAATATTACTAGCATCTGAATGGCACAATATTACTGGCATCTGAATGGCACAATATTACTGGCATCTGATTGGCACAATATTACTGGCATCTGAATGGCACAACAATTATGGCATCTTAATGGTACAATAATACTGGTATCTTAATGAGCAAATTCGCTGGGGCATTGTAATTGTACAATATTACTGGTATCTGAATGGCACAATAATACTGGCATATTAATGGGAAAAATGTCTGTGGCATATTAATGGCAAAATAATACTGGCATATTAATGGCAAAATAATACTAGCATATTGATGGGCACATTGACTCTGGCATATTTAATGGACAAACTGTGGCATATTTTAACAGGTAAACTGTCTGTTGCATATGCAATGACAAAGTGACAAGTGGCATGTTCTGTGGGGAAAAATAACATTTACTATGGGGGAAAGTGACAATGTGGCTTTTTTCTGCATGGGCAGTCCAGTGGAACAAAGTGAAACTGTGGTATGTTCTGTGGGGCAAATTTACTCTGTAGCATGCGAAATTGTGGGTTCAATATGAGTGCAAGCCATGTGCTGTTGGTGCAATATAGGTGCATGACAAGGGCTGTGGGTGCAATATAGGTGCATGACAAGTGCTGTGGGTGCAATATAGGTGCATGACAAGTACTGTGGCTACTCTATGGGGCTGTGTTAAGTCCTTTAGGTGCAATGTGGGTGCAGAAAAAGGGAATAAAAACAAGAAATGCAACTCTTCAATAACATTTTTATTACATATGAAAATAGTTGAATATAATATTAAGAAGTTCATAAAAGTATAAATGGAACTAGTGAGAGAGAGCGAGATGTGTATACAGGGCCGGCCTTAAGTGTTCCGGCGCCCTGTGCGGTCCTCCCCATGGCGCTCTCCCCCCCCCCGTCTCTTTCCTCTCCCTCCCCCTCTTTCCCCATATCTGTTCTCTCTCCCCCTCCCCCCATATCTGTTCTCTCTCCCCCTCCTCCCCATATCTGTTCTCTCTCTCCCCCTCCTCCCCATATCTGTTTTCTCTCTCCCCCTCCTCCCCATATCTGTTCTCTCTCTCCCCCTCCTCCCCATATCTGTTCTCTCTCTCCCCCTCCTCCCCATATCTGTTTTCTCTCTTCCCCTCCTCCCCATATCTGTTTTCTCTCTTCCCCTCCTCCCCATATCTGTTTTCTCTCTCCCCCTCCTCCCCATATCTGTTCTCTCTCTCCCCCTCCTCCCCATATCTGTTCTCTCTCTCCCCCTCCTTCCCATATCTGTTCTCTCTCTCCCCCTCCTCCCCATATCTGTTCTCTCCCCCGCCTTCTCCCCATATCTGTTCTCTCTCTCCCCCTCCTCCCCATATCTGTTCTCTCTCTCCCCTCCTCCCCATATCTGTTCTCTCTCTCCCCCTCCTCCCCATATCTGTTCTCTCTCTCCCCCTCCTCCCCATATCTGTTTTCTCTCTTCCCCTCCTCCCCATATCTGTTTTCTCTCTCCCCCTCCTCCCCATATCTGTTCTCTCTCTCCCCCTCCTCCCCATATCTGTTCTCTCTCTCCCCCTCCTCCCCATATCTGTTCTCTCTCTCCCCCTCCTCCCCATATCTTTTCTCTCTCTCCATCTCTGTTTTCTTTACTCCCCCCTCCTCTGTTCTCTTCTCTCCCCCTCCTGTTCTTTTCTCCCTCCACCTTTCTCTGTTCTCTCTACCCCTTTCTCTGTTCTCTCTCCCCCTCCATTTGTTCTGTCTCTCCCTCTTCCCTCATTCTGTCTCCCCCCTCCCCTGCTCTCTCTGTCTCCCCCTCCCCTGCTCTCTCTCTCTCCCCCTCCCCTGTTCTGTCTCTTCCCCCCTCCCCTGTTCTGTCTCTTCCCCCCTCCCCTGTTCTGTCTCTGCCCCCCTCCCTGTTCTGTCTCTGCCCCCTCCCCTTGTTCTTTTCTGTCCGTGAGGGGGCGGAGCTCACCAGTGAGAAGTGTAGCTCCACCCCAACCTGCTTCACGGGGAGCCGCGGGCAGCATGAGAATGTGCTGCTCGCGCTCCCCACACACAGTGATTTTGCAGGGTATCGGAAATCCAATACCCTGCATAATCACTATGTGTGGGGAGCGCGAGCAGCACATTCTCATGCTGCCCGCGGCTCCCCGTGAAGCAGGATGGGGGCGGAGCTACACCTCTCACTGGTGAACTCCGCCCCCTCCACCGGCAAGGCAAACCTTTTTTTTTAAACTTTTTTTTTGCTAGTCGGGCGGGCGCCCCCTGGGGTGTTTACACCCCTAAGGCCGGCCCTGTGTGTATAAATATTTATAAATATATATGAACATATGTAAGTGCTCTCTAATATCTGTGTATATTTTTGTAATTTAGGTAATGAGTAGTTGTAGTGCAGTGTTGCATAGTAAGATGATATACATATTGCAGCCATATATACACATTTTTATCCAAATATACAGTTTATACACTGCAATTATACACATAATATACACATTTTATACAAAGTAATAAAAATACTCACTGCAAGAAAAATCCAATTGTGTGTGTGTGCTTATTTTTATGTTTTTTGTGTGTGCGGGGAGGGGGGAGGTAACATTGTGATGGATGGTGTGATTGCATGCAGGAGAGGGGGCAGGGTCCAGGGGGCCCAAGCAAAGGCTTGCCCAGGGTCCAATCACTATTAAAGATGGCCCTGACTCAATAGCTCATGGGAGAGATTTTATAATAGCATCCTTGGTGGCATCTAATGACTCATCAATAATATTCTGCATTGTTTAACCATTAAGAAGCTTGAGGACCATGGATTGAGTCTTGCTAGGTTGCCAATCATCTGGAAGGGAAATAAACAAGTTTCTCCACAAAATAGTACATGCTTAGTGTTACCAGGTCAATTGGATAGGACCTCTCCTTTCTTCCTGTGTTTTTCATTAGTTCGGGGTAATACCCAAAACGTCAACACAGGTTGGATTGGCTCTAACCTTGGCTTATTATCCCGCTTACCCACCTACCCACCTTGACCTTTTGTACTGTCTCTGACCTTGCTTTTTGCCTGTTCCCTGGTTTCTGCATACCTGGCTTTTTAAAACCTGCCTCAGGTATTCTCTGTGCCATGCTCCGCAACATCTAGTCCCCGACACCTGCCTAGTTAATCTCTTATTAGGGGTAAACTGACTAAAGGCCAGTTGTTCAGAATGTTCACTGCTTGTATAATGAACCTATCCCACCTGTTAAGTGTCCTATTTGAGGATAGTTTATGCATTTTCTTTTTTTAAAAGTCCATTGCACCTTTCAATCAACCCTGAGGCTTGAGGATGATATGGAGTATCCATTCAATCCCAGAGTCTGCCAACCATTGGTGAACCAACTGACCAGTGAAAGGAGTTCCACTGTTATTCTTGATGTCTTCAGCCATCCCATAAGCCTTCACAATGGTTTGTAGCATTTGAAGTGTAGATGCATGGTAAGTTCATCTGCTGTAGTGTTAGGATTCTCTTCACCTAGATAGCTTTTTAGCACCCCACTTCTTTTAGTATTGTCTGGGCATCTGCCCAAATCTTGTCCCAGATATCTATACCTTCCCATACTGGTCTGCCATAAATTAGCCAATTAATTATTCTCCAGGTTGTCATCCATGTTGTAAAGGCTTTGCTTACTACCCAGTTTTTGGTATATATCTGTATTTCTGGGATATCAGTTTCTTCCATTAATGTGGCAATGGCCTTCAAAATTGCTTTAACCCCTTAACGCATATGGACGGATATATACGTCCTGAAAAGCATGGTCCTTGAGGACCATGTGGACGTATATATACGTCCTCCGTTTACATGTATTGTTGCTCTCCTTAGCGCAACACTACATGCCTGCAGCTACTCTCAGAGGCTGCTTCGGGATCTGAAGCAGTCTCTGAGAGTGCGTTCAGCCCCCCCTCAACCCCCCCCCGCGCGCGCATACGATTACCGCGAATGTGATCGTATGCGCGTTTCACACATAGGCAGATCACTGCCTATGTGTGTTAAAGTGTTGCATGATCAAAGCATCATGCATCACCTTCTGTGCCCCCCTGGGCACCGCGATCACCCGGTGTATTCTGTATTGGAGGAGCATGCATGAGAAAAAAAATCTCTTCCGTCGCTCTGAAACCGCTACTTGACTGCCCCTAGAGGCATTTAAGTATATTACAGTTTGAAAGAAAAAATGAATTAAATAAATAAATTAAATAAATAAGTAAATGGAAAAAGCTAGCCCTAGATCTACTAAACCTAGATCTACGGTCAGGGTCATAATTAGGGTCATAATCATTGTTACAGGGGGGTTCGGATGATTACAAGGGTTAGATTAAGGGGTGGGGGTAGATTTAGGGTTAGGGTAAATTTAGAGTTGGGGTAAATTTAGGGTTGGGGTTAAAAAGTCACCGTAGAAGAAAATGATTAGAAAACAAAAAAACACTAATATTGGACAAACAAGGAAACATTGGTATTACTAAACTCAGGACAAATATTAAAAATATATAGATGGGGTCTTTTTTACCATTTGTAATTGTGTAAAAAAAAAAAAGGGTCGAAGTTAGAAAAAGTGTTTTTTATTGCATATTTTCATTATATTTTATATATTTTTTAATAGTAAATGATATCATATGATGAAAATTAGTATCAAATGAAAGCCCTATCTGTCCTTTAAAAAATGATATATAATTTGTGTGGGTGGACTGAACACAAAGAAAGAAATTCACAGTTCAGTAAACGTATGAAAAAAATAATGGAATTCTGGTCTTCAAGGCACATAAAATGCAGCATAGCACTCGGTCACTAAGGGGTTAACCTCATTTTACTTCCTCTTGAATAACCAGTTCTTTGACGGGATTGTATGCAACCGCTGTCCTTCTTCGGCTCTTGTATGTCGTGTCCATCTGTGAACAAGGCATTCTGTTTCTGGTTATCATTTAGCTCTTCATACAGTGGAACAGTCTTGATAGGAGATAACTGTAACAAAAGTATCTCACAGACACTGACTTTTGACAAGGTCTCATTTGTCACTTTCCCTGAGAGAAGCTTTGTCAATTATTTCAATTCACCAGCTTGTATCCAACCTCTGTTGTGCATGTATCACTTCCACTTCACGAGAGTGTGACTTTGGGTCACTGCTGCTCTTACAGGTAAACATTTGTCTAAAACCCAACCCGCAATGGGTATACCTGTTTATGCCAAGATTGGGGACTTTCCAGTCATGGTCTCCAGCCAGTAGATTTGTCTCCAAAGGAGAGTACCGTTGTTGAGCTTCAGTAAGTTGTTTGGACCAGAACCCTATTGGTACTACTCTTTAGCCTTTTACTTCGTGGGGTTTCCATAGCCACCAAGACACCACATTGTCTTTTACCATCACATTACGTTGAAATGGTGCTCCAGTTCCTGATCCTGTAGTTCTGCTTCTTTGGCAGTGTATAGCTGTATCTTTTTCAGTTCCCCAGGATAACTTTGCCTTCTTTCTGGTAACATTATACATTGGGTGCAGCAATAGGCCTAGGTGCAAGATAATTTACCTCCAATACCCAAGTGCACCCAGGAACTTTTGGGCTTTTTCAGACTCTCCAGTTATGATTTGTATGGTATCCAGGATGTGGATTCTACCATAGAGGGTCTGACCAAAACATCCCAAAGAGCCCTGTTGTTAGGGACCAGGAACTAGACAGAGACAGAAAATAAGATGAAAAACAACTTTATTAATAATAAATAGAAAAATGGTAAAAATAGTCCACAAGCAAAGTCCATGAGGAAAGCCTGGGTCAGGAACCAAATAGGTACATTATGGGAGCCAGAGTTAGGAACACGAGCAGATAGTCAGACGAGCCAAAATCAGGAGAAGGGAGACCTGCAAAATCAGGATTAAAGTCAGAAACCAAAAGGGAAGTGAGCCAACCCAGATAAAATGCATGAATGACAGGAAAGGCTCTTTGAAACTGAAAACAGTGCAAGGGCAAGGAGGTACTGAAACTAGATGCTTAAATAGTCTGCACTGAGTAGCAAAAGGGCTGGCAAATAGCAATCAGATATGTAACCCTGTTAACCCCTTAACGACAAAGGACGTGCCTGGCACGTCCTGCAGTGAATGAAGCGGTTTTCGCGATCAACGATCGCGAAAACCGCTTTAACAGTGCTGGTCTTTTGCCTCGACATCGAGGCAATAGCCAGCACCGAAATTTCTATTTTGGGACCCCCACGATCGCCCCACGGAGCGATCGTGGGGAGCCATATTGACGGAGCATGCTGCTCCGTCAATATGGCTAAGCCCTCTGCCGGTCTGAGCTTCGGAAGTGAAAGTAACTTCACTTCCGTCGCTCTGAATATGCTACGTGACTGCCCCTAGTGGTAGTTTAGTAGCATTGCAATGGAAAATATTTAAAATACATATTTAATTAATTAAAAACAGGTTATTTAGCTATATTAGCCTATAGGGTTAAAATTAGACATGTGCAAAACTAAAATTTTAGTTTTAGTTCATTCGGACGAAAATGATATTTATTTCGTCTAAAACTAATTTCGTTCATAACTTCATTCGTTTCGGACGAAATTCGTTTACCATTTTCGTTTTCGTTACATTCGTTTAGTTTTACCTAATAAATGAATGAATTGAGTTTGACTTAAACCGAAAATCTATAAACCGAACAACGTTCGGTTTATAGACTTTCGTCATTTAGAATGCATGTAATTGTAGTACTATTGGCTTTCACTACACGGAGACAGAGTCTCCATTCATAAATTTATGAACTACGTTTATGTAGTACTACGATTACATTCACATTACAATACAAATGCCGAAAGTCTATAAACCGAACGTTCGGTTTATAGGCTGTCGGCTTATGGAATACATGTAATCCTATTGCTATTCTATAAGCCGAAAGTCTATAAACCGAAGGTCGTTCGGTTTATAGACTTTCGGCTTATAGAACAGTCAGCAATAGCATTACATGTATTCTATAAGCCGAACGTCGTTCGGTTTAAAGACTTTCGGCTTATGCAGTACATGGAATACTATTGGCTTTGTAAACCGAACTAGAGTGCCCATTCATAATAATTTCTTATGAATGGGGACTCTAGTTCGGTTTATACAAAGCCAATAGCATTACTTCATATGCCGAAAGTCTATAAACCAAACGACCTTCGGTTTATAGACTTTCTGCTTATGGAGTAATGCTATTGGCATTGTAGAAACCGAACTAGAGTCCCCATTCATAAGAATAGGTCAATTGACCTATTCTTACAAATGGGGACTCTATTTCAGATTATAGAATAGCATTTTATTATGCATTCCAGGGAAGGATGTAGAAGTAAGTTGATTTAGTTGTCCAATCAGCTCACTCCTGTGAATCATGCTGATGGCTAGACCAATGGTGTGTGCTGCTAGTTTATTTTTTTAAAAAAAATAGGAAAAGCAGTTTATAAGTGCAGTGGTTTCATTTTCTCCTCATTACGTGTCTTAGCTTTGAAGGTGAAGTACTGCTGTGCTAGCCACATTGCCTTTCACTGTATTTCTTTATGAGCTTGCCATTTCTCACAACAAACTATTTTTAAAAGAAGAGAGACTTCCAGAGACTACATTTTTTAAACATTTTTTTGCATTCTGTGAACTGTACAACTACTGCTAATTGAGTCAGTTGGCAGTTTGGCACAAATAGT
Source organism: Pelodytes ibericus (assembly GCA_036172795.1). Taxonomy (NCBI): domain Eukaryota; kingdom Metazoa; phylum Chordata; class Amphibia; order Anura; family Pelodytidae; genus Pelodytes; species Pelodytes ibericus. Next base: position 37,780,289 of record CM069866.1, on the reverse strand, counting down.
GCCTGTCGGCCTGACTGGCAGCCAGTGCCACTGCCTGCAGTGCTTTTTGTGTGTTGTATTGCCTGCAGCTACAGCTTTCAAAAATAATTTAATATAGAAATTCAATAATTTTAATCTAGTTGAGTGGACCTGAGGGCTTCTGCCCTAGGGGTAGACTACTAGGTTGCTTAAGGTTATTTCAGTAACGTGAAATATAATTATTAATACTTGAATTCATTTTTACTGTAGTGCAGTTTTCTTTGTGCTTTTGTTGTTGTTTTTTTTACCACAGTAAACAGTGAAGTTAACTGTTGTACTGTTGTGAGTATAGCAGTGCAGTGAACTGTTGTGCTCTTTTTGTCAGTTGATTTAATTGTTCATTTATTGTGTTTTTTAACAGCAAGCAGTGAAACTCAAACTAACTGCTGTTTATTGGTTTTAATTTATATTTACGTGACTGTACTAAGTAAACGTCAAGGTATCTGTATTACATTTATTTAGACTTTGTTTAGTAGCCAGGAAACAAACAGAGGGTGTGTCAGCAGTAATCATCCGGTAGGTAAATAAAGTAAATCCAAAATGAGTTGCATGAAAGAAAAAACTTCTTTTATTGTAGTCCAAAATATATATAAAAATATTCCGTATGGCCTTAATGCTAAGTATGATGTTTCATGTTATACCGGTTAAAATCAATTGTTATTTTGTGAACATTCTTGTTCTCCAGATTATGTATGGTTTCAAATTCATACTATTTACATTATACTGTCCGGTGTGTGCATATATACTAATAGAACGTCTCTTAAGCTTTTCGACTCATTGTTTCATGCTTGCATATATACATATTGATTACCAGGGTGTTAGGTCTTAATATAGTACCGGCTCTATTTATCCTATTTCTATATTATACTATATTATATTGTTGTACTTGTGATAATATTGATTATGATTATTATGACTATTGGTGTTTATTATTTATTACTTATTTTCACTATTTTCTCTTGTTTTCTTTTTTTCTTGTTTTCACTTTCTATTTTTTCACCTCTCTCTCCTCACTCACATTTATTACATATCATTATCACGCATTACACATCATAATTATCTTTTCGTTTTTATTTTATTTTCATTTTCATATACATTTTTATTTTATTTTATTTTATTTCTTTTCACTTTTTGTAGCACGTACATATATCACTCTTCTTTCACTTTTTGTTTCATCATTTGCACCTTATCCTATTTCTGTTATTTCACTTATTTCCCACTTTATCTTATTTTATCCACTCACTTACATATTATCATACTTATTGGGTCACCCTCAGGTTTATTAATATTCTATATTTTATCTATTACTGTCATTATTCATCTGCTCTTTGTATTCCTCTTCAGCATATTATTTGTCATTTTGCCCCTTTGCCCTCGCTCAAATCGTTTATTCTCCGCATCTCAGCTGTTTATTTTCCATTTCCGCCGCAGTGTAGATGGGAGATGTAGTCCACTGCTCCCTGGGCGGGCGCTTCTCTGCCCGGAGGCGTGCTCAGCCTCTGAGTTCTCAGGCTGGATGCGCCACGTGGTTTGTGTGCGCGCCCGGGAGCACTTACTGTGACGATCATCTCCCCTCCTCACAGCCGCTGAAGGTAAGATACTAATTATGTTTTAATTGTTTGTCATTTGTAAATTCTGTATTTAAACATGCTCTTACCATTTATTGTTAAGACTGCTTTTGATAAAGCACCGTCTGGTGCGAAACGCGTTAAGCGTTTGTCTTTTTGCCTGTCCTCTATCCCTCTGCCTGATGCCTTTTATATATTTTGGACTACAATAAAAGAAGTTTTTTCTTTCATGCAACTCATTTTGGATTTACTTTATTTACCTACCGGATGATTACTGCTGACACACCCTCTGTTTGTTTCCTGCTTAATCCTGGGCTCTGAGTAGACCCTTTTTGTGTTCCAGCACCTGGAGGTAAAATACCACTATACTCACTACCTATCTTATTTTGGGCTTTTTTGAGCCGGTCAAAGCTGTTTGGATTTGTTTAGTAGCCAAACTAACTTATCCAAGTTAAAATAATAGCATATAATTTTGTTCATAACTTAAAATTTCAAAAATATAAGTGACTTTGTAATAGTATAGCTTGTGTCTCTGTTTGCAGTAAGCAAACAGAGAGTACTAATCATCTAAATGGATCCTCCTAAGTACTCCGGTACTAGGAAAGTTAAGGCTCCATCCACCACCAACACCACCACCACCACCAGTACTAGAAGTGTTTGTAGTACACAGCCTTTGAGTGAGCTTAGTCGGGCAAGTACTTCTGCCCATATGTCTGAGTCAACAACTAGGATGCCAAGCTTTCTGTCCCAGCCATTGGTGCAAGATTCAGCAAAAGGAAAGACACCAATAGCAGGCACTAGTGGTGCAAGGCCCAGTAGCACAAAAGTTTTCTATGGAAAAGGGAAAACTGCAGATCTTAAAGCTAGCACTAAGCCTAGTATACCCAAAAAGAGGACTATTAGTACTTGTGGTAACATATTAAGTAAGAAGAGGTGTGTTATGCCCCCAGCTTTTTCTTCTACCCCAAGAAGCACCCTCTCTTCATTTTCTGTTGCAGAAGGGGCTATGTTAGGTTCCAAACAGAGCACGTTGAGCAGCAGCAGTAATTTGAGGGGTGTTTCCAAGCAACCTTCTTGTGCACGGAGGCTGTTTTCACATCCCCCTCCCAAGACCACCACAGTTTCAACCACTAGTGGTATGGCTGCTTCAACCACTGACAGCGGAACACCTGCCCCTCTTGCTACCACCACCTCTAAAAAACAACCCAGAAAGAGAGGAGAGGTAGAGACCCTAGAAAGTGACACAACAACAACAAGTGTTACTCATCTAGAGTTAGAAGAAGCTGCAAAATCTGTTCTTCCTGCAGGGGATATTAGTCTAAGCGCCAACTTTGCAGAAATTGCATCTAGTTTAGCTAATGAAGAGCTTAACTATGAGCCTGAGGATGAGGATGAGATAGTATGGGAGAGTCCAACTCATTATTCCTCAGGGAGCAGTGCTTGCTTTTCACCAGCTAGTAGTGCACGTTTTTCCCCTTCCTCTCCACTTTCTCCAACTGTTGCACCTGTTACTGCTGCTTCCACCCTCAAAAGGACTTCACCACCAAAGCCGATTGCATCGATATTTTTTAGTGGTAGAACTACCAATCCCACTGTTGGTTCCCACCATTCTACAACTCCTGCTCCCAGTGGCACAGTTACTACCACCAGCACTGGTATCAGTAGCCACAGTTGTAGTGCACAGTCCAATATGCCAGCTCCCACTTCTAACGCTGCTGCTGCTACTCATCCACCCATAGCAGCTGTATCCCAAAGGGTCCCATCCAATGTTGCACGTCGCAGCAAAGTATGGGACCATTTTGAAATTGTTAGAGAGGGTTTTTTTGCTAAGTGCAAGCACTGCGGGAAGGAAGTGAGCAGGGGGAAGGTGTTGGGTCATCTCACCAGTGCCGGGATGAACCATCACCTCCGCAGTCAACACAGGGCTGTGCTATTGAGGGAAGAGGCAGAAAGTGGTAGGCCAGGCAACGTAGCTGCTACAACTTCCACAAGCACCATCAGCTCTGTAGAAGTTCCAGCTATAAGTGGCAGGGTTTTTTTTGAAGAGCAAAGAACTATTGCCAGCCAACAAACAAGGCCAGTTACAGCCACCCAGCCCACCCTGGAACAATTCGGGGGATTTCATTCCAGGGCTGTTTCCAAACAGCAGGCCAATAAAATCACACGACTTATTGGCCAGTTGATAGCTGTTGGGGGTGCATCATTTAACATGATAGATGGGGAACCTTTCAAGCAGTTGATGGCAGCAGTGTCCCCACAGTACCATCTTCCCTCACGTTACACTTTCAGCAGGAGGATAATCCCCTCACTATATCAGTCCTGTGTTGGAGTAGTGAAAGAGGAGCTTTCTAAGGCAGCTGGTCAGTCTGTCCATTTCACTACAGACTTGTGGAGTGCACCTAGTGGGCAGCATGCCTTTCTGTCCTTGACAGCACACTGGTGGCAGCCTGGTGTGTCTCATGAAGCTACTACTTCGCTAGCACCAGGGTCTAGCAGAATGGTAGGAAGTGCATCAGTTGATCAGCAGGGCTACAGATCTTTCCTTCTCCATGCTGAGGTGATGGATGAAAATCACACTTCAGAAAATATTCTGCATGCTATAAAAAGGATGGTGTCACATTGGGTAGGAGCAGAGGCAGGCACCAATGTAGAAGTGGGGTTTGTGGTCACTGACGGAGCTGCAAATATGTTGAAAGCTCTGCCTGACGGTCATATTGTTGGTGTGCGCTGTGCAGCACACATACTCCATCTTGTGGTAAAATCATCAATCCCAGATGGAAGTAATAGAATAGCTAGAGTAATTGATCACTGCAGGAGGATTGCTGGGCACTTCCACCGTAGTGTAAAAGCTAGTCATCTATTGAGGCAGGAGCAAGAGAAGGCAGGTCTTCCCACACACTGTCTACGACAAGATGTGGTTACACGGTGGAACTCTACTTTGGAGATGCTTGAAAGGATTTTGGAGCAGCAGAGGGCAATCCATAGTCTGTCATCAGACCAGTTTATTGGCATTGCATCTCCATTGGGTAGAGAAGATTGGACAGTGATCAGTCAGACAGTGGCAGTCCTTAAACCATTCAGGGATGCCACTGAACACTTAAGTAGGAGCACTGCCAGTCTGGGACAGGTAATCCCACTGTTCAGCCATCTGGGGAGCAAGATGGATGCTTTTCTTGAAAACCGTGAAGTTTTTCAAGGTGGCCTGCATTCTGATGTTGCAGCTCTAGTTAGGAAGTTGAAAGAAAACCTTAAACTTCGGCTACGTGACCAAATGGATAATTATCCCGAACTGATGCTAGCATGCATGTGTGATCCAAGGATTAAGGGCAAGCTTGCACTCAAGTACAATATTCTGACAATTTGTAGGGATAATCTCATCCAAAGGGTGTTGGACTGGCAGCATAAGAGTGGCATGCTGTCTGGTGGAGAACTGCAGCATGACATTGACATGTCTGCACCTCACAGCAGTAGTGCTGGCAGTGACACTAGTACCAGAACACAGCTGAGTGGAGCAGCTTCATTTTGGGAAGAGGCACTTGAGAATCTAGTTGGCCCCACCGAGACACCTAAGGAGAGTAGTGCCTCAGAAATGGTAAAACTTTACCTTTGTGAACCACCTTTGCCTCCTAATGTTGACCCTCTTAGTTTTTGGGATCAGAAGAAGATTGTGTGGCCTGCACTCTCAGTGGTTGCGCAGAAACTGCTATCGTGTCCGGCAACCTCAGTCCAAAGTGAGCGTGTGTTTTCTATAACTGGTAACATACTTAATCCACAACGCTCTCGCATGTCACCTCATCTGATGGAGCAGATGGCTTTTCTTAAATTTAATCTGCCCAAATTGGGGTACCCTGCTCTTAAGTTTGAGGGATGATATGTTGATTAATATAGCTTGACATATAGTGGAGTTACAGAGAAAGGGAAAGTGTTCTTTCTAGTTAAAAAACGTATTTATTGCCTTCCATTTTTACTCTAATCCACCAAAATCAGCTTGAAACAAATACTACTAGTTGGTTTCTCCCCTCTGACTGTGTCTGTTTGCGGTGTGGCAACGCCTGCTACCTCCGCCAGCACTGCTAGCTAAAGCTAGGGCATTGTGTTCAAACTCTAAAAGTCCGCTCCACTCGTCTGGGACTGAAGGTGTTTGGATGCTTTGCTTTGGGGTTGAAACAGGTGTGTGGGTTGTCAATTGCCCTATCACTGTACTTTACTATTTCATTCCTGTTCTTCTGCTGGTGGTGGCAGCTACAAAATTCTCTTCCCGTGGTTACACCTCTTTTCCCCAAAAATCTTTTTCCCCCCAAAAAAATAGTATAGGTTTCTCCCCTTGGCTGTGTCTGTTTGCGGTGTGGCAACGCCTGCTACCTCCGCCAGCGCTGCTAGCTAAAGCTAGGGCATTGTGTTCAAACTCTGAAAGTCCGCTCCACTCGTCTGGGACTTAAGGTGTTTGGATGCTTTGCTCTGGGGTTGAAACAGGTGTGTGGGTCGTAAATTGTCCACTCACCTCCCTTTAACATTTCATTCCTTTCCCCTATCCAACAAACCTAGCCCAAAAGTGTTAATGGTAGTTTCTCCCCTCTGTCCACTCACAATTGTCCACTCACTTCTGTTTATTTCCTTTCCCCTAACCATCAAAGATTTTACTGCACCAAATACTTAATTTAATTAAACTTTTATTATTTTTGTTGGTGGACCTACTTGGTAGTACTTACTACTTTACTTCCTTATCCCTTGCCTCTGCTGCAGGGTAATTTGTGTCCAGGGCCAGTTTAGAACCCTGGTAGTCAAAGCTTGCTGTGATGGACAGGGCATTTATGTGGCAGTGGGAGTGTGTAGGGGTCATGGACTGGGCAAAGGCAGGACTTTTAAAACCCCTGCATACACTCAAAGAAGTTCCCACCCATCCGTCCCTTTTTTTTTTTTTAAAGATGTTATGGTTACGTTTTTTAGATGATTTGTTAGGATGTATCTATTTGAGAATTAAAATAGTTAAGGTGATTGGCTGACACAGTCCTTACAAGTTATTATTATGTTAATAAATCGCTGTGGCCTTTTTTTATTCACCAACAACTGTCTCGTGTGTTTTTATTGGGGTTATGGGGCACAAGGTATTTTGTTTGACACAGTAGCACTATCCACACTCTAACATACAAGTACATTTTAGATGCCAATGCATCCTTAAACTTCCCAATCTGCCCCTCAGATCTGTAGATGCACCCCCAGACTTGCCAATGCATTCACACATTGAACACCATGACTTACCACAGGACACACCTCATCACCCACATTGCATATCCGGAAATTATCTCAGTACATGCCCTATAACCCACATTACACACCCAGGTCACACCCCAGTAGATGCCCTATCACCCACATAGCACATCAAGGACTTTCCATCGTCGGCATGTTATGTAATTGCAGGCAGGTCACCTGATTCCAAATGCTCTGACATTAGTCAGAGTGTGAGAAGCAGCATGGGAACTGCTCTGCTCTGCTGGTTTTAAAGCAGTACTATGGAGCTGCAACCCTCTGTCGAGGCCCCCATTTTACCTATTCCCCTGGGCTGCATCCCCTAAAGACCATGCCTGAAACCTGCCCTGTTTCTTTCGCTGACACAACAGGGGTGTACTTGTACCATCTGAACTGCATTGCTGAAACTGGTTGGATTTCAAATGCTTATTTCTAAGATGACCGGTGGTGATCCTAGCAAATGTGCGACGATGCGTGAGCACATGATTTTTAAATCTGGAAAGATCCTGCCTTTCATCCAGTCACCAGAGCTGAGTCACTTAAGCATGATCCTGCATGCATATGACACTGCCTGTATTAGTGAACCTGCTACCTGTCACTGCCTGCCTTCTATATACCAAAAACAGATTATGTGTTAGATTTCAACAAAATTATGTCCATAAGTTTCTACATACATGGCAATTGTATATATTTATGACCATTGGAGACTTTGTCTCCGTATAGTTAAATGCCGACAGCCTATAAACCGAACGTTCGGTTTATAGGCTGTCGGCATTTCACTACACGGAGACAGAGTCTCCATTCATAAAATTATGAATGGAGACTGTGTCTTCGTGTAGTAAAATACCGACAGCCTATAAACTGAACGTTCGGTTTATAGGCTGTTGGCATTTAACTACACGGAGACAAAGTCTCAATTCATAATGAATGGAGAGACTCTGTCTCCGTATAGTTAAATGCCCACAGCCTATAAACCGAACGTTCAGTTTATAGGCTGTCGGCATTTTACTACACGGAGACACAGTCTCCATTCATAATGAATGGAGAGACTCTGTCTCCGTATAGTTAAGTGCCCACAGCCTATAAACCGAACGTTCAGTTTATAGGCTGTCGGCATTTAACTACACGGAGACAAAGTCTCTATTCATAATGAATGGAGACTGTGTCTCCGTGTAGTAAAATGCTGACAGCCTATAAACTGAACGTTCGGTTTATAGGCTGTCGGCATTTTACTACACGGAGACACAGTCTCCATTCATAATGAATGGAGAGACTCTGTCTCCGTATAGTAAAATGCCGACAGCCTATAAACCGAACGTTCGGTTTATAGGCTGTGGGCATTTAACTATACGAAGACAGAGTCTCCATTCATTATGAATTGAGACTTTGTCTCCGTGTAGTTAAATGCCGACAGCCTATAAACTAAACGTTCGGTTTATAGGCTGTGGGCATTTAACTATACGGAGACAGAGTCTCCATTCATAATGAATGGAGAGACTCTGTCTCCGTATAGTTAAATGCCCACAGCCTATAAACCGAACGTTCAGTTTATAGGCTGTCGGCATTTTACTACACGAAGACACAGTCTCCATTCATAATTTTATGAATGGAGACTCTGTCTCCGTGTAGTGAAATGCCCACAGCCTATAAACCGAACGTTCAGTTTATAGGCTGTCGGCATTTAACTACACGGAGACAAAGTCTCTATTCATAATGAATGGAGAGACTCTGTCTCCGTATAGTTAAATGCCCATAGCCTATAAACCGAACGTTCAGTTTATAGGCTGTCGGCATTTTACAACACGGAGACACAGTCTCCATTCATAATTTTATGAATGGAGACTCTGTCTCCGTATAGTTAAATGCTATTGTATTCTATAAACCGACTCTATTTCGGCTTATAGAATGCAATAGTACTACCAATGGACGAATTACCGAATGATTTTCGTTTATTAACCATTTGTTCATTCGGCTTTCGTTAGCTTAGCATTTTCGTTCTTCGTTTTTCGGACGAATGGACGAAAATGCTATTTTCGGACGACAATGCATTAGTCCGAAAACGAATGCACATGTCTAATATATATGTCTCCCCCCCGTGTAATTTTGTATACAAAGTATAATGGAAGTTGAAGTGTTAGAGGTGTGGATAAAAAATAGACACACACAAACTAATACATTTAAATGTCAAAAATGTTTTTTATTTTTTGGGGGCAAGCCCAGGGGGGCATGAGAGGGGGCAAAGAGTTTTTTGGCATAGGGCTACAACTGGGAGTTAGGAATGGTAAGTAAACAGGGGCTCCATGGCTACTAACAATAGGCATCAGTGTGCTTTACTCATCATAATCTAATGAGCTGGAGGATGATGCGCTAGGCAACCGACTAGCATTATTAGGATCATCTTCCTCCTCACTAGACTGACTTTCAGTCAACTGTGCTAATGGAGGGGGGTTAGAGATGCAAGATGCCTCAGGAGCAGCGGTACCGTACATGGACGCATGTTGGCCAATTTTGCATCCATGTACCTTACCTTTCGGTTGCGGTATTCAGCTCGAGACTGATATTCCTGCTGGCACATCAATCTCGTCTGCTCCTGTTGCGCAGCTTGCACATCTAAGTGTCTAAGGACTTTGTCCTGCCACTCCATCGTGTGGGCATGGAACGTATCCTGATTACTCACCATCATGGTGAGTTGCTGGCGCATCCAACTGATGTCCTGCTGGATCCCAGCAACTGCACCATGGACAGCATCCAAGGATTCCATCATCGAAGGGGCAGGAGGTCGTGGCTGGGCTCCTGATGTGCCGTACTCACTGGGATCCACCACCGTGAGGAGTATTGTTTCCTCCTCCTCCTCGACAGATGTTGCTGCAGGAAAAGAAGGAAGATAATTAGAACATTACAATACAGATTATTAAATTCACCACAAGCAGAGAGACCATTATTTTTGAATGGATCAGCAGAAGGGACCTGGTTAAGGTTTCCTCTGCCTATCAAATTTAAAAATGAGGGTCTCTCTGAACAAGCAGAGAGAGACACTTGCCAACCAGACCAGGGTGCCTCATTGGAAATACAGTAGCTGCTGGTAAAACTTGCATGTACTATCAATATTACATGTAATTTTCAATGCCAATGCATTCACAGACTTCCCTTGCAAACGCATTCAACCAGTCCACCTGATTTTCAAATGAATCCTCAGACTTGCCAAACTGCCCCCCATACTTGCAAATGCATTCCCAGACTTGTCAATGGGCCTCCTATGAATGTCAGTGCGTCCCGACATTTCAATGGTGTCTAGTGGGGGCACACAGAGGATGTCTGAGCTTTCAGGTACGCAATGACATTGTCTGATGCTGCCCTTCACTTCCGCTGTGACTTCTGAGATGGAACGCCGGGAGGTCATCGTAGCCTGCGTTCTGTCTTTGAAGTCACACTGATAGTGTCAAACAGTATCGGATGATGTCTGTGCACAGACATCCTCCGGCTGCATGCGTGGAGGATCCAGGTCCATTGCAGTTCTGTGGGGTACCTGGCTCCTAGTCTTATAGTCTGACCTCTATTTTAGGTCTGATTATAAGACAAAGCTAGGAAATAAGATTTTTTTCATAGAGTTATTTGCTATGAAAAAAAATGTCTTTTATTCTAGCACAGGGGTGTCCAAGTTTATTTGGCAAAGGGCCACTTCGCTTGAAATGTATACGTGTATACATGTGTGTGTATGTAAATATATATATATATATATATATATTTTACACTAATGTGTAGTGGTCACATTTACTACAAACACACACATGCATACACATTCACACTTACCCCCCCTTCCCACACACACACAGTCACAATTACCCCACACACACATACACATTTATACACACACACTCACATACATACATACACTTATCCCACACGCACTTAACATGCACTCAAATAGATACACATTTATACACATACTCGCATACATACACTTACCCCACTCACACACATACACATTTATACACACACACTCACATATATACATACAGTTACCCCACACACTCACATACATACACTTACCCCCCACACACACTCACATACATACACTTACCCCCCACACACACTCACATACACTTACCCCACACACTAATACACATTTAAAAACACACACACACACACACTCACATACATACACTTAACCCCCACACACATCCACATTTATACACACACTCACATACATACACTTACCCCACACACACACTCACATACACTTACCCCACACACTAATAAACATTTATACACACTCATATACATACATACATACATACATACATACACTTAACCAACACACACACACACATTGATACACACACTCACATACATACATACATACATTTAACCCACACACACATTGATACACACACTCACATACATACATACATACACTTACCTCCACACACGTGGCTGTGGAGGTTGTGGGCTCCCAGTGCGCTTCTTCCCTCCCTCTGACCCTTGCGCATGACCTCACGCGCAGGGTAGAGGAGGGCATTTGTGCACTGCACACCGTACGGGAAGCTGTATCGGGGAACGAAGTTCCCTACACAGAGCGTGTATGAAACTTCGTTCCCCGACACAGCTTTTCGTGTGGTGTGCAGTTCGAGGTGCGGCTACCGGAGCAGAACTCAGGCGGGCCGCACCTCGATGCCGGGCGGGCCGCACGTTGGACGCCTCTGTTCTAGCAAATAATATTAATATGATCTAACTGGTGGTGTAAATGTGTATAATATCACCACCTCCTTGGAACGTGAATTCCCACCAACTTCATTAACTGCTTCCATGACCTCCTGCCAGTTCATAGTCCTCCTCCGGATTCTCTTGGCTGCTGCCCCTAACACCCAGTTGTAGTTCTGGCACACCTTTCTCACGAGTGCCAGATTTTCCTCTGCCAAAAAACTCTTTAAATATTGTTCTTTTCTCACCAATTTTCCCCCTCTCTTCTGCCCCCCCCCCGGCTTACAGATCCTTCTCCCTCCATTACAGCTAAAATAAATGATCTGAGTGAGGAAATGGTGGTCTGATTATACACAAACATCCCTGGACAGTGATTGGCTGTAAGTTGTAAAGTAATGTATCGATTTAATAAAGGTACTGGGCCATTTCCTGTGGAGATTCCTCAGAATTGCACATAAAACACTCCCATAGGCTATAATGGGGATTTTTAAAATAGCTTTAAACTACACAGTTAGGTGCATTTTGACTAAACAAAGTTAGGGCCAGCTAGCACAGCAGTGCCTGCTTTCAATCTGAATACATTAATCTATATACTGTATGTCTGTCTGTGTTTGTAAGTTTTGTATAATGTGTTAATAAGCATTTTGATAATTATGGATGGAAAGTGTAATACATATTAAAAAAAGATAACATTTCATATCCATAATTATCAAAATACTTAGTAATACAATCTATGTTATATGCTTATATCCACAGATTTTTCCTCAAATTCACTCCCTGCACTTCAGATACTGATTGTGAAGTACAGAGAGAGAATGGCAGAAAAATGACAGTGAAAGGAAAGAAACAAACTACCGTATTTGCTCGATTATAAGACGACCCTGATTATAAGACAACCCCCCAAACTTTGGATATTCCATTAGGAAAAAAACTAAAAGCCTGAATATAAGACTACCCTATAGGAAAAAAGTTCAACTTGTATATATTCACATGTAAATTGCTTTTTTAATAAAAAATTATGATATAAAAAAAATGAATTTCTTGTTTTTATTTCCTTTTATGTGACAATGCTGCCTCTCTCTTTCCCTTGCCCCCAGATTTGTCGCTCTCCCCCCCTTAGTGTTGTCTCTCTCTCACCCTCCCTTTGTCTCCCCCCTCGCTCCCCTTGTGTCTGTCTCTTCCCCCCTTCCCTCCCCTTGTTTCTCTCCCCCCCCCTCGTTACTCTGCCCCCCCCCCTTGTTATTCTGTCCCCCCCTCACCTGTTTCTTGCTCCCTGGTGGCTAGTGGGGGCAGCCGGGGGATGTATGCACTATACATAATAGACGGAAGTGTCGGGCAGCATGGAGGATGTCTGCACGATTCGTGCAGACATCCCCCGGCTGCCCGATTCTCCCTGGTGGCTAGCGAGGCAGCGGTGGATGTCTGCGCGATGAGCGAGACCTCCCCTGCTGCCGCCCGGAACGTCCGCCAGGACTTTTATGAGGAAGCCGGAAGTACCCAGCTTCATCATAGAAGTCCCGGTGGTCATGCCGGGAGGCAGCAGGGGAGATCTGCGCTCATCGCGCAGACATCCCCTGCTGTTAGAGAGGGGGATCCAGGTCCCCTGCAGCTCTGCTGGGGACCTGGATCCCAGTCTTATAGTCTGACCTCAATTTGAGATCAGATTATAAGACGACCTAGATTATAAAAGGGGTATTAACACTTCCCTTGCTGATCACAGTTTCTTTTTACTGTGATCCGTTTCCTTCCAAGTTTATGAACCTCATTTAGTTTTTTCAAAATAAATTTTATTTTGTAAATTTTTACTATATTACTTATATTATTTTCATGTATTAATGTAATTACAGTTAACTCCTACAAGCATGTGCTGTGATTATGACCAGAGCAAACGTTAACCCATTCGTGACGTTGGGACGTTCTATGCCGTCTATGAGTCCCTTAAAGTCGTTAGGACGCATAGTGCGTCCTGTGTTAAACAGCTCATATCGCGGCTCGGATCATGCTGCAGGCACTTGCAGCGGGATCCCACCTGTCAGATGAGGCCATTTTAAATGGCCTCAGTCTGACAGGGGAAATTTAGCTGGTGCTCAAAACGAGCACCAGCTACATTTCTCTAAATCGTGCGTGACGTCCGAAGGGCTTGCAATTTTTTGCCAGGGACCCACAGGGTCTATTAAGACCCTGATTGGGTCTCTGCCATAGTGTTCCTGGCTAACGATCACCTTGTGATCAGTGGCCAGGAACAAATCGTGACGTTTTGGTGCTTACGTCATTTGGGACGCAAGCACCATGCGTCACTGTTGTAGACACGCATTTATTTATGCTAGTTTGTTGATCTTATACACAGATATCACTTAAATAGCAATATATATATATATATATATTGGTTTATATGTGTGGAGTATTTGCAGGTGGCTGGTGGTCTAAGCAACAGTGTTTCCAGGTAAACATACTGGCTATTGTTCAGGACTGGACTGTAAACAACATGGAGTCTGACAGTTTGGTCACCTGACCAGGGTTACTATGGGAAAGCTGTACCAACAAATGCTTCATGTTAAAAGAGATGCATGTTAAAGAGATTTCAGAACTTTCCTGAAGCTCCAACAATGGAGAAGCTACTGCTGAAGCCAGTCTTTCCACCTGAGTTCTCCTGGCAACGTAACATCTAAGTATCAGCATTTATATTTTATTTTACTTTCTTTTACTTGAATAGAGTTAACTATTCTTGTTTCTATTAATAGATTGAGTATTTAGCATTGTTTATTTGTATAACCTATATTAGATATTGTTGTAGAATTATCATTAAACTTTGTTATGCTTTAACCTATTCAAGTGTGTGGATATTCTGTTATTTGGTTATTGAATATAACTCTCTAATAATACCTTATGGAATAATATAATCGTTGTATTGTTACATTATTTCCATTTATAAATTTGTTGTTGAGGTTGTGCTCATTTGGCTCCTATTGTTATGTGTAACCGTGGGAACCAAACTGTAAAGTGTTAAACAGACACCAATAGATACCATATCTTGTATTAATTTAGATAGAGCATTTACTAATCTTCACCATTTCCAATACAACTGGCGTAGTCGGCAGGATTATTGCAGAGTTATTATATATAATAATTAATAACTGAATTCCGCATTTTCCAATTTTTCCCTCATGTTTCTTGTTTATGTGTAAAAAACAAAAAAGTAATTGTTTGACATTTAGAGTGCTTGCTACCTAGCCAAGTGACTAGCAACTGAACCATTACTTGGACATTGACTAGTCACTAGCACTTGTAACTAGACAGGTGACTCTGGCCAGGCAGATTATTGTTTAGTCTATAAACCCCCTAAATTATTTTTGAATGTCAATACCACACTGCAACGAGAGTGGTGGGTTTTAGTGTTGTCATTGCTGCAATGGGTTTATTTACTAAACAGTGTTTTTTGTTGTTGTGATTAATAGATTTTTTAGTACTACTTATTATTATCCTGTATTGCTTATAAGTAGGCTTTTGAAACTTATTAGCAATAGTTATATATTGCTCTGGGAAGGTGGCAGGCTATTTATTACATGTGAAGTAATAAATGGTTCTAAGAGACCAGGAAATACATTGTGTGTTTATGTATTACATGTAAGCCTAGTGCATAGTGTTTATGTATGTAATACTGTATGCTGCTCTGGAAGAAATATGTTCTATTTGCATGTGGGCTGTGCGTGCAACACAGCTGAGACGGCACTATAGGGACCTCTGCAGACCAGGAAGTGTACGGCCGAGTGTATGGACCTGGGAAGGATGAAAGGCTATTAAATGACTAGTAATAGGTGCCACTGAGAGACCAGGAAATATGTTGTATGTGAATTTGTAGTATTATGTCTATTGATTGGTGTATGTATGCCTGCATGGAAAAGGGAAGCTATACCATAAGTAGTGACCCACAGGAACCAGTAGGTATTTGTGTGTAAACCGTCCTGGGGTGGGAGGGCTCTAATGAGGGATCCCATTGTCCAGTAAGTATGTGTGTGTAAACCGACCTGGGGTGGGAGGGCTCTAATGAGGGACCCCATTGTCCAGTAAGTATGTGTGTGTAAACCGACCTGGGATGGGAGGGCTCTAATGAGGGACCCCATTGTCCAGTAAGTATGTGTGTGTAAACCGACCTGGGGTGGGAGGGCTCTAATGAGGGATCCCATTGTCCAGTAGGGTTTTGACCTGAATGTCTGTGTAAAGTGCTTGTGTGGTCCATCCACTCATGTAGTCCTCACAAGTGTTTTAACTCTTTTCCCACTTTACTAGCCAGATATCAGGGATTAATAACTTGAAGCTGGACAGTACAGAAACGTTTAGAGAGGAGTGTTTGTTTTCATGATTCCCTAGCAAAAGCATCTTAAAGGAACATGTAAAACCTGATAAAGTTTCTTCCTCAGCCATGCTGGTTTGCTATGTGCAGAACCAACAGCCTGAAGGACAGAAGAGATAGATATTCAACCCGCTGTGAGCTCTATTAACACGTTTGTCTTGCCTGTTTTAATAGTCAGATGACTCTGGGTTGGCTGCTGACTACCGGGAGGTGGATGCAGTAGTGCCATCAGTGAGCACTGCGGTTCCGAGTACCGTCAACGCAGATGAAGGGCAAACAGGCAGACACGTGGCAAGCTGGGATTGAATTAGCGAATGCTCTCTCTTTAATTCTCCTTGCACCAGAGATGCACTAACAAGCTAGCTTTGCCTGGGAGAAGATATCATATACATCCAGGTAGTGCATCAAGACAGTGAACAGGGTTGTGAGTCATCGTATCCTGAAGACTCCGGTGTCTCTAAAGAAACAGAAGAGATACTCCCAGCACTGATTGACAGGCCTGGACAGACATCAGTGTCCAGAAATAAACCGTCTACCTGAGCACAGTGCAAGAAGAATATGAAGATACAGACAAAGAAGAAAGCATCAAGCAAGATTGCCAATGACACAGCACATTGTCTTTCTGTACTCCTGCAGCTGCAAGCTGGCACCCTAGTCAAAAATACGGGTCACAGAAGAGGTGAACTCACTCGTAAGAGAAAGAGGATGAGCAGCTGATTCCACCTGTCAAGAAAGTTGGCCATACCAAGTAGCCCTCAAGAATAAAGTTGGGCAGACTTGGCAGTTGAACTGTGGAGGCCGAAGACCAAGAGGTGGATTGAATTGCTGCATTGTTGTGCAAACTATTCTGAAGAGTTGTGGCTTGCAGAGAATGCAGCAAGAAGACACTAAAAAAGAATTCAAAGAAGAACCAAAGACAAGAACTTGTTATCTATGGACAATTGTGCTTATGTTATTGAGCTACCACTAAGCATATTGTGGTCCCTAGCCTATCACCCTAAAGCCTCTAGGTTGATAGAGTGGTGCAAAGAGTTTTCAGGAGAGCACATTTGAGTTCTGTCCCCAGTAGTGATAGACTGTGGGTGGGAATGGGTTTGCAACCATTTTTCCTTTTTACAGTACTGCCCACAATGATTCTAGTGTGGGATGTTGGGTTGTATTACATGTTAGAGTGTTAAGCAGGTTTCAGGGGGTGGTGAGTGTTTGTTTGTGACAGTCCCCTTGTCTGATTGACCTGGAACCTGGTGAATGCATGTGAGTATGTGGCGTGAAGTGAAGGTGGTGAGCTGTGTGCGTGTACTGTGTTGGGGGAGATAGCCATCTGGGTAACTCAAACAGTGTAAGTTACAAGGGACCAGAGCTAGCTGATTCAGATAGGGACCAAAGTGTGAGTGCTACCCAGATCTAGCAAGCAACAGAGGCAGAAGCTCAAAATAATATCAGATGGACCTGGTGATACCTAGGTTGTATTATTATACTGTGATATTAAATCTATTTTCTTTCCTTCCAGCCGACTGGTGGCAGTTTGAGTCAGCGGAACCAATGGTCCTCCAACACCTTTGTGCACATAAGAGTTGTAACCTTACACCTAGGCCTTGGTGTGTTAGCCACCAAGAGAGAAGTCTGACAGTTGTCAGCAAACAAATACTGCAGCTACCTCATTAACAACGCAGAAGTTAACCATGATTTGACCAAACTTCCTGCCATGTGGGAAAAGTGGATACCGACTTTTGGGTGGCTGGGGAGTTTGGGAAACACGATTGTTCATGGACTGTTTAGTAGCTGTGGTCATATGGTTTTTCTACTGTTATATGTGTAGCATTATTATTATAATTTTTTTATAAATTAGTTAACGCAACATTTAGAGTAATATAGTAGTGATGTCAGTGGTATTTGACCAAGGGGTGGAGTGTTGTAGACACGCATTTATTTATGCTAGTTTGTTGATCTTATACACAGATATCACTTAAATAGCAATATATATATATATATATATATTGGTTTATATGTGTGGAGTATTTGCAGGTGGCTGGTGGTCTAAGCAACAGTGTTTCCAGGTAAACATACTGGCTATTGTTCAGGACTGGACTGTAAACAACATGGAGTCTGACAGTTTGGTCACCTGACCAGGGTTACTATGGGAAAGCTGTACCAACAAATGCTTCATGTTAAAAGAGATGCATGTTAAAGAGATTTCAGAACTTTCCTGAAGCTCCAACAATGGAGAAGCTACTGCTGAAGCCAGTCTTTCCACCTGAGTTCTCCTGGCAACGTAACATCTAAGTATCAGCATTTATATTTTATTTTACTTTCTTTTACTTGAATAGAGTTAACTATTCTTGTTTCTATTAATAGATTGAGTATTTAGCATTGTTTATTTGTATAACCTATATTAGATATTGTTGTAGAATTATCATTAAACTTTGTTATGCTTTAACCTATTCAAGTGTGTGGATATTCTGTTATTTGGTTATTGAATATAACTCTCTAATAATACCTTATGGAATAATATAATCGTTGTATTGTTACATTATTTCCATTTATAAATTTGTTGTTGAGGTTGTGCTCATTTGGCTCCTATTGTTATGTGTAACCGTGGGAACCAAACTGTAAAGTGTTAAACAGACACCAATAGATACCATATCTTGTATTAATTTAGATAGAGCATTTACTAATCTTCACCATTTCCAATACAGTCACAAAGGGGTTAAAACTCTCCACTTTTTTCAATTTATTTTTTAATACTAAATTCAAATCATTTCATGCTATTGACAATTCTATAAACCGAAATAGAGTCGGTTTATGGAATACCAATAGCAAAATAGCCATTACATAAACCGACATAATAAACGAATTTCGGTTTATGGAATTGGCAATGGCATTCTATAAACCGACTCTATTTCGGTTTATAGTAATGCCATTGCAAATAGCATTACATTATACATTCCATAAACCGAAAGTCTATAAACCGAACATCGTTCGGTTTATAGACTTTCGGCTTATAGAACAGCAATAGCATTACATGTATTCTATAAACCGAACGTCGTTCGTTTTAAAGACTTTCGGCTTATAGAATACATGCAATGCTATTGGCTTTCTATAAACCGAAAGAGTCCCCATTCATACGAATAGGTCAATTGACCTATTCGTATGAATGGGAACTCAATTTCGGTTTATAGAAAGCCAATAGCATTACATGCATTCCATAAACCGAAAGTCATTCATGTCGGTTTATGGAATGTACATTTGTACAATGCTATTGGTATTGTATAAACCGACTCTATTTCGGTTTAGAATGCCAATAGCACGAATGGACGAATGGACGAATGAACGAATGATTTTCGTTTATTAACCATTCGTTCATTCTGATTTTGTTAGTTAATATTTTCGTTATTCGTTTTTCGGACGAATGGACGAAAATCCTATTTTCGTCCGAAAATGCATTCGTCCGAAAACGAATGCACATGTCTAGTTAGAATTAAATATTTTTTAGCATAAGGGATAGGGTTAAAATTAAATTAAAGTTAAAAAATATTAAGGGATATAATAAGGATTAGAGTTGGGGTTAAATTTAGTGTTAGGAATACATTTTGGGTTCGGTTTGGGGTCAAAAGATCAATATAGGAAAAAACAAAAAAACACTATTTTTGGTTTTTGCCCCATAACTCGCAAAAAAACCCGAAAAATATGGAAACATGCATATTTTTGAACTCGGGAGAACATTTAGAAACTATTTAGACTGGGTCTTTTTTAATGATTTTATTTGTGTAAATTATATTTTAGGTCAAAGTTAGAAAAAGTGGGTTTTTTTTAAATTTTCATCATATTTTATGATTTTTTTTTGTGGTAAATTATAAGATATGATGAACATAATGGTATCTAATGAAAGCCCTTCTTATGACAATAAAAACAACATATAATTTGTGTGGGTACTGTATGTGAGAAAGAAAAAAATGACAGCTAAACACAAACACCCTAGAAATGTCAAAACAGCCATTGTCACCAATGGAAAGTCAAGGTGAAAATGTCTTGTCACTAAGGGGTTAACAGTAGCTGAAAGCAGCCGGTCATTAACCCACAGTATAGGAAATGTTTTCAGTTTAAAACTGACACTGGTACCATGTCAGGATTTATTGCCCAGCCTCTTCCATTCATATGCTCTATGAATTTTGGTAATGCCTCATCTACTGTAGCTTTGGTTCTGGTGATCATGATGTCCTCAATGTAGTGGAACACAGGAGTAGAAGAGTAGGCTGGTTCAAGTAAGCTGGTTCAAATCTCAGACAACTAAACCATGGCAGATGGTTTAGGGAGTGTAAATATTCTTGGGGCTCAAATTTGAAGGTATATTGGCTTCCTTCTCCAGTGAATACAAATTGATCTTGAGACTCAAGGAGCAATAGGAATTAGGAAGAACGCTCACTAGTTTCCCATCTGATATAATAATCAGCTTTGTTGGGAATCTCCATATATATTTTATGTCTTTTTTTCTAAGATGTCACTGGGGAAATGGCTCTTCTTCTGCACCTCCTTGAGTGGACCTTTGTCTTGCTGATTTTAGTATGTTCTCTCTAATTTTATATGAATGTCAGCAAACAATAATGTCTCTTGCCACTTCTATTGGGGCATTCTTTGGTTTGTACAGTCTGTGAATTATTTCTATAAAATTAGTTTTTCCCTCCATTTTTAGTCCTCTAATTTTTCTTGTGGGATGGGTTCTGGGATATTTAGAAATTGCAAATTATTGCGTCTTGATCTGTCCTCCAACTCTGATATTTTAATCTCCAGGACATTAATTCTTTGCTGTTGAGTCTTTGATACCTCCTGAATATCAGCTAGAAATTCGAAATTATCTTCTTTATGTGCTTTATTATTGATGTATGTGTTCTGATTGGGCATCTAGATATTTTTTTAAATATTCAGGAGTGATAGTTTGTTCTTCTCCTTTTGTATCCTTTGAAGACTCTTTACCTTTATCACTCCTCTCTTTGTTTATTGGACTTATACTAGTTGGATCCATCAGGCTTCTCTCTGGCCGAGATGACATTTTTTTTTGAGAAACTCTTTTTAGTTCAATATCTCTTTATTTATTTGCATTATGGGATAGGATCGGAACAAGGAGAGAGGGGACGGCACGGAAAAAAAAAGGTACTATTATGAACACATGGTAAAATACTTCAATACGAAAAATCAACCCATTTCAGTAATAAACATCGACCATACAGTAGATTATACAATATAATAAAATATGAACAGAACAGTCTGTCTCTTTACCCTTGAGTTTAAACCAAAATCATAACTATTTGGGATCGAAAGCCCATTGTATCTCCGGGTACGTTTTAGTATCGTACTGGGGAGGAGGGGGGGGAGAGGTGGTCGCCTTTGAGGGGAGGTGTGGAACAAGGAGAACAGGGGGGCATACACATAGGGTACAGGCTTGGTGATGACCAATTTCCTATACATCTTTCCAACTACTCTGGCTAAAACAATAATTTTTGAAGTGCAGCTGTATACTTGTCGCCAGCCACTCCATGAAGGTTGGAGAATGAGTTGTCTTCCAAAGTCTGGGTATGAGGAGCTTGGCCACGTTTAGAAGGTGGATAGTCAATGATTTTTTGTATTTGGATACTGGTTGTGAATTATGGTATAATAAAAAGGAACCTGGATCAAAGGAAAGCGTGGCCCGGACACATCAGCTATTATTTCGGCTATAGCTTTCCAGAAGGGCTTGAGCTTGCCACAGGACCATCAAATGTGTAAAAAATCGCCCCTACTATTTGCACATCTCCAGCATCTGTCTGAAACATTGGAGAAATTGCTTTGCCTGTAAGGGGTTGGGGTAACGCTAACATGGGGTAACTGTTGTGTACAAGTACACTGGTCAAACTGACGATTATTTACACAAATGCATATAGCAGATGTCATCGCACCGTAGGTGCTACCCAGCAAGTTGCCTGGGTGTGCAGACATGTATAGGAAACAAGCTCTAATCCTCCATGGAGGGTTTAGGTGTATCCTAATGTCCCAAAAAAAACCCCACTACTGCTGCGGGGGGAGCTGGCAGCAGCGTCAAAAGTAATCAACAGAAATGTAAACAACCAGATAGGTTCCCCACCCAACTGAGTGATCTGAAACAGCGGTTGCACAAAAACCTGAAACAATTGCACTTACATGAGTATGTATGGATATGTGGGTGACGGAGCAATAGGACAGAGGAAAAATATTGCTTGGAATGGAGAGAAAAAAAAAAAGGGAGATGAGGAAGAGGGAGGAGAAGAGAAAAGCAGAAAAAGAAAAAAAAGGGGGAGGGGGAGAATATATAAGAGGGGAGATAGGGGGATTTATTTAAAGTTTTTGACTTTACAGTCCCATAACAGTGCCTCGCAGGTTACTAGTAAAGAAAGGTCCCAATCATCGGATCCCGGTTTAGCAAATGTTGGTTCCATTGTATCTATATGTGGATGTCGAGTAGTAGTACAAGGGTAGCAAAAAGTCTCGATCCTAGTAAGGGGAGGTCCAGAAAAAAAAGAGGGGGTGGGAGATCCTCAGAGGAGGCAGATAGGCCCATACGGGCCTTTGAGGCTTCTGTCTCATGGTTAAGCTGTCTGCATAAATTGTCTCGCTATCCATTTCTCTGGTAGACAGACATACCAAACGTTCAACACAATAAGTCAAAAATCTGTCCGTTCTGTATAGGGACAAGTATAAGGGATTTTAACGATCCTCAGCAATAGGTGCCTCTTCGGGGTTCCTGCATCTTGATTTGGCCTGGCCTAATGTGATTTCTCCGTTGAGGCCTTGTTTGCCAGGCTGGGTTAGATAGGGTAGGTAGCAGCGTATCCCCATTCGCAAATTTCATCCAATCCTGTAAATCCAGGGTTGGTATTTGAAGCGACTCACAGAATGGTGATAAATCCTCAGGATCACGTAAGATCCAAGTCCCCGTGTCTTTACGGACAGTAATGGAAAGTGGATACCCCCAGGCAAAGGACATGTTTCCTTCTTTTAACAGATCTGTCAGAGGTTTGAGCAATTTCCTCTGCTGAAGGGTCATCCAGGCCACATCTGGCAGTATCTGGATTTGTGCGTCTTGAAACATCACATTTTGCTTCTGTCTTGCTGTACGCAAGACTTCTTCCTTCAGTGTGAAGGAGTGGACACAACAAATAATGTCTCTGGGGGTACGTGTGTGAATCATTTTGGGCCTAAGTGCCCTGTGGGCCCTGTCCAGTACAATGGTAGAGGTTGGATCTCTTCTGAGTATGTGGTTAAAAATGGCCGTTACTACCTGTGTGGGGTCTTCCTTGTCCTCTGGTTCTGGGACACCTCTAATCCGTAAATTATTTTTACTCCCATGGTTATCTAGATTGATCCGTTGTTGGGAGAGTTGTGAGGTGATCTGTTTCTGCTCCCTAAGTTGTCTGGCCATACCGTTCAGAGAGATTTGCAGGGTAGATTGGTCTTGCTCCACAATGGTGATCCTCTGGCCTTGTTGGCAGATGTCATCTTTTATCATCTCTAATGGCTGCCCTGATCTGGTCCACTGCTAAGGTGAAATCTTTCCAGACCTGTGTGGTCAGTGTCGTGAGATCCGTTTTGGTCGGCATGTTTTTCAGCTGGGAGTGTAGGGCATCTGACAGTACACTAACAGTCTCCATGTCCTGTTCGTCCTCAGATTGTGAGCAACTTGCCCTAGCCGGGCTCGAGGGCGCCATGACAGGTGAGGCCGCCAAAGACGGATCACGCGGCACCAGGAATTGAGTAAGTGGGGTTGTTGGAGCTTGCTTTCATTTGTGGGGTAACATGGTTTGCTTTTTTTGTTTCCCCATGGTTTATCTGCTGATTAAGTGTCTAAAATACTATAAAATAGCTGTCTCACCACTCAGCTGGCTGGAGCTCCATGCAGACACGTCTGCTCACATCGCTTGCCAGACATGCCCCCGAGAAACTCTTTTTATGTCTCTGTTCTCTTTTAGCCTTCTTCTCTCTGTTCCTTTCCACCACCTGTCTCTGTTCTTGGCCTTTTCTATTAGACATTTTACTTTAGTACTCCTTTATTTTCTTAGTTGTCTTTCTTCCATTCCCTCCTTCTCTTCTCTCCTCTCCTTTCTTTCTCTCCCTCTTTGCTCTTCTCCCTACTTCCTTTTTATTTCCAACTTCTGGATAGCTCAATGATTATTTCAGCATTTTAACCATCTTTTCTTGCTTTTATTATGTATATCTATTATCCCCTTCCCCCTTTTTTCCTATTTTCCTTTCCATTTCTTCCCCTTTCTTCTCTCCTGTATTCTTTATCTTTTTAAGAGGTTTCAATATGTATGCTTTGTAACTGTACCATTGAGTGTTTTATTAAATTGGGGAAACCAACTCTAATTGTATCCAATCTATTCCAGAGGCTTTTGTCCTTTCAATGTCCATTTTAGGCGCTAGTTCGCCGTGGGAGAACAGGTATAGGTTTCTTCCAAGATGTTTAATTTATAAAACAGAGGCGTCCAAACTTGATGAGTTTTTTTTTTTTTTTTCCACCTGGGAACACTAATGATGAATAAAATGGAAGATGAAAGAGATGAATGAGAATCATAATACAAACTATACAGGAATTAGATGTTGATATAATAGTAGCACTACTAGCACAATAGAAAGCTTGAATAGGAATAAGGATGTAGAATGAGTTAAAGGAGATTTTTCTGATATGGTAGATGGTTCCTTTCTTTTTGTACTGAATATATTATGGTAAATGTTAATAAAGAGTGCAGGGCCCTGCAGGCTTAGCTTCAGAGTATGATGAAGCTTGAACTGTGTCATATGAGGGTAGACATAACATTTCCACAACCACTTGGGGTTTTGGTTGTCAGACTAGTAATGGGTTTCCCCATTAATATTTGTCAAAAATTGTCTTTGTCTTGGATGTAGGCATGATTCAGAGTAAGTCCTCTGAAGAGATCCTGATGCTTAAATATGGTTACAATTCTATCAATTGATACTCATGGTTTGAACATCCCAATTAAAAGATCAATAATATTTAGGAAAAAACTAGTGCAAATTATATTCCTTCATGAAACGCATTGGCGGAAAGAGGATACTAGGATGCCTAGGATACGAGAATATGGATAACGGATAACTATGGAATAGTACTGACTGCGTCTATGCCTGGGAAGAAAAAAAGAGAGGTAGCATAGTGTTACTTTCTAAAGATTTGGATTTCCAGATAGAATTCCAGGACATAGATGTAGAGGGGAGATTTGTGATTGTGGTGTGCAGGATACAGGGTGTGCTAGTTACTCTCACCAACATTTATGCTCCTAATGTCTCAACTGTAAAATTTATCCATGAGATAATGCATTAAATAAATTCAAAAGGGTAAAATCTTAATTGAGGGTGACTTTGTGTCCTGGAAGTAAATGTAGACAGACTATCCTTAACCCCTTAGTGACCGAGTGCTTTGTTGCATTTGATGTGCCTTGAAGACCAGAATTCCATTATTTTTGTCATACGTTTACTGAACTGTGAATTTCTTTCTTTGTGTTCAGTCCACCCACACAAATTATATATCATTTTTTAAAGGACAGATAGGGCTTTTATTTGATACTATTATTTTCATCATATGGTATCATTTACTATTAAATAAAATATAAAATATGATGAAAATATGCCATAAAAAACACTTTTTCTAACTTTGACCTAATTTTTTTTTTATACAATTACAAAAAAAAACCTGTCTATATATTTATAATATTTTTCCTGAGTTTAGTAATACCAATGTTTCCTTGTTTGACTATGTTTTATTTCAAGTAATAGGGCAATAAACAATATTAGTGTTTTTTTTTCTAATAATTTTCTTCTACAGTGACTTTTTAACATCAACCCTAAATTTACCCCAACTCTAAATTTACCCTAACCCTAAAACTACCCCCACCCCTTAATCTAACCCATGTAATCATCCGAACCCTCCTGTAACCCTAAATATGACCCTATTTATGACCCTAACCCTAGATCTAGGTACAGTAGATCTAGGGTTAACTTTTTCCATTTATTTATTTATTTTATTTATTTATTTAATTAATTTTCTATTTTTAACTGTAATATACTTAACGGCCTGTAGGGGCAGTCAAGTAGCAGTTTCAGAGCGACGGAAGAGATTTATTTTTTTTCTCTTCCGTCGCTCTCCTCTGGGCACGCTGTATCGGAGGAGCATGGGTGATCGCGGTGCCAAGGGGGGCACAGAAGGTGTATATATACGTCCTCATGGTCCTTAAGGACCATGCTTTTCAGGACGTATATATACGTCCATATGCGTTAAGGGGTTAAAGAACATATCCTAAGATAGAAAAGCAAAGAACAGATGAGTCATAGAAAGATAATTAAGGGGGGGCATGTCCAGCATTACCGGAGATGGATGCATGAGTGTAGCTCAGACGAAGGGGGAAAGAAAGACACCTGAAAGACTGCTCTGGACACCATGGGCAAACAACCCAGAGCGGGGGTTACCCCAAAAGCCCCCAATATCAGAGAGATAGCTAAAGAGAAACTGCAGACCTCCACATTACAAACTCCTACTCCCTCACCATCCAGAGAAAGAAACATGGCAGCAGAAGGAAAGCAGAGGGCTGAGGTTAAAGAAGAAGTGCAAAATTTAAGGGAAGACCTTCAAAAAATGGACTCAAGAGTCGGAAACCTAGAAGTGGCTGACAATCAACAAAATCACAACTGCAAGAAATAAAAGCTACACTAGATTTGCACCAAAATACAACTGCAGTAGAAGGAATAATCTCTGAATAAGAGGCCTGCAGCAAAATGAACCAGATGACCCAGAGGATCTTCATTTGATCTTAAAGAACTTCTTTAATAACATATTAGGACTACCTGAAACAACTCCACTAAAATTTTCTAGAGCACACCACACTCTAAAACGGAAGCCCAAACTAAGTGCAGCCTCAAGAGATGTCATATACTGCCTGAACAAATATGCAGTGAAAGAGGCCATCCTGAGAGAAGCAAGATCCAAACAGAGCCTTACTTTTGGTGGAGTGACGGTGAAGATTTTTCCTGATCTATCATGGATATCATTAAAGGCAAGACAGGCACTAAGACCCCTTACCCTGGCACTCAGAGAGGCAGTTGGGGATTCCCGTTTGTATTATACGCATACAGAGATGGGATCTGGGCCCAGTTAAGGATAAAAGAAGATTTACCACAATTCCTTCAAGTTTTTGATTTACCTGACAAAATATTGCCGGACTGGCATCCCTAGGAAGAACAGGTACTGTTGATGGCCTCAGGGCCAATGCCCTCAAGAACACCGAGATATAGAGGCTACTATATCATGTTAATACAGATATAATCTTAAAGCCTGGGTCTGTTCTACGTCATACTGAAACAGATCTTGGCTATCTATCTTTCATCCAGAAAATTGTTATTTCAGTTCTGTGTAAAATTTAGATAAAAAATTTGTCTCTCATAGTGCTATTGGTGTTATATTACAAGCATGTAGGAGCTAGGGGAATATAAATAATATATGTGGTTGTGTGGAGTAGGTGAAACATTGAAATATAGTAGTATGATTTGACTTAAAGCCAGGGCTGTCTTTTGAACTGTGTGGGCCCCTGGGCAAAACAAGCCAATGGGGCCCCCCATGGCCCCTCCCCTTGATCCGCCCATAACAACATGACCCGGCCCATAACAACATGTCCCCGCCCACAATGGATGTGCATCACCGAAAAATCACCCAAAACTATGTAGTTTAATTGTTAAATTATAATTATTTATTAATTGCGTATATTAAACAATTAATCATCAGAAAGTTGGTTTAGGAACAAACATTTCAACATAAATATGGCAATGACAACTGCTGGCCTATAATGAAGTTCTGTTACATTGAAAGATTGCACAAAGCAAAGACATTTAAAAAAGAATGTTGTAATGAAAGAATATAAAGACAGCACCTAGACCTCTTTGCTCCATTTAGTGCCATTAGGGAGAATATACCTATCCCATGCATGCTTAAACGCCTTCACTGTATTAACCTCTACCACTTCTACTTGAAGACTATTCCATACATCCACTACCCTCTCAGTAAAGTAATCCTTTCATTAGTCCCCTAGCCTTATCTTATATCTAGGATCGCCTTATACCTATCCCATGAATGCTTAAACTCCTTCACTGTAACCTCTACCACTTCTACTGAAAGACTATTCCATGCATCCACTACCCTCTTAGTAACACACAGGGCCATTAAATATGCCACAGACCAGAGCTCTTTAATTATGCCACACATGGGTGCCCAATAAATATGCCATACACAGGAGCCCCGTGAGGTGACTGCAGGCCACATTCATCTATAGTACAATTATAAAACAACGAAAATATATATTTACACACATATCACAAGCCTATCTATACACACAGACATCTCTCTCTATATATGATAATATATGATATCTATTAATACAATTAGTTGCATTTATACTTATTTGATTATGAGTTTTTTAATATTCAACTATTTTTTTGTAATAAAAAGGTTATTGAAAAATTGCATTTCTTGTTTTTTTTCCATTCCTCTGCACCCACATTGCACCTAGAAGGACTTAACAGGGCTTGACAAACTTAACAGAGTTTAAGGAACCAGCAAAAAAATCTAGACTACACTAAATCACACATAGTCACACTCACTCAGGTAGTCAGTCATATACATGTATACATACATACATACACACTCACACACTAACAGAAACACTCAGCCAGGAGGAAAGGTGCTCAATGTTGAAAGTGGTCTCACAGACCACACTTTGTTCTTCCTTACAGCACTGGATGCACTGTGATTTAGCCATTCAGTATGCCAGGAGTTAGCCACATAATATACCAGGAGTTAGCCACATAATATGTCAGGAGTTAGCCACATAATATACAGGAGTTAGCCACATAATATGCCAGGAGTTAGCCACATAATATGTCAGGTGTTAGCCACATAATATGCCAGCGTTTTGCCAATCAATATGCCAGGAGTTAGCCACATAATATGTCAGGAGTTAGCCACATAATATACAGGAGTTAGCCACATAATATGCCAGGAGTTAGCCACATAATATGTCAGGTGTTAGCCACATAATATGCCAGCGTTTTGCCACTCAATATGCCAGGAGTTAGCCACATAATATGTCAGGAGTAAGCCACATAATATGTCAGGAGTTAGCCACATAATTTGCCAGGGGTTAGCCACATAATATGCCAGGAGTTAGCCACATAATATGCCAGGAGTTAGCCACATAATATGATAGGATTTTGCCACTCTATGCCAGAAGTTAGCCACATAATATGCCAGGAGTTAGCCACATAATATGATAGGATTTTGCCACTTTATGCCAGGAGTTAGCCACATAATATGATAGGATTTTGCCACTCTATGCCAGGACTTAGCCACATAATATGATAGGATTTTGCCACATAATATGCCAGGAGTTAGCCACATAATATGATAGGATTTTGCCACTTTATGCCTGGAGTTAGCCACATAATATGATAGGATTTGGCCACTCTATGCCAGGAGTTAGCCACATAATATGATAGGATTTTGCCACTCTATGCCAGGAGTTAGCCACATAATATGATAGGATTTTGCCACATAATATGATAGGATTTTGCCACTCTATGCCAGGAGTTAGCCACATAATATGATAGGATTTTGCCACTCTATGCCAGGACTTAGCCACATAATATGATAGGATTTTGCCACATAATATGCCAGGAGTTAGCCACATAATATGATAGGATTTTGCCATTCTATGCCAGGAGTTAGCCACATAATATGATAGAATTTTGCAACTCTATGCCAGGAGTTAGCCACATAATATGATAGGATTTTGCCACTCTATGCCAGGAGTTAGCCACTTAATATGCCAGGAGTTAGCCACATAATATGATAGGATTTTGCCACTCTATGCCAGGAGTTAGCCACATAATATGATAGGATTTTGCCACTTTATGCCAGGAGTTAGCCACATAATATGATAGGATTTTGCCACTCTATGCCAGGAGTTAGCCACATAATATGATAGGATTTTGCCACTCTATGCCAGGAGTTAGCCACATAATATGCCAGGAGTTAGCCACATAATATGATAGGATTTTGCCACTCTATGCCAGGAGTTAGCCACATAATATGATAGGATTTTGCCACATAATATGATAGGATTTTGCCACTCTATGCCAGGAGTTAGCCACATAATATGACAGGATTTTGCCACTCTATGCCAGGAGTTAGCCACATAATATGATAGGATTTTGCCACATAATATGATAGGATTTTGCCACTCTATGCCAGGAGTTAGCCACATAATATGACAGGATTTTGCCACTTTATGCCAGGAGTTAGCCACATAATATGATAGGATTTTGCCACTCTATGCCAGGAGTTAGCCACATAATATGATAGGATTTTGCCACTCTATGCCAGGAGTTAGCCACATAATATGCCAGGAGTTAGCCACATAATATGATAGGATTTTGCCACTCGATGCCAGGAGTTAGCCACATAATATGATAGGATTTTGCCACATAATATGATAGGATTTTGCCACTCTATGCCAGGAGTTAGCCACATAATATGACAGGATTTTGCCACTCTATGCCAGGAGTTAGCCACATAATATGTCAGGAGTTAGCCACATAATATACAGGAGTTAGCCACATAATATGCCAGGAGTTAGCCACATAATATGTCAGGTGTTAGCCACATAATATGCCAGCGTTTTGCCACTCAATATGCCAGGAGTTAGCCACATAATATGTCAGGAGTAAGCCACATAATATGTCAGGAGTTAGCCACATAATTTGCCAGGGGTTAGCCACATAATATGCCAGGAGTTAGCCACATAATATGCCAGGAGTTAGCCACATAATATGATAGGATTTTGCCACTTTATGCCTGGAGTTAGCCACATAATATGATAGGATTTGGCCACTCTATGCCAGGAGTTAGCCACATAATATGCCAGGAGTTAGCCACATAATATGATAGGATTTTGCCACTTTATGCCAGGAGTTAGCCACATAATATGATAGGATTTTGCCACTCTATGCCAGGACTTAGCCACATAATATGATAGGATTTTGCCACATAATATGCCAGGAGTTAGCCACATAATATGATAGGATTTTGCCACTTTATGCCTGGAGTTAGCCACATAATATGATAGGATTTGGCCACTCTATGCCAGGAGTTAGCCACATAATATGATAGGATTTTGCCACTCTATGCCAGGAGTTAGCCACATAATATGATAGGATTTTGCCACATAATATGATAGGATTTTGCCACTCTATGCCAGGAGTTAGCCACATAATATGATAGGATTTTGCCACTCTATGCCAGGACTTAGCCACATAATATGATAGGATTTTGCCACATAATATGCCAGGAGTTAGCCACATAATATGATAGGATTTTGCCATTCTATGCCAGGAGTTAGCCACATAATATGATAGGATTTTGCAACTCTATGCCAGGAGTTAGCCACATAATATGATAGGATTTTGCCACTCTATGCCAGGAGTTAGCCATTTAATATGCCAGGAGTTAGCCACATAATATGATAGGATTTTGCCACTCTATGCCAGGAGTTAGCCACATAATATGATAGGATTTTGCCACTTTATGCCAGGAGTTAGCCACATAATATGATAGGATTTTGCCACTCTATGCCAGGAGTTAGCCACATAATATGATAGGATTTTGCCACTCTATGCCAGGAGTTAGCCACATAATATGCCAGGAGTTAGCCACATAATATGATAGGATTTTTCCACTCTATGCCAGGAGTTAGCCACATAATATGATAGGATTTTGCCACATAATATGATAGGATTTTGCCACTCTATGCCAGGAGTTAGCCACATAATATGACAGGATTTTGCCACTCTATGCCAGGAGTTAGCCACATAATGTGATAGGATTTTGCCACATAATATGCCAGGAGTTAGCCACACAATATGATAGGATTTTGCCACTCTATGCCAGGAGTTAGCCACATAATATGATAGGATTTTGCCACTCTATGCCAGGAGTTAGCCACATAATATGATAGGATTTTGCCACTCTATGCCAGGAGTTAGCCACATAATATGATAGGATTTTGCCACTTTATGCCAGGAGTTAGCCACATAATATGATAGGATTTTGCCACTCTATGCCAGGAGTTAGCCACATATTTTGATAGGATTTTGCCACTCTATGCCAGGAGATAGCCACATAATATGCCAGGAGTTAGCCACATAATATGATAGGATTTTGCCACTCTACGCCAGGAGTTAGCCACATAATATGATAGGATTTTGCCACAGAATATGATAGGATTTTGCCACTCTATGCCAGGAGTTAGCCACATATTTTGATAGGATTTTGCCACTCTATGCCAGGAGTTAGCCACATAATATGCCAGGAGTTAGCCACATAATATGATAGGATTTTGCCACTCTACGCCAGGAGTTAGCCACATAATATGATAGGATTTTGCCACAGAATATGATAGGATTTTGCCACTCTATGCCAGGAGTTAGCCACATAATATGATAGGATTTTGCCACTCTATGCCAGGAGTTAGCCACATAATATGACAGGATTTTGCCACTCTATGCCAGGAGTTAGCCACATAATATGCCAGGAGTTAGCCACATAATGTGATAGGATTTTGCCACATAATATGCCAGGAGTTAGCCACACAATATGATAGGATTTTGCCACTCTACACCAGGAGTTAGCCACATAATATGATAGGTATTTTGCCACTCTATGCGAGGAGTTAGCCACATAATATGATAGGATTTTGCCACTCTATGCCAGGAGTTAGCCACATAATATGATAGGATTTTGCCACTCTATGCCAGGAGTTAGCCACATAATATGATAGGATTTTGCCACTCTATACCAGGAGTTAGCCACATAATATGATAGGTATTTTGCCACTCTATGCCAGGAGTTAGCCACATAATATGATAGGATTTTGCCACTCTATGCCAGGAGTTAGCCACATAATATGATAGGATTTTGCCACTCTATGCCAGGAGTTAGCCACATAATATGATAGGATTTTGCCACTTTATGCCAGGAGTTAGCCACATAATATGATAGGATTTTGCCACTCTATGCCAGGAGTTAGCCACATATTTTGATAGGATTTTGCCACTCTATGCCAGGAGTTAGCCACATAATATGCCAGGAGTTAGCCACATAATATGATAGGATTTTGCCACTCTATGCCAGGAGTTAGCCACATAATATGATAGGATTTTGCCACTCTATGCCAGGAGTTAGCCACATAATATGATAGGATTTTGCCAGTCTATGCCAGGAGTTAGCCACATAATATGCCAGGAGTTAGCCACAAAATATGATAGGATTTTGCCACATAATATGATAGGATTTTGCCACTCTATGCCAGGAGTTAGCCACATAATATGACAGGATTTTGCCACTCTATGCCAGGAGTTAGCCACATAATGTGATAGGATTTTGCCACATAATATGCCAGGAGTTAGCCACACAATATGATAGGATTTTGCCACTCTATGCCAGGAGTTAGCCACATAATATGATAGGATTTTGCCACTCTATGCCAGGAGTTAGCCACATAATATGATAGGTATTTTGCCACTCTATGCCAGGAGTTAGCCACATAATATGCCAGGAGTTAGCCACATAATATGATAGGATTTTGCCACTCTATGCCAGGAGTTAGCCACATAATATGATAGGATTTTGCCACATAATATGATAGGATTTTGCCACTCTATGCCAGGAGTTAGCCACATAATATGATAGGTATTTTGCCACTCTATGCCAGGAGTTAGCCACATAATATGATAGGATTTTGCCACTCTATGCCAGGAGTTAGCCACATAATATGATAGGATTTTGCCACTTTATGCCAGGAGTTAGCCACATAATATGATAGGATTTTGCCACTCTATGCCAGGAGTTAGCCACATATTTTGATAGGATTTTGCCACTCTATGCCAGGAGTTTGCCACATAATATGATAGGAGTTAGCCACATAATATGATAGGATTTTGCCACTCTATGCCAGGAGTTAGCCACATAATATGATAGGATTTTGCCACTCTATGCCAGGAGTTAGCCACATAATATGATAGGATTTTTCCACTCTATGCCAGGAGTTAGCCACATAATATGCCAGGAGTTAGCCACAAAATATGATAGGATTTTGCCACTCTATGCCAGGAGTTAGCCACATAATATGATAGGATTTTGCCACATAATATGATAGGATTTTGCCACTCTATGCCAGGAGTTAGCCACATAATATGACAGGATTTTGCCACTCTATGCCAGGAGTTAGCCACATAATGTGATAGGATTTTGCCACATAATATGCCAGGAGTTAGCCACACAATATGATAGGATTTTGCCACTCTATGCCAGGAGTTAGCCACATAATATGATAGGATTTTGCCACTCTATGCCAGGAGTTAGCCACATAATATGATAGGTATTTTGCCACTCTATGCCAGGAGTTAGCCACATAATATGCCAGGAGTTAGCCACATAATATGATAGGATTTTGCCACTCTATGCCAGGAGTTAGCCACATAATATGATAGGATTTTGCCACTTTATGCCAGGAGTTAGCCACATAATATGATAGGATTTTGCCACTCTATGCCAGGAGTTAGCCACATAATATGATAGGATTTTGCCACTCTATGCCAGGAGTTAGCCACATAATATGCCAGGAGTTAGCCACATAATATGATAGGATTTTGCCACTCTATGCCAGGAGTTAGCCACATAATATGATAGGATTTTGCCACATAATATGATAGGATTTTGCCACTCTATGCCAGGAGTTAGCCACATAATATGACAGGATTTTGCCACTCTATGCCAGGAGTTAGCCACATAATGTGATAGGATTTTGCCACATAATATGCCAGGAGTTAGCCACACAATATGATAGGATTTTGCCACTCTATGCCAGGAGTTAGCCACATAATATGATAGGATTTTGCCACTCTATGCCAGGAGTTAGCCACATAATATGATAGGATTTTGCCACTCTATGCCAGGAGTTAGCCACATAATATGATAGGATTTTGCCACTTTATGCCAGGAGTTAGCCACATAATATGATAGGATTTTGCCACTCTATGCCAGGAGTTAGCCACATATTTTGATAGGATTTTGCCACTCTATGCCAGGAGTTAGCCACATAATATGCCAGGAGTTAGCCACATAATATGATAGGATTTTGCCACTCTACGCCAGGAGTTAGCCACATAATATGATAGGATTTTGCCACAGAATATGATAGGATTTTGCCACTCTATGCCAGGAGTTAGCCACATATTTTGATAGGATTTTGCCACTCTATGCCAGGAGTTAGCCACATAATATGCCAGGAGTTAGCCACATAATATGATAGGATTTTGCCACTCTACGCCAGGAGTTAGCCACATAATATGATAGGATTTTGCCACAGAATATGATAGGATTTTGCCACTCTATGCCAGGAGTTAGCCACATAATATGATAGGATTTTGCCACTCTAT
Organism: Pelodytes ibericus; assembly: GCA_036172795.1. Taxonomy (NCBI): domain Eukaryota; kingdom Metazoa; phylum Chordata; class Amphibia; order Anura; family Pelodytidae; genus Pelodytes; species Pelodytes ibericus. Next base: position 37,744,844 of record CM069866.1, on the reverse strand, counting down.
GCCAGGAGTTAGCCACATAATATGACAGGATTTTGCCACTCTATGCCAGGAGTTAGCCACATAATATGCCAGGAGTTAGCCACATAATGTGATAGGATTTTGCCACATAATATGCCAGGAGTTAGCCACACAATATGATAGGATTTTGCCACTCTACACCAGGAGTTAGCCACATAATATGATAGGTATTTTGCCACTCTATGCGAGGAGTTAGCCACATAATATGATAGGATTTTGCCACTCTATGCCAGGAGTTAGCCACATAATATGATAGGATTTTGCCACTCTATGCCAGGAGTTAGCCACATAATATGATAGGATTTTGCCACTCTATACCAGGAGTTAGCCACATAATATGATAGGTATTTTGCCACTCTATGCCAGGAGTTAGCCACATAATATGATAGGATTTTGCCACTCTATGCCAGGAGTTAGCCACATAATATGATAGGATTTTGCCACTCTATGCCAGGAGTTAGCCACATAATATGATAGGATTTTGCCACTTTATGCCTGGAGTTAGCCACATAATATGATAGGATTTGGCCACTCTATGCCAGGAGTTAGCCACATAATATGATAGGATTTTGCCACTCTATGCCAGGAGTTAGCCACATAATATGATAGGATTTTGCCACATAATATGATAGGATTTTGCCACTCTATGCCAGGAGTTAGCCACATAATATGATAGGATTTTGCCACTCTATGCCAGGACTTAGCCACATAATATGATAGGATTTTGCCACATAATATGCCAGGAGTTAGCCACATAATATGATAGGATTTTGCCATTCTATGCCAGGAGTTAGCCACATAATATGATAGGATTTTGCAACTCTATGCCAGGAGTTAGCCACATAATATGATAGGATTTTGCCACTCTATGCCAGGAGTTAGCCATTTAATATGCCAGGAGTTAGCCACATAATATGATAGGATTTTGCCACTCTATGCCAGGAGTTAGCCACATAATATGATAGGATTTTGCCACTTTATGCCAGGAGTTAGCCACATAATATGATAGGATTTTGCCACTCTATGCCAGGAGTTAGCCACATAATATGATAGGATTTTGCCACTCTATGCCAGGAGTTAGCCACATAATATGCCAGGAGTTAGCCACATAATATGATAGGATTTTGCCACTCTATGCCAGGAGTTAGCCACATAATATGATAGGATTTTGCCACATAATATGATAGGATTTTGCCACTCTATGCCAGGAGTTAGCCACATAATATGACAGGATTTTGCCACTCTATGCCAGGAGTTAGCCACATAATGTGATAGGATTTTGCCACATAATATGCCAGGAGTTAGCCACACAATATGATAGGATTTTGCCACTCTATGCCAGGAGTTAGCCACATAATATGATAGGATTTTGCCACTCTATGCCAGGAGTTAGCCACATAATATGATAGGATTTTGCCACTCTATGCCAGGAGTTAGCCACATAATATGATAGGATTTTGCCACTTTATGCCAGGAGTTAGCCACATAATATGATAGGATTTTGCCACTCTATGCCAGGAGTTAGCCACATATTTTGATAGGATTTTGCCACTCTATGCCAGGAGTTAGCCACATAATATGCCAGGAGTTAGCCACATAATATGATAGGATTTTGCCACTCTACGCCAGGAGTTAGCCACATAATATGATAGGATTTTGCCACAGAATATGATAGGATTTTGCCACTCTATGCCAGGAGTTAGCCACATATTTTGATAGGATTTTGCCACTCTATGCCAGGAGTTAGCCACATAATATGCCAGGAGTTAGCCACATAATATGATAGGATTTTGCCACTCTACGCCAGGAGTTAGCCACATAATATGATAGGATTTTGCCACAGAATATGATAGGATTTTGCCACTCTATGCCAGGAGTTAGCCACATAATATGATAGGATTTTGCCACTCTATGCCAGGAGTTAGCCACATAATATGACAGGATTTTGCCACTCTATGCCAGGAGTTAGCCACATAATATGCCAGGAGTTAGCCACATAATGTGATAGGATTTTGCCACATAATATGCCAGGAGTTAGCCACACAATATGATAGGATTTTGCCACTCTACACTAGGAGTTAGCCACATAATATGATAGGTATTTTGCCACTCTATGCGAGGAGTTAGCCACATAATATGATAGGATTTTGCCACTCTATGCCAGGAGTTAGCCACATAATATGATAGGATTTTGCCACTCTATGCCAGGAGTTAGCCACATAATATGATAGGATTTTGCCACTCTATACCAGGAGTTAGCCACATAATATGATAGGTATTTTGCCACTCTATGCCAGGAGTTAGCCACATAATATGATAGGATTTTGCCACTCTATGCCAGGAGTTAGCCACATAATATGATAGGATTTTGCCACTCTATGCCAGGAGTTAGCCACATAATATGATAGGATTTTGCCACTTTATGCCAGGAGTTAGCCACATAATATGATAGGATTTTGCCACTCTATGCCAGGAGTTAGCCACATATTTTGATAGGATTTTGCCACTCTATGCCAGGAGTTAGCCACATAATATGCCAGGAGTTAGCCACATAATATGATAGGATTTTGCCACTCTATGCCAGGAGTTAGCCACATAATATGATAGGATTTTGCCACTCTATGCCAGGAGTTAGCCACATAATATGATAGGATTTTGCCAGTCTATGCCAGGAGTTAGCCACATAATATGCCAGGAGTTAGCCACAAAATATGATAGGATTTTGCCACATAATATGATAGGATTTTGCCACTCTATGCCAGGAGTTAGCCACATAATATGACAGGATTTTGCCACTCTATGCCAGGAGTTAGCCACATAATGTGATAGGATTTTGCCACATAATATGCCAGGAGTTAGCCACACAATATGATAGGATTTTGCCACTCTATGCCAGGAGTTAGCCACATAATATGATAGGATTTTGCCACTCTATGCCAGGAGTTAGCCACATAATATGATAGGTATTTTGCCACTCTATGCCAGGAGTTAGCCACATAATATGCCAGGAGTTAGCCACATAATATGATAGGATTTTGCCACTCTATGCCAGGAGTTAGCCACATAATATGATAGGATTTTGCCACATAATATGATAGGATTTTGCCACTCTATGCCAGGAGTTAGCCACATAATATGATAGGTATTTTGCCACTCTATGCCAGGAGTTAGCCACATAATATGATAGGATTTTGCCACTCTATGCCAGGAGTTAGCCACATAATATGATAGGATTTTGCCACTTTATGCCAGGAGTTAGCCACATAATATGATAGGATTTTGCCACTCTATGCCAGGAGTTAGCCACATATTTTGATAGGATTTTGCCACTCTATGCCAGGAGTTTGCCACATAATATGATAGGAGTTAGCCACATAATATGATAGGATTTTGCCACTCTATGCCAGGAGTTAGCCACATAATATGATAGGATTTTGCCACTCTATGCCAGGAGTTAGCCACATAATATGATAGGATTTTTCCACTCTATGCCAGGAGTTAGCCACATAATATGCCAGGAGTTAGCCACAAAATATGATAGGATTTTGCCACTCTATGCCAGGAGTTAGCCACATAATATGATAGGATTTTGCCACTCTATGCCAGGAGTTAGCCACATAATATGACAGGATTTTGCCACTCTATGCCAGGAGTTAGCCACATAATGTGATAGGATTTTGCCACATAATATGCCAGGAGTTAGCCACACAATATGATAGGATTTTGCCACTCTATGCCAGGAGTTAGCCACATAATATGATAGGATTTTGCCACTCTATGCCAGGAGTTAGCCACATAATATGATAGGTATTTTGCCACTCTATGCCAGGAGTTAGCCACATAATATGCCAGGAGTTAGCCACATAATATGATAGGATTTTGCCACTCTATGCCAGGAGTTAGCCACATAATATGATAGGATTTTGCCACTTTATGCCAGGAGTTAGCCACATAATATGATAGGATTTTGCCACTCTATGCCAGGAGTTAGCCACATAATATGATAGGATTTTGCCACTCTATGCCAGGAGTTAGCCACATAATATGCCAGGAGTTAGCCACATAATATGATAGGATTTTGCCACTCTATGCCAGGAGTTAGCCACATAATATGATAGGATTTTGCCACATAATATGATAGGATTTTGCCACTCTATGCCAGGAGTTAGCCACATAATATGACAGGATTTTGCCACTCTATGCCAGGAGTTAGCCACATAATGTGATAGGATTTTGCCACATAATATGCCAGGAGTTAGCCACACAATATGATAGGATTTTGCCACTCTATGCCAGGAGTTAGCCACATAATATGATAGGATTTTGCCACTCTATGCCAGGAGTTAGCCACATAATATGATAGGATTTTGCCACTCTATGCCAGGAGTTAGCCACATAATATGATAGGATTTTGCCACTTTATGCCAGGAGTTAGCCACATAATATGATAGGATTTTGCCACTCTATGCCAGGAGTTAGCCACATATTTTGATAGGATTTTGCCACTCTATGCCAGGAGTTAGCCACATAATATGCCAGGAGTTAGCCACATAATATGATAGGATTTTGCCACTCTACGCCAGGAGTTAGCCACATAATATGATAGGATTTTGCCACAGAATATGATAGGATTTTGCCACTCTATGCCAGGAGTTAGCCACATATTTTGATAGGATTTTGCCACTCTATGCCAGGAGTTAGCCACATAATATGCCAGGAGTTAGCCACATAATATGATAGGATTTTGCCACTCTACGCCAGGAGTTAGCCACATAATATGATAGGATTTTGCCACAGAATATGATAGGATTTTGCCACTCTATGCCAGGAGTTAGCCACATAATATGATAGGATTTTGCCACTCTATGCCAGGAGTTAGCCACATAATATGACAGGATTTTGCCACTCTATGCCAGGAGTTAGCCACATAATATGCCAGGAGTTAGCCACATAATGTGATAGGATTTTGCCACATAATATGCCAGGAGTTAGCCACACAATATGATAGGATTTTGCCACTCTACACCAGGAGTTAGCCACATAATATGATAGGTATTTTGCCACTCTATGCGAGGAGTTAGCCACATAATATGATAGGATTTTGCCACTCTATGCCAGGAGTTAGCCACATAATATGATAGGATTTTGCCACTCTATGCCAGGAGTTAGCCACATAATATGATAGGATTTTGCCACTCTATACCAGGAGTTAGCCACATAATATGATAGGTATTTTGCCACTCTATGCCAGGAGTTAGCCACATAATATGATAGGATTTTGCCACTCTATGCCAGGAGTTAGCCACATAATATGATAGGATTTTGCCACTCTATGCCAGGAGTTAGCCACATAATATGATAGGATTTTGCCACTTTATGCCAGGAGTTAGCCACATAATATGATAGGATTTTGCCACTCTATGCCAGGAGTTAGCCACATATTTTGATAGGATTTTGCCACTCTATGCCAGGAGTTAGCCACATAATATGCCAGGAGTTAGCCACATAATATGATAGGATTTTGCCACTCTATGCCAGGAGTTAGCCACATAATATGATAGGATTTTGCCACTCTATGCCAGGAGTTAGCCACATAATATGATAGGATTTTGCCAGTCTATGCCAGGAGTTAGCCACATAATATGCCAGGAGTTAGCCACAAAATATGATAGGATTTTGCCACTCTATGCCAGGAGTTAGCCACATAATATGATAGGATTTTGCCACATAATATGATAGGATTTTGCCACTCTATGCCAGGAGTTAGCCACATAATATGACAGGATTTTGCCACTCTATGCCAGGAGTTAGCCACATAATGTGATAGGATTTTGCCACATAATATGCCAGGAGTTAGCCACACAATATGATAGGATTTTGCCACTCTATGCCAGGAGTTAGCCACATAATATGATAGGATTTTGCCACTCTATGCCAGGAGTTAGCCACATAATATGATAGGTATTTTGCCACTCTATGCCAGGAGTTAGCCACATAATATGCCAGGAGTTAGCCACATAATATGATAGGATTTTGCCACTCTATGCCAGGAGTTAGCCACATAATATGATAGGATTTTGCCACATAATATGATAGGATTTTGCCACTCTATGCCAGGAGTTAGCCACATAATATGATAGGTATTTTGCCACTCTATGCCAGGAGTTAGCCACATAATATGATAGGATTTTGCCACTCTATGCCAGGAGTTAGCCACATAATATGATAGGATTTTGCCACTTTATGCCAGGAGTTAGCCACATAATATGATAGGATTTTGCCACTCTATGCCAGGAGTTAGCCACATATTTTGATAGGATTTTGCCACTCTATGCCAGGAGTTTGCCACATAATATGATAGGAGTTAGCCACATAATATGATAGGATTTTGCCACTCTATGCCAGGAGTTAGCCACATAATATGATAGGATTTTGCCACTCTATGCCAGGAGTTAGCCACATAATATGATAGGATTTTTCCACTCTATGCCAGGAGTTAGCCACATAATATGCCAGGAGTTAGCCACAAAATATGATAGGATTTTGCCACTCTATGCCAGGAGTTAGCCACATAATATGATAGGATTTTGCCACATAATATGATAGGATTTTGCCACTCTATGCCAGGAGTTAGCCACATAATATGACAGGATTTTGCCACTCTATGCCAGGAGTTAGCCACATAATGTGATAGGATTTTGCCACATAATATGCCAGGAGTTAGCCACACAATATGATAGGATTTTGCCACTCTATGCCAGGAGTTAGCCACATAATATGATAGGATTTTGCCACTCTATGCCAGGAGTTAGCCACATAATATGATAGGTATTTTGCCACTCTATTCCAGGAGTTAGCCACATAATATGCCAGGAGTTAGCCACATAATATGATAGGATTTTGCCACTCTATGCCAGGAGTTAGCCACATAATATGATAGGATTTTGCCACATAATATGATAGGATTTTGCCACTCTATGCCAGGAGTTAGCCACATAATATGATAGGTATTTTGCCACTCTATGCCAGGAGTTAGCCACATAATATGATAGGATTTTGCCACTCTATGCCAGGAGTTAGCCACATAATATGATAGGATTTTGCCACATAATATGATAGGATTTTGCCACTCTATGCCAGGAGTTAGCCACATAATATGATAGGATTTTGCCACTCTATGCCAGGAGTTAGCCACATAATATGATAGGATTTTGCCACTCTATGCCAGGAGTTAGCCACATAATATGATACGATTTTGCCACTCTATGCCAGGAGTTAGCCACATAATATGATAGGATTTTGCCCCTCTATGCCAGGAGTTAGCCACATAATATGATAGGATTTTGCCACTCTATGCCAGGAGTTAGCCACATAATATGATATGATTTTGACACTCTATGCCAGGAGTTAGCCACATAATATGATAGGATTTTGCCACTCTATGCCAGGAGTTAGCCACATAATATGATAGGATTTTGCCTCTCTATGCCAGGAGTTAGCCACATAATATGCCAGGAGTTAGCCCCATAATATGATAGGATTTTGCCACTCTATGCCAGGAGTTAGCCACATAATATGATGGGATTTTGCCACATAATATGATAGGGTTTTGCCATTCTATGCCAGGAGTTAGCCACATAATATGATAGGATTTTGCCTCTCTATGCCAGGAGTTAGCCACATAATATGCCAGGAGTTAGCCCCATAATATGATAGGATTTTGCCACTCTATGCCAGGAGTTAGCCACATAATATGATAGGATTTTGCCACTCTATGCCAGGAGTTAGCCACATAATATGATAGGATTTTGCCTCTCTATGCCAGGAGTTAGCCACATAATATGCCAGGAGTTAGCCCCATAATATGATAGGATTTTGCCACATAATATGATAGGGTTTTGCCACTCTATGCCAGGAGTTAGCCACATAATATGACAGGATTTTGCCACTCTATGCCAGGAGTTAGCCACATAATGTGATAGGATTTTGCCACATAATATGCCAGGAGTTAGCCACACAATATGATAGGATTTTGCCACTCTATGCCAGGAGTTAGCCACATAATATGATAGGATTTTGCCACTCTATGCCAGGAGTTAGCCACATAATATGATAGGATTTTGCCACTCTATGCCAGGAGTTAGCCACATAATATGATAGGATTTTGCCACTTTATGCCAGGAGTTAGCCACATAATATGATAGGATTTTGCCACTCTATGCCAGGAGTTAGCCACATATTTTGATAGGATTTTGCCACTCTATGCCAGGAGTTAGCCACATAATATGCCAGGAGTTAGCCACATAATATGATAGGATTTTGCCACTCTACGCCAGGAGTTAGCCACATAATATGATAGGATTTTGCCACAGAATATGATAGGATTTTGCCACTCTATGCCAGGAGTTAGCCACATATTTTGATAGGATTTTGCCACTCTATGCCAGGAGTTAGCCACATAATATGCCAGGAGTTAGCCACATAATATGATAGGATTTTGCCACTCTACGCCAGGAGTTAGCCACATAATATGATAGGATTTTGCCACAGAATATGATAGGATTTTGCCACTCTATGCCAGGAGTTAGCCACATAATATGATAGGATTTTGCCACTCTATGCCAGGAGTTAGCCACATAATATGACAGGATTTTGCCACTCTATGCCAGGAGTTAGCCACATAATATGCCAGGAGTTAGCCACATAATGTGATAGGATTTTGCCACATAATATGCCAGGAGTTAGCCACACAATATGATAGGATTTTGCCACTCTACACCAGGAGTTAGCCACATAATATGATAGGTATTTTGCCACTCTATGCGAGGAGTTAGCCACATAATATGATAGGATTTTGCCACTCTATGCCAGGAGTTAGCCACATAATATGATAGGATTTTGCCACTCTATGCCAGGAGTTAGCCACATAATATGATAGGATTTTGCCACTCTATACCAGGAGTTAGCCACATAATATGATAGGTATTTTGCCACTCTATGCCAGGAGTTAGCCACATAATATGATAGGATTTTGCCACTCTATGCCAGGAGTTAGCCACATAATATGATAGGATTTTGCCACTCTATGCCAGGAGTTAGCCACATAATATGATAGGATTTTGCCACTTTATGCCAGGAGTTAGCCACATAATATGATAGGATTTTGCCACTCTATGCCAGGAGTTAGCCACATATTTTGATAGGATTTTGCCACTCTATGCCAGGAGTTAGCCACATAATATGCCAGGAGTTAGCCACATAATATGATAGGATTTTGCCACTCTATGCCAGGAGTTAGCCACATAATATGATAGGATTTTGCCACTCTATGCCAGGAGTTAGCCACATAATATGATAGGATTTTGCCAGTCTATGCCAGGAGTTAGCCACATAATATGCCAGGAGTTAGCCACAAAATATGATAGGATTTTGCCACATAATATGATAGGATTTTGCCACTCTATGCCAGGAGTTAGCCACATAATATGACAGGATTTTGCCACTCTATGCCAGGAGTTAGCCACATAATGTGATAGGATTTTGCCACATAATATGCCAGGAGTTAGCCACACAATATGATAGGATTTTGCCACTCTATGCCAGGAGTTAGCCACATAATATGATAGGATTTTGCCACTCTATGCCAGGAGTTAGCCACATAATATGATAGGTATTTTGCCACTCTATGCCAGGAGTTAGCCACATAATATGCCAGGAGTTAGCCACATAATATGATAGGATTTTGCCACTCTATGCCAGGAGTTAGCCACATAATATGATAGGATTTTGCCACATAATATGATAGGATTTTGCCACTCTATGCCAGGAGTTAGCCACATAATATGATAGGTATTTTGCCACTCTATGCCAGGAGTTAGCCACATAATATGATAGGATTTTGCCACTCTATGCCAGGAGTTAGCCACATAATATGATAGGATTTTGCCACTTTATGCCAGGAGTTAGCCACATAATATGATAGGATTTTGCCACTCTATGCCAGGAGTTAGCCACATATTTTGATAGGATTTTGCCACTCTATGCCAGGAGTTTGCCACATAATATGATAGGAGTTAGCCACATAATATGATAGGATTTTGCCACTCTATGCCAGGAGTTAGCCACATAATATGATAGGATTTTGCCACTCTATGCCAGGAGTTAGCCACATAATATGATAGGATTTTTCCACTCTATGCCAGGAGTTAGCCACATAATATGCCAGGAGTTAGCCACAAAATATGATAGGATTTTGCCACTCTATGCCAGGAGTTAGCCACATAATATGATAGGATTTTGCCACTCTATGCCAGGAGTTAGCCACATAATATGACAGGATTTTGCCACTCTATGCCAGGAGTTAGCCACATAATGTGATAGGATTTTGCCACATAATATGCCAGGAGTTAGCCACACAATATGATAGGATTTTGCCACTCTATGCCAGGAGTTAGCCACATAATATGATAGGATTTTGCCACTCTATGCCAGGAGTTAGCCACATAATATGATAGGTATTTTGCCACTCTATGCCAGGAGTTAGCCACATAATATGCCAGGAGTTAGCCACATAATATGATAGGATTTTGCCACTCTATGCCAGGAGTTAGCCACATAATATGATAGGATTTTGCCACTTTATGCCAGGAGTTAGCCACATAATATGATAGGATTTTGCCACTCTATGCCAGGAGTTAGCCACATAATATGATAGGATTTTGCCACTCTATGCCAGGAGTTAGCCACATAATATGCCAGGAGTTAGCCACATAATATGATAGGATTTTGCCACTCTATGCCAGGAGTTAGCCACATAATATGATAGGATTTTGCCACATAATATGATAGGATTTTGCCACTCTATGCCAGGAGTTAGCCACATAATATGACAGGATTTTGCCACTCTATGCCAGGAGTTAGCCACATAATGTGATAGGATTTTGCCACATAATATGCCAGGAGTTAGCCACACAATATGATAGGATTTTGCCACTCTATGCCAGGAGTTAGCCACATAATATGATAGGATTTTGCCACTCTATGCCAGGAGTTAGCCACATAATATGATAGGTATTTTGCCACTCTATGCCAGGAGTTAGCCACATAATATGCCAGGAGTTAGCCACATAATATGATAGGATTTTGCCACTCTATGCCAGGAGTTAGCCACATAATATGATAGGATTTTGCCACTTTATGCCAGGAGTTAGCCACATAATATGATAGGATTTTGCCACTCTATGCCAGGAGTTAGCCACATAATATGATAGGATTTTGCCACTCTATGCCAGGAGTTAGCCACATAATATGCCAGGAGTTAGCCACATAATATGATAGGATTTTGCCACTCTATGCCAGGAGTTAGCCACATAATATGATAGGATTTTGCCACATAATATGATAGGATTTTGCCACTCTATGCCAGGAGTTAGCCACATAATATGACAGGATTTTGCCACTCTATGCCAGGAGTTAGCCACATAATGTGATAGGATTTTGCCACATAATATGCCAGGAGTTAGCCACACAATATGATAGGATTTTGCCACTCTATGCCAGGAGTTAGCCACATAATATGATAGGATTTTGCCACTCTATGCCAGGAGTTAGCCACATAATATGATAGGATTTTGCCACTCTATGCCAGGAGTTAGCCACATAATATGATAGGATTTTGCCACTTTATGCCAGGAGTTAGCCACATAATATGATAGGATTTTGCCACTCTATGCCAGGAGTTAGCCACATATTTTGATAGGATTTTGCCACTCTATGCCAGGAGTTAGCCACATAATATGCCAGGAGTTAGCCACATAATATGATAGGATTTTGCCACTCTACGCCAGGAGTTAGCCACATAATATGATAGGATTTTGCCACAGAATATGATAGGATTTTGCCACTCTATGCCAGGAGTTAGCCACATATTTTGATAGGATTTTGCCACTCTATGCCAGGAGTTAGCCACATAATATGCCAGGAGTTAGCCACATAATATGATAGGATTTTGCCACTCTACGCCAGGAGTTAGCCACATAATATGATAGGATTTTGCCACAGAATATGATAGGATTTTGCCACTCTATGCCAGGAGTTAGCCACATAATATGATAGGATTTTGCCACTCTATGCCAGGAGTTAGCCACATAATATGACAGGATTTTGCCACTCTATGCCAGGAGTTAGCCACATAATATGCCAGGAGTTAGCCACATAATGTGATAGGATTTTGCCACATAATATGCCAGGAGTTAGCCACACAATATGATAGGATTTTGCCACTCTACACCAGGAGTTAGCCACATAATATGATAGGTATTTTGCCACTCTATGCGAGGAGTTAGCCACATAATATGATAGGATTTTGCCACTCTATGCCAGGAGTTAGCCACATAATATGATAGGATTTTGCCACTCTATGCCAGGAGTTAGCCACATAATATGATAGGATTTTGCCACTCTATACCAGGAGTTAGCCACATAATATGATAGGTATTTTGCCACTCTATGCCAGGAGTTAGCCACATAATATGATAGGATTTTGCCACTCTATGCCAGGAGTTAGCCACATAATATGATAGGATTTTGCCACTCTATGCCAGGAGTTAGCCACATAATATGATAGGATTTTGCCACTTTATGCCAGGAGTTAGCCACATAATATGATAGGATTTTGCCACTCTATGCCAGGAGTTAGCCACATATTTTGATAGGATTTTGCCACTCTATGCCAGGAGTTAGCCACATAATATGCCAGGAGTTAGCCACATAATATGATAGGATTTTGCCACTCTATGCCAGGAGTTAGCCACATAATATGATAGGATTTTGCCACTCTATGCCAGGAGTTAGCCACAAAATATGATAGGATTTTGCCAGTCTATGCCAGGAGTTAGCCACATAATATGCCAGGAGTTAGCCACAAAATATGATAGGATTTTGCCACTCTATGCCAGGAGTTAGCCACATAATATGATAGGATTTTGCCACATAATATGATAGGATTTTGCCACTCTATGCCAGGAGTTAGCCACATAATATGACAGGATTTTGCCACTCTATGCCAGGAGTTAGCCACATAATGTGATAGGATTTTGCCACATAATATGCCAGGAGTTAGCCACACAATATGATAGGATTTTGCCACTCTATGCCAGGAGTTAGCCACATAATATGATAGGATTTTGCCACTCTATGCCAGGAGTTAGCCACATAATATGATAGGTATTTTGCCACTCTATGCCAGGAGTTAGCCACATAATATGCCAGGAGTTAGCCACATAATATGATAGGATTTTGCCACTCTATGCCAGGAGTTAGCCACATAATATGATAGGATTTTGCCACATAATATGATAGGATTTTGCCACTCTATGCCAGGAGTTAGCCACATAATATGATAGGTATTTTGCCACTCTATGCCAGGAGTTAGCCACATAATATGATAGGATTTTGCCACTCTATGCCAGGAGTTAGCCACATAATATGATAGGATTTTGCCACTTTATGCCAGGAGTTAGCCACATAATATGATAGGATTTTGCCACTCTATGCCAGGAGTTAGCCACATATTTTGATAGGATTTTGCCACTCTATGCCAGGAGTTTGCCACATAATATGATAGGAGTTAGCCACATAATATGATAGGATTTTGCCACTCTATGCCAGGAGTTAGCCACATAATATGATAGGATTTTGCCACTCTATGCCAGGAGTTAGCCACATAATATGATAGGATTTTTCCACTCTATGCCAGGAGTTAGCCACATAATATGCCAGGAGTTAGCCACAAAATATGATAGGATTTTGCCACTCTATGCCAGGAGTTAGCCACATAATATGACAGGATTTTGCCACTCTATGCCAGGAGTTAGCCACATAATGTGATAGGATTTTGCCACATAATATGCCAGGAGTTAGCCACACAATATGATAGGATTTTGCCACTCTATGCCAGGAGTTAGCCACATAATATGATAGGATTTTGCCACTCTATGCCAGGAGTTAGCCACATAATATGATAGGTATTTTGCCACTCTATGCCAGGAGTTAGCCACATAATATGCCAGGAGTTAGCCACATAATATGATAGGATTTTGCCACTCTATGCCAGGAGTTAGCCACATAATATGATAGGATTTTGCCACATAATATGATAGGATTTTGCCACTCTATGCCAGGAGTTAGCCACATAATATGATAGGTATTTTGCCACTCTATGCCAGGAGTTAGCCACATAATATGATAGGATTTTGCCACTCTATGCCAGGAGTTAGCCACATAATATGATAGGATTTTGCCACATAATATGATAGGATTTTGCCACTCTATGCCAGGAGTTAGCCACATAATATGATAGGATTTTGCCACTCTATGCCAGGAGTTAGCCACATAATATGATAGGATTTTGCCACTCTATGCCAGGAGTTAGCCACATAATATGATACGATTTTGCCACTCTATGCCAGGAGTTAGCCACATAATATGATAGGATTTTGCCCCTCTATGCCAGGAGTTAGCCACATAATATGATAGGATTTTGCCACTCTATGCCAGGAGTTAGCCACATAATATGATATGATTTTGACACTCTATGCCAGGAGTTAGCCACATAATATGATAGGATTTTGCCACTCTATGCCAGGAGTTAGCCACATAATATGATAGGATTTTGCCTCTCTATGCCAGGAGTTAGCCACATAATATGCCAGGAGTTAGCCCCATAATATGATAGGATTTTGCCACTCTATGCCAGGAGTTAGCCACATAATATGATGGGATTTTGCCACATAATATGATAGGGTTTTGCCATTCTATGCCAGGAGTTAGCCACATAATATGATAGGATTTTGCCTCTCTATGCCAGGAGTTAGCCACATAATATGCCAGGAGTTAGCCCCATAATATGATAGGATTTTGCCACTCTATGCCAGGAGTTAGCCACATAATATGATAGGATTTTGCCACTCTATGCCAGGAGTTAGCCACATAATATGATAGGATTTTGCCTCTCTATGCCAGGAGTTAGCCACATAATATGCCAGGAGTTAGCCCCATAATATGATAGGATTTTGCCACTCTATGCCAGGAGTTAGCCACATAATATGATGGGATTTTGCCACATAATATGATAGGGTTTTGCCACTCTATGCCAGGAGTTAGCCACATAAAATGATAGGATTTTGCTACTCTATGCCAGAAGTTAGCCACATAATATGATAGGATTTTGCCACTCTATGCCAGGAGTTAGCCACATAATATGATAGGTATTTTGCCACTCTATGCCAGGAGTTAGCCACATAATATGCCAGGAGTTAGCCACATAATATGATAGGATTTTGCCACTCTATGCCAGGAGTTAGCCACATAATTTGATAGGATTTTGCCACATAATATGATAGGATTTTGCCACTCTATGCCAGGAGTTAGCCACATAATATGATAGGTATTTTGCCACTCTATGCCAGGAGTTAGCCACATAATATGATAGGATTTTGCCACTCTATGCCACGAGTTAGCCACATAATATGATAGGATTTTGCCACATAATATGATAGGATTTTGCCACATAATATGATAGGATTTTGCCACTCTATGCCAGGAGTTAGCCACATAATATGATAGGATTTTGCCACTCTATGCCAGGAGTTAGCCACATAATATGATAGGATTTTGCCACTCTATGCCAGGAGTTAGCCACATAATATGATAGGATTTTGCCACTCTATGCCAGGAGTTAGCCACATAATATGATAGGATTTTGCCCCTCTATGCCAGGAGTTAGCCACATAATATGATAGGATTTTGCCACTCTATGCCAGGAGTTAGCCACATAATATGATATGATTTTGCCACTCTATGCCAGGAGTTAGCCACATAATATGCCAGGAGTTAGCCCCATAATATGATAGGATTTTGCCACTCTATGCCAGGAGTTAGCCACATAATATGATGGGATTTTGCCACATAATATGATAGGGTTTTGCCACTCTATACCAGGAGTTAGCCACATAAAATGATAGGATTTTGCTACTCTATGCCAGAAGTTAGCCACATAATATGATAGGATTTTGCCACTCTATGCCAGGAGTTAGCCACATAATATGATAGGTATTTTGCCACTCTATGCCAGGAGTTAGCCACATAATATGCCAGGAGTTAGCCACATAATATGATAGGATTTTGCCACTCTATGCCAGGAGTTAGCCACATAATTTGATAGGATTTTGCCACATAATATGATAGGATTTTGCCACTCTATGCCAGGAGTTAGCCACATAATATGATAGGTATTTTGCCACTCTATGCCAGGAGTTAGCCACATAATATGATAGGATTTTGCCACTCTATGCCACGAGTTAGCCACATAATATGATAGGATTTTGCCACATAATATGATAGGATTTTGCCACATAATATGATAGGATTTTGCCACTCTATGCCAGGAGTTAGCCACATAATATGATAGGATTTTGCCACTCTATGCCAGGAGTTAGCCACATAATATGATAGGATTTTGCCACTCTATGCCAGGAGTTAGCCACATAATATGATAGGATTTTGCCACTCTATGCCAGGAGTTAGCCACATAATATGATAGGATTTTGCCCCTCTATGCCAGGAGTTAGCCACATAATATGATAGGATTTTGCCACTCTATGCCAGGAGTTAGCCACATAATATGATATGATTTTGCCACTCTATGCCAGGAGTTAGCCACATAATATGATAGGATTTTGCCACTCTATGCCAGGAGTTAGCCACATAATATGATAGGATTTTGCCTCTCTATGCCAGGAGTTAGCCACATAATATGCCAGGAGTTAGCCCCATAATATGATAGGATTTTGCCACTCTATGCCAGGAGTTAGCCACATAATATGATGGGATTTTGCCACATAATATGATAGGGTTTTGCCACTCTATGCCAGGAATTAGCCACATAATATGATAGGATTTTGCCTCTCTATGCCAGGAGTTAGCCACATAATATGATAGGATTTTGCCTCTCTATGCCAGGAGTTAGCCACATAATATGCCAGGAGTTAGCCCCATAATATGATAGGATTTTGCCACTCTATGCCAGGAGTTAGCCACATAATATGATGGGATTTTGCCACATAATATGATAGGGTTTTGCCACTCTATGCCAGGAGTTAGCCACATAAAATGATAGGATTTTGCCACTCTATGCCAGAAGTTAGCCACATAATATGATAGGATTTTGCCACTCTATGCCAGGAGTTAGCCACATAATATGATAGGATTTTGCCACTCTATGCCAGGAGTTAGCCACATAATATGATAGGATTTTGCCACTCTATGCCAGGAGTTAGCCACATAATATGATAGGATTTTGCCACTCTATGCCAGGAGTAAGCCACATAATATGCCAGGAGTTAGCCACTTGATATTACAGGATTTGCTAGTTTTTTCCCCCCTCCTCTCCCCTTCCCTAGCACTTACCTCCATGCTGCTCTCCGTTGTGTCCTCTCCGTTGTTTCCTCCGAGCAGTCTAACCTCCTGCACGGAGGAAGGAAGCTCTGATCGCTTTTTTTTTTCTTCTTAACTTTATTGAAGTCGCGCAACT
Source organism: Pelodytes ibericus (assembly GCA_036172795.1). NCBI lineage: Eukaryota > Metazoa > Chordata > Amphibia > Anura > Pelodytidae > Pelodytes > Pelodytes ibericus. The sequence goes on along the minus strand of CM069866.1, from coordinate 37,727,236 downwards.
TCAATAGAGTTAAGAAGGGAAAAAAAAAGTGCCCGGAACTTCCTTCCTCCTTGCAGGAGGTTAGACTGCACGGAGGAAACAACGGAGAGGACACAACAGAGAGCAGCATGGAGGTAAGTATTATATTTGCTCCATAAGACACACAGGCATTTCCCCCTCACTTTTGAGGAGGAAAAAAGTGCGTCTTATGGAGCGAAAAATACGAAAAAAAAAAAAATCTTCAAAAATTCGGACGGGGCCCCCTAGAATTCGGGGGCCCCTGGGCAATCGCCAAACAGCCCATGCGGAAAGACGGCACTGCTTAAAGCCCTAGGTTGATATAAATGTAAACACTTGAACAATCTAAGTGACATGGAAGTAGATGCTAGTTAAGAAGTCTTTAGTATGTCAACTGTGGTTTTTGGTTTATGCAAAACTTAAGATTTGTTTACTTAGATTTTTTTCTAATGTATAGGTAAACCACTTATTAGTGCTTGTGCACTGTAATAAAGATTGGAAGTTAGATAGGTTGAAATATATTGAGTACGGGAATGCAGCCCCCTGACCCTCTACTGGGATACTTAGGTATTGAAGGCTATAAACTAGTAGAGCTGGATTTGTGTTGTTTTATCTCTCCTCCCCCCCCCTTTTCTCTCACCATTCCTCCGTGGCATCCCTGCTCCCTGGTCCCCCACCCCTGGCTCATTCACCGGCCCTCAATTAGTTGGAATTGAAAATAATAGTAGATAAGAAATAATCAATTCCGACTGATGTATTTTAAGGTGTAATCATATCAATGCCAAAGGAGACGAGATCTAAGCTTTTTAGAGATATTAAAAGGGAAGGAGCAGATGTAATATATATCCAGGAGATGCATTTTAAAGAAAATTCCTGCCCAAAATTAAAGTGCAGAATCTTTTGTACATCATTTCCTGCAAATAACCCAGTTTCAAAGACCAAAGGGGTCGCTATATTGTTTGCGGATTCATTTCCCATACAAATTACAGAACACATCATAGACAAAGAAGGTAGATTTATTTTTTTGAAAGGTAATATAGTAGGCACTACCTATACACATGTAAATATTTACTTACCTAATAAGAAACAAGATCTTTGTATGGGTAGAATCTTAAAACAATTAGATGACTTTACAGAGGGAATTATGATATTTGGAGGGGATTTTAACAATCCATTTGAACCCAAATTGGATACATCAAGAGGTCTATCTTCAACGCCCATGTTATTTGGAAAGCAGGAAAACAGCTTATAGAGAGGGAGAGGATTGATCCATGGCAAATTAAACATGGCTCAGAGAGATTTTTCATTTCTATAATAGAATTGACTATCTGCTGGTCTTACACGCTCACTTAAGTCTAGTAATTAAAACAGAAATAGAGCTTAAAACATGGTCAGATCCCAACCCAATTACCATAACAATGAAATACAAGACCTCAGTTAAACGGGGATGGTGTTGGAGGTTGAATGAGATGCTCTTACAAGATAGATATGTAAGCAGAGAGATAGAAAATGGGATGAAAATATTCTTCCAGGAGAACTCTCCAGAATAAACTAGCCACGCGATGACATGGAAAACGCATAAATGCATGATCCGTGGTCAATTTATTAAATGGGGTGCAATTAGGGAAAAAAAAAATAAAGAGGGAGAGTTACTGAAATTGCTAGATCAAATAAGGGAAGGACTTAGAGAGAAGTTAAACCTCCTGATACAAACAAAAATCAAATGATCCTTTCTCTATACAAAGAAACTAATGAGTTCGGAAATAAAATTGGTAAAATATTGGAAAGGACCAAAGGTCAATCAATATATATCAAAAATTAATAATAAGAATGATCAGATTCAAAATGAATTCTCTAAAATTGCATAATACTTTAAGAAATACTATACAGGTTTATATACTATAACACCAAAAAACAGTCAAGAGATGGAAATGTGTAGGGAAAGGATCAATCAATACTCTGAGTAACAGAGGATAACGAATTTAATTACATAATATATTGAAGATTAGAGTCTCCTGTCTGTAATTTCCAAGTACACTGTATCTTGGTGTTATTGGATATAAGAATAATAAGTAATTTTTGCAACTGCTTACAACTGCTATACGATATAAAGTACGATATAAAGTAATGAGATATTTTATTTTAATAAGTGTAATTTTTGCAACATGGGAGTAATGTTTTAAAGAAAGAGAGTATATTTAAAAGAAGAAAAACTACCACAACTAGGGACATAGTCTTAAATTAGAGGGGCAACGATTTAAAAGTAAAACCAGGAAGTATTACTTTACTGAGAGGGTAGTGGATGTATGGAATAGCCTTCCAGCAGAAGTGGTAGAGGTAAACACAGTAAAGGATTTTAAGCATGCGTGGGATAGACACAAGGCTATCCTAGCTATAAGACCGGGAACAGGGGGACTAATAAAAGTACTCCAAAAAAAATTGCGCAGACTAGATGGACCAAACTGTTCTTATCTGCTGACACATTCTATGTTTCTATGTTTCTATGTTTCTAATAATGTGAAATTATAGTATATAGCAATAAGATGCAGAACTTTTAGTTTATGCTGAAAAGTATTGATCAGTGTTTTAAAGAAACTCCCTGCCAATCCAATATATGCTGCGGTAACTTGCATATACTGTAATTGTTTTTACTTTTTAGTATGACCAGAATTTTATTTACAGTGCTACTTACGTTGTTGGTGATATATGAATATAATATTCACACTAGAGGTAAGTTAGATTTCTAGCTAGAAAGCAATACATATTTAAATAGACAAAGAGATTACATCTGTACTCTAACACCTTTATATACAGTAAATACACACACAATGCTAAAAAGTTATTTTGTTGCGTTCTAATTTTTGTTATAATTAAGGCAAAGTACCCCATGTGATACATGTGAGAGAATACTGAGATGTTTAAAATTTTAGATACAAGACAAGTTCTTAATAAGATATGTGAGTATGTACGTACATCAGTGATTATTCAACAGAAAAGTTGCACTGTGGTGTTGCAGTTGTAGGAGTTAATGGTATAAATTCTGACAATTTTTGTTGTGTGTGAAGGAGAGCGAAAGCTACCCCAGAATCCCCCTTCTTTTCCCATTCTCTCTGGCAGTCTATTTGCAAACTAAGAGAATTGTGGCAGCGGCTGCAAAGTACTTTTTCTTTTTGTGATGGGAGAGGGAGAACAGGCCAGAATTCCAGAATTAGTGTTAAGAAGTTATCTATGTTTTATGTGCTATGGTTATATAGTTAATCATGATAGTATATATCCTAATGGTTGTGAACGGTCAGTTGTGAACTTCTTTATAAAATATTTATTTAGACAGTTTGTGCCTGTTAGCCTTTACTGATGTTGTTCCAGTGTTTACTGATTAGGGTCAGCAAATATAGATTATTACTGATGCAGTTGCAGTAAGAGGTCTTAATCACTAATGAAGTGCTAGTAATTGTTAACAGTTAGGGATTATTATAAGTTATACATTACACTCACCATGCTCAGGAGAATTATAAAAAGAATAATAATATTTTTATTAACAAAAGAGTAGTCCAGCTATTTTGGGACACAAGCTAGGAGTCATAATATTTTTAATTATATTTTTAATGTAGAACAAATACACGTTTAGTGAAACATTGTATGTTACTAACTGGAATATTTTTGATTTTTTTTTTCATATAGATTAACCCATTCCCACTTGTTCTATGCCGTCCTATTTTTTTGTGCCAGAGGCTAGTAGGACGGCATAGAACGTCCTGCATTAAACAGCTCATCGCGGCCCCCTCGGAGACTTGCAGCAGGGTTCCCACTGTCATGTGAGGCCATTTTGTTCCCACTGTCATGTGAGGTCTCTTTCGGTTTATAGACTTTCGGATTACAGAAAGCCCATTGCATTTCATGCAGTCTATAAAACTAAAGTCTATAAACTGAAAGAAATTCGGTTTATAGACTTTCGGTTTACAGAAAGCCCCTAGCATTACATACATATAAATCTTTCGGTTTATAGACTTTCAGTTTATGGAATACATGTAATGCTAGACTTTCGGTTTACAGAAAGCCCCTAGCATTACATACATATAAATCTTTCGGTTTATAGACTTTCAGTTTATGGAATACATGTAATGCTATTGGTATTCTATAAACCGAAAGTCTATAAACCGAAAGAGATTCGGTTTATAGAAAGCCAATAGCATTACATGTATTTCATAAACCGAAAGTCTATAAACCGACTCTCTTTCGGTTTATAGACTTTCGGTTTATGGAACGCATGTAATGCTATGAATGAATGAACGAATGGTTAATAAATGAAAATCATTCGTCCATTCGTGGTATTGGCTTTCTATAAACTGAAATAGAGTCGGTTTATAGAATACCAATAGCATTACATGCATTCCATAAACCGAAAGTCGGTCATTATGTCGGTTTATGGAATGTATGTAATGCTATTGGTATTCTATGAACCAACTCTATTTCAGTTTATAGAAAGCACGAATGGATGAATGATTTTTGTTTATTAACCTTTCGTTCATTCGGCTTTCGTTAGTTTAGCATTTTCGTTATTCGTTTTTCGGACAAATGGACGAAAATGCATTAGTCTGAAAACGAATGCACATGTCTACTATATATAAGCTGGAGTCACCGCAAATCACATGAGCTATTCTTAGTGTAGGGAGAGGATGCTGCAGCTGTGAGGGACAGATTAAAAAACACACCTACAAGTAATGTACAACTCTTTTTAGTGTCTATGCTTATCTCCACCCACAGTGTCTCCACATCAGTTCCAGTTTCATCATGCACACCTTCTTTAATACTGGGTTTTAATTTAGGATTTACATATAGATAAATCCCTCCCCCTTTTCTATTTACTTTGTCATTTCTAAAAAGTGAATAGCCTTGTAAATTAACTGATCAGTTATGGGTCTCATCCCGCCACGTTTCTGTGATTCCGTTTAAATCATACTGTCCAACTCACCCATTTTGTTTGTCATGATTCTTGCATTTGCTAAAAGACATTTAAGATTACTACCCATTTTCTGTTTAGTTGACAAACACTTAATGCCCGCAGGTTTAATTGTATGTACCTCCCTATGAGCTATGTTAATCCCCCTACTGCTTTCCTCCTCCTTTCCCATAGCTAGACCCACCTTCCTATCTACTCTAGCTACCATTGCTTCATTTTGAACTTGTCCCTCCCCCCCAGAGCCTAGTCTAAAAGCTCATCTAAGTTTATTACACTGTAAAAAAGGCTCTTTTAAGTACTATTAACCCCTTGCTTGCTGTAGATCACTGCCTAGGCAGTGATCTGGCACAAATGCAGTGATCTTGCTGCAGAATAATTTTTTAAATATTTTTTGTTACACCAGCTTTTAATTATGACGGCTACGGGATTACGTTTAACGTAAACAATTTTTTTAGCGCTCTGAGCGCATTGCCACCGATCAGTGGCAAAGGCGGTTTGGTGATTGCTCAGATGGCCATCACCATTTGGCTGGTCAGATCAGTATTTGTAAATATTGATCTGACCTGTGTAGCTCTGCCTCCCTTTCCTCACTTGAGTTTTAGTGAGGGAGAGAGACAGAGCTGTATAATGTAAGTTTTTAATTATGATATAGTTAATAATATTGAGACCCAAGGGCTTTTATAAAACCCATTTCCAGTGTTTAACCCCTTCCCTGCCATTGATCGCTGTGTACGCAATGGTCTTACACAGCAGCACATTTTTGGCTGTCTGTGCATTTTTTAGGGTTTAATTTGTTTTACTGTAATTTATTATAGTATATCAAAGGCTCTTTTAAGAGCTATTAACCCCTTGCTTGCTGTAGATCTTTGACTAAGCAGTGATCTGACACACATGCAGCGATCTGGCCGCAGAAGGATTTTTTTTGCTATCTGCATTTTTTTTACACTCACTAGGGGTTAATTATACCCACTAGGGGATTACATGTATTTTTGTTTTAAGCTGTCTGAGTGCATGTATAGTGATCAGTAACAGCTGATTAGTGTCAAAGGCGGTTTGGTGATTGCTTATGTGAGCATCACCATTCATCTGGTCAGATCAATATTGGTAAATATTTTTTTTTTCTTTATTGCAAAGATATCAAAAATTACATATATTCAGTGAATCTAGGATTAAAGTGCAAAATACATGATAAGGTGCAGAAAACATTTCACTACAAGTTAGAATTGCATCCAATTACAATCCTTCTTACTCAATTTAGGTAGGTGGATACTATTTAGTTTAATCAGAATAATTTTATCTATTCCCCAACCGGTTTTGTCTATTCCCGTGGTCACATGGTTGTACGCAGATGAGTAATTTACAGTTAAGTTGTAGTATTATTAAGGTCGTATACATGTCTACTACCATGGTTACGAAGAACGCCACATTAAGAAAATGTGGTGTCCCATTACAGGATTTGGAAAATGCATACAATGGATTTTTAAATATAGAAAAGAGAGAAAAGGAGAGTAAGGTGCAAGTAGTGCAATGTTTCTCCCAATCATACATACATCCAACCTTAAAATTCATGACATAGATCCCCAACATACATACACACATACAGCTGCTATCAGTATATTCATTGGTTAAGGAAATGTTGTAGGTCCAGCCAAGAATCAGTCCGTGGACATGGCATTGGAGGGCGGGAGGATTCCCATAGGGGGAGTTTAGTCTGACAAATTGTTTATGGAAGACCATATATCTTGGTATTTCTCCTCTGATTTGAAGAGGGGCTTTTCTATTTGATTTGATATCTGATTTGGGTAGTTATCTCCTGCCATCTGGGGGGGTCGGGTCTTCTCCAGTGTCAGGCTATGCAGATATTAGCTGCAGAGTGTATATGGATAGTGATATTTTTGGGGGATTTAGTCATGCTTGGGCAGTCCAACAGAAAGAGAAAAAGAGGGGCAGTAAAAGGTCCTTGGAAACCACATGTTTCCTTCAGGAGAAGATGTGAGCTATTTTTTATCTCCCTCAGTTTCCTGCATTCCCACCATATGTGGTTCATGGTTCCCAAAGATCCCCCACACCTCCAGCACAAATTTGAAGTGTTGGACAGGAATCTGTGGAGACGTTCGGGAACCATGTACCACTTGTATAGAATTTTGTAGTAGACTGCAGTGTGTCAGTGGACTACACTCCTGTTGAGTTCCACTGCTTCATACCACTGTTCTTCCAAGTAGGATTTTTGGAGATCTCTTTCCCATTTAGTAATGGAAATAGAGAGTGGAAGGTTCTGACCCTGATCCATATGTGCTGATAATTTTGATATTAGATTTAATTTATGTTGAGCTACAATAAATTCATCTAGAGTATCTTGCGGAGCCAATATATTCTTTTTAAGGTAATTCCACACTCTAATGAATGTAAAAATCTCTGACTCGGGGAGGGCAAATTTTTCCTTGGCCATTAGGAATGTAATAGGTCCGTTATTGTTCATTAGATCCGATACATGGACTATGCCCTTGTTTTTCCAAACCATGAAGTTTAGATCTGGTATGTAAAATTTAAGGGTATCAATTGGGGCTGTTGTTTTGAGGGGGATGGTTGTCCCAATACTGATTCTAATTTTATCTATGTTGTTATATATGACTCTTATTATTGGTGAATTTATTTCTAATTTGTTAAATTGCGGTGCGGCGACCCAGTATAGATAGAAAGGGTTCATATTTAAGGTTTGGGTTTCCTCAAGCTGCATCCATCTCGGGTTAATTTCCTTTTTGCTTTCCCATTCCAATGCATGTACTAACATAGATATCTTGTGTAGTATATATAGATCTGGGAGCCCTAGGCCTGCGTAGTTGGTACTTCTCATAAGATCAGCTCTGGTTATTCTAGGTTTTTTGCCCTGCCATACATAAGCTAAAAAGATTTGAGTAATTTATTCCAGTATTCGTCTAGGGACCCGAAGTGGGATTACCCTAAACAAGTACTTGACTTTTGGGACCACATATGCCCTAAGAGCATTAATTCTGCCTATCCAAGATAATTCTATTCCCCTCCATTTTTCTAATTTAGTTTTTAGTTCCCTTATTAAGTGTTGATAATTTATGTTCACCAGGGATTCCAGATTAAGGTTGACTTTTGTGCCTAGGTAATCTATAGCGGAATTTGAGCAGTCAAGTTGGTATGAGAAATCTAGTTGTACAGTTTGTTCTGACATGAGAAAAGCGGTAATTACCTAAGTCTTGGCAAAATTAATTTTGCAGTTTGAGTAGTCTCCATATTCTTTATTTATATATAATGCAGTCGAAATAGAGGTTAGTGGTGATGAGAGTGTCAGTAATACGTTATCCGCATATAGTACTATTTTATGTTCTTGTGATCTTATTTTAATGCCCTGTACTAATTGTGAGTACCTTATAGCCGCTGTCAGGGGTTCAATTGATAAGGCATACAACATTGGGGCCAATGGGCAGCCTTGTCTGGTGCCGTTGTGGATCGCTAAGGTTCTAATTTTAAAGAAGGGCCCATGACATAGGCTTGAGGAAAATGGTAGAGAGACATAACTAAATGTTTAAAAGATCCTTGAAGGCCAAATGCTTCCAAGATTTCTGTTAGGAAGGACCAGCTCACCCGAACAAAAGCATCTAGTGCTGTAACATCTCCGGTGGGAACAGATTACCTTCCCTCATATAGTTAAATAACTTTAGAAGTATCGGAGAGATCCACGGTTCCAGCGTTTGGTAGAATAAAGCAGTAATGCCGTCTGGGCCCGGGGATTTCCCCTATTTCAGGTCATGGATTGCTTTCCTAAGTTCGGTCAGGGTAAAAGGTTGGTTCAGGTTATAGATATCCTCTTCTGTAATTTTCGGGAGATTGAGGTTTTGCAGGTACTTTCTGATCTGAGCAGGTGTCCTAGAACGATTACCTATATTGTACAGTGAACTATAGTACTCTTTGAAGACCGCACTTATTTGGGCAGGGTCTCATTGTTTACAGTTAGTTTGGTTATTCTTTTTTGTTCTGATCTAATTTTTTATCTTTTTGTGAGAGTTCTATTAATGCTGTATTAGAGTAGTACGATTTTTGCATGTTATATAATACTGCCCTGCTATAGTTTAAGTCCAATTTTTCTCTAATTTCCCGTTGAATGGATACAACTTGTTGAGCCAGTGCCTGAGTAGGTCCAATTTTATTAAGGGTTGTCTTTTGTGCTAATTCTATGTGCAGTTCCGCTAGGGTTTTGCCTCTCTGTTTTTTTAGGTAAGACTCTGAGCTGATCAAATAGCCTCTTACTGCACATTTCAGTGTGCACCACAAGGTAGTCGGGGAGACCGTGTTTTTGTCGTTAATCTCCAAGAATTGTTCAACCTGGGATTGGAGGTCTTTCCTTCGATCCTCCGATCCTAGGTTAAATTCATTTATCCTCCATCCACGTCCCAAGGACTGAGCAGTGGTGTCATCGATCTCCAAGAATACTGGGGCGTGATCTGACCAAGTGATGTCTCCTATTTTTGAAGTTCGGCATCTCCCCAGATAGGGACCCTTCACGTAGAATGCGTCTATTCTAGAATATGACATATGAGGTACTGCATAATAAGAAAAGTCTCTTTCTTTTGGGTGGTGTAGACTCCAGGCATCATAACGTTCATTACTATATAGCCATTTAGTTAATTTTGATGCCAAAATCTTGGTTCTGGCATCTGAATTTTTACCCTTAGTTAGACTTTTGTCCATTGATGGATCGGGGACACAGTTCATATCTTCCGCTATTATTACCATACCTCTTGATATTGTGTCTAGTCTTTTCCCTAAGGTATTCAGGAAGCCAACTGGAGACTCATTAGGGGCATAGATATTTACCAATGTATATAAGAAATTATTTAATTTACAGACCAGAATGAGGGATTTGCCGGTGGAATCCGCTTCGTGATATATATATTCAAATTTGATGGAACTTGAAATAAAAGTGGCTACCCCTCTTTTCTTGGTTTGGCTAGAAGTATATATTTCAGGAAATTTAAGTACCCCTTTTGGTCCCAGTGTGTCTCCTGGATAAACCCAACCTGTATATTATTTTTATTTAGCATGTCGTAGAGATAGGCACGTTTGTGGGGAGATTTCAGGCCCTTAACATTAATGGTAGCGAGTTTAATTTTCATGACTGAATTCTAGTCCCCTTGTCCCCCGCCCCCCCAGCCCTGCCCCGTGGGCATCGTGGCCCGTGCCCAACACCCCCCTCCTTAATGAGTTAATTCATACATCCATACATTCCTTCAATCCGGTGAACTAGTCACATGAAAAATAAACTCTGACTCACTATAAAAGGGAAGGAGCAATCCAAGTGAGGGGAGGGAGCGCAGAGGGGAGGGAGCCACCCTTATAGTTGTCTGACGGTTTTGTTTACGTCAATCAGTCCGCCAATTCACTCATTCATCATTTACCTTTCCATATTGTCTGCCCCACTGGCATTGGGCACTGTTGCCAAGTTTGTTATCTACAATTATTCCTAAATCCTTTTGAATTAGTAGTTTTTCCCAGGGAAAAACCATTTAAAGTATATGTTGCTGTGTTATTATTTTTCCCATAATGCATAAATTTACATTTGTCTATATTGAACCTCATTTGCCACTTTACTGCCCAATCCCCCACTCTGTCCAAATCTTCCTGCAAAGAAAAAACATCAAGATTAGTCTTTATTGCCTTACCTAATTTAGTGTCGTCCGCAAACACGTAGACATGGCTCTCAGCACAATGTGGCAGATCATTAATAAACAAATGAAAAAGAAGAGGGCCCAAAACAGACCCCTGAGGTACTCTGCTCAATACCCTTGTCCAATTTGAGGATTTTCCATTTACAACAACCCTTTGTGTTCTATCTTTTAGCCAATTTTCAATCCAAATACATACATTTGCCCCCAAACCTATTTCTCTCAATTTGTAGAGTAACCTTTTGCGAGGAACTGTATCAAATGCTTTCGCAAAATCCAAATAGATCACATCAACTGCCACACCTAGATCTATATTTTTACTGACTTCTTCATAGAATGTTATTAAGTTTGTTTGACAAGACCTGTCTTTCACAAAACCATGTTGACTTTTACTAATTATATTCTTGTTCAAGCTGTATTCTTGAGTGTATACCTTTAGCAACCCTTCAAATATTTTCCCTACTACAGATGTCAAGCTCAATGGCCTATAATTACCTGGCAGAGATTTTGATCTCTTTTTAAATATTGGAATGACATCCGCCTTTCGCCAGTCTGTTGGCACTGTACCTGAACTGAAAGAATCCCTAAAGATCATAAATATTGGTCTGCCCAGAATTATGCTTAACTCTCTAAGTTCCCTTGGGTGTATACCATCTGGCCCTGGGGCCTTGTCTATCTTAACAGAGTTTAATTGCTTAAGCACTTTTTCCTGTGTCAGCCAATCCCATGTTTGCGGCGAATGTCCCATAACTTCCTGTAGCAGGGGCTCGTCCATCTGCTCTTCCTTAGTATAAACAGAAGAAAAAAAAGTATTTAAAATTTCTGCTTTCTCTCTGTCCTCACTTACTAAATTTTCCGTTTGGGATAACAAGGGCCCAACGTTTTCCCTCTTTAGCTTTTTTCCATTTATATATTTATAAAACATTTTGGGGTTCGTTTTACTCTCCTTGGCAACCCTTTTCTCATTTTCCAATTTAGCCATCCTAATTGCCTTTTTGCAGGATTTGTTGGCCTCTTTGTACTCTATAAATGATAATGCTGATCCCGTGTTTTTATAATGTTTGAATGCCATTTTCTTGTTTTGTATTTCCTGTTTCACGTTACCGGTAAGCCACATTGGTTTTGATTTGTGTCTTTTGCATTTGTTTACCAAAGGTATATATTGGGATGTTTACTTTTGTAATGTGTGTTTAAATGAATTCCACTTGTCTTCTGTGTTTAGTCCAGAAAACAATCGTTCCCAGTCTAAATGTTCAATCAATGCCCTTAGTCCATCAAAGTTAGCCCTTCTAAAATTAAGTGTTTTGGTGGCATAGTTATCAATTTGCTTTTTTGCATTAATCTCAAATGAGACCATTTTATGGTCACTATTCCCCAGGTGTTCTCTTATTTGGATGTTTGAGATACGCTCCGCATTGTTTGTTATTACCAAATCCAGACAGGCATCCATTCTAGTTGGGGTGTCTACTAATTGTGCCATAAATGTGTTATTAAGCAGGTTCAGAAACTTGCTGACCCTAGCTGAACTAGTTGTGCCACACTTCCAATCTTTATCTGGGTAAGTACAATCTCCCATGATTAGAACTTCATTCATATTTGCAGCATTTTCAATTTGTAATAAAAGCTGATCTTCTCCATCAATGCTAATATTTGGTGGCTTGTAGCATACACCTACAAGTAATGTGCGATTCTTTTTAGTGTCTATGCTATCTCCACCCACAGTGTCTCCACATCAGTTCCAGTTACATCATGCACACCTTCTTTAATACTGGGCTTTAATTTAGGATTTACATACAGACAACTCCCTCCCCCTTTTCTATTTACTCTGTCCTTTCTAAAAAGTGAGTAGCCTTGTAAATTAACTGACCAGTCGTGGGTCTCATCCCACCACGTTTCTGTGATTCCGATTAAATCATACTGTTCAGCACTTACCAGTATCTCCAGCTCACCCATTTTGTTTGTCAAGCTTCTTGCATTTGCTAAAAGACATTTAAGATTACTACCCATTTTCTGTTTAGTTGACAAACACTTAATGTGTGCAGGTTTAATTATATGGACCTCCCTTTGGTCTATGTTAACCCCACCAGTGCTTTCCTCCTCCTCTCCCACCGTAAGGTGACGGAAGAAGGAACCGTTCTGGATAAAAGTCTTTACTGGTTTATGTCCCTAGGTTTAAAAGTTTCTCTCTTGCTTCCTTTGGGTATTTGTAGTGGTAAGGTTTTCCGTTGAGTGTAAATATTAGAGCCGTTGGAAATCCCCATCTGTAGGGAATTCCTTTTTCTCTAAGTAAACCTCTTCATGGAAGATCCTTCTGTTGTATCGCTAAAAGGCCGAAAGGTTGGCAAAAAGTAAAAAGCCTTGAAATTTTCCAGAAGGTGGTCTCTCCCGGGCCTTTCGCATTAATAAGTCCTTGATGTAGGCAGTGGCGGCTCTAGACTTTGTGAGGCCTTAGGCGAAAGTCGAACATGAGGCCCTCACGGACACACATTATTTAATAAAATATATGCAAGTGATAATAAAAATGAACTGTAGAAATAGCATATTTCAAGATCAGACTCAAATCCCAGCTTCTAGAAATGAACAGCTCCTAGAATTTTATTTGTCTCATAATTATTCTACAAACATCTATAAACATTTGGTATAGATAAAATTGTGTGCGGCTGACTAACTCACATTGTTATTGCTGTGTCCTAAATGTGAACACTAACACATATCACACAGTCATTCATAGACACACTCAGTGAGCACACACTGACTCACAGACACACTCAGTCAGCACACAATCACACTCAGCCAGCACACACTCACAGATACACTCAGCCAGCACACACTGACTCACAGACACACTCAGAAAGCACACAATCACACACTAAGAGAAACACTCAGCCAGAAGGAAAGGTGCTCAATGTTGAAAGTGGTCTCACAGACCACGTTGTGCTAGAAGATTGGCACTTTGTTCTTCCTCACAGCACCGGATGCACTGTGATTTAGCCATTCAAAATGCCAGAATTTTGCCACTCAATATGCCAGGATTTAGCCATTTAATATGCCAGGATTAAGCCATTCAATATGCCAGGATTTTGCTCCTCAATATGCCAGGATTGTGCCACTCAATCTGCCAGGATTTTGCCCCTCAATATGCCAGGATTTTTACACTCTATGCCAGGATTGTGCCCCACAATTTGCCAGGATTGTGCCCCACAATTTGCCAGGATTTTGCCACTCTATGCCAGGATCTTGCCCCTCATTATGCCAGAATTTTGCCCCTCATTATGCCAGAATTTTGCCCCTCACAATGCCAGAATTTTGCCTCTCAATATGCCAGGATATTGCCCCTCATAATGCCACTATTTTGCCCCTCACAATGCCAGGATTTAGCCTCTCACTATGCCAGGATTTTGCCACTGTATGCCAGGATATTGCCCCTCATAATGCCACTATTTTGCCCCTCACAATGCCAGGATTTAGTCTCTCACTATGCCAGGATTTTGCCACTCTGTGCCAGGATATTGCCTCTCACTATGCCAGGATTTTGCCCCTCACCTCATTATGCCAGGATTTTGCCCCACACTGTGCCAATATTTAGCCCCTCATTATGCCAGTCTTTGCTCGTTTGTACCACCCTCCTCCCCCCTTCCCTAGTACTTACCTTCATGCTGCTCTCCGTTGTTTCCTCCGTGCATCTTCCCTCCTGCACGGAGGAAGGAAGTTCCGGTCGCGTTTTTTTTTTTTTTTTAAACTTTATTGAAGCTGCCCGGGTTCAATAAAGTTTTTTAAAAAAAAAAAACGCGATCGGAACTTCCTTCCTCCTTGCAGGAGAGAAGATGCACGGAGGAAACGTCCCAGGTTAGTGTAACAGGGAGCTTAACGGCAGCGTTAAGCTCCCTGATACATCAAAGGTAATAAGGTGAGTTAGGCAGCCGCGAGGCCCCCGTGAGTGCGAGGCCTTAGGCGGCTGCCTAACTCGCCTAATTAGAGAGCCGCCTCTGGATGTAGGTGTTCTGAAAACATAATATTACATCTCTTGGTTTGTCCTGGAGTTTGGGGTCTCTTGGCTTAAACAGTCTGTGAATCCTCTCAAATGGGAAGCTGCCAGCTGTGCTCTGCTCCATGTATTGGACTAGGAATTCCAGGCAGTATCCATATAATTGATCGGAGCGAATTTCATCTGGAATATTTCTGATTTTAAGGTTTCTGCTTATGGAGCGATCTTCTAGTTCAGTTAGTTTCACTTCCATATTTTGTATTTCTATTTTTAAATTGCCGTTTTGTTCTTTCAGGGTCTGGATATCGTCCTTTATTATTTTGATCTGTTTGCCTTGAGCCGTCATTGTTGAATGCATTGAGGTAATCTCTGTTTTAATTCTTGCATCATGTTAGATTTAATGTCAGAACTCAATTTTTGGAAAAGGTTGTCTAAGGCCTGATTTAGATTTTCTTGTGTTATGCTTGTTGGAATTTCTTCCCCAGAAGTGTCCGATATTGACTTCCTTGGGGAGGATGTATGTTCTTGGTTTTTAGCTGATAGGCTTGCCCGAGGAGAAAAATTCAGATTTATTGATTTTGAGGGCTTTCCTTTCTCTTAATCCGATGTTTCCCTTTTGGGAGCCATTTTTGAATTTAAGACTCAGTACCTTCGCGAGTTAAGGGCAAAGTAGAGTATCAGTCTGTGATCAGTCTGTAATCATTCTCTCCTATTGTGCTCTTAAGGTGCAAATGGTTCTTCAAATGAGAGTACAGGGAATGATTAAGTAACGATCCGAGTTCGTTCAGGCTATGTTGTCCTGATATGGGTAACTGTCCCAACGAGAGTCTTATACGAGGTTGGATATGAATCAATTCTCCTTCTGTCCAATTGTATTCTCCTCAGTAGGATGATTAGACAAGGTTTGCTTGTATATTTGCAAAATAAGATATCTCCGCTAGAGGTATACTCTCTATAGAGAGGTCTTAAGCAGACTTGGTGTTATTGTATGCAGAGGACTAATGTTATATCCACAGTTTACTATTAGCTATGCCTCTGGTTACCTCAGAGATGGAGGTCAGGAGATAATTAGTTCAGTCTGTTCCCCTTTAAGGGGCAAATTTGACCGAATGAGAATGTTTTATTTCATTAATGGGAGTATATACAATTTACACAGTATATCGCAATGCATGCCAAAGAAGAAATAAAAGAAAAAGAAAAAAAAGAGGATCCCTAGAACCCAACATAGGTAACTGGTCGTGGCACCACGAGACTCAGTGTCTATGAGAGAGACGAGGATTCCCTGCTTGAGGATATTGGGAATATAGTCTTCAGAAAGGTGTCCAAGGTGGCAAATATCCAGGGTCTTAAGAGACTTCAGCCCACAATGGTAATTTTGCACAGGTGTGAGTAGCGCCTTGGCATTTTTTTTTACATTCGCTAGGGGTTAATTATACCCACTAGGGGATTACATGTATTTTTGTTTTAAGCTGTATGAGCGCATGTATAGTGATCAGTAACAGCTGATCAGTGGCAAAGGCGGTTTGGTGATTGCTTATGTGAGCATCACCATTCACCTGGTCAGATCAATATTGGTAAATATTCTTCTAACCCCATATTGAGGTTTAGTGAGGGAGAGAGACAGATCGGTATAATGTAAGTTTTTAATTGTAATATATTTTATAAAATGTTACAAAATTGTGAGACCCAAGGGCTTTTATAAAGCCATACCCTTTGTATAGTGTACCCTGTGTATTAACCCCTTCCCTTATGGGCCCTAGCTTATTATTACATGCATGAAACGCATCAAGCATTAGCATTTAGCCCTCTACCTTGTCGCTTCACTTTTTCACTGTTCTATATATTAGATGTGCTGCTTTTACTACGTTGGATTACAATAAAGCATTTTATTTTTTTATGGAATCTCCTATGGTGTATGTTTGAAGTTTCTTCTCCTGGGAATCCTTAACCCCTTCCCTGCCACTGATCACTGTACAGCAGCACATTTTTATTTGCCTGTACATTTTTAGTGGTTAATTTTTTTTGTACAGTACTATAAAGGCTCTTATAAGAGCAATTCACCCCTTCCTTGCTCTCCATGTAAAAATTCCAAGTTGGAAAACCAAAAAGCACACCTCTCAAATGTTGCCCTTTAACCCCCAGAAAGCTTACAAACCTATGCATGGGTGGTACCCCTGTACTCAGGAGATGTTGGTGAACACATATTGGGGTTTTATTTGGCAGTGACACATACCAAAATCTGTGAATTCATGTCTGAAAACAAACACAAAAAAATTATTACCACAAATTTTGACAACGGCTGGTGGTAGAATTAGTGCATGGGTACATGCAACAGTATAGAAGGATAGAAACAGTATCTGATAACACTGCTGAGATGATATACATGGATAAGAAATTTACAGTCCAGATTCATGGGCACCAGAACAGATTCAAAATTATGTCACAGAAATGTGTCCAAGGGCACTAGCACAACAGCATAAATGAGGAGGCAGGCAAAAAACAATATCGGGAAACAAACACTAGGAGAGACGGAATAGAATCACCAACTACCATTAGGTGCTTTCAGTTACCTTTTAAACTTTTGCTGCAGTCGAGGCGAGAGGTCAGACAGCACACAGTGTTTCATGCATAGTCTGGTGGCGCGCACGCATCACCGTCTCTATGGAGCTCTGGACAGCACAGCTGCTTACTGCAGCTATAGATCTCCTGGCAGTTATGTTTTCCTTGGTGGTCAGCGGATATTCATTTGAGGCACTTTGTTGTGGTGCCTGACACTTAATTAGTTCTATTCTTCCATATAGTTGTCTTATAAACCCAATTGGGGTTTCATTGGGAGCATATAAATTGACACGGGTGTAGATAATGTTTTACAAATAAGAATCAGATAATGACCATTAGTATCTTCCTCGCCATATATTTCCACTCCTCTATTTCTTATTTCCTCTCATGTTTGACCAGTATACTATAGGGTATCTGGAGAATCTCCACAAGGGCTCACTATCTGGGCTCATTTCCCAATGAGACTCCTGAATAAATCCAACATCAATCTAATTATTTAATAATAATTCATAAAGATGAGGTTTTTTTTGTGAGGAATTTAATTAAATTGATGTAGGCATATGGGTCTATGCATATGTGTATTGGTATGTATGTATGTGTATATGTATGGATATATGGTTGTGTATGTATATTTGTGTACTCATGTGTATACCTGCATGTAGGTATGTGGGTATATAGATCTATGTGTGAATAGGATTCCTTTGAGTATCTGTTATTATTGGATGATAATCGCCCCGGGATAAATCCCACTTGATTTTGGTGGACTAATGATGTTATGATTTGTTTTAATCTGTTGGCTAGAACTCCTGCATAGATCTTAGTGTCTACATTCAATAGAGAAACTGGTCTATAATTATGAACCTGATGGGTCTTTTCCTGGTTTTTTGATTAGCACTGTGTTTGCTTTGAGCATTTCTTCTGGCGCCTTTGCTTCCTGCACTATTAGATTAAATGCTTTAGTCAGATCTTATATGCCTTTTAAGAAGTTAATTGTTCTCCTGTTGGTCTCGACAAGTTTAACGTGTCTAGGTATGCCTTGATCTTATCTGGTAGGTTGTATAATTCCGCATAAAAAGTTTTGAAAGTTTCAGTGATCTTTTCGGGTGTTTATACTAATTTACCTTCCTTATAAATTTTCGCTATGATTTTTTTCTGTTTTTCTTTTTTTAGTTTATTTGTCGGTCTGCTTTATTCCATTTGTAATAATATTTAAACAACACACAATCAATAAAATATATAAAAACCTGTAATATAATCTCTTTCTCTACTTTATCAATCTCGGCTGTCATTTCTTTTGTTGATCTTTCTTTATTATGTTTATTTAATGAATCTAGTTTTATATTCAGCTCTGCAAGACTTAATGTCTTATTATTATTTTTTTCTTGAGAACCTATTTTTATCAGTTGTCCCCTGATCACACTTTTATATGCACACCAGGTTGTTATTGCATTAACTTCTTGTAGCGAACAAGAAGTTAATGCAATAACAACCTGGTGTGCAGGGTTTAAAAAAAATTGAGTGACTTCAACAATGTGCTCACAATTTTGTCCCCTACTTAGCAAAGAATCATTCAGTCTCCATTCTGAATTTACTGCATTAAAATCATCCCTAACTTCCATGGTGTCCGCATTGTGGTCAGACCATATATACTTTTTTCTTTCAATTTTTTTCACTTTTAGTAACATCTCCCTGTTTATCAATATGTAGTCCAACCTAGAATAGGAGAGTGAATCCGAGACAAAAAAGTAAAATCCCTCTCCTCCGGGTGAAAAATGTGTCTAATAACACATATGTGTGTATATATAAATGAAGCAAACATAAAAAAAACTATCAAAAGCAATAAGCAAAATTGTATATGTGTGTCAAAAACTCAGTTAGACATATGTGACTAATAAGCAAAAACTGAAAATGTGAATATGAAAGAATATCTGTGAATATAAAAGAGAGAGAGAAAAAAAAGTGTATTTGTGTACAAAAAACCTCTGTGTGTGTGTATGGGTAAAACGATATGCAGAGCAGAAAGTGTTAATATGTGAGTGTGGGAGAGGACACAAATATATTGTGTATGTGTGTGTAAAGATCTCTGTGTGTGTATATAAATACAGTAAAGTGTATGTGTGACTAGAAACCTCTATATGTGTATATAAATCAGTTGGTTTAAGAGCTGACTGTGTTAATATGTGGAAATATGGTGAGTGTGAAAGAAGAAAGAAAAATAAATATATATATAAATATTTTTTTCCCCAACTCCCCCTAAGCCAAAGAACCATTCCCTAGTGCCGATCCCAGTGAGTTACTAGAATACTACATTTTTTTGTGCCATCCATTTCTTTAGTTTTTCTGGAGAGTCAAATGATTCCCTTTGGCCTTTAAGAGACAAGTTAACTTTACAGGGATAACCGTACATATATTTTATGTCCTTTGCTCTCCAAAATTGCTGTGCAAAAGATCTTCTAGCATTCCTTGTACTAAAGGACAGATCCAGAAATGTTTTTATATTCTCAAAAGCCATGTCCTTCAGCTCTTTTGTATTCAGATTTTTCAGCATTGCGCACCTTATTCTAAACGATCTACAGCAAATCATTACATCACAGGAGAAATGCTTCGGGATAAGAGCTGTCCCGAATATTTTGCCGGCGAATAGTTCCCGGCGAACATAGTGTGTTCGCGTTCGCCACGGCGGGTGAACAATTGCTATGTTCGGTCCGCCCCCTATTCGTTATCATTGAGTAAACTTTGACCCTGTACCTCACAGTCAGCAGACACATTCCAGCCAATCAGCAGCAGACCCTCCCTCCCACACCCTCCCACCTCCTGGACAGCATCCATTTTAGATTAATTCAGAAGTTGCATTCTTAGTGAGAGGAGGGACAGTGTAGCTGCTACTGATTTAATAGGTAATCGATAGCTAGGCTAGTGTATTCAGTGTCCACTACAGTCCTGAAGGACTCATCTGATCTCTGCTGTAGGGACAGCACCCCAAAAAGCCCTTTTTAGGGCTAGAACATCAGTCTGCTTTTTTTTTTTTTTTCCTGTGTAATCTAATTACAGTTGCCTGCCTGCCAGCGTGTGTGTCAGGCTCACAGCGTATACTGTGCCCACTTGCCCAGTGCCACCACTCATATCTGGTGTCACAATAGCTTGCATTTTAAAAAAACAACACTTTTTTGACTGTGAAATAATAGCAGTCAGTTTCCTTCACACGTGTTTGTTTCAGGGCCTGCCAGGGCACAGTGTCACACCAGTGCAACTCGTATCTGGTGTAACAGTAGTGTACATTTAAAAAAAACAACACTTTTTTGACTGTGAAATAATAGCAGTCAGTTTCCTTCACACGTGTGTGTTTCAGAGCCTGCCAGGGCACAGTGTCACACCAGTGCAACTCGTATCTGGTGTAACAGTAGTGTACATTTAAAAAAAAAAAAACTTTTTTGACTGTGAAATAATAGCAGTCAGTTTCCTTCACACGTGGGCGTTTTAGGGCCTGCCAGGGCACAGTGTCACACCAGTGCAACTCATATCTGGTGTAACAGTAGTGCACATTTTAAAAAAACAACCGTTTTTGACTGTGAAATAATAGCAGTCAGTTTCCTTCACACGTGTGCGTTTCAGGGCCTGCCAGGGCACAGTGTCACACCAGTGCAACTCATATCTGGTGTAACAGTAGTGTACATTTAAAAAATTTTTTTTTTTTTAACTGTAATAGATTGAATAGCAGTTAGTTGTCTGCAAGCGTGTGTGTCAGGCCTACAGCGTCTACTCTGCCAACTTCTGCCAGTGCACAGTGCCACTCATATCTGTTGTCACAGTAGCTTGCACGCATAGTACCACTAATCGAAAAAAAAATTACAGGCAGAGGCAGGCCACCCCACAGGGCCGTCGTGGTCGTGGTGCTGTGATTCCCTTTGGCCCTAGAATAATGCCCAGTGTTCAGAGGCCACGTACCCTGAACTCGAAAAGTTCTGAGGACATAGTTGACTGGCTAACACAGGACACCCAATCTTCTACAGCTTCCGCTCGGAACCTTGACGCACCATCCTCCTCCAGCTTAGCTTCGGGCACCTCTCAAGTTACCACTCGCCCGCCTGCCGCCACCACCAACACTAGCAAAACAGCCGCTTCATTTGATCTGTCAGAGGAGTTATTTACACATCAGTTGGAATAAATGAGTGATGCGCAACCATTATGTGGATGTCACGTGGGTGCCCGCTAGAAGAGAAGAAGAACAGGGGGAAAGTTCAGATGGGGAGACAGAGAGGAGGAGGAGACGAGTTGGAAGCAGGGGGAGGTCGTCGCAAGGAGCTAGTGGCACAGTCAGACAGCATGCATCGGCACCCGGGGTCAGCCAGACAGCACGCCAATCAACGCATGCTGTTGCCACCACCAGAATGCCGTCATTGCAGAGCTCAGCTGTGTGGCATTTTTTTTGTGTGTCTGCCTCTGACAACAGCGATGCCATTTGCAACCTGTGCCAAAAGAAACTGAGTCGTGGGAAGTCCAACACCCACCTAGGTACAACTGCTTTGCGAAGGCACATGATCGCACATCACAAACGCCTATGGGATCAACACATGAGTACAAGCAGCACACAAACTCAAAGCCGCCATCCTCCTCCTGGTCCAGCTTCTTCAGCCACGTCAACCACTGCTGTCCTCCTTGCCCCCTCTCAACCATCCGCCACTCCGTCTCTGGCCTTGAGCAGTTCCTGCTCATCTGCCCACAGTCAGGTGTCTGTCAAGCACATGTTTGAGCGTAAGAAGCCAATGTCACAAAGTCACCCCCTTGCC
Source organism: Pelodytes ibericus (assembly GCA_036172795.1). Taxonomy (NCBI): domain Eukaryota; kingdom Metazoa; phylum Chordata; class Amphibia; order Anura; family Pelodytidae; genus Pelodytes; species Pelodytes ibericus. The sequence goes on along the minus strand of CM069866.1, from coordinate 37,705,255 downwards.
CGGCATCTGACAGCTGGCTTGTCTGAACTCTTAGCCCGCCAGCTGGTGGAGTCTGAGGCGTTCCAAAAATTTGTAGCTATTGGGACACCGCAGTGGAAGGTACCCAGCCGAAATTTCTTTGCACAACAGGCAATCCCCAACCTGTATTCGATTGTGCAAAACGAAGTAATGGCATGTCTGGCACACAGTGTTGGGGCAAGGGTCAATCTGACCACTGATACCTGGTCTGCAAAGCATGGTTAGGGCAGGTATATCACCTACACTGCGCATTGGGTAAACCTGCTGACGGCTGCCACGGCTGCAGAGGAGTTGGTGACACCGCCACGACTTGCAGGCAGGCCTGCTGCCACCTCCTCTACTCCTCCTACTCCATCTTCTTCCATAACCTCCTCAGCTGATTCCTCTTCTGCTGCTGCGTCTTGCTCCACATCAACGGCACCCCCCCAGCTCCCCAGATACTATTCCACATCCCGGATACGGCAGTGTCACTCCCGTCTTGGGGTTGACTTGCCTGAAAGCAGAGAGTCACACCGGACGAGCACTCCTGTCCGCCCTGAACGCACAGGTGGATCAGTGGCTGACTCCGCACCAACTGGAGATCGGCAAAGTGGTTTGTGATAACGGATGAAATTTGTTGGCGGCATTGAATTTGGGCAAGTTGACACATGTGCCGTGCATGGCACATGAGTGTAATCTGATCGTACAATGCTTTGTGCATAAGTACCCAGGCTTACAGGACATCCTGAAGCAGGCCAGGAAGGTGTGTGGCCATTTCAGACATTCCTACACGGCCATGGCGCACTTTTCAGATATCCAGCGGCGAAACAACATGCCAGTGAGGCGCTTGATTTGCGACAGCCTGACACGTTGGAATTCAACACTCCTAATGTTCGACCGCCTGCTCCAACAAGAAAAAGCCATTAACGACTATTTGTATGACCGGGGTGCTAGACAGCCTCTGCGGAGCTGGGAATTTTTTTGCCACGTTACTGGACGCTCATGCGCAAGGCCTGTAGGCTCATGCGTCCTTTTGAGGAGGTGACAAACCTAGTCAGTCGCACCGAAGGCACCATCAGCGACATCATACCATTTGTTTTCTTCCTGGAGCGTGCCCTGCGAAGAGTGCTGGATCAGGCCGTAGATGAGCGTGAAGAGGAAGAGGAGTCAGAGGAGGAATGTGGCTTTGAGGAGGAGGAGGAAGACCAACCACAACAGGCATCCCAGGGTGCTCGTTGTCACCTATCTGGTACCCGTGGTGTTGTACGTGGCTGGGGGGAAGAACATACCTTCAGTGAGATCACTGAGGACGAGGAACGGGACATGAGTAGCTCGGCATCCAACCTTGTGCAAATGGGGTCTTTCATGCTGTCGTGCCTGTTGAGGGACCCTCATATAAAAAGGCTGAAGGGGAACGACATGTACTGGGTGTCCACGCTAATAGACCCCCGGTATAAGCAGAAAGTTACCGAATTACCGCAAGTCGGAAAGGATGCAGCAGTTCCAAAATAAATTAAAAAAGTATGCTTTACACAGCGTATAAGGGAGATGTCACAGCACAATGGGAATCTAACAGGGGAAGAGGTGAAAGTAATCCTCCTCCTCCCACGACCACGCCGGCAAGGACAGGATGCTTTACAGACGTGTTGTTGATGGAGGACATGCGGAGCTTTTTAAGTCCTACACATCGCCACAGCCCTTCGGGGACCACCCTCAGAGAACGACTCGACCGACAGGTAGCAGACTACCTCGCCTTAACTGCAGATATCGACACTCTGAGGAGCCATGAACCCCTTGACTACTGGGTGTGCAGGCTTGACCTGTGGCCTGAGCTATCCCAATTTGCGATAGAACTTCTGGCCTGCCCCGCTTCAAGTGACCTGTCAGAAAGGACCTTCAGTGCAGCAGGAGGTATTGTCACTGAGAAGAGAAGTCGTCTATGTCAAAAAAGTCTAGATTACCTCACCTTTATTAAGATGAATGAGGGATGGATCCCGAAGGGACTGACAGTGGGCGATACATTCGACTAAAAAAGGCCTGATGAGGGGGATGTAACAGGGATGAAACTGATAAAAATAGTACTACTTAACACACCACTCCTATCTGGTGGCACATTAGATTACACGCGCAGTTCCCCAAATTTGAAGTAGGAGGATCGACCAAGCATCTTTATCCATCTCCCAGTTTCTAAAATCGATGCCCTATACACGTCCCCTGATAGGGGACGTAACAGGGATTAAACTGATAAGAATAGTACTACTTAACACACCACTCCTATCTGGTGGCACATTAGATTGCACGCGCAGTGCCCCAAATTTGAAGTAGGAGGACCAACCAAGCATCTTTTTCCATATCCCGGTTCCAAAAAATCGATGCCATATACACGTCCCCTGATAGGGGACGTAACAGGGATTAAACTGATAAGAATAGTACTACTTAACACACCACTCCTATCTGGTGGCACATTAGATTGCACGCGCAGTGCCCCAAATTTGAAGTAGGAGGACCGACCAAGCATCTTTTTCCATCTCCCGGTTCCAAAAATCGATGCCATATACACGTCCCCTGATAGGGGACGTAACAGGGATTAAACTGATAAGAATAGTACTACTTAACACACCTTATAATAACGCAGAGAGAGGCAATGCAGAGAGAGGAGTCTGAAGAAGAGAAGTCAGAGGAGGAAGGTGGCTTTGAGGAGGTGGAAGACCAAACACAGCAGGTGTCCCAAGGGGCTTGTTGTCACCTTTCGGGGACCCTTGGTGTTGTACGTGGGTGGGTGGAGGAAGAGACCTTCAATGACATCAGTGAGGACAAGGAACGGGACATGGCTAGCTTGGTATCCAACCTTGTGCAAATGGGGAGTTTGCGGTTGTGCAAATGGACTGTTTGCGGTTGTTTGCAGTGCGTTAAACGGGGAGTTTGGCCTGTCACTGTGAAGCGGGCGTAACCCTCACACTACCTGATCGATACAACATCATACCTGTTGTTTTAAAGCACGTTATTCCAAACAATTTAGGGATTTTAGGTGATTTATGCCCTTTATGGATTAAAACCAGACTCTGCATCAACTATGTAATTTTCCATGGGAGTTTTGCCATGGATCCCCCTCCGGCATGCCACAGTCCAGGTGTTAGTCCCCTTGAAACAACTTTTCCATCACTATTGTGGCCAGAAAGAGTCCCTCTGGGTTTTAAAATTCGCCTGCCTTTTGAAGTCTATGGCGGTTCGCACGGTTCGCCCGTTCGCGAACATTTGCGGAAGTTCGTGTTCGCCGTTCGCGAACGGAAAATTTTATGTTCGCGACATCTCTATTCGGGATATTAAGTGCTTTTGATGTTCTATGGAATCTCTCCAAAGACGGTTCCTTCCTGTACCATCGAATTTAAAAAAAAAAAATCAGTAAGCCCTCTAGGTAATCTTCCAGCAAGTTATTTGTTATATCATCTGAATTCTTTCTCAGGCAGAGAAGGTAATAGATGAAGATGCAAAGACCGCACTCAGGAGGCCATTAAGTTGTAACAGAGGTGTTTAATTAGTTAGTACAAAACTCCAAAAATCAAGCAGCAGACTGTGGGAGTTGTGCAAACCAGGTATTCAAGCTTGATGCAGTGTATGTTGAAAAGTTTAAATAGTGTGCCAAAAAACTAATGTCCTTTAAGGGGAGGGTCAATTTTCTCCATGTCACGCCCCCTTACTAATGATTGATGGAGTACGGTGACTACAAATAAATGGGCGTGTCATATGGGAAAAGACAGCAATGCCTCAAAATTATGATACTAAATAAATTAAACTAAAAAATAAGGTGACATCTTTGTGTCTATTTTAAATAGTGACTAAAAAACTACTAGTGAATTAAAAACAATCAGACATGGAGTTATATTACTCAGGTTAGAAATATAAAAGCAAAAGCTTTAAAATGAATCTATGAGTATCCCATCAAAGTTAATTGCATTTTTTATATATATATATATATATATATATATATATATATATATATATATATACATTAATCAATAAATAGATGTGTTGTCTGGAAAAAAATATTCATAGGACAATGAGAATATAAGTGTATAGTAATGTCTTTTTGCTATTACTTGTAGTTTATATAATCAAATGAAATAAAAGCCAAGCAGGCAATGCTGACTTTGTATGTGAAATATACATTAATTGGGAGCATTGGCCACGTGGACTGGGATCAAAGTGTAGGAAAAGACATTTGAATTCTGTACCTGAAGATGATAATTGGAAGGAAGCACTAATTTGGTCCATATGGTGCTCAGTTGAAGGTAATCAGTAAAATGTATTGACTATAAGTGAGTGGGCGTGTCACACAATAAGATTCATGTAGCCAATGCATTAATTTTACAGATACATAGATACACCTTCAATATATAGTAACAAATGTACCTCAATGACAAAGAAGATAGGGGTAAACAAAGGAAAAGGCACGGCACAACATCACCTTAATTACCAGCATGAGAACGAGAATGGGATCTACTTAGGTAAACACTCCAATATCCCAATGGAATAGACTCAAGTACATGTACATGGCCATAATAGCAGAAGCATAAAAAATTAAACATAACACATAGTAAGGATTTACAGATGATAACATTTATAGTATTATTAGAGGTTCAATTATAGTTTCATTCCTGTGCTCATGCTCGCAATATACAGTTATTAAATTCCATAAGGAAAAGTCTTATAGAAAAAATGAGTTATTATGCAAAGTGATGTTTGGGAGGGAAGACCTATCAAATCCATGTCACGCCCACTTGCAAGTGATTGGTGGAGTGCAATAGCTCCAAGTCAGTGGGCGTGTCATGGAAAAAGGGGGGGAAATAGACACAATGTGTAGGTAAACCATACAGTCGCAAATATTTGTTAAATGAGTAAATGCAAATAAACAAATAGAGGAAAGGTTCAGCACTATATTCTTTGAAGTATGAGCATGAAAACCGACTTAGTCAATTGTATATGTAAGTAAAAGGAGAGAAATAAATAAATCGATGTAATAATGAGAGCCTATATATATAATATAATATGACTCCAAATTAATATGGAGTAGATAGAGAATAAAATCATGGAAATAAAGTTTAAACTTACAACATTATCCCTGTGCTCATGCTCATACTTTGCAAATTCCAAAATAGACCAAAGTTGATTATACAGTTATGTGGTATTGTAATCCATGGGGATATTGTCACACACAAAACTTGAATGGTGGGGAAAGAATTGCATAATTCTCTACCCTCTACCTGTTTTAGAGAGATTAATGTGAAGTGTGTCTATAAAGATTGAGGGAGATATTTACTGGAATAGTTATACCGTATTTGCTCGATTATAAGACAAGGTTTTTTTCAGAAAAAATATTCTGAAAACTACCCCTCGTCTTATAATCAAGGTCGTTTTATAATCTGACCTCAAATCGAGGTCAGATTATAAAACATGGATCCAGGTCCCCAGCTTCCTGGATCCCCCTCTCTAACAGCCAGGGGATGTCTGCGCGATGAGCGCAGACCTCCCCTTCTGCTGCCCGGCACGACCGCCGGGACTTCTCCGCTGCCTCCACTAAGCACCAGGGATAATCAGGCAGCCGGGGGATGTCTGCACGATATGTGCAGATATCGTCCATGCTGCTAGACATGGCAGTCTATTATGATGGACCGGCTGTCAGTGAGAGGGAGGGGGGAGGGAGAGAGGGAGACAATGGGGAGGGAGATAAATGTTTGGAGGGGGGGAGAAATGTTTTGGGGGGGGAGAAATGTTTGGAGGGGGGAGAGAAATGTTTTTGTAGGGAGAGTGGGAGATAGAAAAAAGTTTGGGGGAGAGAGAGTAAAGGTTGGGGGGAGGGGGAGAGAGACAGCGCTTGGGTGAAGGGGGAGAGAGAGAGACAAAGCTGGGGGGAGGGAGGGGGAAACAGCATTTGGAGGGGGAGAGAGGCTGCATTGGAAATAAAAACAAGAAATGCATTTTTTTATATCATCATTTTTATTAAATATTAAAAAGCAATTTACATGTGAATATATACAAGTTAAAACTTTTTTTCCCTATAGGGTAGTCTTATATTCAGGCTTTTAGTTTTTTCCTAAAGGAATATTAAAAGTTTGGGGGGTCGTCTTATAATCGGGGTCATCTTATATTCAAGCAAATACGGTATAAATCTTCGCTTAAAAAACATGATACATCATATTCCTTATTCAGTCCTTATGGTTTCCGGGTCCCTAGGAGACAAAAAACAAAGGTGTGGGATCCCTCTCAGTGAGAACAGGCAAAGTCTGAAATAGCCAACCCTATAGGTTGTAACCGACTCGGGAGTGGAATCACCATTTTTTGCTCACTTGCACCATTACAGAGGAGACCTCTCTCCATTAGCATATTAGACTGGTCCCACCCATAAGGGCAGTCCAGATACAAATAGCCTGGCAGGTCTCCTCTGCATGAAGAATACAGCAACCACCAACGTACGTTTCGGCATTCAATGGCCTTGTCGGTGTGGTAAGGCTGGTATCCCTCTAGGTGCAGTGAGCTAGGTACCCACGCCTGGTCATACCCTGATAACTCATGGAGACAAAAAACAAAGGTGTGGGATCCCTCTCAGAGAGAATGGGCAAAGGCTGAAATAGCCAACCCTATAGGTTGTAACGTACTCGGGAGAGGAATCACAGTTTTTTGCTCACTTGCACCATTACACATGAGACCTCTCCATTAGCATAATAGACTTGTCCAACCCATAAGGGCAGTCCAGATCCAAATAGAGTAGGTTACAACCTATAGGGCCGGCTATTTCAGCCTTTGCCCGTTCTCGCTGAGAGGGATCCCACTATTTTGGTTTTTCCGGGTCCCTAGTGTGAAGATCCAGTACGTCTCTCTGCAACAAATTTTCTGAGCAAGGTCTCCTCCTCTCAGACCCTGTTTTATACATTCTACAACTTGTACTGCGAATGATGAAACAGTTCCAGAAACACATGAGTGAAAGTGATCACTGATGCTGGTACCTGCATCAGAATCAATATCACTCAGATGCTGTCTTTTTCTGACTTTTAATTTTCGAGCAGTATGGCCTATGCACATAATGGCACATTTTTTGCACCTATTTGTATAGATTACATTGGAAGTGCAACAGTTGGCATACTGATCTAAAGAGTATGTTTTACCATCTAAAAGATAAGTTATTTTATTATAGCTATCAATATGAGAGCATACTTTGCACACTGTATAGCCACACTTAAAGGTTCTGTGGATGTTTAACCAGGTTTTACTTTTGAGTGAATGTTGTGGTACAAAATTACTAGGTGAAAGTATATTTTTCAATGTACATGCTCTACGAGAAGAAAATTGAACACCCTTTGATATGATCTCATTAAAATAAGGATCTGTTTTGAGAAGTGGATGTATTTTGTTTTATAATGTTAACAATATTTGTATATGTGGTACAAAAGGTGGATTTTGTATCTTGTTTGGCCCGAAATGGTTTGGAAGATAAAAGTTGGTCTCTATTTAGATTATGGGCTTTTAAATTAGCTTTTGATATAATTCTGGTATCATACCCCCTACGGATGAGTCTAGAAGAGAGTTGTTTAGCTTTTCGATCAAAGTCTGATATCTCCGAAAACGAGAGACCGAAAAGCGGGGATCTAAATCAACTGCGTTTTTTTTTTCCAGGGACTTAATTTTATCTTGTTGAGCTTGAGCTTGAAAGGCTAAACCTTCTTCTTTTTGTTCTACTATTTTAATCCTCTCTCCCAACTTTGAGATGTCATTCTTGATCTCCAATGAAATGTGCTGCGTCTTTTGAATTTCCTCTTTAATTTGTTAAAATTGTAAGGCTAGATATGCTTTTAAGTAGTCCATGGATACAGCTTGAGATTCTGTCCAGGGGGGTTCTATAAGCCTCTCCAAGCTTATAAGTCCATCTCCTGAATCTCCTTGGCCTGCGCTTGACTCTCCGTACCTATCTTCCTCGTGTCTGTTCTATCTGCCAATGGAGAAAAAAATTAGAGTCTGTCCAATTTATTATCTTGTTTGCTTTCCACTTTATCCTGTCTTTTCCACTTTTCCTTTTCTATCTTCTCCAATTTTGACTCCTAATTTTTCTTTGATGCCATCTTATTTGTGGGTACTAGGCAGTCCCCCCGTTCTTTATCGTAATGACTGACAGAGCTTTAGTTGCAGCTATAGTTATTCTTTTGTTTGACCACGGACCTTCACTATCCCCCCTTGGGCCTTTTGAAACGTATATTACAGCCAACTTTAACTCCTAAGGCATATATTCAGACCGGACCAGGACAATATATCTGTACTTCAAAGTCCTATTTAATCAATTTATACAGTTCTGTGTGTAGACATAATATAGAGATCAGCCTCTGGAATGGATATTTAAGTCACAAACTCATTTTGTGATTCCAACCCTGGAAGCATACAAAATGTGGCAGATCACAGCCTGGAATGGTTGTGCATAGATAGCTGTAGGGTTTGTGTGTACAGTTCACTCAACATAAAGAGCAGCCTTTTTGCCTCAACTCCCTTCAGTCAATAATGGGTCTACTCCCAATTTGATCCTATTTTCTTTTCTTTTTCCTTTCTGCATTCAGGATCAGCAATTTTTTTAAATTTCTTATTCAGCACAGTTAAGTTACTTTAAAGATGTTATCTTACCATCTGGATAGCCATTCCACAAGCCTAAAACCACTAGAGGTCTTGAAATTACCAGGAGTATGCCCTCCATCCGCCATTCTTCCTCTCTCCCTCAGGAAAAGGTGGTCGCAACAATCTTTATTTATTTTTTCGTGGCTAGCACTCCACACCTTTACTCTAATGTTTCATGATGGCTTTAGTTAGAAATCATATTTACAAACCTTCAAGGTTTAAACGCTCTCAGGGCTGGAAATCACTGGTTGTTGATTCCGCACCCACGGCTATCTTCTTCCATTAGCCGCTACACCGCACCCAGAGTTTTTCCTGCAAGATGTCACATCTGCCTGACATCATTGCACCCCCCCCCCCTAAAATGTGTGTAAGTTTTGATATTATTATTTTCAATATATATTTCTAAGTCTAGAAATTGTACTGAATTTAAACTATATTCAGACTTAAAAGACAGGCCCACTGTGTTGGGATTTATGAACATTAAAAAGCTGTCCAGATCTGATGTAGGACCACTCCAAATCAGGAAAATGTCATTTATATATCTATAATAACATTTAATGTTAGCAGGTTAGCATAACCTGGTGTGAATTTTGTGCCCATCGATCTCCCTTTAATCTGCAAAAATAAATGATCATTAAACCAAAAACAGTTATTCTGTAAAATGAAATGAATGCCCTCTAAAATAAATTCAGTTTGTGCAGGTTACATTGTAGAATCTTCGGTCAGAAATTTGTTTATGGCCTTTATCCCAAATTGGTGTTGTATTTCGGAATAGTGCACGGCGCTCGTGACCAATACGCATGTGTCATCCCATTCTATGGAACTCAGTTTGTTAAGGATATGAATAGTGTCTTTTAAATATGATTTTTGTTGTGTGACAAATGTTTGTAAGTGAATGCCTATATATTGAGATAACTATTGAGATACTATTCCTGAGATAATAGGTTGCCCTGGTGGGTGTTGTTAATCTTTGTGGATTTTTAGTAAATGACAGGTGTTCTAGGGTGGGCTACATTGATTTAATCATATTTTTTTTTGGTTTAGTATATTTAGATATTTGCCCTTTCTAATAGTGCTTGGAACTCTCTTTTGATTTTTGGGAGTGGATTTATATTACGTTTTTATATGTGGAGGTGTCCCCAATTGGCGATATATCTCCTTAGTGTAATCTGTCTCATTCATAATCACTATACTTCCACCTTTGTCGGCTGTTTTTATTACTGTTAACGTGTTTTTTTTGTAAGTGTCTTAATGCCTGGAATTCAGGTGTTATTATTATTTTTTGTGGATATTGTCTCCAAATCTTTTGTAACCAAAGTTTAGAATGCAGTGATAGCACCTGATTTGTATGACTGAGGATAAAACGTGGATGGGTTTCTTAAATGGGTGTGTTTAGCGGGGAGAGGAGTATCTACAGGGGTGCTATAGGGGTGACTTTTAGGCATTTGTTCACACAGTGTGAAGTATCTTTTGAGTGTTAGATTTCTAGTAAATGTATTAATGTCAATAAATGCCTTAAAATATATGTGAGGGCAGGGCCGGCCTTAGGGGTGTGCGGCCTGTGCGGCCTGTGTGATAGCACAGGGCGCAACACCCCAGGGGGCGCCCCCCCAGCCTCCCCCAAAAAAAACAAAGTTTTAAAAAAAAGTTTGCCGGTAGAGGCACTGGAAGGGGAGATCAAAATATCCCCCCTCACCAGCTCTCTGCTCAGCAAGCTCTGCTGGATCCATGTAGGGGGCAGAGCTCACTGGGTGAGAGCACATTCTCATGTTGCCCCCGCCCCCTCACAGTTAGAACAGAGGAAGGGGAGGGAGGAGAGACAGAACAAGGGGACGGGGAGAGACAGAACAGAACAAGGGGAGGGGGAGAGAGAACAGGTATAGGGGAGTTGGAGAGAGACAGACATGGCAAGGAAGAGGAAAGGGACACACATGGGAAAGGAGAGACACATACATGGAGGGAGAGGAAAGAGACAGGCATGAGGAGCGCCAGGGGGTAGGCCCGCACATGGTGCCAGAACACTTAAGGCCGGCCCTCTTCAGCCTCTAATTCTGGAGTGTGTTTTTTGTTTGTATTTTTAATTGAACCAGCCTTGGATTTTGTTCCCTGTGTTCTGTTGTGGAGTGGTCTAAAAAAGACTCTGTATTTTGCTCTATTGTGTGGTTCTGTAAAACCGAGAATCTATTGTGGTCACTTAAATTGGGGTTATTGTGGTTGTGGCTCTTCTTACATTTCTTTGATCAAGGGGGTTGAATTTGGGTTCCATGTATTACTATTTGGGCGGGATGTTCCCTGTGAATATTGTGTGTGTAGTACCTATTGGGGGATTATTAATGCAGCCTAAATTCCCTCTTGAACAGTGATTATAGTGATTGGAATCATTATACCGATGGTTGTACGGAGGTCTATTGTGAATCAGTGGTGTATGGCGGTATGTGTTTTCTATAAGGATCCTTGTGTTCTATATTATTGTTTATGGTTTTGTTTGGGAACAACCTATTGGAGTCGGCAGCTTCTATTTGTGTCCATTGTTTTTTGTCCATTTCAATGTTTCTTCTATCTTTTTCTCTCTCTCCTGGAGTACAGATTTATACTCACCCAATCACCCATTATGTTTGCCAAGCTTCTTGCATTTGCTAAAAGACATTTAAGATAACTACCCATTTTCTGTGTATTAGGTGACAACACGTAATGCCCGCAGGTTTAACTGTATGTACCTCCCTATAATCTATGCTAAACCCACCACTGCTTTCCTCCTCCTTTCCCATAGCTAGACCCACCTTTCAATATACTCTAGCTACCATTACTCAATTTTGATCTTTACCCTTCCCCCATTTCACACATTATTAAACATCAGAATTTGCACATTGTGTGTCAATGGTATTACACTTTTTTTTTTTTTCTGGTGAGTTGCTCACCGATACACCCATGGATCATCAGGGTATTACAGTCTTCTAGAGTTGGAAAGGGTCTATTAAAATCAGGAATTAAAATCAAACCAGCCAGTGTGAGTTACAGAGTGTTATCTACGTTGAAGACTATGTGTTCTGCATCCATTTTTTTAATGGTTATTCCGTTTTATTCTTTTTCACCTAATCCCCGCTCCATAACAATAACTTTTGCCCACATACACCTATATATCACTTATCTAAGTCTAAGTACACATCTTTCTCCTGTAAAGAATGCCCCAAGTGACCTGATTGAACATATGGTTATCAGAATATTAGTGCAGCATGTCAAATGAATGCACACACCCCTTGACTACGAAAGCCCTGCCTACCCACTAAATATCTCAGAACACATAGTCTTCAAGGTAGACAGCACTCTGTTACTCAGACCGGCTGGTTTGATTTTAATTCCTGATTTTAATAGACCCTTTCCAACCAAGGTCATTTTCTACTGAATTTACTCCCTTTTAAAAAATAAATACGACGTCTTCTGTCCTTATCAGGATATTTTAAGACAGTATACGCAATTCATGATTCAAAAGGTCCAATAATATTTTTAATGAAGTTGTAATATAATCCCAGCAAGTGGCATTAAGCTAATTAGCTCCAACAGCACACAAACAACATTTTCTCCCCCTTCTTGACATTTGCAATTATCACACCCAGCACTAACATCCTTCTTTAATAATACCAGCTCTTCCTTTTGTACAAAATCATAACTTTAAACAAATTAAACCCATATTCTGCATATTTAACCACCCACTACTACAGAACAATTACAACTATTAACTTATACACACCCAAACACATCTTTATGCAATCAACAGAACAGTGAATTGAGCTCACTGTAGTGGCCTGCCTAGTCATCAAACTGTGCTGGGATTGTGATTCCTGTATTTACATCTCCCCTGAGGGGCTCCACATGTGTGATATACTGAGCAGTGTATTTGCTCAGCCATATGTGAGTTACTGATGGGAGACTTCAACCTCGGGAATTTCTCTTCATTACAATATTGCACTATGGGTTTTTTTTCTCAATTTTATCTTTTATCACTAATCACTGACACTCAGACAAGAAGAAGAATATACCTCAAAATAAGTAAATTTTAAATAGATACACATGGTGGTGTCTTAAAGTTACAACGGAGGCACCCTATTTTCTTAGAAGAGTCCATTGCCCCAAGAACGCTAGGCATCCCTGTCATCTGGTAAAAAGCTAACCTCATATTGTGTCACTCTGAATCCTGGGTAGGGAAGTGGATGTACTCCTGAACTCTGGGCATCAGGGTGTCTAGCACTAGATTAAGGCACAGTGAAAAGGATGGCTTACCTCAAACCTGTCTGCAAGTCAGGTGAACCCAAATTATGCAGTGTTTTCAGATCTGATTCATGGAATATCACAGGTAGATTGAATTGCACCATTCACACTACTATGGTCCAGGTTAAGGACTGATAATGAATTTATCTGCTGTCATTTAATATTTACTATTACTTCCTATATGCAGCACTTTTCTTGTCAATTTACCTAGTGAAATTGTATTAGTATCTACTTTCCTTGCTAAAGGTGATGCTGTGTCATTGTGTATAACAGTGATTATTAAAATATTTCTTGACTTTTATTGCAGTTACTAATTGGCATAAGGGATACATGTGTATTTTTATGCATGACATTGAAATTGGCAGGATATGTCATTTGGAAATTGATAATTCCAATCATAAATGTATTTATTAATTATGATATTAGACATATATGTAACAATTTCCATATGAGAAAACCCCTTAAAATATTTTTTACTGTACTTTTAGGTACCTTAATTTTCAGTTGTCAGCAAAATTTCAGAATTGAAATGGCCAAATTTGGGTATTACTTTGAAATTTTATTCTGAATTAGTTCTGATGTAATCAGTACTTTTAGAAATGCCAAAAATCCTATATTTTAAACAGCCGTGTTTTCCAATCTGAATGCTGCTGATTTGTCGGCCCAAGATCGGCTTTAGTAGCCAATTTCCTTCAGATGCCATATTGAATAGCAAAAGATGGAATTTTCATAATTTCGACTTTATTATATGATTTTGTACAATTTCAGACAAGATTGTAGCATACTGAACCCCTAATTGTTGTTTACTGAAATCACCATATTTAGCCAGCTAGCTATATTTCTGGCAGAACATCACAAGACATAAGAATATGTTTTACTTAATGTACTTATGTTACAAGCACTGCACTCTACTATTTATTTGTTGACATGGCTGTACATCATGGGTCCTACTGTTAATTGTAGGCTGGGGCAGTAGTGGCTAATCTGCAACCCAAAAATTGCAGCCTATGATTAAGAGTAGTAATGCATTAGGCATGGACTCTTTTTCTGATTTCGGGTGGATGTTTTATTTTTTTATTGTATTATTCAGACTTTAATTCATCTATGTTCATCTCTGGTCCACTTAGTTCAATAACATCTGTAGTTGAAATTATGGGGTCTATTCTACGACCTCTGAACTTCTTATAAAATCAGAGCTCCAAATGTCACATTAATTGAGATGTTTTTTATGATGTGTTTGAACTTTTAAATCAGGTATTTAGGAATCATAAAAAATACTCTAAATCAACCTAAAATGCAGTCATTCTCAGGGCTGATATTTTCCTAAACAAATTGTTTAACTGTACTCATCGGTCCAAACATGTTCTTGTTCTCCACATAATATTCTAAAATGTTCAGTTTTCAAAATAACATTTAAAGAATTTAAAATGTTGAAATTAGGCACACATTCGGGGCATTTGTCTCTTTAAGAATAGGGGCAATTCTAAGGATTTCAAGACCAAGTTCTGTAAACCAAATTCTGACCAAAATTGGCCATTTTCAACAGCTGAATATGATATGCCTTCGCAATTATGCTATAAGCCCTGATTTGAGCTGAATAGAACCCCTAGCTTCTCAAAAAGTTCGATGAATATGAACCCCCTAGGTGGTAAACCTATGGCATGCATGCCACAACTGACACGCCAAGCCCTCAGTTGTGGCACGTGGCCAGGTTCAGTTCTCACCATTTGTCTTCTCCATCCAGAGCAGTCATCAGTTTTAAAAGATGGGCGCCACCGGTCACCTGCTTCTTCTAATGATAATCGCATGCACTCTTAGCGGAAAAGCGTTCAAGTTGGAAAGCAATTAACTTTTTGCTTTCCGACTTGAATGTTTCTCCACATAGCCCACATGTGACCGGCGCCTGTCTTTTACCCACTGATGACTGCTCTGGATGGTGAGGGGTGAACCTGGTGTATCTGTGTGGCTAAGTATGAGTATGAGTGTGTGAGAATGAGTATGTGTGTGAGTGTGAGTAAAAGTGTGTGAGTGTGAGTATAAGTATAAAGTGTGAATAGGAGTATAAAAGATACCAAGCTGAAGACTACAATAAAAGTATTCTGTAATTTAAAAAATGTGCCTGTGGGAGGATGACAGACAGGTAATGCCTCTTTCTAAAATCTGGACTAACAGTGCACTTTATGGCTTTTTATTCTTTAGTCAAAACAGCGAAATGAACATGAATGAGATGGATGAGAATGAGCAAATCCTTCAAGAAATGATGGATCTGACTTCAAAGAATATGCAACTCACAAAGTTAAATGAGAACTATCGGATAATAAGGGATTTAGGTCATGGCTCATATGGACATGTTGTACTCGCTGAACATAAAAGAACAGGTAAGAATATCAAAATGAATGCACCTCAAAGTAAGTTGAAGAACATTTGCCATATATGCATGTTGTGGTTCGGGGTTTTATATGAATTAATATGCAAGGTTTCACAACAACAGCTGTGTTAAAGTTAACCCAAAAGTGCGTGTGAAAAGCACTGTAAGCACATCCAAAATGCAGTCTCTGTTAGGAGTTCCAATATGGCGTCAGGCCATGGGTATTTGAGAGTTCCAAGATGGTGTCAGAACATGTGCTTACTCCAAAATGGAGTACGAAAGTACATGTGCTGAATCCAAAATGGAGTTTGCAAAAACACACTAACAAAGAACTCAGGATGTGTACATACAGTAAAGCCCACAGTAACAACTCACAAGCAGCGTTTCAAAAAAACCACAATGAATTAAAAAACACACACAAACACACCAATTATTTAGTGCAACTGTCTAAGAGCTCTGTGAACATATGGCATTTGAGCAGAAAACTACAGAAGCACAAGGCAGTGGTGGAACTACCGTTGCAGTTGCGCCGGGCCCGTCACTCTAGGTGTCCGGCCACCCTTAGACCCCTGCAAACGGAGTGCCTGCCAGAATTTTTATTTTGTTTTATTCTGTCTACTACAGAATTAGTTATACACCTGATAAAGAAATAAACCTGCAGAAGTGTGCTTTGTACAGACTTCTGTGCAATATACATATGCCAGATTGCAAGTATGTAAGAATTTTCCTATTTGTTGCATAGTGAAACACTTTGTGTGTCTGTGTATATGCATGCATGTCTATAGTTGTATCTGTATGTGTATCTGTTTGTCTGCATGTGTGTCTGTATGTCTGTATTTGTATCTGTTTGTCTGCATAGGTGACTGTATGTCTGTGTGTGTATCTGTTTTTCTGCGTGTGTCTGTATGTCTATGTGTCTGTATGTGTAGCTGTTTGTCTGTGTGTGTTTCTGTATGCTTCTGTGTCTGTATGTGTATCTGTTTGTCTGTGTGTGTGTATGTCTGTGTCTGTATGTGTGTCTTTATGTCTGTGTCTGTATTTGTATCTGTGTGTCTGCATGTGTATCTGTGTGTCTGCATGTGTATCTGTTTGTCTCCATGTGTATCTGTGTGTCTGCATGTGTATCTGTGACTCTGCATGTTGACTCTGCATGTGTATCTGTGTGTCTGCATATCTCATATGTACCTGAATGTGTATCACTGTTTATATCCGTATGAGTGTCTGTCTGTATGTGTGTATTGGTATCCGCATGTGTATCAATGTGTGTCAGTGTTTGTATTTGTAGAAGTGTCAATCTGTGTATCTGAATGTGTGACATTCTGTGTGTCTGTGTATGTATTATACAAATGGAGGGGCGGGGGAAGATACATGGGGGGGACCCAGGGTACTTTTCGCACAGGTGCCCTGTTGTACAATTCATTACTTTTATAATAATAGTAAGTTGTGTTTTTCGAGCGCTTTACTACAAAGTAATTTGCAAGTCAAGCATTAATTTAATTTGATCAAATGTTTTGGTTGAATGCTTGATTAATGAGGTTAGATGTCAATCATAAGGAATTCTGAAATCTAAACATTGTTCATAGCATTAATGTAGAGTATAACCAATTATGAACAGTAATCAGTACATTGTGACAGCAAAATTGCAAGCTAATGCATAATTTGGAGTAGATTCAAATTGGAGTACATTCACTGCCAGTTATTAAATTAAAAAAGTATGTTATGCTGTAAATAAACAATCAAAAGTGATTCAATGCGCATCATTATAATAGGTAACGGGTGTGATAAAATCAATACCACTCCGTAAAAGTCCCCTCCCAATACTGAAACACATGGTAATAACGACACCAAAAGCAATTCAATGGGGTCTATTCGACCTGAGTTAATTTATCTCATATCATTGAATATCATAGACTATAAGAGAAAAAAATGAGTTAAAAACAGTAATAAGTGATATTTTTTAATCTGGCCCAATGGCCCCATTATAAAGTGTGTTTTAACACTTTCAGTGTTGTAAGGAACACACACAGTGCTCCTCTACAGCACTGAAAGTGTTATTCCTACATTACATTTTTTAATGGCGCTCTGGAGCTGCATACCAGCTGAGGAAGGCGCGGAAGAACGTGAGGCTACCTGCTCGTCCATCCCCCTCTTTCAAATGGCAAGGCTGCCAAAAGGCCTAGAGTCCAATGCTAAAGAATGAGGGTATGAGGAATAAGCAAGATGCAAATTATTAATGAGGTGGTATGATGCCCTTGGCCTACTATTTATAACTTGGGCCAGAGACTATTCTGCCCCCTGTAAAAAAAACTTGAGGCCATGGGCCTCTAGCCCATATTAAATAAAAGATAAATGTCAATATATTGTACCTACCTACCCCCTGTGTTTTATTCCAAAGTTGGATACATTGTGTAGCAAAAACAAATAAGCAATAATAGGTGCAAATAGCTTCTTGCACCTGTTATTGCCTATCTGTTTTTGCTACACAATGTATCCAACTTTGAAATAACAATGTATCCAACTTTGAAATAAAGCACACATGCAACCGAGAATCAGTGAGTGCCCATATTTTCTCTACTTGCTCCCTTTATGTTGGCGTGCCGCCGAGCTTCACTGCAGACTGGCACTATGCTTCTGAGCATTCCTACGTATCTGCCAATCAGGAATCTGCTTTGAGTTTGGCAAATTTTCTTTCTCTTTAGTTGAGAGTCTTAGACAGCAAAGGAAGGGATTCTTTATGGTAAGGACAATATAGTTATGGAACTCACTGCCAAGAGAGGTAGTGCTATCAACCACAATAGATGCATTTAAAAATGGTCTGGGTGTTTTTTTTTTTAGAAAAGCAGAACATACAGGGCTATTAATAATAGAATAAACATTAATAATAGAGCTTATTGATCCAAGGAGAAATCTGATTGCCCTTTTGGAGTCAAGAAGGAATTTTCCCCCCAAGGAGGCAAAATTCGAAATAGCTTCCTTAGGAGTTTTTGCCTTCTTTTGGATCAAAATGCTGCAATGATGGGTAGAAGGGTTGAACTTGATGGACTTGTGTCTTTTTTCAACCTAAATTACTATGTTACTATGTTACTATGTTTATGTGATTTATTTTGTGCCAGCCTACCGTTATATTAATAAAATGGCCCGGCTGCTGCAATATTCTTTTAGAAATTATTAGTAAGAATAAGAGGATTGCTCATGTTTTAGGCACCAAAATGGTGCCTCCGAATTGTGGACATATTCGGATCACATTGGAATATGTCCGCAATTCAGATATAATAGATGATTCCACATTAATATTTCCATACACCGAAATCAGCTGAAATAGCCTGAAATCAAGTGGTAGCCTTGGTCCTCCCCATAGACTTATTTTTTATTTATTACATATTTCTAATTTTTCAGCATACAAAAATAAGACATACAAATGAGCAAGTTGTTAGCAAAAGATTACAAATGTAATAAATATTATTCAATATTGCATAAAACAAACATCCCAACTCACAAATCCTATAAGGGAATAAATAAAAACATTTACTCATTAAACTAAAACTATTAACTCAATAGATAATTAATTTAAAAAAATCTAGTCCAACGTAGGGGAGGGACACATACTGTTGTGGATAAAATGTCTCTTTTACTATTATATATTTGTGTTTATGTCTTATTTGGCACACTTCCCTAAAAGGTCATAATTTCTTACAGATGCTTACGTGTAAGCATTGCATTCCTTTGTCTGTTTAATCTTTTACACATGTGTTCAAATAAGCTACTTCCTATGGAAACTCCTCCCATCCAAGCTACCCCTTCCCCCCTGCTAAGGAGCAAGTCTCATGTAACACATTCTTATAAAGACCAGCTTCCGGTACTAACTCCTCCCACTTTCTCTTGTACAAGTTATTACATGCCACGTGAATCACTGTTAAAGTAACAGTAACTGTTCCCCCTGGAGCCCCTCTTTGTTCAGTAAACTACTCACTCCCTCGTGTAACCAAGATGGAGCTGGAATGTGGGTGGGAGAACTCTTTAAAGATGACATCACATTCTGTAGGGTGGGCTTAAAGAAGACCCTCCAACTTTTAGCCAATTGTTGAACGTATATTGTATCTTTAAACTATGACTGTACTGTGACGTATTCCTGCTTTAAAAGGAATCCCCCACTCTGGGAAATAAAGGTTGGCCTCAGGTTTTTCACTGATCAGAAACTTTGTCTCCGGTGTGAATTACTTCTAGGGGAGAGCGCATTAGTTTATCAATTTGGAAGGAGTAGATAGACAATAAAGCAAAGTTTGCTTTGATCCAAATCAATACCTTTAATACAAACTCCTCAAAGTGCTACATGACCTTTCCAGCACTTCCCAAATGGTTTTTCGGTTGTTGGAAGTGAATGAGGTCCAAATTCCACAAATCGGCAGAAGGATTCACAGTGAAAAAAGATCTCTGTCTAAGATAAGTAAAAGTTCCCCAGAGGGTATTCCATATTTGATCATCAGGTCAGCAAATGGAATTAGGTTTATTATTAAAGGTTCTCTTTACTAAATCTTCATATTATATCTTTATTTGACAGTATGGGAACATTACAATCATACTATTTCTACTATTTCTTGAAGCTCGGTTTATTGATTTGAGTATTGATTTGTCTATATAAGCAGAGTATCCTTCGAGACAATGGAAGTGTTTTTCTTCTTCTTTCTTTTTACATTAAATTACAAAATAGCTACAAATATTGAAATTGCTAATACAAATTTCTAATACATACAAAGAAAATGTAATTCTTAAATTAAAATATATTATAAACATGATTAACATTTATGGCATTGGGCACAGGAGGATATGCGGACCCTCATTTCTCCACATAAAAACACTACATACTAGTTGTTCTTACTGATCTCAATTACTGTCCTTACACCCCAGCATAATCATTGAAATCTTGAGCTTTTCAATCCATTCATCCCATTTAATTCATTTATTTTGTTAATTTGGCTGTCTTGATTCAATCTCTTTTTTTCCATCTTCCACTGATAATCCACTTGCGGATAATTTTTTACCCACATTATATCCAGTGCCTAGCAGTAGTTATTCACCAATAGGAGAAAGACATTAGGTCACAGTTTAAAATCTATTCCCACCAAAGATCTAATCTTCTGCTTCACTGTTCTACATGTCTGCTGCATTTTACTGCTACCCTGTTTGAGATGCTAAAACCCACTTCTTTGTTCCATATTGCAATTGCTGGGATGTCTGTCATCACTGCACCAAAGCGGATCATCTCCATATAATCTCTCAATTGGATTCACTTTTTCACCTTTGTAAAGAGGACAGAGATTTTACCTAGATCAGCCAAATTGTTGGACCTATACTTGGAGATAAACCTCTTCAATCTTATATAATTGAGGATTTCTTTATTTTCCTTACAAACTCTATTTGTAAGGTGGGAAAGGATTTCATACTATCTCCTGTCATTATGTCCCAAATTCTATACATCCCATTTATAATTCAACCTTCCAAATTTAAGTACTTGATTTTGTTTTGCAACAACTTTATACCCACATTATCTATAAACCCTTCTCCTAAGCCCACCTTATTTAAATATTTGCCAGAAGGCTATTAGCTGTTTTAAAATGATACTACTAGTATTTTCAATATTTTTTCCGCTTATCTACAAGACATCCCTCAAATCTAATGAACCTAAATTGATGGCCCACATTTTCCTTTTGCGTTTTGATAGCATGGCCTAACCTATTTAACTCATAATACTCCTTAATATTTAGGACCCCCAAATCCCCTTTTTCTAACGTCTTTGAAAGTAAATTTGCTCTTAACCTTTGATTCTTTTCCAAACAAATACATTTAGAGAAGGCGGCCTGTGCTAGATCTAGCCACTAAACAGGAACTTCCAGTGGTATCATTCTAAAATGATATAGCCATTTGAGTAGAGTGTAGGACTTAATTAGATTAATTCTTCCCCACTATAAGACTTCAATAAGTTTACAATTTTTTAACAGAAGGTTAGTCTGCCTCAGAAGGGGCAGAATGTTAGCTTCTATTATACTATTTGGGTCAGATACAATTTTAAATCCAAGACACTCTACGTCTGTTGACCAGCAGACCACATATTCGCCTTGTAAATCATGAATCTCTTCTTCCATTGATGCTATTGACAGGGCCACTGATTTGGACATACTCAGCTTACACTTAGATACAATGCCAAAATATCTCAAGGTTTCTATTATTACCTTTATGGAATCTTTCGGATTCCCTAAAGAAACAAGTATGTCATCTGTTTACATACTAAGCTTTAACTTAATATCTTTATAACAGGAACCGTTAAACCAGAGATCTTCTCTGATTCTAATAGCAAGTGGTTCAGTACAATATAAAAAAGGGGTGACAACGGGCACCCTTGTCTGGTGCCATTTTTTATTTTAAACCAAACCGTCTTAATTCCATGACCAATTGTTCTTGCCGTTGGGTTTGAATATAGAACCATGATGGCATCCAGTCCAAAAAGCCAAACAATCTAAGACTATGTCCCATCTCCCCCTATCATAAGATTTTTCAGCACTAGGTGTTACAATACAGTATTGATATGCTCTTTCTGTGCTAGATCAAGGATGTCCACCATCTTCCTGATATTATTTGAAGGAATTCTTCCTGGAAAAAAACCTGCTTCATCCCGATGTATTAGCCCAGGCGATACGCTCCTCAGTCTTTTTGCCTCTCAGACTATAGCTGCAAAAAAAAGGAAATATTGAAGCAAATTAACTTCTAACTCAGAAGAGGGTCTATTTAACACCTGTTGTTGTCTAATATCGAGAAACTGGATGAGGCATGTTTTTTTAATGGGCAGCAATCTGAGCTTCTGGTGCAGATACAGAGGACGTTATGTTTGTGTGGCTAGAAAATGTTCAGAAACCTAGAAGAGCAATTGCAACCTAGATAGTTGATTCTTTACATCATCACTCCTTCCCTCCCTAGAGACAACAGGTGTGCCCAATAAGCTTATGATGTTATGTATCGTGTTAACAAGGCCTTTAACTATTATACTATTAATCTATGATTTCTTAAAGATTCTAGGGTTTATCATTTGCAACACAAGGGTTCTAGGCCTCTACATCTTGTGTTTTCAATCTCATATCATTCCAACTCCATATTTTTTTAAGACCAGCCAATTGATGGGCCAGTTGAGTCAGTATTCAAATTTTTTTAGGTTGCCCAGACAAACCAAGAAAGCAAGGTGTCAAACTCTCTAAGCAGCACCTGTTGAATCCATTGCATCTTTGCCAGGGCCTCGGTCCCGTCCATGATCCAAATAAAATGAAAGATTTTAAAGTTCAATTTATAATTGGACAAAAAGGGCAAATGTTCCTACATTATCTACAGAGATATCAAAACATCATCCACACATTGCATAATACTATGCTGACAATTAACTTATCTCTATGGTGTTTGTTATCAACATGGCCAAGGGTTTGATTGCCAAGGCATATAGTAGTGGTGACAAAGGACACTCTTGCTGGGTGCAATTAATAATGGCAAATAATTCTGAGTTCAGCGCTAATTTTGGCCATAGGTGTCAGATATAGGGCCATTTTCATGTCCCTAAATACTTTATATGAAATGCATGCAGGGTTTCTGCCATAAATTTCCAATCACCCCCCAGATTGCACTCACAGGACTTACCCCAGCACCCAGTACTAGTGTTGAGCGAACCTGAACCACACAGTTCGGGTTCATACCAAACTATACATTTTTTGGACCCCGGACCCGAACACGGACATTTCACTGTATGTTCGGGTTGGAGCTCGGGGTTTGGCGATTTAATGGCGCATTTTAAAAGGCTGCAGGGCAGCCAATGAACAAGCGTTTGACTTGTTTGCCCTTAGAAGCCATCACAGCCATGCCTACTAGTGGCATGGCTGTGATTGGCCAGTGCAGCATATATAATCTGGAGTCACGTACACGCATATCACATGAGCTCTTCTTAGTGTAGGGAGAGGATGCTGCAGCTGTGAGGGACAGATTAAAAAAAATTCTGGTGTTGAATCTGCAAACTACAGGGATTATTCAAACTACAAAGATTATTCAAATGACAGTGATTATTTTAGTGGGTGCTATACTACATATTTGTACCCTGCCCTGATCCCAGTGCCACAGAGAGTGCAGTGCACTTGCAACTGCATGTGTGCCAGGCACATGACTTTAATCCTGTTCTGTTAGCTCAGTGGGCAACATCTAGGCATTTTTAAATACTGAAATTTGTTGGTGTTAAATATTACATTTGCGTCCTGCGGTGCACTTCATATCCGAGAGTCAAATAGAACCGTAAATACTGTGCTTACAGCGCACTTTGAAAAATTCTAATAGTTTTGGGTGGTAAATAGTAAATTTGCGTCTTGCGGTGCACTTCATATCTGAGAGTCAAATAGAACAGTTCAATACTGTGCTTACAGCGCACTTTCAAAAATTCTAATTGTTTTGGGTGGTAAATAGTACATTTACGTCTTGCGGTGCACTTTTTGCAGTCCAATAAAAAAATAAAAATAAAAATTGTTGACTATTGGTGGTTATATTGTCGCCTGACATAAACCATCTGTTACTTTAGTGGGTGACCGCAAAGAATGAAAAGAGCTTCAAATAAGGGACATGGCCCTGGTCGTGGTGCTGCTGGTGTTGGTGGAGCTCCTGTTGCAAGTAGGGGATGTGATCGATCTGTGCCAGCTACACGCACAAGTGAAACACCTTTCTCAGGGGCTAGTACGCGACAGAACCTTTAGTGTTATTTGGAATGCCAGCCAGGGGGAAACGACAGCAGGCCTTTCAAAACTCATATGTTTGGGGGGAAAAACCCCACAGCGCAGGAGCTGTGGACGGGCATGGGACAACAGATCAATGAGTGGTTGTTGCCACTGAGCCTCAAGCCCGGCCTGGTGGTGTGCGATAATGGGCGAAATCTCGTAGCATCTCTGGGTCTAGCCGGTTTGACGCACATCCCTTGCCTGGCTCATGTGCTGAATTTGGTGGTGCAGAAATTCCTGAAAAACTACCCAGATATATCAGAGCTGCTGCAGAAAGTGCCGGCCAACTGTGCGTACTTTAGGCGTTCTCACCCTGCTGCTTCTCGCCTGTCTGCGCTGCAGCCTAACTTAGGCCTTCCCGCTCACCGCCTCATATGCGATGTGCCCACAAGGTGGAACTCCACCTTGCACATGCTGGAGAGATTGTGCGAGCAGCAGCAGGTGATAGTGGAGTATCAGCTGCAGCACTCACGGGTCAGTCGCTCTGCGGAACAGCACCACTTCACCACCAATGAGTGGGTCTCCATGCGAGACCTGTGTGCCATTTTGCCCTGTTTTGAGTACTCCACCAACATGGCCAGTGCTAATGACGCCGTTCTCAGCCTTACTATCCCGCTTGTATGTCTCCTTGAAAAAATGCTGAGGGCGATGATGGAAGAGGATGTGGCATAGGAGTAAGAGGTGGAGGAAGAACAGGGGTCCTTTCCATGGTTATCAGGTCAGTCATTCATAAGTGGCTTGGAGGGTGGGTTCCTGCACCAGCATAGGCCAGGTACACAACTGTCAAGCCAGGGCACAGTTTTGGAGGAGGAGGAGGATGAAGAGCAGGAGGAGGAGGAGGAACCGTGTTCACAGCAGGGTGGCACCCAATGCAGCTTGTGGGCATCACTGGAGCGTGGCTGGGGGGATACGGAGGACACAGATGATACACCTCCCACAAAGAACAGATTGTCCTTGCCTCTGGGCAGCTTGGCACACATGAGCGACTACATGCTGCAGTGCCTGTGCAACAACTGACGAGTTGCCCACATTCTAACTTGTGCTGATTACTGGGTGGCCACCCTGCTGGATCCCCGTTACAAAGACAACGTGACGTCCTTAATTCCATCACTGGAGCGTGATCGTAAGATGCACACGCTGGTAGACGCGCTGCTGAGGGCATTCCAAAATGACACCGGGGGCTCAATGGAAGCACAAGGCGAAGGCAGAGGAAGAGGTCGCCAATGCAGCTGGGGCACCGCCAGCACCTCAGAAGGCAGGGTTAGCATGGCCGAAATGTGGAAAAGCTTTGTCAGCACGCCACAACAAACAGCACCACCATCTGATATGCAACGTTTTAGCAGAAGGCAGCATTTCAGCAACATGGTGGAACAGTACGTGTGCACAGGCCTACACGTACTGACAGATGGGTCTGCCCCATTCAACTTATGGGTCTCCAAATTGGGCACATGGCCTGAGCTTGCCCTTTATGCCTTGGAGGTGCTGGCCTGTATTGTCTGAACATGTGTTTAGCACGGCAGGGGGCGTTATCACAGACAAGCGCATCCGCCTGTTCACAGCCAACGTGGACAAGCTCACGTTTATTAAGATGAACCAGGCATGGATCCCACCACACTTCTCTGTACCTTGTGCAGAATAGACATTTATACCGGCTTCACCCAGTCATTGTTATACCAAGTGCACTTATTCTTTGTTTTCTGTTGTTATATGTCCCAATATTTTGGGGGCTACCCCAATTAAAAAAAACAAAAACAAATAAAAAACAGTGTTGGCTACCTCCTCCTCCTCCAGCGCCGCTTCCACCTACACCGCCACGGTCACCGCCTCCTCCACCTATGGGTCACTTAGTATAAACTGAAAGAGAATTCCCTGCACTCCAACCCTCTGTCAAATGGATAATTCTGTTGATCCTCCTGGCATCCATGCTTTAGATTTAGGTTTATGTTCTTCCAAAGCTAAAATCAAAGAATCCATCTAGTGCTATTTTATGGCTCAGCTGTATTTGTAATTTGTATGTATTTTATGTTATTTTAAGTTATTTCCCTATCCACATTTGCTTGCAGGGCACTTGTCCTACTCTTACCCACATTTTACTTCATTTTGCAGGCCTCTAGTCCTTTCCAGGACTTTTTTAGAGGCATTTTAGTGGCCAAAAGGTTGTGTCCCCATTGACTTCAACGGGTTCAGGTTCGGGGTCAAGTTTGGGATCAAGTTCGAGCACGGACCTGGCGAACCCGAACATCCAGGTGTCTGCTCAACTCTACCCAGTACTTAACCAAGCATACAGGTTGCCCTTACAAGACTTACCCCAACACTTAGATTGCATTTGCAGGACTTGCCCCAGCACTTATATTGCATTCACATGACTTGCCCCAGCACCCACATTTTCAGGACTTGCCCCAGCATCCAGGACTTCCCCCAACACTTAGATTGCACTCACATGACTTGCCCCAGCACCCAGGACTTACCCCAGCACTTAGATTGCACTCACATGACTTGCCCCAGCACCCAGTGCTTTCCCCAGCACTTATATTGCACCCACAGCTCTTGCCACTGTACCCAGGACTTACCCAAGCATGTATATTGCTCTCACAGGACTTGGCACAGCACCCAGCCAGGACTTTCCCCACCACCCAGGACTTACCGTAGCATTGGATTTGCACTCACAGGAGACTGCCCCAGTAGACAGGACTTAGCCCACCAGCCATTACATATATTTCTTTCAAATAAAATCAATCTACTCTTATTTCATAAAAGTAAAGCACCTCATGTCTCTACTTAAATTGATACAATAACCAATACAACCTGTCACAAATAACTCTACAAGGTATCCACCGAAGCTGAAATTTTGACAGCAAACACATAAGAAGTAAATATTATATATAGCAGTAAATATATATATGTGTCCACATTCACTATTCTTTTGAGCAGAGACTAGATCATATAATGAACTCCAATTACAAATAAAAACCATGAACTTAACTGTCTGTTTTTCATGAACAGCAAACCCTTGGAGAAATCTAATTCTAATAAATATATTTGATATTTATGCCAACTTAGGACTTGTTGGTACACATTACCCTAGATTTTTGGAACATTTTTTTATAATAATTTATATTTACAGATAAACATAGGTGTGGAGTGGAATTGTTTGAAATATTTGCGTTTCCCTGTTTTTGCTCTTAGTGTGGCACTATTACACTGGTCTTTAATGTGTGTGGTTTTTAACCCAGGGTTGGACCCTGGTTTAAATCTATACGTGTATAGTAATTATGCACCAAGGAATTGTGCCTCTCGTCTAGGTGCTGCATCCTCAACAGGTCACACAGATTGTGACAGTCAGAGAATGCAGCCACCCTAGCACTAAGTCTCCATTCATATTTACATATTTTCTTCCTTCGCTTTCTGCCCATCTAAAAAACAGTTCATGTCACCTCCAATTACCGTATTTGCTCGAATATAAGACGACCCTGATTATTAGACATAGAAACATAGAAACATAGAATGTGTCGGCAGATAAGAACCATTCGGTCCATCTAGTCTGCCCAATGAAGCCTAGATGGCTAGACAAGACTAAACTAGAGAGGACCCCCAAACTTTGGATATTCCTTTAGGAAAAAAACTAAAAGCCTGAATATAAGACTACCCTATAGGAAAAAGGTTTAACTTGTATATATTCACATGTAAATTGCTTTTTAATATTTAATAGAAATTATGATATTAAAAAAATGCATTTCTTCTCTTTATTTCCTTTCATGTGTCTATGCTGCCTCTCTCTCCCCCTCCCCCCAGCATTGTCTCTCCCTCCCCCCAAACTTTCTTTCTCTACCTCCCTCATTTTCTCTCTCTCTCTCTCTCCCCCTCTCTCTCACCTTGTCTCTCTGCCCCCTCCCTCCTTTTCTCTATCTGCCCTCCTCCCACCTTGTCTTTTTCTGCCCCCCTCCCTCCCTTTGTCTCTCTCTGCCTCCCCTTGCCTCTCTCGGCCCCCCTTGCCTCTCTCTGCCCCCTTGCCTCTTTCTTCCCCCTCTTGACTCTGTCCCCCCTCCCTCCCCTTGTCTCTCTCTGCCCCCCTCCCTCCCCTTGTTTCTCTCTGCCCCCATCCCACCTTGCTTTCTCTGCCCCCCCTCATCTCTCGGCCCCCCTTGCCTCTCTCTGCCCCCCTCCCTTCCCTTGTCTCTCTCTGCCCCCATCTTTTCCCCCTCCCTCCCTCCCTCTTACCTGGTCTCTAGTTGGTGCCTAGCGGGGACAGCCGGAGGATGTCTGCACGATACGCGCAGACATCCTCCGCTGCTGCCTGGCACTTCCGCCGGGACTTTTATGATGAAGCCGGAAGGACCCGGCTTCATCGTAGAAGTCCAGACGGACCTGTCGGCCAGCAGCATCGCGCAGACATCCACCTGCTGTTAGCGAGGGGGATCCAGGTCCCCTGCAGCTCTGCAGGGGACCTGGATCCCTGTCTTATAGTCTGACCTCAATTTGAGGTCAGATTATAAGACGACCTCGAATATAAGACGAGGGGGCTTTTTCAGAGCATTTGCTCTGAAAAAACTTTATCTTCTATTCGAGCAAATACGGTATTGGTAGGCCCTGGGAGACTTTATCAAAACTGTCCATATAGCTATTGAAAAAATGACTCAAGTGATCTAATGGGGCATATAAATTCATCAGCTGATACAGAATATCACTGATTCGACAAACAAGAATAATTTGCCTTCCCTCTTTCTCGGATTCATGAAAAATATGCATGAATGAATCTTTCCCAGCTACTATTATCGCCACGCCCCTTTTTTTATAAGGCAAGGAGTAGCTGAATACATAAGGGAACTTGCTATATATTCAATAAGATTTCTGATCTAGCTTCCATTGTGACTCCTGAATATGAGCCACATCAATATTTAAAAGATTGCACTCACTAAATAACTCCATGTTTTCATGGAGGTTTAGCGGAGACGGTAAAAAAATGGTATTGAAACACCATTTGGTGGGGTAATAACCACACCAACAGTTATTCTATGCCTGTCAGTAAAAGCTACCATTGCTTGCTTCATGCTGGCTTCACTCCAAAAAAAGCAGGTATTACATGTACAGGGCTGGTTAGCACAGCCGCTACCTGCACATTTTAACCCTTTTAGTGCTGTACATCGCATTTAATGAAATAGTAACACCCATCGTGTCACTATGCCTGTGGCTCATTTAATTAAAAAAAAAAATGGCACCGCTCAAGGCTTTGGGGGGACTATGCCCCAAAGCCTGTATATAAACCAGCTGAGCGGGTTTGAAACCAGCCAATAGTATGCTGGGATAGGGAGGATTATGATTGGCTGACATACCAGGCTATGAGGCAGGCTGCTTAGAGATAGGTGCAGTATTTTATTTTTTTTTAATACATTTTTGTGCCGAAAGATGAGGAACCAGGGCACTGATGCTCGCCGCTGGCAACTAGATACAGGTAATGCTTTATTTTACAGCGCACCCTTTGAGTGCCAGGGGAATGGTCACTGATTGATGGCACTCAAAGGGTGGGTTTTTATTTTAACAGGTTTGAGGCTAATTAAAGATCACTCCCCCTACTACCTGGGCAAGGTAGAGGTGGGGTTAGGGAGGTATTTAATTTTATTTATGAATACTTCCAGGGGAATTTGGTTAGCCGCTGGCACATAGGAGGTTAATATTTATTTTTTATATAGGGCTTTTGGGGTGCCTTTAATTTTAATTAATGGGCCTGTGGGCGTAGAGCAACCGTTTGCCCTGAAATGGACCTTTTATTTTTTTAAAGAGGCTGCGGGCATAGCAACATCCGTGGTCCCTGATGGGTCTATTATTTCGATAAAGGGACCGTAGGCATTACACCAGCCTGCAGCACTAGGGGGCTCTATTTTTTATATCCCTGAAGGATCAACCCGTTGAACATTTTTAATCATTCTGGACAATGGCTATTTTAACATTTCGTGCTGTTTGCATGTAGCTGTAGTTTTCTTCTTTGTCATTTTCTGTACCCACACAAATTACATATTGTTTTTATCAGGACAAGAAGGGCTTTCTTAAGATAACATTATTTTGATCATATCTTATAATATACTATAAAACAAATAATAAACTATGGTGAAAAATAAAAAACACAAATTATCAGATTTTTATTTGAAAAATCTTCTATTCATCTAAAAGAGCTAATGAACCTGCTAAATAGATTCTACTATTTTTCTTTAGTACAGTGATACCAACCATGCATAGGCTTGTCGGGTTGTTTGGGGGTTAAAAGGCATCATTTGGGAGGTGCGCTTTTTGGTTCTCCAACATGGAATTTTGACATGCAGACAACCTGTGCCCATGTCCCATTTGAGACATTTTTGAAGCCAGCCAGTGTATTTTAAAGTAGTCACCCTAAGCTATTTCAGATGGTAGTATTTTAACACTTTCAATGCACTAATTCTACCCTTTGTCAAAATTTGCGATTGTAATTTTTGTGTGTGTGTGTGTGTGTGTTTTTTTTTACATACATTGTACTTCAGATATCAATTCCCAGATTTTGGTATGTGTCACTTCCAACACCCCAATATGTCCTTGGCAACATCTCCTGATTACAGGGATGCATTTCTTTGTCAGCTTGTTTGTGGGTTAAAAGGCCACATTTGAGGTTTGACATGTAGACCCTTGGTATCTTTTTTAGCTCTTATTTGTGCATGACGTGACAGGTACGTCTATTTTCACTAACTGCAATTATGTTGGCATTGCATCTACCCCATTATTGAGTAAATCTGAGGAATACCACCGTGTGTTTGCAGCATTCTAAATATCAGTTGGAATTACGCTGATTTTTAAGTGATCTTACACAAAGTTTACGCTTACGCACCAAATTATTTTCTTTTTGATAATGACATGTCAGTTTCAAGAATACTATGTTTAAATAATGTTTGATGTCCACTAAATCTTACACTACATATGCTACTTACAGTTTTATTCAATATAATGTATATTAGCTAGAAATGTATTTGTATGCCATGTATATTTTATTTAAATATGCCTTTGTATATTATGATTTCCCTTTTTAAATATATGTTGTTAAGTCTTGCATACATTGTTGCTTTGGATATTATGGTAATATCTTAAAGATGTTTAATAAAACATCCCACATTGTAGTACTGATAGCTATATGTTTTATTCTATTAGGAAAACCAATGGCTCTGAAGTTAATGAAGAAAACATCAACTAGGAAGGAGAGTTTTCTAATGGAATATTGTGTGTCATTATGCCTCTCATCACATCCTAATATTATTGGAACATATGCATTAGCATTTGAAACCAGCAAATATTTTATATTTACCCAGGAGCTGGCAGCAGCAGGGGATCTCTACTCCATCCTTGAGCCCAAAGTAAGTGTTTCTTCATCATCATCAGTTTTATATATATAGACATGTGTTGTTAACTCCAAAGAAAAATATGTATAAGTTAGAATGTTTGGTATGTTATTTCAGTTTTTATAAGTTTGCAAAATCAAAAATGGTTAGTGGTTAGTGTGTATCCACTAATATAGGGGTTATTCTTCTCATGGCCAGTCAGATTAAGACCGAATGCTTTATTAAAACTGCCCCAGTCCCTCCACGCTCTCTGATATGATGCCCAAGTGGAAGTTGCCACTGAATGTTGAGTAACTGCCTTTCATTGTCCCCAATAAAACCCCACAGGTTACATGGTTACATTGTAGTTTAGGATGAAAAAAGAGGTGCGTCCATGACATTCAACCCTATTCCCAGGTTCTCTGGGAATTGAACACCTTCTGCTGCTGCGTGTGGTGCCATCACTCGGAATTCTTCCAACTGCATGCGGGAGAGAGCATTATCATACATGTTATAAAGCCAGGTATTTGTCTAGCTTTGAGCAAAATATTAAAGTGAAAACAATGTAAGACCAATTTTCTTAGCAGGTTTAAAACACAATCACATTTGGAATGTATAGAATTAAACACCAGGACCACACTAATATTGTCACAAAGACCATGAACCTCCTCCCCCGCCATTGATCTCCCCACAAGTAAATGGACACCACGATAGGAAATAATTCCAAAATTGTTATGTTTTTTGTTAAGCCAGAGCTAGACCAGCTCACAGGCATCTCTCAGCACACTAATTCCCTTTTCAGCATATCCTGAAGTCAACTGCTCCACATGCATCTGTAAGGAGGTCAATGTCATAAAAATAGATGAATTCCTTTTGGAAAATAGTTCTACCATTAAAACTCACAAGGAAATTCCCCCATGCTTTAAGGTCCTTCTTACTGTCAGGGCCTTTACCAGGTCAGATAGGAGTTTCAGTGCAGGGATAGTGGAGGTGTCTGGTTGCATGTTATGTATTGTGCAGAGTCAGAAAAGATCAATAAACAAAGAGATAGGGACTGGAATAAAGACTGAATGAGAGACAAATGGGAACTTTAGTAAAGAACTGCAGAATAGGAAAAGGGTTCGAGTAGGAACTTCAGTATGAACAAAGAGCTATAGCAGGGGCTGTAGATAAAGCAAAGGTAGGGGTAGAGAGAGTTAAACAAGGTTAGAGGCCAGAGGTAAGGGTGAGGCCTTAGGTAAGTAGCCAAACAGGAACACCCTAGAGAGGGTGAAGACTGAGCAGGGTAGCTTAGCAGAAGGAACACCCTAGAGAGGGTGAGGATTGAGAAGGTTGACCTTAAGTGAGCAACTTAGCTGAATAAATGTTGCTGTAGTCAGAGGGTCTCAGAAGAAGCTGAAAATCATCCACTGAACTGGTTGAGCCACCCAGGTTCATGTTTCCAGTTCCTGGACAGGGTTACAATTTAAATGGGCTTTAAGCAGAGGATCAGGAACAGAAGCAGCAGGTCTTTGAAGTCAGGCATCCAACTTCAACGGAAAAGCACTGTTTTCAAGAAACTTCAGCTATTTAACTTGGGTGTTTTGCGAAAGAGAACGAACTCACCTGACACCAAACAAAGGGAAAGAAATAAAAGCAAAGTAAGGTAGGGAGGCTTCTAGAGGAGGTAGGAGGAATATAAGCACATAAATGATGACTTTTAAATGCATGAGTCAGAAGGTCAGTGTAGAACCCTGACATATAGCCAATGCCAATGACATCCTCCTGGACAAGGCTCTGCCCATAGGGATCACTCTGGAAGGAGAGTCAGCAAAACCAACAAAGACTGCAGTGTCTTAAAAGTAACCTTCTTACACCTAAGTCCTAGTCTTCAAAATCTTATCATCTGGTAACCTAAATTCAAAATTCAAGGTCATCAAGCATGATACCCTAAAATGGGTATGAATAATTGAATATTTTCAGTTAGAGGAACAGTTTTATGTTTTACCAATGGAATACCAAATTCCAGAGGAATAGTTTGAAAAGTCTGCAATAGCTTACCACATTCTTCTGAACCTCTGGTGCCCACAAACAAAAAATCATCACAATAATGCTTGCCTGGCATTATGGCTGGTTATTCATATTCTACATATCCTTCCTCAGCAAAATCATTCTGTTGAAGACCACCTGCAGCTGTCATGCTCTTCTTGCTGGCACCCTTTCCTGCTTTCTTCTACAAATATAAAAGATAATAAAAAAATTATTGTCCTGAACACAGATTGCTCAATATCCTATTCTTAAAGTGGAAGCTCTACCTCATGTACCTGCAAACATTATAAGGAAGTCTCCATACATAAAAAGTGAAATATGCAAAAAGATTGGACCCAATAGTTTAACAGTTTTTTAATTGAATATATGTACAACAGAGGGCTAAAATACATATATTCAGAAAATAAAGTGATCCTAATTAGAAAATACTTATGAAAAGATATTATATGTACTTGTGCTCCTTTTCTGTTTGTTCCTGGAAGTAATTTTATTAATAGCCTCAGATGTTATAAGTTTAAAATTGGCTCATTAAGCTTTAGCAAGAAATATGTCCTGTAAAATTACATATTTCTCAAGGTTTGCTCTATCACGTCATGTGGGAAAATTAGCATTACAAGAGATCTAGATGTGAACAGAAACAACCTTTATCAAATCTGTTAAAAAAAAAAAAAACAGACCAATACGGGTTTACTTTGGATAATAATATTTGAGACATAGAAGACCTAAGGCCAGGAAAACTAAGCAAGACTAAGAACATTGGATAAACTTGCTGTAAATCCAAGCCTATGTGGGTATATGTATTACAATGGGTCCAAATAAGGATACAATTCCTGAAGGGGAAAACAAGATAAAACATAATCAATTAGTACTTTTTATTCTCCAAAAACAGCTGCCCCAGCCCTAAAACCTCCAAGACGCTCTTTATCCCCAGGTAACCAGGTGGAAAAATTATTCTCTGAGACAGCAAAGGAATGTCTCTCAGAACAGCCAAGTTGCTGCCTTGGATGAACTATATGGAAAAATAAAGACTTTATAACACACATATTGGAATTAAAGGAGCTGAAATAAAAGAGAAAATCTCAGTTCAAGATAAGCAGTTAGGTGATACACAACAGGAAATAAAATTACTAAAGACACAAAATATCCATTTGAAGACTCAAATTAAGAAATTTAAAGTAGTCGACAGGTCCAGAAGAACAAATGAAAGGGTGAAATGAATCCCAGAAAATATTACACAAGAAAATTCTGGAGCAATATCTCAAAGAATATTTGTCACAATTTTTAACTGCCCAAGAAATTGGCTCAATGCAATTTGAAAGACGACATAGATTACGCAGACCAGTTAACATTAATCCATCAGAACCAAGAGATGTAATTGTACATTTTCTAAATGTTGCCCTTAAAGATTCCTTTACACGGACAGTCAGATAAACTAAATTAAAGGACCCCAAGTTCTCTGCTATATCTATTTTTCCTGATCTCTTGCCGGCAACAAGAAGCAAACAGAAAAAGATATGACAATGACTTCCAGAAACAAAGAAACTGCCTGCAAAGCTTTTTATTCTTCAAAATGGGAAAACCCTTAGAATAAGCCATCTGATGGAGAACCTGTCTAAATTGGGCATACAAATTTAAGCAATTTATGTATTGCTTACCCCTTACGTAGAGACTTTGCCTTGCCTTTTTTGGGGGGGGATTAGGCCTTTAAGGGTCACATATGATGATAACTGACAAAACGAATTGAAGGGGGTGGAGGAAAGGAAGATAAGAGGTCAAATTTGGTAACCAAATGGAAATTAACTAGAGGAGAACATTAGTAAGGAAAAGTCACTATGGTTGAGGTGTCTAAATAATTAGTTACTTTCTTAATTCTTTTTTTTTATTTCTGCATGTTAAAGGGTTTGCTTCACACAAGATTTAATACTAACATGGATATCTTTCTGACGCAGCTAAAATAGGGTTTATTGGTGAATTTTGGATAGCTTAAAAATAAATTCACTCATATCCAGGAAAAGATCACTCATTAATAGAATATAATACTACATTTATTGTGTCCACACAGTAAAAGGATGCAGGTTAGCACACTGTTGGTGTGCCGTGTTTCGTTTCAAACCAGCCACATTGTAGCCCAGGAATTATTTTTATTTTGGACTTCTCCTATCCTCCAATCCAAGTCGGCAACTGTAGCCTAGCTTTAGTTGGAGTTTAGTTGGCCAGGCTTGTCTTATGGTAGGAATATTTGTAATTGGTGTAAGTATGTTGAAGGATGTTTGTTCTAGTTCCGGATGTGGGGGGAGCAGAGGGAGGGCTTGGATGGGAGAGGTTTTAAATTAGATAAATGACAATAAAGATTATTTCTATGAATGCTAAGAGGCTTAATACACCAAAAAAAAAAGGTTATAGGTTATAGGATTCCATGTTAAGAAATAAATCAGACGTGTGTTTTATTCAGGAAACTCATTGGAAATCTGAAGATGTATCTCATACAAATCTTTGTATCCAGTCTTCTATATAAAAAAAAAAAAGGAGTCGCAATAATTTTCTCATAAAGGCTAAAGTTTGAACTAATGTTAGAAATAAAAGACACCGAAGGTCAATACCTAATGTTGTACCTTGTGTGCAAAATAATGCTATTTGTTATACTGTAGTTATTCCCTGAACTAATATTCCCATAGATTTTTTAAACATTGTTTTCCAGAATTGATAAAGTAAAGAAAGGTATTCTTCTGATCACTGGAGACATGATTGTAGTACCAGATTTAAAAATGGATAAAACCACAAAATATTAAGGTAATATATCTTAACAGGGAAACAAAAGGAAAAGCTGCTCCTTTCAGAACGTTCTGCTTGATTTTGATTTATTGGATGTTTAGAGAGTGCAGCATCCTAACGATCGAGACATCAGCTTATTCTCAATGATTTTATATTATCCATAAATCCTATTCAAGAATTGATACATTTTTAACAAAGAGTTATAACTTACATAGTAATGTAGGTTTAAAAAAGACACATTAACCCCTTCTACCTATTATTCCATACCCCTAAGGAAGCTATTTTGAATTTTGCTTTTCTGGGAGAAAAAATCCTTCTTGACTCCAAAAGGCAATCAGATTTGTCCTTGTATCAAGAAGCTCTATTATTAATGCTTAATCTATTTTTAATAGCCCTGTATGTTCTGCTTTTCTAAGAAAAAAACATCCAGACCATTTTTAAATGCATTTATTGTAGTTGATAGCACCACCTCTCTTGGCAGTGAGTTCCATAACTTTATTGTCCTTACCATAAAGAATCCCTTCCTTTGTGGTCTATTAAATCTTTGCTCTTCCGGTCTCAGGAGGTAACCTCTTATTCTTTGTACATTAGGCATTGTTTCTGAAGTCTAAGATTGATGTTGTTTGATGGTCAGACCAAGTTCCAATTATCTTGGAAATTATAGAGAACAGGATGAAAAAGAAAAATAACTCATTCAGACTGAGAAAAATCAGAAGGATCTGTTTAAGCAGGCAGATGGATTCATTCTAAATAATAGCAATGGGGAAGTTACTGGAGACATAGCTCTACAGAAGTAAGTCTGCGCCTATGGGGTTAATAAGATGTGGAATATAGTAAACAAATAATGGGTACACTGCAGCCAACCACTATCAGTGAACAGGGTTCCTGGAACTGTTCAAAATATACTAATATTTTTAGGGCTGATGTGTGCGCTAGTGTGTTATAGAGTAATAATAGAAACCTAGTTAGACCGCAGAGTTTTAAAGAAATAAATGGAAATTTTAATACAGCAATATTAAAATAAGTCTATACAATAAAATGACAATATACAGATACAATACAAATAAAAATGTTCCAACCACATGAGGAAGTTAACACTTTCTGGGATTTAAACGTTGTACAGAAACACCTGATGCATTTCGCCGTTATGGATTCTTCAGAGGTAATTGCTAAGAACATATTAAAATACATCCAATCAAAACTGGTGGTCCCTAGGTATAAGCAAAAGGAGAAGTGTAAGAACAAGTGAAAGTTAGAAAAAAGTAAAAGAATCACAGAGGTTGAATCATTTTATTTGGAAAGATTAAAATCCCCTTCATTGGGGTGTAATACTCCAGAAGACGAACAGTTCCTACAATTTGGTGCTGTACTCCTACTGTTTTCAACATGAAGCTAAGGTCTGTGTATATCCATACACTTCTTTATATGGCTAGAGCATACCTGTTTCTAATACTTGAATACTGCACACTGTACACGTGGAAATTAAACATGGTATCTGTGTGGTACAGATTCTTGCTTTTGATTGAGTACAGTATGCAGATGCAGGGCTTTTTGTACAGTAAAACAATGTAATAGAAAGATTTACCTGCAATTTCAGGAGATGCAAAATGTGTAAATGTTTTGAGGGGAGGAGCTGGAAAAATATCTGCTGTTGTTCTTCTAAGCAGTGAAGAGAAAAAAGGGGCAACTGGAGTTTCCAGCTCTGTGGAGCTGTCTTGGGCTTCAGACTAAGCTTTTTTTTTTTTTTTTTGCAGATGTGAAAAAACTTGGACAATGAGAAAATCCACAGCACCTGTATGAAATGTATTGGCATTAAGAATTTCAGCCTTTCTATATCAGAAACTTCAAATCATACAAACATAGCAAACTAATGTTCTTTGATATAAGTTGTCACAGGGCTGCAAAGCTTAACTGCTGAGTAGATCTCCTGTGGTCTGTCAATAACAATAGAGTAGTTTGCCAATGTTATACATTTCTGAGTGTAAACGAAGCTTGTTTTACACTGAGTTTGTAGGACTTGTAGGACTTACCAATTGCATATGCAGCCACTGTAAAGTAGCAAGAAGCTGGTAGGTGGCAGGAACACTGTTAATACTGTGAGAAAGTTGTATGGGAAAGTTGTGCTTCTTTTGTTAATTCTCTATATAGGTTTGGGGTCAGGGTGTCATTGTGGATGTGCCTATATCATTGGCAGCAAAGAATGTACATGGTCATTTGACCATGTACACATAAGTGCTGTGGGGTTAGGAAGGGGTTAATGCACTTCAAGCATTGTGCTTCCCTTGAGCTGGGTGTAGAGATTTGATTGGTGGTTCAGTGTGTCCACAAGGGCATCTGCTGTTGTTGGCATGATGCCCTCTTGGACTGCAACTGTACTTGTGCCCATGAGGTCAGCACTCTGATTGGAGCACTTGTCTGAGAGGCAGGGCCGGACTGGCCTACCGGGATACCGGGAAAAATCCCTGTAGGCCGTCATCCCTGGGGCCGAAATGGGTGATAAGAAAGCGGCCAGGGTGGCTGCTTTAAGAACTCGGCCGCGGTGGCCGCTTTAAGGACAATGCCGCCGGGGCCGCTTTAAGGATCCAGTTACCGGGGCGGCTTTAAGGAAACGTCCGATGGAGCCGCTTTAAGAGTGGTCTGCCACCCCCAACTTCCCCCGAGACTGTCTGAGAGCCGGATGTAGGTGACATCCGACGCTCAGGAAAAAAAATAATAACGGTGTCCTTCCTCTGCAGTTTTGCGAGGCAGGCACCGTTTCATCCCTACTGCATTTTTTAAACATTTTATTAAAAAGAAATTGTGTGTATGTGTAAGTATGTCTGCGTGTGTGACAGTGTGCATGTGTTACTGAGTGTAAGTGTATCTGTAAGTGTAAATGTGTAACTTTTTGTAAGTGTGACTGCATGTAAATGTGACTGTATAAGTGTGTGTATTTTTGCAAATGTGTACATCCACCTACCTGCAGACAGCATTTAAAAAAAATAAGTATGTATGTGTAAGTGTGTCTGCATGTTGATAGTGGGCATGTGTTACTGTAAGTGTGAATGTGTAACTTTTTGTCTGTGAGTGTGACTGTGTGTAAGTGTGACTGTATGTAAGTTTGTCTCTATAAGTGTGACTGCGACTGTGTGTAAGTGTGACTGTATGTTAGTGTGTGTATTTCTGGATATGTGTGTTCACCGCTTGGTCTGATCCAGCCACCTCCCTGCAAACAGCATTTAAATAAAAAATTCTGTGTGCATATGTGTGTTTGCGTGTGGGACAGTGTACATGTTACTGTGTGTAAGTGTGACTGTATGTGTCTGCTATTGTGACTGTATGTCTGTAAGTGTGACTGTGGGTGTGTCTGTGTAACT
This sequence comes from Pelodytes ibericus, assembly GCA_036172795.1. Classification (NCBI taxonomy): domain Eukaryota; kingdom Metazoa; phylum Chordata; class Amphibia; order Anura; family Pelodytidae; genus Pelodytes; species Pelodytes ibericus. The sequence goes on along the minus strand of CM069866.1, from coordinate 37,665,693 downwards.
GTATTTAAGTGTGTGTGTGTGTATTTCTGTATGTGTGTGTGTGTATTTATGTATGTATGTATGTGTTACTATGTGTGTGTAAGTGTGACTGTCAGTAAGGGTTTTTTTCTGTGTGTATCAAATATCAAACAATATCAGAAAAAGTAGCAGTGCAGTGTCTGTGTGTGCCGTACTACTCTAGTGGCCAATGCGATATGGCCTTTTCCTTCCTACATGATGCTGGAGCCTTCTTCGTGCTGGGGCAAGGCCTGTGAGTGCAATCTAAGTGATGGGGTAAGTCCTGAGTTCTAGGGGAAGTCTTGTCAGTGCATTCTAAGTACTGGAGCATGTCATGTAACTGCAATCGGTTTTCTGAGGTGCTGGGGCAGGTTTTGTGAGTGCAGACTGTGAGCTGGGGTAAGTCCTAGGTGCTGGGGCAAGTCCTGTGAGTGCAATATGAGTTCTGAGGTGCAATCTGCATGCTGTTATAAGTCCTGTGAGTGCAATCTATGTGCTAGTGTAAGTCCTGCCTCGGGCAAGTCCTGTGAGTGCAATCTATGTGTTAGTGTAAGTCCTGCCTCGGGCAAGTCCTGTGAGTGCAATCTATGTGCTAGTGTAAGTCCTGCCTCGGGCAAGTCCTCTGAGTGCAATCTATGTGCTAGGGTAAGCTCTGCCTGGTGCAAATCCTGTGAATGCAGTATGAGTGCTGGGATAGGCCATCGGTTGGGCACGTTCTGTGAGGGCAGTCCGGGTGCTGGGGTAAATCAATACATCCTCTTAGAGTATGTTCACAAGTTTAAATCTCACACACTGCCCTGATATATACCCCATGCACGGGCAATTCCTATAACCTTGTATACATACTGGAGTACTTAAATATGGCAATGTGCATGGGGATTATATTAGGGCACTGTGTTTGATATAACCTTGTGTACATACTGGGGGCATATATTGCCCTAGGCGCAGGGTTATATATCCGTGCTATGAGGCTAGAATAATGATTCTGGAGAGGCACAGAGGACAATTTACAAACATTTGAGAACTATCTAAATGATAATCCATATAATTTGTCGTTCACCTTCACACATAGTCGGGTAACTGTAGATTTTTTAGATCTCAGCTTTTATGTCCATGATGGTATATTGAAATCAAAAACCTTCTTCAAAACATTAGACAGCAATAATTACATAGATAGAAACAGTTGCCACAATCCCCAGTGGCTAAACAATATCCCCAAGGGGCAATTTAGAAGGATAAAAAGGAACTGTAGTGATATGGAGTCATTTAAGGAGCAAACAAAAACGTTAAAAGAGAGATTTATACAAAAGAACTATAAAATCGAACAACTAGAGACAGCAGAAAAAGACATAGAAATAATGGACAGGGAAGAGATTCTCAAACCTGTAGCCAAAAAAAAGAATCCTATCAGAGATTTCGGGATCTCGTTTATCTCAGAATATAATATAGCAGCCCCTCAAATAAAGAAAATACTTTCCAAACATTGGAATGTTGTACAGGGAGATGATATTCTTGCTCCTATAATCGACAACAGACCCACCGTTATCTTTAGAAGGGCCCCAAATTTAAAGTCTACATTAGCACCCAGTGTTATAAAAAAGGTTATGAAAACAGATGGGTCTAGTTGGCTAAAGAACAACAAAAGCCATGGTTTCTTTAGGTGCGGTAACTGCAAGGCATGTGTCAATCAACCAAGGAAAACTATAGAATTCAAATCAAACAGCACAGGAAAGACCAATAAGGTGAAGAGTTTTATAAACTGCAACACCACGCATGTAGTATATCTAGTTGAGTGTGGATGTGGGGCACAGTATGTAGGCCAGACTAAGAGACCCCTTAAGGTGAGAATACTCGAACATTTCGGTCTTATGGGAAAAGAATGTGACAGATTTCAGTATAGTCTCCCAAATCACTGTCATAGTTGCCAAAAAGGAAATCCATCAGATGTAAAATTTATGGGCATAGAGTCTGTTCCCACAACTTGGAAAAGAGGAGCAGAGTCAAAAAGACTTCTCCAGTGAGAATCATTCTGGATATTCAATCTTAAAACACTGTACCCAAATGGCATAAATTTAGATTTCGAGCTTAAAGCTTTCCTCTAGAATGCCAGTGGAGCCAAAATCTGTTCTCTTAAATCTTTTAAACATAGGATACATTATAAAATGCATATCATCACTTAGAGACATTTTTCTCTATGAAATCAGGTTTCTTATATGCATTTACTTGTATCACCGTCTATGGTAATCCAACAGCTGGGATAGGGTTGTGACAAAAGACTCTAACTACATTCACCTATTCCCACATGAATTTGGTATCATTTTTTATCTTCATAACATATATATATAGCTTTCTATTTATGTATTAGTAAATTGTACTCCTTTATGATATACATATGTATATATTATTTTTTTATTGTATGTTGGTCCCCTATTTATTTATTATCTTTTAATCAGAATTGAGTGTCATGTGCTATATATTCTATTTGAAACCTTCTATGTAATTATATACTGTATTTTAAGTGTTTTTTAGAATATCTGTGGTCAGCCTTCATGTCAGTAACTTTGTAATTTATAATTTATTGGGATTCCTGGCGTCCCAACAGGAATATAATGCACTTTGTTTATATGTGACTAGTTTTATATATTTTTTTATATAATAAAAATTTTTTCATTTTAAGGACTTTTGAAACATTTAGTCCAACCGCAAACGTTTTTCCATATATACAAAAACACTGCGAGATAACCGTTTGTAATATAACAACGATCACTATGGGAAATACTGCTGAAAGAAACGCCCCCATCCACTCAACTACCAGCTGATATGTGGAGTCAATCACAGAAGGCAGATGAGTGGCTATAAAAGAAAAAGGAGTGGTAAGGACGTCATTCCCTGATGAAGTTCCCTCTGGAACGAAACGCGTTGGATTGAGTTTTTTTGCTCTTTGTGAGCCACCGTAGAGATGTATCATCACACACCAGGAAATCATAACGAGGCACCAAAGCGCACGGAGCCGCCGTTTTTGCCACTGGGACTGTGTTTTACATATACGGACTCGACCTGTATACAACAGACTTCTATCATCGGTTTTCTATCGCATCCTAAATGTTTTTTAACTATTAAAGGATACATTGTACTGGAGAAGAATCTTCCCGTTTTTTGGAAAGCAGCTATCCCAGGAGGGGGCAAGTATATGATTTTTCATGCAGATACCTAGCTCCTGAGTCGTTGGTAGCTAATTTTGTGAGTCCATTTATTACCTTGGGCTGTACCAAAAACCTTTATACAGTTCATACTTGCACTATTTTGTGTTTCTACCTTTTGTTACAGGTTTACAATCGTGAATACCTGCAGCAAGTATATTACATTTGTTTTTGTGCACTTGTATATATGCACTTCTATTTATTTTTACCATATCACGTATGATCACACACGGTGGAATATATATATATTAAGCATTGTCAGCTATTTGATTCTCTTTGCAATATTTGCCACCAATGATATTTACACAGCTTGTTTTATATTAATTAGCTTTAAGTGTCCAGGAGCTGTGCGCTGTTACTGCCACTTGTTTTCTCACTTGTTAAACAGCCCTAGAAGTTGTTGTCACTTTAGTTTCAGCTGCCTGTCCCAAGTGGACACAATCACGTATTTTAGTTATCACAATATTTGTTAGATTGTAGCACTTGCATTTGTTTGCTCATCCACACCACTGTTTTAGTTTGCTAGTATAATGATGTTATGCTATGTGGCTAGTATAATGGTGTCATGCTATGGGGCTGGTATAATGATGTCATGCTATGGGGCTGGTGATGTTATGCTATGGGGCTGGTATACAATTATTTCCAGGGCTGTTTTTTTTACCCAGTCCAGCCCTGCTGAGAGGGCATTGTCTGGCAGTAAGTTAAATGCTTAAAGTTTACCTCAGGTGTTCTTCAGAGCCTGAGATGTACCTCCCTGTAGTTTTCAGAACAATTTAAGCTAAGGGAGTTACTAGAAAACCTATTGCAAACTATTCAGAATATGGGTAGTAGTCTTGCTCAGGCTTAGTTACCACACAGGGTTGGTAATTCCTCACATAATTCACAACCAGTATAAAATTCAGTTATTTCAGAAAAAAATAATTCAATAATTAATGAGGCTTGTTTAAAAGAAGCCATGGGTTGTGAGTCTCCCCCTCTTGAATTTGATTTGGTAAATTCAATTAATGAAAAAATATGGAATAATGAGTTTATAGATATTCTCTCTTTTGTCAGTTTCAAAGGAATTTTACTGAAGCGGGAGAAGGATGAGGATAGAAAATGGCCAATTCCCAGATCTGTCAATAAGTGGCTTCAAGTTTTTTGTATATTTTCTAATGTCTATTGTAAACTTCACCCCGATGAATTTAGTGGCCTCTTTCAGTATTTAGAGTCCATTTTAGAGGCTTATAAAAAATTTGGTGGATTTCCGTGTTTTTATTACGATTACATTTTCCGACAGAAATGATCTGTTCATAATAATTTAAATTGGGGTATGAAATAGACATGTGCAAAACTAAAATTTTCGTTTCATTTTCGTCCATTCGGACGAAAATGTTATTTATTTAGTCTAAAACGAATTTCGTTCATTACTGCATTCGTTTCAGACAAAATTCGTTCATTATTTTCATTTCGTTTTATTCGTTCGTCTTATAGAATATGTGTAATACTATTGGCTTTCTATAAACCGAACGAGAGCCCCATTCATTAGAAATTCTTATGAATTGAGTATTCATAAGAATTTCTTATGAATGGGGCTCTCGTTCGGTTTATAGAAAGGCAATAGTATTACAGGTATTCTATAAGCCCAAAGTCTATAAACCGAAGGTGGTTCGGTTTATAGACTTTCGGTTTATAGAATACATGTAATTCTATGTATTCTATAAGCCGAAAGTCTATAAACCGAAGGTCGTTTATAGACTTTCGGCTTATAGAATACATGTAATACTATTGGCTTTCTATAAAACGAACTAGAGTCCCCATTCATAAGAAATTCGAGAAAGCCAATAGTATTACATGCATTCCATAAACTGAAAGTCGTTCATTATGCCGGTTTATGGAATGTATATGTAATGCTATTGGTATTCTATAAACCGACTCTATTTCGGTTTATAGAACGCCAATAGCACGAATGGACGAATGATTTTGATTTATTAACCATTCGTTCATTCGTCTTTCGTTAGTTTAGCATTTTCATTATTCGTTTTTCGGACGAATGGACGAAAATTCTATTTTTCGGACGAAAATGCATTCGTCCGAAAATGAATGCACATGTCTAGTATGAAAGACGTAGGTTCCTGGGTTAGCATTATGCTAACCACTAGGACACCTACGAGTCAGTATAGGGCACAGACTCCAAGTAGTTCTTCGCAGTTACGCCCCAAAGGAGTTTGTTGGGCTTTTGATTATGCTTTATGTAAATGGCCCAACTCATGTAAATTTAGACATGAGTGTTTGAATTGTGGCACCTGTCCTTTTGATGCTACTAACAGTTGGGCACACTTAACAGGGAGCAGATTTAATCTGCTCCCATTTTTAAGCTACTATCCAAACCAGCAGATAGCGCAGCTACTTAAAGAAGGATTTTTGTTTGGTTTTAAGATTCCTGTTTGTACTTCTTCAGGTCAATTTGTTAAAAATATTAGTTTACGTTTAGATATTCTTAAAAATAAGATTGATAAATCTTTTTTCAGTTCCTCCGTTTTTTTTTTTTTTAGGATATCTCCCCTTGGGCTTGTTCCCAAAACGGGAGAAGGGGCGCGTCTTTAAATGATGAGGTGGATACTTCCATTATTTCAGTGTCATATACTTATTTTGATGTTGTACTGACATGGGCGATGCAGCGTGGACAGGGTGGGCTATTATCAAAAATAGATATAGAAGCTTCTTTCAGACTGCTCCCCAATCATCCTAACTGTTTTGGCTCTTTAGGATTTCAATTTGAGGGTCGCTTTTACTCTGATAAATGTATACCAATATGGTGTTCTGCTTCATGTTTTTCTTTTGAAAATTTTGCTTGTTTTCTAAAGTGGGTTCTTTACCAAGTGTCCTGGTTGCAGACAAATATTAATTATTTGGATGATTTCCTCTTTATTGCTAAAGCAGATTCTAATGAGTGTTTTCATTTACTACAATGCTTTGTTGGCTTAGCACAATATTTTGGTATGCCTTTAGCTCAGGAGAAAACAGTGTGGCCTACCACCTGTTTGCAATTTATTGGTATCATTATTGCACTCAAAAGATGGAGTATCGTCGCCCAGAGGAAACAATTGTTAAAATGAAATGCGAACATATACTTTTATTAAGTGTCAAGAAAACTACAGTTAAAAGAAAATGGGTTTTTAACTTTGCCTCAAGCGTAATGCCTATGGGTTGAGTTTCTTCTAGGCGTATGTCAAAGGCGATTGCTGGTTTGAAAAATCCTCATCACCATGTTCCAGTCTCCAGGGAGATCCAAGAAACCCTTCAAGTTTGGGATACATTTTTGTCCAATTTCAATGCTACCAATATTTGGCAAATTGATTTTATGTCAAACTCATAGTTAACTATATTTACAGATGCTGCTGGGTCAAAGGGTTTTGGTATCTATTGGCAAGGCAAATGGGCGGTGGCTAGTTGGCCTCAAATGTCAGTTGACAAAGGTTGGACTAAACTGACAACTTTGTTGGAAATTTTTCCACTTGTGGTAACATAGTAACATAGTAATTTACTTTGAAAAAAGACACAAGTCCATCAAGTTCAACCCTTCTACCCATCATTTTGATCCAAAAGAAGGCAAGAACCCCTAAGGAAGCTATTTCGAATTTTGCCTCCTAGGGGGAAAAATTCCTTCTTGACTCTAAAAAAGCAATCAGATTTCTCCTTGGATCAATAAGCTCTATTATTAATGCGTATTCTATTATTAATAGCCCTGTCTGTTCTGCTTTTCTAAAAAAAAACATCCAGACCATTTTTAAATGAATCTCTTGTGGTTGATAGCACTACCTCTCTTGGCAGTGATAAAAATCCCATAACTTTATTGTCCTTACCGTATAGAGGGTCTAGGACACTTCTTCGCCGCATTTTCATCGCTGACAGTTCAGCACGGCAGTTAGAACGCTGAACTGTCAGCAATGAAGAATAACGCGGCCGTTTCACCGCGGCTGCAGCTATGTAAGAGCTGACAGTTCAGCGTTGAACTTTCAGCTCTTACAAATCTAAAAGTAAAACGAAAATAACCCCCCCTAATAAATGATTCCCCCCCCAATAGTAACACTAAACACTAAACCCCAATACTAACACTAAAATTAACCCCAATACTAAAATTAACCCCCTAAACCCTAATACTAACCCCGACCCCTAATACTAACCCCCGACCCCTAATACTAACCCCAACCCCTAATACTAACCCTAATACTAACCCCCGACCCCTAATACTAAAGTTAACCCCCTAAACCCCAATACTAACCCTAATACTAACCCTAATACTAAACCCTAATACTAAAGTTAACCCCCTAAACCCCAATACTAACCCTAATACTAAAGTTAACCCCCTAAACCCCAATACTAACCCTAATACTAACCCTAATACTAACCCCTAATACTAAAGTTAACCCCCTAAACCCTAATACTAAGCCTAATACTAACCCCGACCCCTAATACTAAAATTAACCCCCTAAATCCTAATACTAACCCTAATACTAACCCCCGACCCCTAATAGTAAAATTAATCCCTAACACTAAACCTAATTCTAACCCCCTAAACCCTAATTCTAAACCAACTAAAATCGGTAAAATACTTACCTTTAGCGATGAAATGTCCCGCGATGAAATCTCCAGCGGTGATCTGTCTTGTGCTGTAGAGTCGGCGGTGAAGCGGCTGCGCGGAAGCAGCGCGATGAAGTGTCCCATCCCCCCGTATAGAATCCCTTCCTTTGCTGTCTATAAAATCTTTGCTCTTCCAGTCTAAGGGGATGACCTCTTGTTCTTTGTACATTTCTTTTAATGAACAGGTCCCTGGAGAGCTCTTTATATTGGCCCTGCACATATTTATATAATGTTATCATATCCCCTCTAAGACGCCTTTTTTTCTAAAGTAAATAAATGCAATTTTTTAAGTCTCTCTTCATAACTAAGATCCTCCAATCAACTTATTATTTTTTTAGCTCTCCTTTGCACTTTTTCTAGTTCCTTAATATCCTTTTTAAGGACTGGTGCCCAGAATTGTACTGCATATTCAAGGTGAGGTCTTATCATTGATTTGTAAAGAGGCAAGATTATATCCTCCTCCTGTGAATCTATACCTCGTTTTATACATGCCAATATCTTATTGGCCCTTGCAGCTGCTGACTGGCATTGGGCACTGTTGCCAAGTTTGTTATCTACAATGATTCCTAAATCCTTTTCTTTAGTAGTTATTCACAGGGAAATACCATTTAACGTATATGTTGCTTTGTTATTATTTTTCCCATAGTACCTAACTTTATATTTGTCTATATTGAACCTCATTTGCCACTTTCTTGCCCAGTCCCCCACTCTGTCCAAATCTTCCTGTAAAGAAAAAACATCAAGATTAGTCTTTATTACCTTACCTAATTTAGTGTCATCAGCAAACACTGAGACATGGCTCTCAGCACAATGTGGGAGATCATTAATAAACAAATTAAAAGGAAGAGGTCCCAAAACAGACCCCTGAAGTACTCCGCTCAATACCCTGGTCCAATTTGAGGCTTTTACATTTACAACAACCCTCTGTGTTCTATCTTTTAGCCAATTTTCAATCCAAATACATACATTTGCCCTAATCCTATTTCTCTAAATTTGTAGAGTAACCTTTTGTGTGGAACTGTATCAAATGCTTTAGCAAAATCCAAATCGATCCCATCAACTGCCACACCTAGATCTATATTTTTACTGACTTCTTCATAGAATGTTATTAAGTTTGTTTGACAAGACCTGTCTGTCACAAAACCATGTTGACTTTTACTTAGTATATTCTGATTCAAGAGGCATACCTTTAGCAATCCTTCAAATAATTTCCCCACTACAGATGTCAAGCTCACTGGCCTATAATTACCCGGCAGAGATTTTGATCCCTTTTTAAATATTTTAATGACATCCGCCTTTCGCCAGTCTGTTGGCACTATACCTGAACTTAAAGAATCCCTAAAGATCATAAATATTGGTCTGGCCAGAAATAACTCTCTAAGGACCCTTGGGTGTATACCATCTGGCCTTGGGGCTTTGTCTATCTTAACAGAGTTTAATTGCTTAAGCACTTTTTCCTGTGTCAGCCAATCCCATGTTTGTGGTGACTGTTCTGTAACTTCAGGTAGCAGGGGCTCATCCATCTGTTCTTCCTTAATATAAACAGAAGAAAAAAAGTATTTAAAACATCTGCTTTCTCTCTGTCCTCACTTACCAAATCTCCCATTTGGGATAACAAGGGCCCAACATTTTCCCTCTTTAGCTTTTTTCCATTTATATACTTATAAAAAATGTTGGGGTTAATTTTACTCTCCTTAGCAATCCTTTTCTCGTTTTCCAATTTAGCCATTTTAATTGCCTTTTTGCAGGCTTTGTTGGCATCTTTGTATATTATAAATGATAATGGTGATCCCTTGCTTTTATAATGTTTGAATGCCATTTTCTTGTTTTGCATTTCCTGTTTCACATTACCGGTAAGCCACATTGGTTTTGATTTGTGTCTTTTGTATTTGTTTCCCAAAGGTATATATTGGGATGTGTACTTTTGTAATGTGTGCTTAAAGGCATTCCATTTGTCTTCTGTGTTTAGTCCAGAAAACAATCGTTCCCAGTCTAAATGTTCAATGGATGCCCTTAGTCCATCAAAGTTGGCCCCTGTAAAATTAAGTGCTTTGGTGGCGTAGTTACCAATTTGCTTTTTTGCATTATTCTCAAAGGAAACCATGTTATGGTCACTATTCCCCAAGTGTTCGCTTACTTTGATGTTTGAGATAAGCGCTCATTGTTTGTTATTACCAAATCCAGACAGGCGTCCATTCTAGTTGGGGTGTCTACTAATTGCGCTGATTTGTTATTAAGCAGGTTCAGAAACTTGCTGCCCTTAAAAGAAGCTGATCTTCTCCTTTAATGATAACTTTTGGTGGTTTGTAGCATTTACCTACAAGTAATGTGCGATTCTTTTTAGTGTCTAAGCCAGTGGTGGCGAACGTTTTTGGTCCGGAGTGCCCAATTTTTGACCAACACAAATTTGCAGACCACAAAGTGCCAACACCGCATACTCACACACGCTTATATTCATACACACACAACCGTGTGTAATAACCGTTTGGTATTTTAATTTATATTTCATGAATACATGTGTAAAGGGGAGGAGTTAGTAATATAGCCACACCCAACATGGGGGTGCCAAAAATATCCTGCACCCAGGACCCTAAGATCGGCCCTGTTCAACCCAGTCTTTATGCGTAACCTGTATTCCCAGTTTTAGTGACCACGGAAAAAGGGATATTGGTGTTATCACGGACAATTTGTGTAATAGTTATACCTTCTATTCCCTTCCATACTTTTAATGACAGATCTTTCATATTTTGTTCCAGAGATTCTATATGGCAAGATTGAACTATTTTACCAACTAACCCCAGATACTTTTTGATCTCTAACCATTTCTTTAATACCTGTGCTAGTACTGTGGTCTTGCTGGCCAAGAATGCCATGCCTGCCTTGTCACCATTTAGCCATAAGAAGTACCCCAGATACTTTGTGGCTGCAGCTTCTGCCTCAATGCTGTACCATGGCTCTTTTTTTGATGGATATTCCTGCAATCTATATGTATGTACCATAATATTAGCTAAGTATATCTGTCTTACAATGGGGTACCCCATGCCTCCATCTCGTGCCTCCCTAGCCAACCCCTGAGCACTCAGTCTTGGGTGCTTCCCTTTCCATATAAATGCACTGATGCTGTTCTGCAACATGTCCAACCATAACCTCGGGACCCCCAAGGGAACCATTCTAAATAAGTTATTCCATTTAGGGATTATAAAATAATTTATGGTATTAATTCTACCCCACCATGATGTTTCTAAATGGGCCCATTCCCTTAATTTTCTGTTGGAGTCTGGAAATATTTCTCTATATCATTTGCTCCACCGTTGCAGTTATAGTCACATCCAGGTAGTCAAATTCTTTAGCTGTACATGTAAATCCAAACTGCTGACACAAGTTAGAAACCAGTGAGGTTTGGACATTGTTAGACATGAAAATAGTCTTATCTACATTTAATTTATAATTTGATGCTACACTGTGTTTTTGGATCTCTTCCATAAGCTGAGGCCAATATGGTGGCATATAGCTTGATATCCACATTTATCAAGGAGATATTTCTATAGCTTCTCACATTATTGGGGTCTTTGTCTGGTTTAATTATTGGGAGGATATTAGCTCTTAACATTTCTTTGGGGCCTCTGGCCAATTAATAGCTAGAAGGAGGCATGGGGCTATCCCCTCCCTAAACAGTTTATAAAAGGTGTTACAGAATCCCTCTGGTCCGGCTGTTTTATATGTATCCAACTTATTAATAGTGACGAACAATTCCTCCTTCGAAAAGGGTTTGTTTAGTAATTATAATTGATCGACTGGAATTTTTATTTCAAATATCTTTATTATTTTCTTTCATAAAAAAAATATATACATCTTCATATTCATATTTCAGCCATTACAAAACAGTTCATTAAATTCATCCATTACATTTGTATATAAAACATTGAATCCCCCCCCTCCCCCCCACCCCGTGCACGTCTTCCACTTAAAGGTCCTTCAGTCTATCGATAATCTATCATATACCTCGCCTGGGCTACCATGGAGCATTGTTTTACACCATCTGTTCCAGTCCCGGGGCAAACAATGGTCCCTCCAAATATTGCGACCATCTTTTCCATTTGGTTTCATATTTTATAGCTCCCTCGTCTTCTAACAGCGTTAAAGCTTCTATTCTCCTATTAAGTTCTACTTCTCCCACCCATTCCCCGTAAGTAGGTATTATCTCCTGTTTCCATTACCTTGGTATCAGTATGTTTGCTGAATTCAGAAACACAGGGATCAGGGATTTCCTATATGTGTTTACTGACATTTCAGTGTGGTGGAGTAGTACTGACATAGGATTAGCGATGAAAGAAGGGTCCAAGATCAATTGTATAGTGTTGACTATTAAATCCCAAAAGGGTTTAATTAGTGGACACATCCACCAGATATGTAGGACATTTCCTACTCCCCTCTGACATCTCCAACATTTATCTGTTGGTTTCTGATATATTCTGTGTAGGAATTCTGGGGTCCTATACCATCTGGTCAAAAGTTTGAAATTATTTTCTTGGACTGCTACTGAAATTGAGCATTTATGGGAAATCGTAAGTATCTTTTTCCATTGCTTTTCATCCAATCCCATACCACAGTCCCTTTCCCATTCGCGTATATAATAGGGCTTATTATCCTCATTCGGATTAGAGAGAATTGCATATATAGTAGATATAACCCTTTAGGTGTCTCTGACAATACGCATAATGTTTCGAATGGGGTAAGGACCTCCGGGTATTGGGTTGATCGAAGAATAGGATTAAGCGACTCCTGCAACTGGGCATATAGCTTTCTTTGCTTAACCGATGGATAACTATGGTCCGTAAGGACTTCCAGAGGGATCAATCCTTCCTTTCGCATAACATGCCCCAACCGGGGATATCTAGTGTCAAGATCAAAAGTTTCTCCCCAAATGGCAAGGTTAGACCCCATAGGGAAATCATCATTGGCAATAAGAGAAGTAAGGGGAGATAAGGATCCTCCTATCCTCACACTTTGAAGGCCATTTAACTGGAAGGAGCAGGCGAATAGTGAGCCAGGCGAATACAAGGGAGCAGCTTCTAAAGTGAAAAAAGCTTCTTAAGTGTGGGAGTTAGAAGCAAAGAAGGAAAGTATATTTTGATTTTTACTGCAAGGGGAGCACTGTTTATTTTGTGTGCATTTTTGATAAAGATTGGTTGAAAAAAAAAAAACTGTTTGGAGGGAAAAGGTTTGCAAGGCTGTTTGCAATCAGTTAATTAACCTTCTCTGGGAGTCTCTTTACTTTGAAGGCCATTTAACTGGAAGGAGCAGGCGAATAGTGAGCCAGGCGAATACAAGGGAGCAGCTTCTAAAGTGAAAAAAGCTTCTTAAGTGTGGGAGTTAGAAGCAAAGAAGGAGGTAAAAGGAAAGAAGGAGGGTAAAGTATAAATCTTTTATTTTTTTTTATTTGATTCTATTTTTAATTTTGTGGTTTACACTAGAGAGCATGTTGGACAATGCCACTAAGTGCATGTCTTGCAGCATGTATGCGGTCTTGGAGCAAGTTCCCCAGGGTCCATACCACTGCTGCAGATGTGAGCAGGTTGCTGCTTTGGAAAATATAATATTAGATCTAAAGAGGCAACTGGCAACACTTAGGGACATAAGCAACATGGAGCGGAGTTTACTGCTCACGGAGCAGGCATTGGCTGGGGCCAGTGTAGAGGAGGGTGATGATGGAGGGGAAGAGGTTTCTAGGGCAGAGAGCTGGGTTAGTTGTGTAAGGGGCAGTAGGGGTCGGAGAGCTAGGGAGGCTTGTTCTGAGCTGGTTCACCCCAACATGTTTGCCAGCTTGTGTGAGGATGCTGGGGGGATTAGCTCAGAAGAGGCATTTCTGGGGCAGGCGGACTCTCCTAGCAGCCAGGTGAGTAGCCTCTCCAGCGCAGTTGGGAGCCAGGACACTAGGAAGGCTAGACAGGTTGTGGTGGTAGGGGATTCTATTATTAGGAAGGTAGATAGGGTAATCTGTCGCCAGGACCCCGAATGCCGAACTGTATGTTGTCTCCCGGGTGCTCGGGTTCGGCATGTTGCGGAACGGGTAGGCAGATTATTGGGAGGGGCTGGGCATGATCCAGCGGTCATAGTACACATTGGCACTAATGACAAAGTAAATGGTAGGTGGGGGGTCCTTAAAAATGATTTTAGGGAACTAGGAAAGAAGCTAAAGGAAATGACCTCCAAGGTAATATTCTCGGAAATATTACCAGTACCACGCGCTACGTCAGGGAGACAGCGGGAGCTTAGGGAGATTAATGCGTGGTTGCGAAGGTGGTGCAAGCAAGAGGGATTTGGGTTCTTGGAGCACTGGGCAGACTTTGCAGTCGGCTACAGACTCTTTGGACGGGATGGGCTGCACCTCAATGATGAGGGGGCTGCAGTATTAGGGGCGAGGATGGCTATAGGATTAGATGAGCTTTTAAACTAAGCTCTGGGGGGGAGGGTCAAGATCAAAAAGAAGCAATGGTAGCTAGGGTAGATTGGAAGGTGGGTCTAGCTATGGGAGAGGAGGAAAGCAGTGGTGGGGTTAACATAGACCAAAGGGAGGTCCATATAATTAAACCTGCACACATTAAGTGTTTGTCAACTAAACAGAAAATGGGTAGTAATCTCAAATGTCTTTTAGCAAATGCAAGAAGCTTGACAAACAAAATGGGTGAGCTGGAGATACTGGTAAGTGCTGAACAGTATGATTTAATCGGAATCACAGAAACGTGGTGGGATGAGACCCACGACTGGTCAGTTAATTTACAAGGTTACTCACTTTTTAGAAAGGACAGAGTAAATAGAAAAGGGGGAGGGATTTGTCTGTATGTAAATAATAAATTAAATCCCAGTATTAAAGAAGGTGTACATGATGTAACTGGAACTGATGTGGAGACACTGTGGGTGGAGATTAGCTTAGACGCTAAAAAGAATCGCACATTACTTGTAGGTGTATGCTACAAGCCACCAAATATTAGCATTGATGGAGAAGATCAGCTTTTATTACAAATTGAAAAGGCTGCAAATATGAATGAAGTTCTAATCATGGGAGATTTTAATTACCCAGATATAGATTGGAAGTGTGGCACAACTAGTTCAGCTAGGGGCAGCAAGTTTCTGGACCTGCTTAATAACAAATTTATGGCACAATTAGTAGACACCAAAACTAGAATGGATGCCTGTCTGAATTTGGTAATAACAAACAATGAGGAGCTTATCTCAAACATCCAAATAAGAGAACACTTGGGGAATAGTGACCATAATATGGTCTCATTTGAGATTAATGCAAAAAAGCAAATTGGTAAATACGCCACCAAAACACTTAATTTTAGAAGGGCTAACTTTGATGGACTAAGGGCATCGATTGAACATTTAGACTGGGAACGATTGTTTTCTGGACTAAACACAGAAGACAAGTGGAATGCCTTTAAGCACACATTACAAAAGTACACATCCCAATATATACCTTTGGGAAACAAATGCAAAAGACACAAATCAAAACCAATGTGGCTTACAGGTAACGTGAAACAGGAAGTACAAAACAAGAAAATGGCATTCAAACATTATAAAAACACGGGATCAGCATTATCATTTATAGAGTACAAAGAGGCCCACAAAGCCTGCAAAAAGGCAATTAAAATGGCTAAATTGGAAAATGAGAAAAGGGTTGCCAAGGAGAGTAAAACTAACCCCAAAATGTTTTATAAATATATAAATGGAAAAAAACTAAAGAGGGAAAATGTTGGGCCCTTGTTATCCCAAATGGGAAATTTGGTAAGTGAGGACAGAGAGAAAGCAGACATTTTAAATACTTTTTTTTCTTCTGTTTATACTAAGGAAGAGCAGATGGACGAGCCCCTGCTACAGGAAGTTATGGGACATTCGCCGCAAACATGGGATTGGCTGACACAGGAAAAAGTGCTTAAGCAATTACACTCTGTTAAGATAGACAAGGCCCCAGGACCAGATGGTATCAACCCAATGGTCCTTAGAGAGTTAAGCATAATTCTGGCCAGACCAATATTTATGATCTTTAGGGATTCTTTCAGTTCAGGTATAGTGCCAACAGACTGGCGAAAGGCGGATGTCATTCCAATATTTAAAAAGGGATCAAAATCTCTGCCAGGTAATTATAGGCCAGTGAGCTTGACATCTGTAGTGGGGAAACTATTTGAAGGATTGCTAAAGGTATACACTCAAGAATACATCTTGAACCAGAATATAATTAGTAAAAGTCAACATGGTTTTGTGAAAGACAGGTCTTGTCAAACAAACTTAATAACATTCTATGAAGAAGTCAGTAAAAATATAGATCTAGGTGTGGCAGTTGATGTGATCTATTTGGATTTTGCGAAAGCATTTGATACAGTTCCACACAAAAGGTTACTCTACAAATTGAGAGAAATAGGTTTGGGGGCAAATGTGTGTATGTGGATTGAAAATTGGCTAAAAGATAGAACACAAAGGGTTGTTGTAAATGGAAAATTCTCAAATTGGAAAAGGGTATTAAGCGGAGTACCTCAGGGGTCTGTTTTGGGCCCTCTTCTTTTTAATTTGTTTATTAATGATCTGCCACATTGTGCTGAGAGCCATGTCTCCGTGTTTGCGGACGACACTAAATTAGGTAAGGCAATAAAGACTAATCTTGATGTTTTTTCGTTACAGGAAGATTTGGACAGAGTGGGGGACTGGGCAGTAAAGTGGCAAATGAGGTTCAATATAGACAAATGTAAAGTTATGCATTATGGGAAAAATAATAACAAAGCAACATATACGTTAAATGGTTTTTCCCTGGGAAAAACTACTAATGAAAAGGATTTAGGAATAATTATAGACAACAAACTTGGCAACAGTGCCCAATGCCAGTCAGCAGCTGCAAGGGCCAATAAGATATTGGCATGTATAAAACGAGGTATAGATTCACGGGAGGAGGATATAATCTTGCCTCTTTACAAATCAATGGTAAGACCTCACCTTGAATATGCAGTACAGTTCTGGGCACCAGTCCTTAAAAAGGATATTAAGGAACTAGAAAAAGTGCAAAGGAGAGCTACAAAATTAATAAGGGGTTTGGAGGATCTTAGTTATGAAGAGAGACTTAAAAAATTGAATTTATATACGTTAGAAAAAAGGCGTCTCAGAGGGGATATGATAACATTATATAAATATTTGCAGGGCCAATATAAAGAGCTCTCCAGTGACCTGTTCATTAACAGAAAGGTACAAAGAACAAGAGGTCACCCCCTCAGACTGGAAGAGCAAAGATTTCATAGACAGCAAAGGAAGGGATTCTTTACGGTTAGGACAATAAAGTTATGGAACTCACTGCCAAGAGAGGTAGTGCTAGCAACCACAATAGATGCATTTAAAAATGGTTTGGATGTTTTTTTAGGAAAGCAGAACATACAGGGCTATTAATATTAGAATAAGCATTAATAAAAGAGCTTATTGATCCAAGGAGAAATCTGATTGCCTCTTGGAGTCAAGAAGGAATTTTTTCCCCCAGGAGGCAAAATTCGAAATAGCTTCCTTAGGGGTTTTTTGCCTTCTTTTGGATCAGAAGCTGTAATGATAGGTAGAAGGGTTGAACTTGATGGACTTGTGTCTTTTTTCAACCTAAATTACTATGTTACTATGTTACTATGTTACATTATCTTTAAGTTTTTTAAATATTTTTACAGTAGTATTTATTGTCGGATGCCTCGCTTTTATTACCACTCTCTGACCATAATTTTCCAATGTGACCCATTGCTTATTTTACAGTCTTGTCCACTCTACTACTCTGGCCAGATGGACAGCTCTATAGTAATCCTGTATGTCCGGGAGACCCAATCCTCCCCTGGATTTAGGCCTGGTGAGATATCTATAAGCCAATCTAGGGGGTTTGTTTGCCCATACAAATTCCGTTATTCCTTTCCTAATACTCCTAAAAAAGGATTCGGGTACCTGGATCGGGAGGGTCTGCAGGACATACAGGATTCTGGGTAGTAGGTTCATCTTAGTCACTCCAATGCGCCCAAACCATGAGATTTTTAATTTAGTCCATCTGAGTATGTCTTCCTTTATTGTGTGTACCAAAGGGAGATAGTTTAATTGAAATATTTGCTTTAGATCACAAGGTATATGGACACCTAAATACTTAATGTATTCCCTAGACCATTTTAATGGGAAGGATCTTTTAATAAGCCTTTCCATTCCTGGGGAAGCCGAGATATTTCTGATTACTGATTTCTCCATGTTCACCCTAAAATTAGACAGACTTGTATATACATCCATTTCCTTCAATATATTAGGCAGGGATACTATGGGTTGAGTAACAATCAGTAATAAATCATCAGCAAATGCAGCAATCTTGTACTCATGTTGGTCGAGTCTCATTCCACTAATATCTGGATTAGACCTCAGGGCTGTTAAAAAAGGCTCCATTATCATTACAAACAGAAGCGGTGAGAGGGGACACCCCTGTCTTGTGCCATTCGATAGGGCAAGCTGGCCCGATAGTGTTCCATTGACCCTAACTCTGGCTGTGGGTGTCTGATATAGTGCACTTATCCATCTGTTCATCCTAGGTCCAATTCCATGATGTTTTAGCACTCCCAACATAAAGGGCCAGCTTACCCTATCAAATGCCTTCTGGGCATCTACCGAGAGCAGCAGCATAGGGACCATATTTTCCTGCGCATAATGTATCAAATTTAAAATTTTCACAGTATTGTCTCTAGCCTCCCTGCCAGGGACAAATCCTACCTGGTCCCCATGTATGAGATGCGGGAGGATCCCTTTCAGCCTATTCACCAGTAATCTGAAGAACAATTTGATATCCTCGTTCACTAAAGATATTGGTCTATAACTTGAGCACAGGAGTGGATCTTTTCCGGGCTTAGGAATGACCACTATATGAGCTTCCTGAGCCTGTTTCGGAAGGAGTCCCCCCACAGACAGTGATTCAAATGTTTTGACAAACTGGGGGATCAATATCTCCGAGAATACCTTATAATATGTTATGGGGAACCCATCTGGGCCTGGGCTTTTGCCTGATGGTGAACTTTTAATTGTAGATCTTAACTCCTCCTCTGTTATAGGGGTCTCATAACTCTCAACCCAGTCTTTTTTCAATTTTTTGGGCAGGTTTTTAGCCAGATATTCCTTCAGTTTTTCCTTATATTGTCTATCTGTCTGTCCACTTGCAAGGTTATATAAGTGTTCATAATACCTTCTAAAGACTTCCGCAATTTCCTCGTTAAGGTTCCGGATTTTATTCCCTGTATCTTTTATCCTAGGAATAAATGCTGCTACTCGCTTTGATTTTATATATCTCGCTAGGAACTTTCCAGGTTTATTCCCGAACAGGTGCCTTTTGGCTTTTAAAGCCAAAAAGGAATGGTGAATATTGAAATTTTGTATTGAAGCTAACTGTGATCTCAAATTCAATAATCTCTGATATGTTATCAAGTCCAGTGATGCTTTATGTCTACTCTCTATATGAGCTATTTGAGACAGTATATTTATTTTTTCCTGTATATTTTTCTTCTTATTGTATGCTGACATATTAATCATCTGTCCCCTTATCACAGCTTTATGCGCTTCCCAAATCCCTGTCTGTGGGGTTCCGTACTGATCGTTCTCCAGGAAATACTGTGACAGAGCATCCTCAATTATCTTAACCTGTTCAGGTTTTTTAACCAGGTTATCATTAAATCTCCAATTGGAGAAAGTTCTCTTAAAGCATGGAATTCGCAGTTCAAGGAATATAGGAGCATGATCGCTCCAAGTTATATGACCGATATCTGCTCTTCTTATGAGATTTAAGTGTTTATGTGACAAGAAGAGATAGTCAATACGTGAATATCTTACATGGGGAGTTGAATAAAATGTATAATCTTTTTTATCTGGATGAAATACTCTCCATGTATCTAATAATTGTTCTGTATGTAATTTACTCTTTATTTTCCTTATTTCTGTATATCTTAACAATGACCTTCCCGTGGAAGAATCCAGGAGTGGGTCTAAGGCAATGTTACAATCTCCGCCAAGTATCATAATTCCTTCTGCAAATTCTGAGAATTTTCCTATTATGTCATTAAGGAAGGGTCGTTGGTCTTTATTTGGCACATATATATTTCCCCGAGTGATCTTTGCTTCTCCAATACTACCTTTAACAAAGACTGCTCTGCCATCGGTATCTGACCATGTGTCTATAAGTCTAAAGTGAAGTTTATCTGCTAATAAGATCGCGACCCCCTTAGATTTATTGACTGGGGAATGAGAATAATAATATTGTTCAAATCTTCTATCATACAGTCTAGGACTTTTATTTTCCTGGAAATGGGTTTCTTGTAAGAAGGCAATATCAGCTTTATATAGGTAAAGATCTCGAAATAATTTTGCTCTTTTTTTCTGGTAAATTTAATCCCTTTACATTGAGTGAGACAATTGTAGCACCACAATCTAATTGTGGGGCCTTCAATACTGTTTCACCCTTTGTTATCGTCATTTTATCGAATGTCACCTGCCCCAGTCCCCTGGCTTTCCCTTATACCTTTATACCCGCAAGTGGAAAACGTGCACCCTCCCCCCCCTATGGAACCCATGAGCAACAGGGAGAAACCGGGAGAAGACAACTCTCTCCCCTCCCGGGACTCCCCTAAATGTACATGTGCCCCAGGTTGCCCCTGGGCTGACCGCGATCGAACCCGAACACGTTGCATTAGTTATTATCCCTAAGTTAGCCAATATCTCTTCCCCAGGGCTCCTGCTTGACTATTAGCCCTTTAAGTTTTCCAATATGTTCATATCATTTACCAGTCTATGGGAACAAACCGGAGACCCAGCCCAAAAATGAGAGAAAAAGGAAAAAAAAAAAAAAAATTATAATAATAATTTTCCCTTTTTCTACATAGCAGGATCCCTTTTCCCCCCTCTCCCCCTCTCCCCTCCCCCCCTACACTATACATCCACATCACCAGTTATTTGGGGTGTTTATCCTGCTCCCATATACAGACAAGAGGTCTCTTTTACATAGATAGTGTTATACATTGCTCTTGCTTTAAGTCCTCTTAAGAAAGGAGGAGGATATTTACATTACACATCCCTGACATACATTTTTTTAAAGTTTTTATCTTATTCATATATGAAGGTAGGTGTTATGTCTCATCCGCATAATGTTGCAGATTGAACCATAGAATATTGAATCAATTTATCGTAAGCAACATATATACCGGTTTTGTTGTATCTAAATACAATAACTACAATTACATAACAACCCCATAAATCCTCTATTAGTATAAAGCTAATAGTACATACTTTAACATAAGTTACCTAGTCCATTTATCATGATCATATTCGTGAACAGTGATTACATTTAATCTACTTGATATAGAATGAAAATCTTAAGGTTCCTCTGTTAGTGAGACTCTCTTTCTCCCCCCCCCTCCCCATCATGATCACATTCATATACAGTGATTATATTTAATCTAAATGATATTTCATCATAATCTTGCTCCAGTGCCATTGTTAATCTAATCCTTTGTACATAGAAACAGGAATAACAACATAATAGGAGAAGGGGAGAGAAGAAAAAAAAAAATTAAAAAAAATTACATATATATATATATTTATCGTGATCATATTCATATACGGTGATTCCCTTTAATCCAAGTGATATAACATCACAATCTTACTCTAGTTCCATTAATAATTAAAAAAAAAAATAAAAAAAAATAAAAAAATAATGTACGTATATATATATATATATATTTATCGTGATCATATTCATATACGGAGATTTCATTTAATCCAAGTGATAAAGCATCATAATCTTACTCTAGTTCCAATAATAATTAATTAATATATAGAGGAGAGGAAAAGAGAAGAAAAAAAAATGTACATATATATATATATATATATATATTTATCGTGATCATATTCATATACAGTGATTTCATTTAATCTGAGTGATATATCATCAAAATCTAACTCTAGTGCCATTATGGGAAAGAAAAAAAAAAAAATCTACATATATATATATATATATTTATCGTGATCATATTCATATACAGTGATTTCATTTAATCTGAGTGATATATCATCAAAATCTATTTTATTCTATCTCTAGTGCCATTATGGGAAAAAAAAAATAAAAAAAAAATTATATATATATATATATATATATATATTTACACATATCTATCGTGATCATATTCACATACGGTGATTTAATTTAATCCAAGTGATATAACATCATAGTCTTGCTCTAGTTCCATTAATAATTAATTGGTATCAAAAAAAAAAATTAAAAAAATTAAAAAAAAATTCCCTTATATCATGTTCATATTCCTATACAATGATTTCATTTAATCTAAGTGATATATCATCATAATCTTACTCTAGTGCCATTGTTAATCTAGTCCTTTGCACATATATACAAAAATAAAGACTTTTTCTTCTACAACATACATCCATATTTGGGATATCTATCCTGCTCCCCTATATAGATAAAAATTATATTTTACATAAATAGTATTATACATTACTCTTGCTTTAATTCCTCTAGATAGCGGGGAAGGATATTTACATTGCACTACCATGACATACATTGTTTGAGCTATTTATCTTACTCATATATGTAAATAAGTGATATATTTCTCCCAAGTAATATTGAAGCTTGAGCCTCATTTTCACAGCTCACGACAGAGGAAAAAGAGAAAAAAAAAAAAGAAAAAAAAAGGGGGAAGGAAAAAGAAGGGGGAAATTGGCTTGGGTTTGCATCGAGTCTAACTCTGTTATCCTTCAATAATATGTCCTGTATTCTTTTTCTGTCTCTTTCTTTGGGCCAAAGCGCTCCATGGTTTATTTATTATTTCTGGGATCTCCGAGTAGTCTCTCAGATATTTTGACCACTCTGTCAGATCCGGTATTTTAATCTTCAAGGCTTCTGAAAATTTGATGACGTCCTCTGGTTTTTTGACAATATGTATGTTATTGTCCCTTTTGACTATGACACTCAATGGGAACCCCCATCTAAATGGGATGTCTTCTTTCTTTAGGACTTCCGTTAATGGTTTTAACCTCTTTCTTGCCTGAAGAGTGGCCCAAGATATGTCTGGGAGAACTTGTATACTTGCTCCTTTATATTTTAAATTTTCCTGCTGGCGGGCTTTTTTTAGTAATTCCTCTTTTACTCTATAAGATTGGAGGTAACAGATGATGTCTCTTGGGAAGGATTTTGTTAGGTCTTTTCTCTTTAGGGCCCGATGTGCTCTTTCTATCTTAGTTATCATTTCCACATCGCTACCTTGGAGATATTGAAAAAGATCAGCTACAATTTGAAATGTGTCCTCTGGGCCTTCTGTTTCTGGTACTCCTCTGATCCTTAAGTTGGACCTTCTCCCTCTATTGTCTAAATCTGTTACTCTCTGTTCCATTTCTCTTATTGCTCTGCATTGAGCCTTTTGTGTTTCTAGCAGGCTTTTTTGAGAACTGTGTATAGTTATTAGATCTTGTTCCAATACCTGCAATCTGTCCCCTTGTTGTGTTAGTTCCCTTTTCACTTCGGTTATCTCTTCTCTTATGATGTTACGTATGCTATTTAGCATATCTGACATCTCTTTTTTAATTTGCAGCATAGAGGTATCAAAATCCTCCTTTGTAAGTATGGATCTAGATAGACCCAGTGTGTCTGTTTCTGTACTTTCCTCTTCATCCATTGTTCTGCATGAGGTATTTGAACTAATTACTTCTTCAGTGTTAGTATGGAGTTCATCTATTTCTCTATCCATATCTGCTTCTTCCCTTGGGGAGATCGGCAACGGGACCAGAAAGGATTTTAAATTGAGGGTAGTTGTTTTTTTGTTTTTTTTAGGTGTGCTTGGGGTATTATTCCCTTTTTTATTAATTTTTCCCATCTTTGGCATATGATGTTCTCCTTTTATCTCTCTTATAGTACTCCTTTTCTTTTCCTCTTCCCTCTCTCCTCTTAGCACTTCTGCTCTTTAATAGGTTTGATTTATTTACACTGGACAGGAAAAAAAATGTTCACAGTTCTTGGAAACATAAGAAGATTTCCCCTAATTACAACATATACATGTATCTGCATTCTCCAAAAAAAAGAAAGAGAAAAAAAAAATAGAAACACTTATCTGGTTTCTTGTTGCAATTTCCAGATTCTCGAGTGTGGGGTTCACTCTAGAGTACACGCTGGCAGTATATGTATTCTGGTACTTGGAGTAGTCTCTTTTATTTCCCCCGCTTGCTTCAGCTGATGTGTAGAAGGCCAGAGAGCTGCAAGTGTTTGAGACCCGGTTGCTGCTTGTTAAAGATAATTTTCGGCGGTAATACGATTCAGTCCACCGCTTTATGCTTTGGATGTGAAGGAGTAAAAGAGGAGAGCATCGTGGTTTCCCGTTTGTGCAGGTAAATTTCAGTAGACGATGACTGGGATGTTCACTCCCGTCAGCATTGTCCCATTAACCTCATGGGCTATACCCATAGCAGAGAAGATTTCATCGTGGTCCCTGGGGAAGCATGTAGCTAACAGCGACGGCGTTCTACATCCGCTTCCGGTCACGCCCCCACTGATCGACTGGAATTTTTGGAATAGCAGTATTAAATATGTACTGGACTCCCTGAGCAGATGTATTACTATTGTCTAAATTATATAGATCAAAGTAATATTTATTAAACGCCTCTCCAATTTCTTCAGGAGATAGATATGTTTTGTTGTCCTCCTGGATCTTGACCACTCTGTTCATCATTTTCTTATTTTTTAATTTGGCTGACAATATTTTTTCTGCCTTGTTACCTCTGTAATATTGTTCTTTCCAGTTTTTTAATGTTTTCAATCTTGGGGTCCTGTTTTTTTTGTTCCACCATATTATAGTAAAGCATATACAGGTCAGCTAATTCCAGCCCTGATCTGTGTCTTTACATTTTTTCTATCTCATAACCTTATATATCTTACATCATATAACCTCTGATCGTCGCTTTAAAGGTTTAAAGTAGTCAAGATCTGGGGTCATGTTTTCCCTTAAAAAAATGGTCAATCATTCTAGATGTTTCCCTATTAGAAAGAATATGCTATTTTAACTTCCAGGTTGAGAGGTCTTGTCTTGGTTTTTCTCCTATCTCCAGCAGATTATAGCTGTGATCTGACCATGAATGTTTATGCAGTTCAATACTGCTAACCATTTTTATGTTTTTAGGATAGCCTGGACACAGATCTATTTGGGAATAGGACCCGTGCCTTTTAGATAAATGTGAAAAGTCTGTTTCCCTAGCGTGTGCCAACCTCCACAGGTCGTAAACATCATAATTTTTTGCAAATAGATCCCAATTTAGCTGCTTGGTTAACTATGGAGCCTCTATTTTTTTTTCCTTTCCAGCAATTTTTTATCTATTGCTGGGTCCATCACTACATTAAAATCGCCCGCCACTAATAAAACCCCTTTTTTCATTCTGTCAACCCTCATAAGAATTTTCTGTAGTAGACTGACTGGTCTCTTGTTAGGGAGATGGATATTTACTAAAGTATACATTTATTTTTTTATTTAGAAAGTGTTTACCAGGAAGAATACGTTGAGATTTCTCTTGTTTTCAAGTATACAGAACAGGATGATTAAAGGCACTCAAATGTACACAACAGCCCTTTCCTTGTTGATCTGTTTTAGATCGCTTCAAGAAAATCCATAAAGAACCACCCATCAAAGACAAGTCACTGAATTGAATGCCAGTGTTGCAATTCACTAATACGAAAGGCAACTAATAAGAAAGCCAGCAGGAAAGCAGTGGTAAAAAGCTGAGTTTCAAATGGGTCACTACAAACTTATTTCAATGCATTAACTAAATCCCCTAATAATTGAAAAGATATCGGGCATCTGGTATCTTTTGTAATTGGTTTCTGAACACAAACTACTTTCAACATTTGCTGAACTACACATTCTTTAAAAATGGGCTTTTTACCCAGTACCTTAGGAAAAAAGGAAATACTCAATAATGTTCTCTTCAGAGAGTACTTTGACATACCCTCTTGAATTTTGGAAAGAACAAAATCTGTAGCATCAGATAAACCAGGGACAATGGCATTTTTTCCTAACTCACTCATAAAATTATACCATTATACTTGTGATAATAACGCACTTTGTCCACACTGTCTTACCAAAGTCAATACCTCATCAAAAGAAGTGTAAGACAGAGAAATAATGGAAATATCCACCTCATCATTCAAAGACATAACATCAGGGTAGGACAAATTATGAATCAATCTATAGACCCCCTTCTCTTTTTTGGGGGGAAATCCTAAAAAAATTAAACTTGAAAAGGACCTGCAACTCTACCTAAAGCAAATATCTAAATGTAAATTAACCTAACTAAGATTTTTTAACAAATTCAACTGTATAAGTATAAACTGGAATCTTAAAACCAAACAAAACACCTTCTTCAAGTAGCTGTGCTATCTGCTGGTTTGGATAATAGCTTAAAAATGGGAGCAGATTTTGCCCCTTCACTGGGGCCTTTTGAAATCTGCTCCGTATTGAGACTTCCCAATCGTTTGTAGCACTTAAAGGATGGGGGAATTGTGACCTGCACAATTCAAAAACTCATGTCTAAATTTGGGCCATTTACATACAGCATCATTAAATGCCCAACAAACTCCTTTGGGGCATAACTGTGACAAATGATGTGTAGTCTGTGACCTATACTGATTTTGATGTGTCCTACTAGGTAACATAATGTTCACCCAGGAGCTGACATCTTTCATACCTCAATTTAAACTTTTATGCACAGATAATTTCTGTCGGAAAATTTCATCCTAATAAAACCACGATAATCCACCTAAATTTTTATAAACCTCTAAAATAGATTCTAGATAGACATGTGTAAAACGAAAATTTTCGTTTAGTTTTTTGTTCATTCGGACGAAAATGATATTTATTTAGTCTCAAAAGAATTTCGTTCATTACTACATTCGTTTCGGACGAAATTCGTTCATTATTTCCGAACGTTCGGTTTATAGACTTTCGGGTTATGGAATACATGTAACGTTTATGAATGGGGACTCTAGTTCAGTTTATAGAAAGCCCATAGTATTACATGTATTCCATAAGCCGAAAGTCTATAAACCGAACGTTCGATTTAAAGACTTTCGGCTTATAAATTGCATGTGTAGTAGTAAATGCTATGAAGCTGAACGAATGAACGAATGGTTTAATATAAACGAAAATCATTCGTCTATTCATGCTATAGTATTGGCATTACTATAAACCGAAATAGAGTCGGTTTGTAGAATGCCAATAGACTTACATGCATTCCATAAACCGAAAGTCGTTCATTATGTCGGTTTATGGAATGTACTATGTATGTGTAATGCTATTGTATTCTATAAACCGACTCTATTTCGGCTTATAGAATGCCAATAGTACTATGAATGGACGAATGAACAAATGATTTTCGTTTATTAACCATTCGTTCATTCGGCTTCCGTTAGCTTAGCATTTTCGTTATTCGTTTTTCAAACGAATGAACGAAAATGCTATTTTCGGACGAAAATGCATTCGTCCGTAAACGCATGCACATGTCTAATTCTAGATGTTGAAATAGTCCACTAGATTTATCAAGGTAACGTTCACAGTAAACATTAGCACATATCCAGAAAGCTTGCAGCCAATCATTAAATGATCTGGGAAATGGCAGTTTTCTATCCTCATCTTTTTCCTGTTTCAATAAAAATTATTTTGAAGCATGCAAAAGAGAAAGAATACCTACAAACACATTATTCCATATTTTTCTTTAATCAAATTCACCAAATGAAATCCAAGAGGTGAAGACCCAAAACTGATGGCTTCCTTTAAACAAGCCTCATTAATAATTGAATTACTTTTATCAGAAATGACAACATTTTTAGTTGATGGTAAATTTCATGAGGAATTACCAACCCTGTCTGGCAACCAAGCCTGAGCGGGAATACTACCCACATTCTGAATAGTAAGTAATAGGTTTTCCAGTAACTCCCTTGGCGTTAATTGTTCAACCCCAGGGAGGCACTCACCCATTGCACTGTCCGCTCCGGCACTTGCCCTGGTGCAGAATTCTGACAGGATTTCGTCTTTCTTCCATCAGCATTTCTTGCCATCCTGATCCCCGTAGTGGGTGAAGGGGAAAAATCTTCCTAGGTCTGGAAACTCTATTTTTTTTTTTCTTCTTCTTCAGTGAAGAACTCTCATCACTCAGCCTCATCAGACGTTGCTCCTCCTCTGAATCCTCCCCTCTTGCTGCCTCTTCCTCTTCAGGATCATCAGAATAAGGATTTGGACCCTCATGGAGGAGTGGATCTTCACTGCTGGATGGAGCTGTCAGAAGACACTTCATCAACCAGTCAGCTCCACCATCACAGCAGGCTCTTCTCCTCATTTCTTCCAGAAGCTGATCCATGGCTGGACGGGCAGCAGATATTTGTTCACCACAAGGCTCCAAAGAACACTTGAGGTAAACTGGTAAGTATTTATACATTTGAATTTTCCGCTAAACAGTGCCCTCGTGGACAAGTTCTCCAATCAGAGCACAAACCGCACAGGCACATGTACAGCTGCTGTCCATGAGGGCATCATGCCAACAAGCTGATACCCTCACAGACACACTGAACCACCAATCACCTACATACATGATCCCCATAACTTCTTCTACAGCGCGATTTAAATTAGACAGTGTCTCCATTTGCATATGTGTGCAGCTATACCTCTTGCATCTGGACTCCATCACCCATGGCAGGAGAACCCGTCCTCACACTCTCCGTTACCTTCTTCTCTTGTTACAGGTTTATTAAATTTAATTAAACAGGAGGGGGGGGGGGACTTGGAATAGCTGCTCTCGAAACATAATCTGAAATATCAGCGTCAGTGGCTTTAGGAAGTAAATTGTATAATTGCTCATAATAGTTATCAAAAACTTATCCTATCTCCTCTGGGGAGCGATTCTTGAGCAATTTCTTCTACTCTATTTTCAGACATTTTTTTTCGTTAATGTATTAGATAGCAATTTGTCAGCTCAATTTTGTAGATTGTATTCGCCATTCTTTAGATAGATTATAGTTCTTTATGTATAGTCTGTTCAATAAAGGGATGGACTCCTTGTTTTTTCTAATCTTGTTTTTTAATTTTATACAATAGTGCCTCATAGAGGCATTGTAAGTGCACCATACCATAGTTTCATCCACATTAATAGTTTTCTTGAAAAACAATCTGACATTAGTTTTATATGATCTATATTCTGTTTGTTATTTAAAATGGAGTTGTCTAATTTCCAACTCATAGTTGGATATTTTTTTCCCTGTTTTTGATTAAGTTTTTTTTTGTTTCTTGATTTACTCTAGACCCACTAGGAAAAAAATATTATTGACGTTGAATTGCCTGGAAAAAAAAGTAAAATCCTTCATCATTGGGTTATTCAAATAGATTATGTCTCTTAAGCAAGCCATGTGATGCTTTAGTAGTTTTTGTGGTATTTTTATCATGTAGTTTATCTAACTAACCATCCAAAATAACATTTAGGTTACCTTATATAATCTGGGTTCCCTACAGCACATTTTCAGCCCTCACCAAGAATTTATTCACCAGACCCACTGGATGAGTATTAGGAAGATATACATGTATGTATAAATCTCCGTCAAAAGTGAAGACTACTATCAGAAATCTTCCTTCTGGAATCCTGCTATTTACTCTGGACTTATAAGGATTTCAAAAAAGAAATAGCAGTTCCCCATTTCATTTTTAATTCCTTGCTGCATCTATCACTAAGGGATAATACCTCTGATACCACCAGGGGAGGGCTGGCAGCCTTAGGCCTGGGGGGCAAATCCAGTCAAGTGGCCCATTGCATCATCGAATCGCCTCCCCATCCACGGCCATCTTTTCCTTGTTTTATAACGAATATTGCCAGGATTTTCCCCCACAATATACCAGGATTTGCCATTTAATATGCTAGAATTTTCCCTTACAAAATGCCAGGATTATGCCCCTCAGTATGCCAGGATTATGCCCCTCAATATGCCAGGATTATGCCCCTCAATATGCCAGGATTATGCCCCTCAATATGCCAGGATTTTCTCCTCAATATGCCAAGATGATGCCCCATCAATATGCCAGGATTATGCCCCTCAATATGCCAGGATTTAGACACCCAATATCCCAAAATTTGGGCACCCCCCCCCCCCTACCCACGTTGCACACCTACGACATGACCCATAACCCACGTTGCACACCAGGACATGCCCCATCACCACATTTACATGCCTCCATCACCCCATTACATACACATTTCCAATATTATTTGCCATTAATATTCCCCAGCCAATTTGTCCCATAATATGAAAATGTTATTATGCAATTTAATATGACTAAGTAAATTTGCCCAATAATATTCCAAGGTTATCTGCAATTTAATATGCCCCTGCTAATTTGCCCAATATGCCAGTGTTAATTGCCATGTAATATTCCCCAGCCAATTTGCCCAATAATATGCCAGTGTTATTTGCCATGTAATATGCCCCAGCCAATTTGCCCAATAATATGCCAGTCTTATTTGCCATGTAATATCCCCCAGCCAATTTGCCCAATAATATGCCAGTCTTATTTGCCATGTAATATTCCCCAGCCAATTTGCCCAATAATATGGCAGTCTTATTTGCCATGTAATATGCCCCAGCCAATTTGCCCAATAATATGCCAGTCTTATTTGCCATGTAATATGCCCCAGCCAATTTTCCCAATAATATGCCAGTCTTATTTGCCATGTAATATTCCCCAGCCAATTTGCCCAATAATATGCCAGTCTTATTTGCCATGTAATATTCCCCAGCCAATTTGCCCAATAATATGCCAGTCTTATTTGCCATGTAATATGACCCAGCCAATTTGCCCAATAATATGCCAGTCTTATTTGCCATGTAATATGCCCCAGCCAATTTTCCCAATAATATGCCAGTCTTATTTGCCATGTAATATTCCCCAGCCAATTTGCCCAATAATATGCCAGTGTTATTTGCCATGTAATATTCCCCAGCCAATTTGCCCAATAATATGCCAGTCTTATTTGCCATGTAATATTCCCCAGCCAATTTGCCCAATAATATGCCAGTCTTATTTGCCATGTAATATGCCCCAGCCAATTTGCCCAATAATATGCCAGTCTTATTTGCCATGTAATATTCCCCAGCCAATTTGTCCAATAATATGCCAGTGTTATTCTGCCATTTAATATTCCCCAGCCAATTTGCCCAATAATATGCCAGTCTTATTTGCCATGTAATATGCCCCAGCCAATTTGTCCAATAATATGCCAGTGTTATTCTGCCATTTAATATTCCCCAGCCAATTTGCCCAATAATATGCCAGTGTTATTCTGCCATTTAATATTCCCCAGCCAATTTGCCCAATAATATGCCAGTCTTATTTGCCATGTAATATTCCCCAGCCAATTTGCCCAATAATATGCCAGTCTTATTTGCCATGTAATATGCCCCAGCCAATTTGCCCAATAATATGCCAGTGTTATTCTGCCATTTAATATTCCCCAGCCAATTTGCCCAATAATATGCCAGTCTTATTTGCCATGTAATATTCCCCAGCCAATTTGCCCAATAATATGCCAGTCTTATTTGCCAGCCAATTTGTCCAATAATATGCCAGTGTTTAAAAGCCCCCCCCCCCCTTACCTTTTTCCCTGGTGGCTAGTGGCAGGACTTCCCTGGTGGCTAGTGGCAGGACTTCCCTGGTGGCTAGTGGCAGGAGGACTTCCCTGGTGGCAGGCAGCATGGTCCCTCCATGCTGCCTGTTCGGCCTCCCGGCGGTTGTGCCGACAGGTCACGTGATCGGCGCGCGTCTGACGTCAGAGCGCCGATCACGTGACTGTCGGCACTTCCGTGTCAGACTGCACAGGGAGCCGAACAGGCAGCATGGAGGTTTCTCTGTGCTGCCTGTTCGGCTCCCCGTGCAGCCTTGCAGGCAGAGCGGAGGTGAGAGGGGATCTTCCGATCCCTTCTCAGTCTCTGCCTGCAAGCGCGTTTTTTTTTTTTTTTTTAAACACTGGCCCAGCGGCCGTGTTTTAAATAGCTTAGGGCGGCCTGGGGGGCAATTGCCACCCTGCCCCCCGGCCCAGCCCGCCCCTGGATACCACCTTGGGCAATGGCAACATGTATTTCTACTTTGTTAAGATCTTCATTAACTGACCATCTTTTTGTGGGATATTTAATCATTGTATGTTTATGGTAGCAATTGCAACCATTTTGACTGATCAATCATTATAATGAACAAATTATACAATCACAACACATACATTTAAAACAAGAAAATGTTTTGCATACAATAGAATTACATTTACACAACAGAATTGAAGGCCCAAAAATGGAACATTCTAAATTCTGTAAGAACTTCAAAGGACGGTCTAGTCCCCAAACTCACTTTGGTGCATGACTACTGCTTGTATAGTGCACAGGCTTGTTTCCACTGTGATCTGATGCAGGCATTCTGCACAAATCACATTTTTAATATTTTACTTAAGCCCTCCCTCAGTGATTACTCTGCAAATTTACTGCATGTGAAGCAGCACTGATAATATAGACACTGAGCATATAATGTTTTGTTTCATTTTGTCACTTCCTGTGCTGCGGCAATACATTGTGTGGACTCTTACAAAGTCGGATCTCTTAACAGGCAAACACATTGTCTAATGGCATCACTGGAGAAACAGGATATTCCATTAATTTGAACTAAATTATTCTCATTGGTTCTTACAGCAAAAAAGAAAATTGACTTTTTCACAAAATCATCTAACTGTACCCTTTTTATATTTTACATGCATTATAAAGTACTTTGAAAGCACGTTAATATGCATTCACATTCAGTCCCTTTAAAGTGGGATGATTTCATTGAGCAGGTTGGAACATGAGGACCATTACAAAACAAAAAAGTATTCAAAATTTTATATATCTCCTTCCTCTAAAATAAAACAATCAGTGCCATAATTGTAAAGGCTAGCTATGCTGGTGCATTTTGTATTAACCTATACACACCAATTACCCATCATCTAAGAAAAAAAATGTTTATTTTCTTCCCCATGGTCATTACTTCTCACTCAATCAGTTAACACATTAACTTCAAAAGTTGTTTACTTGCTGACACAGATGGCATCTCTTTAATGCCACCTATATCATTTTGCCATTCTGCAGGGTGTAAACCATCAACCATTGTCTCTGACTATTGATGTCTCTCTAAATTCTTCTAAATGATTATTCTTACTGTGAGGTCATTAGTGAAGTATTTTCTGTTTCCTCTTTGTTGTTACATTTATTATGGGGGGTGGGGTGTACCCCCTTTTAGCTTTCACTTCCTTCTAGCTTTCTTTTTTCTTTCTGTTGGGGTTTAAATTCAGAAATGTTTTCTCTCAGATATGAAGACAAGGAATGGACACAGCAGAAATAAGAGCTCGGAGGGCAGTACTCATTCACACAAGTGTATGGCTGAATACTACAACTAAATTTAATGAAAGGAGAC
Source organism: Pelodytes ibericus (assembly GCA_036172795.1). NCBI lineage: Eukaryota > Metazoa > Chordata > Amphibia > Anura > Pelodytidae > Pelodytes > Pelodytes ibericus. The sequence goes on along the minus strand of CM069866.1, from coordinate 37,632,320 downwards.
ATAGATTTTATATCCAATTCAGTACATAGTCACAAAGGGGTTTTCTTCACATAATACAGTAGGATTTACATATGTCCAGTGAAATGCATCTTAAAGGAACTTGAAACACACCTGGCGTAGCTGAATAAATATGTTAATTGACGAAACAAACACTTCAGTGAAATAAGGTGTTAACAGGATATAGAGGGCTGGGGGAGAACAAGAAGAAAGAAAGTCAGGATCAAAGGCCAGATGTTATAATAGAGCATCCTGACATTACTAAATCACTGTGTGGTGTGACACAGGTTATAAGGGGAAAAGTTGCTAATTAATTAACCCATATCATTTCAACCTTTTATTCTGAAAGAATAACATATCAGTAAATAATAAATTGTCTTATTATAGCACTCAGGGAAGAAAAAAAACTTCAGAACCGTTATTTCTGAAGAAAATCTCCGGGGAGCCATGGCTATAAAAAGACCGTCCCTCCCTCCTGGACGAATTTAGCGTTAATAAACAATTAGTGTAGTAGCTGGGTTGTTGGGAATCACAATGGGGACCATTGCGATAGCTAGTTGCATATGGCGCAAACTTGAGGTACAACGTGTATGTAAACATTTAACTATACAGGAAATCAAATGGAAGACGATATATATTGTGTCCCATGGAAAGAAGAATAATTAGGGTGCACCAGGCACTATTGTTCATTCTGGACCATAGTCTGAGGTTGATCAGTCTTTGTTTGGAATATCTGGAGAGCTTGATGTGGGACATCTTTTTAATCTGCTTGCATGAATCCATATCTGGTCCTCCTCGGTTAAAACGGCTGTTCGGGTGATGGCAACAACGGTTGTTGGAGGGCCGTATGGTGGATCAAAAGTTTCTGATTTGTCAATTTGTCTACAATGTTCAATACATAGTCATCTAACACAACATTTAGGTCTCCGCTCACCATCAGATCACCTTTGGACTTACACCATGGAGTTGGAAAAGGTCTCCCCATTAAAATTTCAAAGGGTGAATAACCCGTAGTTGAACTAGGGGTCATTCTGATTTCAGCTACAACTGCTGGCAAATTGTCTGGCCAATTGCATGTGCTTCCCAAGCCTCCTTTTGTCAATTTCTCCTTGATCGTTCTATTCATCCTTTCTACTTGCCCTGATGACTGAGGGTGATAGGGTATATGAAATTTCCAATCTATACTCAACATTTTACAAACCTGCTGTGTAACTGCTGATGTGAAAGGAGTTCCTTTATCACTATTAATCATAACTGGGCAGCCAAAACGTGGTATAATTTCTTTACACAATATTTTGCTTACTGTGCAGGCATTTTCGCGTACACAGGCATACGCCTCTACCCATTTTGAAAATGTGTCTACAATGACAAGTAAATACTTGAGTCCACCTTTTGCCGTTGGCATATGCGTGAAGTCAATTTGTAAATTTAACACTGGGCCTTCAGCTAGAGGAAGGTGGTCATGCTTACCAAACTGTGGTTTGGTAGTATTAACTCTTGCACACGTTAAGCACCTGGATAAAATGTTGGTAACTGTCTGATCTAACCTGTTAATTACAAATCGTTCTTTTAGCATAGCCAATACCACTCTTCGACCGACATGTCCATAGCCATGGAACTGTCGGGACGAGTAACACAGAGGAACCTTGAGGAATTGCTATGCGACCTTTTGGATCCTTGAGGATACCAGAAGCTGCATCAGGTGTGACGGAATGTATACTCCAGTAAACCAAGTCATCTGAAGATGCTGCAGCATGCATAGAAAGAATATCAATATCATCAGTATGAGGAGCTATATGCACTGCAGTTAAGACCTGCTCACGAGAAACAGTACTGTAATCTGGCCATAAGGGAAAAGAGGCAGCCACCCTTTTCGCCACCAAATCTGCAAAATCATTACCATCCCTGACAATGGAGTGATCTGTATCATGGCCTTTGCACTTTACAATAGCTAAAGATCTAGGTAACAGTATGGCCTTCAATAATCCATCAATTAATGCAAAATGAGAAACAGTTCGACCATCAGCTGCAAGAAAGCCTGCCAAATAACACCAAAATCATGAACTACTCCAAACGCATATCTCGAATCAGTATAAATAGTCACATCTTGATCTTTAAAAGGAATACAAGCTTATGTAAGAGCAATCAACTCCGCCGCCTGCGCCGAAACAAAATGTAAAGAGCCTGCAGCTATTACACTATTAGGTATTTGTACAACTGCAAAACCACAAAGGAAAATACCATCGGATGGTTTTGAACACGACCCATCAACAAAACAAATTTCACCATGACCCAACGGAACTGATAACAAATCTGCTCGAGGTGAGGTGTTGGATTGCATAAGATCTAAATAATCATGTTTTGTTTACACTAAAGGGCAGTGTTTAAGAAGGGAGTGTAATAGGCAGGGGCGGGCTGGGCCGGGGGGCAGGGTGGCAATTGCCCCCCAGGCCGCCCTAAGCTATTTAAAACACGGCCGCTGGGCCAGTGTTTAAAAAAAAAAAAAAACGTGCTTGCAGGCAGAGACTGAGAAGGGATCGGAAGATCCCCTCTCACCTCCGCTCTGCCTGCAAGGCTGCACGGGGAGCCGAACAGGCAGCACAGAGAAACCTCCGTGCTGCCTGTTCGGCTCCCTGTGCAGTCTGACACGGAAGTGCCGACAGTCACGTGATCGGCGCTCTGACGTCAGACGCGCGCCGATCACGTGACCTGTCGGCACAACCGCCGGGAGGCCGAACAGGCAGCATGGAGGGACCATGCTGCCTGCCACCAGGGAAGTCCTCCTGCCACTAGCCACCAGGGAAGTCCTGCCACTAGCCACCAGAGAAAAAGGTAAGGGGGGGGGGGCTTTTAAACACTGGCATATTATTGGACAAATTGGCTGGCAAATAAGACTGGCATATTATTGGGCAAATTGGCTGGGGCATATTACATGGCAAATAAGACTGGCATATTATTGGGCAAATTGGCTGGGGAATATCACATGGCAAATAAGACTGGCATATTATTGGGCAAATTGGCTGGGGCATATTACATGGCAAATAACACTGGCATATTATTGGGCAAATTGGCTGGGGAATATTACATGGCAATTAACACTGGCATATTGGGCAAATTAGCAGGGGCATATTAAATTGCAGATAACCTTGGAATATTATTGGGCAAATTTACTGAGTCATATTAAATTGCAGAATAACACTGGCATATTATGGGACAAATTGGCTGGGGAATATTAATGGCAAATATTATTGGAAATGTGTATGTAATGGGATGATGGAGGCATGTAAATGTGGTGATGGGGCATGTCCTGGTGTGCAACGTGGGTTATGGGTCATGTCGTAGGTGTGCAACGTGGGTAGGGGGGGGAGGTGCCCAAATTTTGGGATATTGGGTGTCTAAATCCTGGCATATTGAGGGGCATAATCCTGGCATATTGAGGGGGAAATCCTGGCATATTGAGGGGGCATCATCTTGGCATATTGAGGGGAAAATCCTGGCATATTGGGTGTCTAAATCCTGGCATATTGAGGGGCATAATCCTGGCATATTGAGGGGCATAATCCTGGCATATTGAGGGGCATAATCCTGGCATATTGAGGGGGCATCATCTTGGCATATTGAGGAGAAAATCCTGGCATTTTGAGGGGCATAATCCTGGCATATTGAGGGGCATAATCCTGGCATATTGAGGGGCATAATCCTGGCATACTGAGGGGCATAATCCTGGCATTTTGTAAGGGAAAATTCTAGCATATTAAATGGCAAATCCTGGTATATTGTGGGGGAAAATCCTGGCAATATTCGTTATAAAACAAGGAAAAGATGGCCGTGGATGGGGAGGCGATTCGATGATGCAATGGGCCACTTGACTGGATTTGCCCCCCAGGCCTAAGGCTGCCAGCCCTCCCCTGGTAATAGGGCAGCTGGACCAGTACCAGTAGGAGCATATTTCAGAGAAAGACCTATGGTAGAAGTTAATATAGTTTCATAACCTGAGCGTCTTTGTGCTGTCATGTGTTGTGTAGTGAGATTATTAAGGACTTGTATAACCTGATGTGAAGTGTGCAGTACAAGAGAATGAGACAATACCAGGGGCTGTACGGTCTCAACCATCATAGCGCAAGATGCAGTGGCTCGAAGACAAGCAGCAATACCCCTTACTACCGTGGGTAAAAGTTTGGAATAAAAAGCTACTGGCCTGTATCCGTTACCATGCTCTTGTGCCAACACTCCTGCCACTGTGACCCCATCCTCAACACAATACAGATGAAAAGGCAAAGCATAGTTTGGTAAACCTAACATTGGTGCTGTACATAGGGAAGTTTGGAGAGTCTTAAACGCAACCAACAGTTCATCAGTCCAATGTATCTGCAAGGGCTGAACATCCTTGGTACATTGATGCAAAATGTGGTCATAATGAGAGCAATCAGGAATCCACTGACGGCAAAAATTAATCATGCCGAGAAATGAAAGCATAGCTGGTTCTGGAAGCTCGTATGGTCCATTATGTTTGTCAATGTAATTTTGGAAGTATTCTAGTACTTCTGCTGAAAAATACTTTGCACCTAGAAATGCCATTTTAAAATATACCTTACCCTGAACCACTGTATCTGACCACTGAATATTTAACCAAAATAGACCTAAGTAAGAAAACAAAGAACTTTTGATAATGAAACTAACTGATTTAAAAAAAAAAAAAAAAAAAAGTTCCAAAGAGAGTGTGGCACTTGAAAAGCTTAATTAAATTAACCTAGCCAAAGATAGGAGAAAAAAACCTGACCTCACACTCCCAATACAAACAAATACCTGCAGATAGCAAACACAATCACCCTTCTGCCTTTGTTTTAGTGCAGTGGGGGTTCACAAATAAACAGAATGGCTCAGAGGAAGATCAATGAAACTGGAAATACCTGACTAACTTCAGCACAATGAAAAATTCCACATGACCCAGCCATATAACAATCCACCATTACTTCAATATTGTACCCCAAACACAAACTCTTCCTTTGCAATTAAACATACTTCAATCTGAAAATGGAAATGTTAACCTGGCTAAACAATAGCAATCACACAGTATTAGCCCAGATACCTGAGCCTGTAAACACAATGCTCCTACCCAGAATGCAATGGTAAAAACACACAAAATATTTTTTTTTTTTTTAAATTGCTGTTTAAATTTAGAATGCAGTAAAGCCATACAATTTAAAAAACCAAAGGATGTCTGCCACAATGTGCACTCAAACTTTAAAATTGGCCACATGCATGACTTAAACACTGTTTGTTCTAAGAAACAAGTTAGTGAGTTACAACAAGAGAGAGACAATCACTGGAGCTCACAGCACATGGCAGTTAAAAATGGTTGCAAAAACAACAACAAACAAAGGTTGCTAACTAAACCTACACACATTTGATAAAACCTGCACACTTAGAAAAGATAGACATAATCACAATTAGTTTTAAGAGTAAAATTGTAAAATTACCAATGCAGTGCAACTATTCAATCTTCCCCTAATATACATAACTTTAAAACTTCACAGAAACAAAGTTAAATCTATAAATGCTACAATTTGCAACAAAATATTTACTGTCACAATGCACAAGACATATATTAAATGGAGGCAAACCAGTCAACAAATCAAATACATATATTTCAACAAAATGAATCCTGTATTCTAAAAACCACTAACTCTTAGAATGTGCATCAATATGGCAGTTATTGCGCCATTATGTGGTGTATGAATTATGTACACATACACATAAAAACTCTGGTCCGTCTACTTTAACAAACATTTATTCAGAGACAAAACAACAGCAACATACAAATAATAACACACAATCTATATAACTAGAACAACAACAACTAGAAAAGTTACAATTTCTGGGGAAATTGTGTGAAGTGTTCTTGCCTCCACCTGTAGTCTACAACTGGAGTGGGCGGAGTAACTGTTATCATTTACATAGCACATTTAATTGCAACGTTGTTGCACAGTTACATTAAACCATACATTTATAAAAACATTAGCAGGTGTTCAAAAGGCCCTGTCTATGACATCACTTGCTGCTGCAGCTTGACACAGGTCAGAGTATTTTGGCGGTTGCCATATTCAAACGGTCGTATTTTAAAAACTATCAATCCTACAGCGAAGAGCTTTATATTGTGAGAATCACAAGACCCAGACCTACATTTTGATGCATAGTATGTCTCTGAAGTATTAAAAATGAAGGCACAGCCGCAGTTTAGAAATTTCACTTCAAATTTGAGCTTTGCAGAGTGAAGTTTCAATGAATGTCAATGGACGGCGTTGGTTGCAAACAAATGGTCATATTGTGAAAACTATCAGGACTACGGCTTAGCCGTTTACATGTTTAGTGGCACCAGGGATAGCTGAACGTTTTGATATAAGATTTGTGTAGGTGGGCTTGAAAATGAGGGAGTGGTGGCAGTTTAGAAATCATGTCCTGATTTTTCAGCTTTTGGCAGCTCCCACTCTAGCTTTGCCATTCATTCCTATGGGACAAATTGCGCCACAAAAACGACGATATTCCGTGAACCATTCGGCGAAACGTTCCACAAAGTAATAGCAATCCGATCGGGAACAATCTGCACGTTTTGGTAAATTTTTGTCTATGTAGTGTAAAAACTGTGGGAGGAGTTAGGGTGGCAAATTTTGCTATAATAATAATAATAACTAGAAAAGTTACAATTTCTGGGGAAATTGTGTGAAGTGTTCTTGCCTCCACCTGTAGTCTACAACTGGAGTGGGCGGAGTAACTGTTATCATTTACATAGCACATTTAATTGCAACGTTGTTGCACAGTTACATTAAACCATACATTTATAAAAACATTAGCAGGTGTTCAAAAGGCCCTGTCTATGACATCACTTGCTGCTGCAGCTTGACACAGGTCAGAGTATTTTGGCGGTTGCCATATTCAAACGGTCGTATTTTAAAAACTATCAATCCTACAGCGAAGAGCTTTATATTGTGAGAATCACAAGACCCAGACCTACATTTTGATGCATAGTATGTCTCTGAAGTATTAAAAATGAAGGCACAGCCGCAGTTTAGAAATTTCACTTCAAATTTGAGCTTTGCAGAGTGAAGTTTCAATGAATGTCAATGGACGGCGTTGGTTGCAAACAAATGGTCATATTGTGAAAACTATCAGGACTACGGCTTAGCCGTTTACATGTTTAGTGGCACCAGGGATAGCTGAACGTTTTGATATAAGATTTGTGTAGGTGGGCTTGAAAATGAGGGAGTGGTGGCAGTTTAGAAATCATGTCCTGATTTTTCAGCTTTTGGCAGCTCCCACTCTAGCTTTGCCATTCATTCCTATGGGACAAATTGCGCCACAAAAACGACGATATTCCGTGAACCATTCGGCGAAACGTTCCACAAAGTAATAGCAATCCGATCGGGAACAATCTGCACGTTTTGGTAAATTTTTGTCTATGTAGTGTAAAAACTGTGGGAGGAGTTAGGGTGGCAAATTTTGCTATAATAATAATAATAACTAGAAAAGTTACAATTTCTGGGGAAATTGTGTGAAGTGTTCTTGCCTCCACCTGTAGTCTACAACTGGAGTGGGCGGAGTAACTGTTATCATTTACATAGCACATTTAATTGCAACGTTGTTGCACAGTTACATTAAACCATACATTTATAAAAACATTAGCAGGTGTTCAAAAGGCCCTGTCTATGACATCACTTGCTGCTGCAGCTTGACACAGGTCAGAGTATTTTGGCGGTTGCCATATTCAAACGGTCGTATTTTAAAAACTATCAATCCTACAGCGAAGAGCTTTATATTGTGAGAATCACAAGACCCAGACCTACATTTTGATGCATAGTATGTCTCTGAAGTATTAAAAATGAAGGCACAGCCGCAGTTTAGAAATTTCACTTCAAATTTGAGCTTTGCAGAGTGAAGTTTCAATGAATGTCAATGGACGGCGTTGGTTGCAAACAAATGGTCATATTGTGAAAACTATCAGGACTACGGCTTAGCCGTTTACATGTTTAGTGGCACCAGGGATAGCTGAACGTTTTGATATAAGATTTGTGTAGGTGGGCTTGAAAATGAGGGAGTGGTGGCAGTTTAGAAATCATGTCCTGATTTTTCAGCTTTTGGCAGCTCCCACTCTAGCTTTGCCATTCATTCCTATGGGACAAATTGCGCCACAAAAACGACGATATTCCGTGAACCATTCGGCGAAACGTTCCACAAAGTAATAGCAATCCGATCGGGAACAATCTGCACGTTTTGGTAAATTTTTGTCTATGTAGTGTAAAAACTGTGGGAGGAGTTAGGGTGGCAAATTTTGCTATAATAATAATAATATATATGTGAGATAACATTAAGTGGTCTTGCTATGCAAGAACACTTAACTAGAAAAGTTACAATTTCTGGGGAAATTGTGTGAAGTGTTCTTGCCTCCACCTGTAGTCTACAACTGGAGTGGGCGGAGTAACTGTTATCATTTACATAGCACATTTAATTGCAACGTTGTTGCACAGTTACATTAAACCATACATTTATAAAAACATTAGCAGGTGTTCAAAAGGCCCTGTCTATGACATCACTTGCTGCTGCAGCTTGACACAGGTCAGAGTATTTTGGCGGTTGCCATATTCAAACGGTCGTATTTTAAAAACTATCAATCCTACAGCGAAGAGCTTTATATTGTGAGAATCACAAGACCCAGACCTACATTTTGATGCATAGTATGTCTCTGAAGTATTAAAAATGAAGGCACAGCCGCAGTTTAGAAATTTCACTTCAAATTTGAGCTTTGCAGAGTGAAGTTTCAATGAATGTCAATGGACGGCGTTGGTTGCAAACAAATGGTCATATTGTGAAAACTATCAGGACTACGGCTTAGCCGTTTACATGTTTAGTGGCACCAGGGATAGCTGAACGTTTTGATATAAGATTTGTGTAGGTGGGCTTGAAAATGAGGGAGTGGTGGCAGTTTAGAAATCATGTCCTGATTTTTCAGCTTTTGGCAGCTCCCACTCTAGCTTTGCCATTCATTCCTATGGGACAAATTGCGCCACAAAAACGACGATATTCCGTGAACCATTCGGCGAAACGTTCCACAAAGTAATAGCAATCCGATCGGGAACAATCTGCACGTTTTGGTAAATTTTTGTCTATGTAGTGTAAAAACTGTGGGAGGAGTTAGGGTGGCAAATTTTGCTATAATAATAATAATATATATGTGAGATAACATTAAGTGGTCTTGCTATGCAAGAACACTTAACTAGAAAAGTTACAATTTCTGGGGAAATTGTGTGAAGTGTTCTTGCCTCCACCTGTAGTCTACAACTGGAGTGGGCGGAGTAACTGTTATCATTTACATAGCACATTTAATTGCAACGTTGTTGCACAGTTACATTAAACCATACATTTATAAAAACATTAGCAGGTGTTCAAAAGGCCCTGTCTATGACATCACTTGCTGCTGCAGCTTGACACAGGTCAGAGTATTTTGGCGGTTGCCATATTCAAACGGTCGTATTTTAAAAACTATCAATCCTACAGCGAAGAGCTTTATATTGTGAGAATCACAAGACCCAGACCTACATTTTGATGCATAGTATGTCTCTGAAGTATTAAAAATGAAGGCACAGCCGCAGTTTAGAAATTTCACTTCAAATTTGAGCTTTGCAGAGTGAAGTTTCAATGAATGTCAATGGACGGCGTTGGTTGCAAACAAATGGTCATATTGTGAAAACTATCAGGACTACGGCTTAGCCGTTTACATGTTTAGTGGCACCAGGGATAGCTGAACGTTTTGATATAAGATTTGTGTAGGTGGGCTTGAAAATGAGGGAGTGGTGGCAGTTTAGAAATCATGTCCTGATTTTTCAGCTTTTGGCAGCTCCCACTCTAGCTTTGCCATTCATTCCTATGGGACAAATTGCGCCACAAAAACGACGATATTCCGTGAACCATTCGGCGAAACGTTCCACAAAGTAATAGCAATCCGATCGGGAACAATCTGCACGTTTTGGTAAATTTTTGTCTATGTAGTGTAAAAACTGTGGGAGGAGTTAGGGTGGCAAATTTTGCTATAATAATAATAACTAGAAAAGTTACAATTTCTGGGGAAATTGTGTGAAGTGTTCTTGCCTCCACCTGTAGTCTACAACTGGAGTGGGCGGAGTAACTGTTATCATTTACATAGCACATTTAATTGCAACGTTGTTGCACAGTTACATTAAACCATACATTTATAAAAACATTAGCAGGTGTTCAAAAGGCCCTGTCTATGACATCACTTGCTGCTGCAGCTTGACACAGGTCAGAGTATTTTGGCAGTTGCCATATTCAAACGGTCGTATTTTAAAAACTATCAATCCTACAGCGAAGAGCTTTATATTGTGAGAATCACAAGACCCAGACCTACATTTTGATGCATAGTATGTCTCTGAAGTATTAAAAATGAAGGCACAGCCGCAGTTTAGAAATTTCACTTCAAATTTGAGCTTTGCAGAGTGAAGTTTCAATGAATGTCAATGGACGGCGTTGGTTGCAAACAAATGGTCATATTGTGAAAACTATCAGGACTACGGCTTAGCCGTTTACATGTTTAGTGGCACCAGGGATAGCTGAACGTTTTGATATAAGATTTGTGTAGGTGGGCTTGAAAATGAGGGAGTGGTGGCAGTTTAGAAATCATGTCCTGATTTTTCAGCTTTTGGCAGCTCCCACTCTAGCTTTGCCATTCATTCCTATGGGACAAATTGCGCCACAAAAACGACGATATTCCGTGAACCATTCGGCGAAACGTTCCACAAAGTAATAGCAATCCGATCGGGAACAATCTGCACGTTTTGGTAAATTTTTGTCTATGTAGTGTAAAAACTGTGGGAGGAGTTAGGGTGGCAAATTTTGCTATAATAATAATAATATATATGTGAGATAACATTAAGTGGTCTTGCTATGCAAGAACACTTAATAATAATATATATGTGAGATAACATTAAGTGGTCTTGCTATGCAAGAACACTTAATAATATATATGTGAGATAACATTAAGTGGTCTTGCTATGCAAGAACACTTAATAACTGCTAAGCCACAATAACAACTAAACCTTAAAAGTAAAAATCAACAGATCTCACCCACACTTCACCAGGATAAAACCTAACCCATGTCTGCTCACATCTACAGCCAGGCAAGAAGAGAGAGAAGTGCTGCCGAGGCCTGAACATACTTTGTAGCCTGATCAGGAACAACCCATAAATTAGCACACTTTAACCATCCTGTAGCTGCATTATGCATATACCGTATTTGCTCGATTATAAGACGAGGTTTTTTTCAGAAAAAAAATTCTGAAAACTTCCACTCGTCTTATAATCGAGGTCGTCTTATAATCTGACCTCAAATTGAGGTCAGACTATAAGACTGGGATCCAGGTCCCCAGCAGAGCTTCAGGGGACCTGGATCCCCCTCTCTAACAGTAGGGGAATGTCTGCACGATGAGCGCAGACTCCCCCTGCTGCCACCCAGCACGACCGCTGGGACTTCTATGAAGAAGCCGGGTACTTCCAGCTTCGTCATAGAAGTCCCGGCGGTCATGCCGGGCGGCAGCAGGGGAGGTCTGCGCTCCGCTAGCCACCAGGTAGAATTGGGCAGCCGGGGGATGTATGCACGATACGTGCAGACATCCTCCATGCTGCCCGACAGTTCCGTCTATTATGATGTACCAGCTGTCCGTCATAATAGACGGAGGTGTCGGGCAGCATGGAGGATGTCTGCACGTATCGTGCAGACATCCCCCGGCTGCCCCCACTAGCCACCAGGGAAAGAGAACAAGGTGAGTGGGGTGGAGGGAGGGAGGGAGGGAGGGAGGGGGGATCAGAGCAACAAGGGGAGGGAGGGGGGACCAGAGCAACAAGGGCAGGGAGGTGGGGCAGAGACAGAGACAAGGGGAGGGAAGGGGGGAGGCACAGAGACAAGGGGAGGGAAGGGGGGAAGACACAGAGACAAGGGAAGGGAAAGGGGGAAGACACATAGACAAGGGAAGGGAAGGGGGGAAGACATATAGACAAGGGAAGGGAAGGGGGAAGAGAGAGACAAGGGGAGGAAAGGGGGGAAGAGAGAGACAAGAGGAGGGAGGGGGGAAAAGAGAGACAAGGGGAGGGAGGGGGGGAGAGAGAGACAAGAGGAGGGAGGGGGGGGCACAGGGGAGAGAGAGACTAGGGGAGCGAGGGGGGAGTCAAAGGGAGGGGGAGAGAGAGAGAGAGACAACACTAAGGGGGGGAGAGAGACAAAGTAGGGGGCAAGGGAAAGAGAGAGGCAGCATTGGCACATAAAAGGAAATAAAAACAATAAATGCATTTTTTTATATAACTTTTTTATTACAAAAGCAATTTACATGTTAATATATACAAGTTGAACTTTTTTCCTATAGGGTAGTCTTATATTCAGGCTTTTAGCTTTATTCCTAAAGGAATATCCAAAGTTTGGGGGGTCATCTTATAATCAGGGTCATCTTATAATCGAGCAAATACGGTACTTCTTATCCCATTTTGGATCTCCGTCAGAACCCCACTTTTTAAAACCTTTAATACACATACCTTTCAGAATTTGCAAATGAACATCACTAAAAGAACCCTTTCTTGGCCATGGATCACAACTCATAGTATCATAGTATCTCTGACCATGTAACTAAATTTGTACAAAATGGCTCAACATAGTAATCTCCAATAGTTTCTTGAACAAACTGGTATGGAGTTTGGCCTAATCGAGGACCCTGAGACTTGACTTGGTGAGTCCGTGACGAAGCACTATTAGGGACATCTTTAGAATATTTAAATTTTACAGAATTTTGTCAGGCATTTTTTACCATTACTGGAGCCCATTTCCAACTACACACAGATAGCACTTTACAATATTTAACACTTTATATATGAGCATGCACAATTTTAAACAATACAACTATACATGCAGCGCTGCAATGAAAAAAATAAAAATAAAAATAAAATGTATCCTACTGTGTCCAAACTGTGTATCCAATATAGTGACTAAATTTGGTCACTCAGTGGGACTGCTATACCCACTATATACAACTTAACATGGGACTCTAACCCATCAACTTAATATGGGACTCTAACCCATCAACTTAATATGGGACTCTAACCCATCAACTTAATATGGGACTCTAACCCATCAACTTAATATGGGACTCTAACCCATCAACTTAATATGGGACTCTAACCCATCAACTTAATTAGGGACTTTAACCCTTTTAATCTCTGAGAGTAAAACAAAAAACAAAAATAAATCAAAACAAAAACAAAAAAACATTACTTTGCTGCAACCACCAAAAATTAGTTCAGAGAATCCAAAAAGGGCAAAGAACACAAAAATAAAACAAAACATTCTTACCCGATTTGGATTCTCTCCCCTTCTGACATCATATTGTTGGGGTTTAAATTCAGCAGACAGCAATGTTTTCTCTCAGATATGAAGACAAGGAATGGACACAGCAGAAATCGGAGGGCAGTACTCATGCACACAAGTGTATGGCTGAATACTACTCCTAAATTTAATGAAAGGAGACATAGATTTTATATCCAGTTCAGTACATAGTCACAAAGGGGTTTTCTTCACACAATACAGTAGGATTTACATATGTCCAGTGAAATGCATCTTAAAGGAACTTGAAACACACCTGGCGTAGCTGAATAAATATGTTAATTGACGAAACAAACACTTGAAATAAGGTGTTAACTGGATATAGAGTGCTGGGGGGCGACAAGAAGAAAGAAAGTCAGGATCAAAGGCCAGATGTTATAATAGAGCATCTTGACATTACTAAATCACTGTGTGGTGTGAAACAGGATATCAGGGAAAAAAGGTGCTAATTAATTAACCCATATCACTTTCTTTCTTAGACAAGGGGTTATCACATTTATCAGGTTTCTTTTTTTAAGACATGCTATAGACATCTTAACCCCATCTACAGAAGCATGAGTGCATCACGAGTCCTCCCCTCAACTCTTCTTAATTCTGCAAGAGTTATTTATCTTTGCGGGCAGTGTCTGAAATATTTAGCATCCTTCATTAATTGTGGAGGGTGGAAACTGGAAGCATAAATATTAGAGCACCTGCCGCCCTGTTTCCTAAAATGTCTGCCCCAGAGATCCGCCAGCATGGCGGTACATTTCTAAATCCTAAATACAAAAACATTTCTAAATACAAAAACTGAATTCTCTCACTATCGATTGTATGCTTGTGTATCCTAGACTGGTGCCAGGTTTAATTGTATTACCCATTGTGTGGAAGTCAAAATATGTAGTGCTTTTCTTGACAGTCTATTTCATGAAGGCCTATTGTAGGCACAAATTAAACACCCTTACTCAGCATCTGAATGTAATCCTGCTGTAGGTCCCTATGAGAATACTTGAATATGCAAATTATCTCCTGTTCCTGGGAGGACCTTCTTTGTATTCCAGTGTTGATACCTCTTCTGACCCAACCTGGTAATTGTACACTTGCATTGGATCTTGCAGATCAAAAGCCTCTCTGTCCAAGCCATATGAGAAGGAACCCTCCATCACTGGGGTTCTTGGAGAGAACTAATGGCCCACTTCCTCCCTATAGATTATGGGCCTGGCTTGGAAAAGGGGTTATGTTTTGGGGGAGGTGGGTACAGTGGGTACGTTTGCACTTTAAATATATACTGGTGTTGTCCCTGGTTGTCCACTGTACCCCTTTACTCATGTCGCCAGATTGTGCCCTCTGAATCCTGACTTACCCTGGCTTATGTGCTATAACTGTGTGTTTAATGTGGTAATTTAGTCAGATTCTGTTTTGTGTATTCATTTATGTCCAATGCATAATTCTGAGAGGGGAGCACTCTGATTGATTACAATGTGCCACAAGGGAGTCAGGGGCAATGGTTTATGGTTTACATCCTGCAGTGAAGGCAAAGCTTGTGTGTTCCCTCTGCAATGTGAATCCTGAATTGCATCATTGAGTGCTCTGGGTCTTTACAGTAGACTGTATGGACCTCGTTGTGATGCCGACACTCCAAAAGAAAGCCAGTCACCTAACATGTTGTACACCTTACAGGCACTTAATTGTGGGCAAGCTATATTTAGAAACACCTCCTGTTATATATGATAACAGGTAATGAAAAAGTTCATATTTTAAAATCATGCTCAAATCCGTGACCAATTAAAAACACTGTTAAAACCAAAGGCTGCACTAGCCTTTATAAACTTAACCCCTTAGTGACATGACATTTTTGGCTTGTCCGACGCTAGGTGACATGGGCTGTTTTAACATTTCTGAGGTGTTTGTGTTTTGCTGTAATTTATTTCTGTTTCATTTAGTGTACCTGCACAAACTATATATCGTTTTTATCGTTATAAGAAGGGCTTTCTTTTGATATGATTATTTTGATAATAGCATATCATTTGATGTAAAAAAAATAATAAAATATGGCAAAAAAATGAAAACAAATTTTTGTTATGACTTTTATTTGAAAAATCGTGTACTCATGTACAAGAGACAACAAAAAAACACTGCTAAATAGTTTCTAATATATGTCTGAGTTCAGAAATAGCCCATGTTTTATGTTTTTGTGCTTTTTCATTCATGTTACAGGGCCAGAACTATAAGTAGTGCGAAGCTATTTTAAAATCCTCTTTTTCAAAATTAGCGATAGTGACATTGTAACACTGATTTCTGTACTAAATCCATGAATGACCCCCAACATGTACATATTTTTGAAAACTAGACCACTCAGGGCATTTAACTTGGGGTATTTTGACACATTTCATGTAGCCATTTTACCACCAATATTTGCCAAAGTTTGCAGCAAAAAATATATTTTTTTATTTTTTCACATAGATTGCAATTTAGGTAAACATTATCTTAAAATGTGAAGGGGTATTTCCAAATAACACCTTAATATGTGTTCAGCAACATCTCCTGAGTACAGGCATACCACCCATGCATAGGTTTGTTGGTTTGTTTTGGGGCTAAAAGGCCACATTTAGGGGGTGCGCATTTTGGTTTTCCAACTTGGAATTCTGACATGCAGAAAACTTGCGCCCATGTCCCATTTGGGACATTTTTGAAGCCAGAAAGTGTATTCTACCCTACAAAGCCATATATTTTTTAAAACTAGACACCCTAGGGTATTTCAAATGGTAGTATTTTAACACTTTCCATGCACTAATTATACTACCAGCCTATGTCAATGTTTTGGGTAGTAATTTTTTTTCACATACATTGTACTTTGGGCATGAATTCACAGATCCTGTTATAGGTCAGTGCCAAACAACACCTCAATATGTGTTCAGCAACATCTCCTGAGTACAGGGATACCACCCATGTATAGGTTGGTTAGGTTATTTGGGGGTTAAAAGGCCACATTTGAGAGGTGCGCTTTTTGGTTTTCCAACTTGGAATTCTGATGTGCAGAAAACCTGCGCCCATGTCCCATTTGGGACATTTTTAAAGCCAACAAGTGTATTCTACCCCACAAAGCCATATATTTTTGAAAACTAGACACCCTAGGGTATTTCAAATGGTAGTATTTTAACACTTTCCATGCACTAATTCTACCACCAGCCTATGTCAATGTTATGGATAGTAATTTTTTTCACATACATTGTACTTCGGGCATGAATTCACAGATCCTATTATGTGTCAGTGCCAAACAATACCTTAATATGTGTTCAGCAACATCTCCTGAGTACAGGGATACCACCCATGTGTACGTTAGTTAGATTATTTGGGGGTTAAAAGGCCACATTTGAGAGGTGCGCTTTTTGGTTTTTCAACTTGGAATTCTGACATACAGAAAACCTGCGCCCATGTTCCATTTGGGACATTTGTGAAGCCATAATGTGTATTTTACCCCACAAAACCATACATTTTAGCAAACTAGACACCCTAGGGTATTTCAAATTATAGTATTTCAACACTTTCCATGCACTAATTCTATTACCAGCCTTTGTCAAATTTTAGGTTAGTAATTTTTTAATGTTTTGTTTCCACATACATTGTACTTCGAGCATGAATTCACAGATCCTGTTATGTGTCAGTGCAAAACAACACCCCAATATGTGTTCAGCAACATCTCCTGAGTACAGGGATACCACCAATGCATAGGTTTGTTGGGTTGTTTGGGGGCTAAAATGCCACGTTTAGGGGGGGGGGGGTGCATTTCCAACTTGGAATTTTGACATGTAGTCAGCCTGCGCCCATGTTCCATTTGGGACACTTTTGAAGCCTGTCAAAGTATTTTACCCCATCAAACCATATATTTTGGAAAACTAGACATCCTAGGGTATTTAAAACTGTGGTATTTTAACACTTTCCAAGTGCTAATTCTACCACCAACCTATGTCAAAGGGTTGGGATGTCATTTTTTTCCACACACACATTGTAGTTCAGGCAGGAATTTTCAGATTCTGGTATTTGCCACTGCCAACCAACACCTTAATATGTGTTCAGCAACATCTCCTGATTGCGAGGCAATCAGGAACACTTACTGAGCATAGGAAGCGAAAAATTCGCTTCTTATGCTCGTTTTTTTAATGCACGTGTTTTAAAGGCTCTGTGCCTTTAAAACCGGCATTTCGATCGCTCTCCGGAAGCATACGGAAGCATCGTTACAATGCCGCTTGAGCACTGAAAGCGGAAAAACTCTCGTTTTTCACTAACGCCTCGGCACATTTCGCCAAGGGGTTAAAGCACAAATCTATTCACACCAAATTGTATCATAATATTTGAATAAACATTTGTTTGTTAGATCACTACTGGCTGAAAACTAAGCAGAGCATGTGCATATATAGAGGAATACAACTAGATAAACCATCTTATAAAAAAAGATAAACATGGTCTTGAAAGCTTGCAATAAAACTTTCAGTTAGTTAATAAATGATATAATTTCAACGCTATTTGTTTCCATGACTTCTAGGTATGGCCGGTGCCACCTATATGCAAGGTAGGCGCTGGCCTAGGGAGCATTTTTCCCACAGGCACCTGTGGAGAACCGGCTTATTGCAGCTGCAGCAAGGGGGAGATGGGGGGCGGACTGCACCGGGTACAAGGTGAAGGTCCACCCCCACCTTGCAAAGCAGCACGTATGCGTCCGTGAGGAGCTGCATGCAGTATCAGCGTTAAACGCACACAGAGCACAGACAGTTCTGCTCACGCTCCTTGCGCACACTGAGGATTCAGAGCATTGTGTGTCTGATGCTCTGAATCAACAGTGTGCGTGAAAAAGCGAGAGCAGCACTGTCTTTGCTCTGTGTGCATTTAACACAGAGCTGATACTGCCCAAAGCTCCTCACCGAGGCACACGGTGCTAGAGAGAAATGGAGGGGGGAGGTAGAGGTTAGTAACAGACAATGGAGGGGGGGAGACAGACATGTCAGGGGGGCGGGAGAGAAACAGACACAGAGAGTGGAGGGGGAGTGAGAGACAAACAGACAGTGGGGGGTAAGAGAGAGAGAGATATAGACAGTGGATGGGGAAGAGAGAGAGAGACAGACAGAGGAGGGAGAAGAGAGAGAGATGGAAAATGAGCGGGAAAGAGAGAGAGACAGAGACAGACAGCGGAGGGGGAGAGAGATAGACAGTGGGGGGAGAAAGTGAGAGAGACAGGCAGTGGAGGTGGGAAAGAGAGAGAGAAACAGTGTGAAGGGAGAAAGGGGGACACATTAAGACATGTACTTTTCTTTAAAAAGAAACAAAACAAAACTGTTGGCTTGTGTGTATGTGACTGTCACTGTGTGTGTATGTGTGAGACAGTGTGTGTGTGTGTGTGTGTGTGTGACTGTCTCTCTGTATGTGTGGGACTTTCTATGTGTGCATGATTTAAATTTTTTAACTATCTCCTAAAATACAAAATGAAGTGGATGCCCTGTTCTACTGAAGTTAGCAAATGTAGAATGCTATTATATACTTTTTAATGCAAACATTATTATAATAATAATTAAATCATTGATGCCCCAGGTGTGGTATACACGGGGCAAGGGGGGAAGCCAAGGGGCGGCAAAACAAGGTTTATTACAAAAACATTATTTTTGATTATTATTATTTTTATAAATGATCATTTTGAACTAAAAGGGACGTAGATAAATATTTCCTAATTTAAATTGTCTCCTCCAGCAATGTCTACAGGCATAGGCATCCAGAGTTGGGTCCCACTGGATCAGCAACAAGGGAAGGAGAAACAGTAGGTTGTTTAGGGTAAGTTAACTAGAGAGCAGAGAGTGTAGCAAAAATGCTTTCATTTAATTATGTTCACTCCCTGCTGTCAGAGTGCTTTAGTCTGCTCTCATACTCTTCCTTTAGCTTCTGCTACTTCACATACATAGAGTCTTTATCAGGGACTCTATCCTCAGGGAAGTTGAGACTTTTACACAAACTTGGTTCTTGGATAAAGAAAAGCACACAGAAACCAATATATATATATATAGAGAGAGAGAGAGAGGTTTATGTGATATCCTGTTTATATTTTGTGTTATCTGCTTATTCAAGCAGACTATGGTCCTTTATTAACCACCTGATAATTTTTTCTCAGGCTGTAACTACATTGCTAGCACTGTTTAGCAATAGGTGTTTATTGTAGCGTATTGGATAACAAGATGGATGCCATCAGCCTCCATTTTCTGTAATTTTTTTGGCATCCTTCGGTCTTTTCAAATCTTATTCTGTGTCTCTGAGGCAAAAGAAAGTCTTCCACATTCATAACTCTGTGACCTGAAACCAAATCTCTTACTGATAAGAGTGGTAGAGATGTTCAGCATAGTACAGGCAGGAACAGATAAGGTGCTTCATTGATTCATTCAGGTGCTTCATTGTGGTGTTTTGCAATGAGAGCAGTGGCGCATCCTACAAAATATTCATTTAATTCATTTGCTATTGCCACTAGAGAAGGTATAACTTCAATGTGTTTTGATTGTGGCTGGTTCTGAACGGCATGGAGGGTCATACATGTTTTTAAAAACACTCCAAAAATTGGTCGGATTGGCTAGATTTCTATTCAGTTTGGTTTGATTCTTGCATCTATTGCTGATGTGTGATCTTGGTTGAAGCCAGTTTGCTTACATTTTGACCATAAAGCATCCCTGAAATGGAATAAGTCCAGGAGGTTAGCCGAGACCCAGGGCAGATTGGCACCCCTTAAACTCACTCTATGCAGCTGGCCATGTTTATCACAGACCTGCATGAACTCAGATTGAAAATATTCAATTGAGTCCAGATAAGGTATTACGTTTAGTTTGCTCCACAGACTGTCCCTGAGGAAAGACTGGAGATCAAACTTTGATGGGCCTTAGTTTCTGCACACAGATACTAAGCAATGATCACTGAACACATTGGGTAGGATGCCAGACTGCTGGATTTTTAGGGGGAAAGATGAAATGATCCAATCCAGGAGTGTATGGTTGGAGTAGGAGAAGAAATATGCTGGGTTGGATTTGATCAGTGAGCCTGCTCCACAGACAGTTTCTCAAGTCACTGAGAAAAGACTGGAGATTAAACTTCTTAAAACAGCTTGCAACAATTACTCTAGGGGTCGATTTGATGGGTCTTACTTTCCATACACAATACACTAAGCAATGATCACTGAACACATTGGGTAGAATGCCAGACTGCTGGATTTTTGGGGGATAAGATGAAAGGATCCAATCCAGAAGCGTATGGTTAGAGCTGTTGGGATTCATCCGAGTAGGAGAAGAAATAAGCTGTGTTAGGTTCATGGATTTGAACAGTGAGCATGTTTTAACATTTTTGTGGTCTAACCAGTCTACATTGAGATCTCCAAGAATGAGCAGCTCACTTTTCTTATTTAGAGCACTTATATCCCCCAGTTGTTTCTTGATTTCAGTAAGAGAATGAGCAGTTTAACTATATAGTTTATAGTTTAATTATATGTTGTTATAACCTTGTACATCAAACTTGGGAGACAGAGTAAATAGAAAATGAGGAGGGATTTGTCTCTATGTAAATCCTAAATTAAAGCCCAGTATTAAAGAAGGTGTGCATGATAAAACTGGAACTGGTGTGGAGACACTGTGGGTGGAGATTAGCATAGACACTAAAAAGAATCGCACATTACTTGTAGGTGTATGCTACAAGCCACCAAATATAAGCATTGATGGAGAAGATCAGCTTTTATTACAAATTGAAAAGGCTGCAAATATGAAGGAAGTTTTAATCATGGGACATTTTAATTACCCAGATATATATTGGAATTGTGGCACAACTAGTACTTCTAAAGGCAGCAAGTTTCTGAACCTGCTTAATAACAAATTTATGGCACAATTAGTAGACACCCCAACTAGAATGGATGCCTGTCTGGATTTGGTAATAACAAACAATGAGGAGCTTATCTCAAACATCCAAGTAAGAGAACACTTGGGGAATAGTGACCATAACATGGTTTCATTTGAGATTAATTGAAAAAAGCAAATTGGTAACTACGCCACCAAAACACTTAATTTTAGAAGGGCCAACTTTGATGGACTAAGGTCATCGATTGAACATTTAAACTGGGAATGATTGTTTTCTGGACTAAATACAGAAGACAAGTGGAATGCCTTTAAACACACATTACAAAATCATCACATCCACATATACCTTTGGGAAACAAATGCAAAAGCAACACAAATCAAAACCAATGTGGCTTACAGGTAACGTGAAACAGGAAATAAAAAACAAGAAAATGGCATTCAAACATTATAAAAGCAAGGGATCAGCATTATCATTTCTAGAGTACAAATATGCCAACAAAGCCTGCAAAAAGGCAATTAAATGGATAATTTGTAAAATGAGAAAAGGATTGCTAAGGAGAGTAAAACTAACCCCAAAATGTTTTATAAATATATAAATGGAAAAAAGCTAAAGAGGGGAAATGTTGGGCCCTTGTAATCCCAAATGGGAAATTTGGTAAGTGAGGACAGAGAGAAAGCAGAAATTTTAAATACTTTTTTCCCTTCTGTTTATACTAAGGAATAACAGATGGATGAGCCCCTGCTTTCAGAAGTTATTGAACAGTCACCACAAACATGGGATTGGCTGACAGGAAAAAGTGCTTAAGCAATTAAACTCTGTTAAGATAGACAAGGCCCCAGGTATAGTGCCAACAGACTTACAAAAGGCGGATGTCATTCCAATATTTAAAAAGGGATCAAAATCTCTGCGGGTAATTATAGGCCAGTGAGCTTGACATCTGTAGTGGGGAAATTATTTAAAGGATTGCTAAAGGTATACACTCAAGAATACATCTTGAATCAGAATATATATATATATTTATTTTTATTTTTTTTATTCGAAAAAATTACACATATACAAAATAATTCTCTTACATTCATAATCCACTTTGTACGTGAGGTAAGTGTTAGTACTTCTCTTAATTAACGTGGATCAATTACAATTTGTACAATTCGAACCGATAAATACAATACAAAATTACAGATATAACTTCTGTACATGTACATTCCATAAATGCAATTTGTTCTTCATTATTTCCTCTCACGTATCGGAATGTAATTGCTTGGTCCTAGATGGGAATAAGTACTATCTTTCAAACAATATAGTAAGACAAAACAGAATTGGGGCTCATGTACCGGGAAGAGAAACAGAAAAAACAATAGTGCAACACAGCTAAATGCAATTGGATGTATTATAAATTTCTGCAGGGGTACACTCACAAACGAATAATGAAATCAGGCTCATCAGAATATTGTAGTCAGTCGGTTTAATCATTCCATCTAAAAAACATTAAAAAAACATTGCGCAGTGGCTGACACAAGGCAGGCAATAAAAAACAATGAATACACGTACAAAGTATATAGCACTATAGTATAGTGCAACTTGCGTGAAAAAGTCCTGAGAGGTAAACTTCTTTCCTGCTGCCACCAGGATGGGAAACTCAGGTACTTCTCTTGAAGAAATAACAGCTGGATCCACTTCTCAACGCGTTTCGCCGGCTCTGCTGTCGGCTTCCTCCGGAGATTGGTGCTTTGTGCAAATTTGCACATCAGCACTTTATTGCAAATTTGCACAAAGCACCAATCTCCTGAGGAAGCCGACAGCAGAGCCGTCTTCTTGTACATTTCTGTTCGTGAACAGGTCCCTGGAGAGCTCCTTATATTGGCCCTGCACATATTTATATAATGTTATCATATCCCCTCTAAGACGCCTTTTTTCTAAAGTAAATAAATGCAATTTTTTAAGTCTTTCTTCATAACTAAGATCCTTCAATCCCCTTCTTAATTTTGTAGCTCTCCTTTGCACTTTTTCTAGTTCTTTAATATCCTTTTTAAGGACTGGTGCCCAGAATTGTACTGCATATTAAAGGTGAGGTCTTACCACTGATTTGTAAAGAGGCAAGATGATGTCCTCCTCCCGTGAATCTATACCTCGTTTTATACATGCCAATATCTTATTGGCCCTTGCAGCTGCTGACTGGCATTGGGCACTGTTGCCAAGTTTGTTATCTACAATGATTCCTAAATCCTTTTCGTTAGTAGTTTTTCCCAGGGAAATACCATTTAACGTATATGTTGCTTTGTTATTATTTTTCCCATAATGCATAACTTTACATTTGTCTATATTGAACCTCATTTGCCACTTTCTTGCCCAGTCTCCCACTCTGTCCAAATCTTCCTGTAAAGAAAAAACATCAAGATTAGTCTTTATTACCTTACCGAATTTTGTGTCATCAGCAAACACTGAGACATGGCTCTCAGCACAACGTGGGAGATCATTATTAAACATATTAAAAAGAAGAGGTCCCAAAACAGACCCCTGAGGTACTCCGCTCAATACTCGAGTCCAATTTGAGGCTTTTCCATTTACAACAACCCTCTGTGTTCTATCTTTTAGCCAATTTTCAATCCAAATACATACATTTGCCGCAATCCTATTTCTCTCAATTTGTAGAGTAACCTTTTGTGTGGAACTGTATCAAATGCTTTAGCAAAATCCAAATAGATCACATCAACTGCCACACCTAGATCTATATTTTTACTGACCTCTTCATAGAATGTTATTAAGTTTGTTTGACAAGACCTGTCTTTCACAAAACCATGTTGACTTTTACTTATTATATTCTGATTCAAAATGTATTCTTGAGTGTACACCTTCAAATAATTTCCCCACTACAGATGTCAAGCTCACTGGCCTATAATTACAAGGCAGAGATTTTGATCCCTTTTTAAATATTGGAATGACATCCGCCTTTCGCCAGTCTGTTGGCACTATACCTGAACTGAAAGAATCCCTAAAGATCATAAATATTGGTCTGGCCAGAATTATGCTTAACTCTCTAAGGACCATTGGGTTGATACCATCTGGCCCTGGGGCCTTGTCTATCTTAACAGAGTTTAATTGCTTAAACACTTTTTCCTGTGTCAGCCAATCCCATGTTTGTGGTGACTGTTCCGTAACTTCCGGTAGCAGGGGCCATCCATCTGTTCTTCCTTAGTATAAACAGAAGAAAAAAAAGTATTTAAAATGTCTGCTTTTTCTCTATCCTCACTTACCAAATTTCCCATTTGGGATAACAAGGGCCCAACATTTTCCCTCTTTAGCTTTTTTCCATTTGTATACTTATAAAAAATGTTGGGGTTAATTGTACTCTCCTTTGCAATCCTTTTCTCGTTTTCCAATTTAGCCATTTTAATTGCCTTTTTGCAGGCTTTGTTGGCATCTTTGTATTTTATAAATGATAATGTTGATCCCTTGCTTTTATAATGTTTGAATGCCATTTTCTTGTTTTGCATTTGCTGTTTCACGGTACCGGTAAGCCACATTGGTTTTGATTTGTGTCTTTTGTATTTGTTTCCCAAAGGTATATGTTGGGATGTGTACTTTTGTAATGTGTGCTTAAAGGCATTCCACTGGTCTTCTGTGTTTAGTCCAGAAAACAATCGTTCCCAGTCTAAATGTTCAATTGATGCCCTTAGTCCATCAAAGTTGGCCCTTCTAAAATTAAGTGTTTTGGTGGCGTACTTACCAATTTGCTTTTTTGCATTAATCTCAAACGAAACCATGTTATGGTCACTATTGCCCAAGTGTTCTCTTACTTTGATGTTTCAGATAAGCTGCTCATTGTTTGTTATTACTAAATCCAGACAGGCATCCATTCTAGTTGGAGTGTCTACTAATTGTGCCATAAATGTGTTATTAAGCAAGTTCATAAACTTGCTGCCCTTAATTGTGCCACAATTCCAATCTTTATCTGGCTAATTAAAATCTCCCATGATTAGAACTTCATTCAGATTTGTGCGATTCTTTTTAGCATCTAAGCTAATCTCCACCCACAGTGTCTCCACATCAGTTCCAGTTCCTTCATGCACACCTTCTTTAATACTGGGCTTTAGTTTAGGATTTACATATCGACACATCCCTCCTCCTTTTCTATTTACTCTTTCCTTTCTAAAAAGTGAGTAGCCTTGTAAATTAACTGACCAGTCGTTGGTCTCATCCCACCACGTTTCTGTGATTCCGATTAAATCATACTGTTCAGCACTTACCAGTATCTCCAGCTCACCCATTTTGTTTGTCAAGCTTCTTGCATTTGCTAAAAGACATTTAAGATTACTACCCATTTTCTGTTTAGTTGACATGCGGTAATGCCCGCAGGTTTAATTGTATGTACCTCCCTATGATCTATGCCCACACTTACCATTTCTCTACCATTATCTGATTGTTTTTAACTAAATATAATTGATCACTTAAAAATATATTAATTGTTTAAAGTAAGGATTTACACTTTTTCTCCTGCTTTTTTTGTCACAAACATTATTTATCTATTTATCTTCGTGCAACATTCACAAATTTTTTTATATTAACTAATCACCTACCTGCATTTGCAAAAGGGTGGCGCACGAATTTGATTGGTCTGTGTTACCACACAATTTACTATTTAAATGGCACTGTTTTTCACATATTCAGCTTATGATTAAGCGCCTAGAGCGGGAAACGAGTCAAGTTATTTTTCATCTTTTTACCTGCACTACCGTTGTGGATTTATAATTACCTTATGGAATAAAAAGCACCTTTTTCACCTTTAAATTGGCTCCAGGAGTGCAGTTTTTCCTGCATACTCTTTTTCCTCCATTGTACTTGTGTCAGGGCTTACCTTTGTTGGGAGTCCTTTAGGCAGAGATGTATGCTGACCCTTTCAAACAAACACAGACCAGGGTGACCAGATAAGAAGCCACGTGGCCTGTGAGTTTGTGCACGGGGGCTGGTCAGGATATGCAGGTAAAGTTACAGACAAGGACAAGAGCAAGAGAATCTTCGTGGGTAAGCCAGAGGTCAGAGGATGCCAGAATTCAGAATAAACAGGTAACAAATCCAAGGTCAAAAGCCGAAAATGATCAGGAACACTGGAAGTCAAAATCACAGGAACCAAACAAGCAATCCAGAGTCAATGAACTGACACTGCCCTTAGGGAGAGGCAGTGTCTTATACCTTGTTAATAAGGTATGTGATTCAGCTGAAAAGTTACTGACAGGTCTGAGCCTTTGGTGAAGTCCAGCCCCCTAGTGCTGCAGGCAATACAAACATAAACAGGAGTATTTCAAAGTTCTGAAATGGCTCAGAGGCAAAATAGCAGGATACGGTCCAGAAGAACCACAGTTCAAATCCCCTGTTGGGTGCGTCTGGGGCGACCACGTCTGGCAGTCTGGATGTCACGGCGGCGATCCTGACAACTTGACAGAAAGGTCCAACTGACTCTATCAAAGGCCCTCTCTGTGTCAACAGAGAGGACCACCGTTAGGAGTCTGCGCCTATCAACCTCCTGAGTAATATTTAAAAGTTTTCTAATGTTATCCCCTCCCGATCTTCCCTTCACAAACCCCGATGGATCAGGTCTGGAATAACCAGACTCAATCTCTCAAAAGCCAATATTTTAGAAAAGATTTTAATATCGATGTTTATGAGGGAGATCGGGCGGTAGATACTTAATCTTGGGTCCTTTCCGGGTTTCGGGATAGGGGAGATAGTAGCTCTCAATAGATCCCTAGAGATCTTTTTTGTGTTCTCTATATCATTAAAAAAACTTTCCAATATAGGTGTGATAGTAGGCTCAAGGGATTTATAAAACTGGGCCGTGAAGCCATTTGGGCCTGGAGCTTTCCCATTTTCGAGTTTTTTTTATAGTTCTAGTAATTTCTTCTTTGTTTATTGCTGTATTTAGGTGAAATACATTTTCTGATTCTATTTTAGGGAGATTACATTTTGAGAAAAAAATATCCAGCTCATGATAAGAATTTAGTTGGTTCAATGTTATACAAATCCGCGTAGTACTTCGCGAATGCGTTACCTATTTGAGTAGGAAAGAGGAACGTTTCTTTACCTGCAATGATTTTTTTTAATTTTGATATTGGTGAGCCCAGCTTTTAATCAGAATATAATTAGTAAAAGTCAACATGGTTTGGTGAAAGACAGGTCTTGTCAAACAAACTTAATAACATTCTATGAAGAAGTCAGTAAAAATATAGATCTAGGTGTGGCAGTTGATGTGATCTATTTGGATTTTGCGAAAGCATTTGATACAGTTCCACACAAAAGGTTACTCTCCAAACTGAGAGAAATAGGTTTGGGGCAAATGTATGTATTTAGATTGAAAATTGGCTAAAAGATAGAACGCAAAGGGTTGTTTTAAATGGAAAAGCCTCAAATTGGACCAGGGTATTGAGTGGAGTACCTCAGCGGTCTGTTTTGGGCTCTCTTCTTTTGAATTTGTTTATTAATGATCTCCCACATTGTGCTGAGAGCCATGTCTCTGTGTTTGTTGATGACACTAAATTCGGTAAGGTAATAAAGACTAATCTTGATGTTTTTTCTTTGCAGGAAGATTTGGACAGAGTTGGGGACTGGGCAGTAAAGTGGCAAATGAGGTTCAATATAGACAAATGTAAAGTTATTCATTATGGGAAAAATAATAACAAAGCAACATATACTTTAAATGGTATTTCCCTGGGTAAACCTACTGATGTAAAGGATTTAGGAATATTTGTAGATAACAAACTTGGCAACAGTGCCCAATGCCAGTCAGCAGCTGCAAGGGCCAATAAGATATTGGTATGTATCAAACGAGGTATAGATTAATGGGAAGAGGATATCATCTTGCCTCATATCATCTTTTCAAAACGTTTTTTTTTTTTTTTACAAATCATTGGTAATAATGGTAAGACCTCACTCTGAATATGCAGTACAATTCTGGGCACCAGTCTTTAAAAAAGATTTTAAAGAACTAGAAAAAGTACAAAGGAGAACCACAAAATTAATAAGGGGCTTGATATATTTTCTTTATATATGGTAACCCCAGAACCCCATCTCTCGCTCTTCTTGATGTGACTTTAAATGCGATTCTCGGGGTTCTCTTTGCCCATTAATATTGGAGATGGTACATATATTGGGAGGGATCTAAACAAAAACAACAATTTAGGTAGTACATAATAGTTTATAACATTTATTCTTCCACTCCATGAAATGTATAAGGGACTCCATTCATTTAATTTTCTTCTCATTTCCGTCAGGAGGGGCAGATAGTTTATTTTTATTATTTCTTCTTTATGTAATATCTATGCCCAAACAGTGTATTGATTTGTTGTGCCATTGAAAATTAAATGTTTTTTTTAAGTTGTTCTGTAGTTTCTTCGTCAGTATTTATCAGTAAGGCTTGGAATTTTTCAGTATTTCGTTTATATTGTGATAGTTCTGAGAAAAGTTCAATCTCTTTCATTACATTCGCAAGAGATCTCAAGGGATTTGTAAGGGTAAGTATGATATCATCCGCGAATGATGACATTTTAATTTGAGATGAGGTCAGCCCCAATAATGTCACATATAGCCCCATGGTTTAGAGAGTTCATAGAAGGATATCCCTGGTATAAAGCTGAACAAGAGGGCTTAAAAAGCATACAATTAAGATAATTAATCTGGGCCACAAAACTAATAAAAGAATGTGAAAATCCCATAGTCTCTGATCTAACAAAAAAATGTGAGTCCCTCTTGAAATCATATTGGCCCAAATATAATTTAAAACTAATTATGCCATTAAAAATATTGTAAAATTTGCTTCCGAACTTTAATATAACAAATTGGTTACAAAATGGATTGACAAATATAAATCAAACAATAGAAAAAATAAAAATATATTACCATTTAACACTTTAAAAGATAAATATCAACTTGAACAAAAGCAATATTATAATTATTTAAGAGTTAGGCATTATGTTATGTCAAATCCTACCAGAGGAACATAAAGAAGAAAAAACTAGATGAATTTCTCCTGGGGAAGTGGCAAGGGAAATTAGCAAAAAGAGCGTATGACGCACTTGATTACCCAATCTCAATAATAAAATGCAAACATATCATCCTCGAAGCTTTGGGTTTCCCTTGAACAGGTCTGAACGTTCCAATACCTTTAGCCGCCTGGGTTTCGTGCTCCCAGCTGAAACCAGCTGAGACCACCCACCCTATAGTACCACCCCACTTTCCAAATCTGGAAACATCTCACTGCTAGTCCAGGCCTTATTAATTCACCTTCTCTGATGCATTCCCTTATTGGGAATGATCACTTTCCCCCAGGACTGACATATTCCTTTTTTCAAAAAAAATTCCATAACCCAGTTAGATACCCTAGATTGGGCCACATTCTAGATGAGAGCTCCATTAAACCCGTCGCGGATTTGATACTACCCCATCCACCACCATCAGGGCTCTTATACAAATACAACCAACTACTTCACTTCACCACTACGCTGGGGGCATGTCATGAAATCCCCACGGGAGCAACTAGCTTTGAACTCCTCTGCATGTCTGAGGAGAAGCCGAGAAGACTGGTTTCCACGGTCTATCGACTTCTCACGGACCTTGTAGACCAGGACAAACCCTCTTATATAACACTTTGGGAGAAGGACTGTCAGGTTGAACTGACAGTTCCTCAATGGCGTAAAATGGTGACCTTGGCACACAAATGTTCTATTTCCACCCATATACAAGAGAACTCATATAAGTTACTCACCAGATGGTACCTTATGCCAACTATTCCACATAGAATTTTCTGCTCCACCTCTGACAGATGTTGGAGGTGCCACTTGCATCCAGGTGACCTACTCCACATTTGGTGGTCGCTAAAATTGAGGCCTTTCTGGTCAGCAGTTCTCAATACTATTAAAACAGTAGGGGACCCGAATATTACACACACTCCTCTTACCGTCCTCCTGCACCATACCCCGAACCCACTTGGGGTATACAAACGGTCGCTCACAGTACACCTTCTTAACACGGCTAAGCTGCTGATTGCGAGAAAATGGAAACAAACTGATCCCCCCCACTTTTCGAGACTGGTTAGCCTCTGTGGAGTCCATCAGGGTGGTCGGGGATATGGTTCACACCGCAAGTGGCAAAGGTATGGTACACAGTAATAGATGGACACATTGGATGCTATACATCAACAGCCCTGAGTGTGAAGCCAATGTTATCGACTTGATTCTATTATTGTCTAAAGTGTATATTGGACACTTTCCCCTCCAGTATCCATTCCTCCTCTTTCCTTCTCCCTCTTCAAATTCTCTCCCCCCTTTTATTCCATTTTTTCTTTGTGGTTTGCACTGTTTATTAAACTTCATTTCAGGCAATATTATACAGTCTCTATGTAACTACAGATATCAATATTTACTAAATGTTATTATATGTTTCCTGCAATGTGATTCTAAATATATTGTTTCAGGTTATCAGGTGACCGAGAGTGGGCCCTTTTTCAACCGCTGATAATAATGTTTATTTTTGTATTATAAGATTTATTATATTGTATTGGAGAATGTGGTTGACACATTGCTGGTATGTTATGCTTTATTTTTATTTAACCAATAAACAAAACAAAAAAATGCAAACATATAGAATCATGGGAAGGAGAACTCTCCACTACACACCCAGCAGAAGATTGGTTGAGAGCAATAAATCCCACACAAAAATGTGTTCATTCAACTAACCTGATAGAAACTTATCATAAATTAATCCTTCGGTGGTACCTTACACCAGAAAAAAATGGTTAAAATACAGTATGTCCGAAATACAAAGTACAATGCTCGAGGTGTGGGAGTGGAGAGGGATCCTTCAAACATATATGGTGGGATTGCCCTCATATAAATACATTTTGAAAACAGATTAAAGTGAAAATAACAAATTTGATAAATAAGAACATTAGGTTGACTCCCGACTTCGCCCTCCTTCACCTAAAACCACCGGTACAAGAAAAAGAGGTGCAATTCCTGCTGATCCATACATTGTTGGCTGTAAAGATCGAGATTGTCAGGAATTGGAAATCATCCTCGCTCCTGTCTTGGGCCAAAGTAGAACAACAAATTCAATATCAAGCCCAAATGGTAAAAGCATTTTGGTCCAATAATGGGAAATATTTAATAATGTATGAAATAATATGTTGTAGTTGGATTAGTAGGAAACATGATATATAATAATAAAATTTAACTCAATAATCAAACTTAGCTGGGCACCAACCAGAGAGTCAAAGTGGTATGAATCGATACAGAGAGTGAGTGCGATTGTGGAAAAGAATGATTTCCCTCATTACACCTCCTGACAAACAATATTCAGAGGAGCAATCCCCAAGGGTTCCGGTCCAAGACTGCCAAATATTCTATGCCACGCCTGCACTAATGCCTATTCGGGGAGATCAGCTGAATCCACCGATCCCAGTCCTCTTCTGGAGAGCTTGACTGAAACTTTTTGATACCTTTTCCCATTTTCATTTGATGTTATAATTGAGGATTAATTTGGTCCCATGTGGGTGGTGAGGAGGATCTCAATTTTCTTGTTAAAGATATCTCAGCTGCCAACAAAAGATGTATAATAAGGTCTAGTTCTTGGTTTTTAATTTTGGGGAAATTTAAATGGAGTAAAAAAACTTCAGGTTTGAAAGGAAACTTAAGCCCTCTTTATTCCATAATCTGAGCAACAAGTTTCCAATATCTCTGGATTGGTTTGCACGACCACCATATATGAAGCATATTGCCAGGATGTGCCTCACATCTCCAACATTCCTTAGGTTGTTCAGGGTACATTTTGTTTAAATATACAGGAACTAAGTACCAAGCATCTCACTCTTTTATACACCTTCTGAAAGGCATTTTCCCACTCCTCTAAGTCAATATCAATGTGCAACTCTATCTTCCACTTTTCTATGGTTGTAGGTGGAGACTCTCCCTCTTAAGTTCTTAATAAGTCTATACATTGTGATACCAGCCTCTTGAAATTTTTCCTTTCCAAAATCTCTTTTAGTTTAATATCTATAATTTTTGGGTCTTTGTATAGGTGTTTCGAGAGGAACCCTTTTATACGCAGGTATGTGAAAACTTATCTGTTTAAAGAGGGATATGCCTCTATTATATCTGGAAATGGCTTAATTTTTCCATCTTTTATGAGGTCTTCAATTTTTGAGATACCGCATTCATCCCAACCATTCAGATTTAAAGTGGGAGGAAAGTTACCAACTTATTCTCCAACTCGAAATCCCTTTTAAATCCAGCCCAGTTATCCAGGAGATTTTCCAGAACAGTACTGTTATAAGTTGTTTTAGTTTTAGTTTTTCGTCTTATACTCCAAAAGAGGCCGTTTATATACTTATTTTAGCAAGGTCTTATTCAACTCCGTACCACTTCTCTGCACGGGCAGTCTCTTTTTGTGTGATCAAAGCGTGAGAAAGGAGATTAGCTTTATCACAGATATCCGGGAGGGATACTCAACCTTGTTTTGGTTTCTTTTTAAGACGTGACAACCTCATTCGGGGCCTTTTCCCTAAAACCCTCCTCCAAGTACCCTTGCAGAAGGAGAAGAGTATAATGCCATAATTGAGCCCAAGATTCTGACTGCAAATCAAAAAGCTCTGAGGGACTCATGCATGTACCCCCATCCTACCCTGTCAAAGGCCTTTTCGGCATCAAGCGACAGGGTCAGATGGGGTATGCCTCTCCATTGGACCATGTCCAGGACATCAATAAGTCCGGACCAGGCCTCTTGTTCAGTTTCAAATAGAGATGAGTGGACACCTGGATGTTCGGGTTCGGCGGATTCGGCCGAACTTCAGGGAAAAGTCCGGGTTCGGGCTCGAACTTGACCCCGAACCCCATTGAAGTCAATGGGGACCCGAACTTTTGGCCACTAAAATGCCTCTAAAAAAGTCCTGTAAAGGGCTAGAGGGCTGCAAAAGGAAGTAAAATGGGGGTAAGAGTAGGACAAGTGCCCTGCAAACAAATATGGATAGGGAAATAACTTCAAATAACATAAAATACATACAAATTAAAAATACAGCTGAGCCATAAAATAGCACTAGATGGAATCTTTGATTTTAGCTTTGGAAGAACATAAATCTAAATCTAAAGCATGGCTGCCAGGAGGATCAACAGAATTATCCATTTGAGAGAGGGTTGGAGTGCAGGGTATTCTCTTTCAGTTTATACTAAGTGACCCATAGGTTGAGGAGGCGGTGACCGTGGCGGTGTAGGTGGAAGCGGCGCTGGAGGAGGAGGAGGAGGAGGTAGCCAGAATTTTTCAAAGTACGATGTAAGCACAGTATTTAACGATTCTATTTGACTCTCAGATATGAAGTGCACCGCAAGACGCAAATGTACTATTTACCACCCAAAACTTTTAGAATTCTTCAAAGTGCACTGTAAGCACAGTATTTGACGGTTCTATTTGACTCTCAGATATGAAGTGCACCGCAAGACGCAAATGTACTATTTACCACCCAAAACTATTAGAATTTTTCAAAGTGCGCTGTAAGCACAGTATTTGACGGTTCTATTTGACTCTCAGATGTAATACATGTAATGCTATTGCTATTCTATAATCCGAAATAGAGTCCCCATTCATACGAATTATGAATGGGGACTCTATTTTGATTTATAGAAAGCCAATAGCATTAAATGTATTCCATAAACCGAAAGTCTATAAACCGAAAGACATTCGGTATATAGACTTTCGGTTTATGTAATACATGTAATGCTATTGATATTCTATAAACCGAAACTCTATAAACCAAATGTCTTTCGGTTTATAGACTTTCGGTTTATGGAATACATGTAATGCTATTGGCTTTCTATAAACCTAAATAGAGTCCCCATTCATAAGAAATTCTTATGAATGGGGACTCTATTTCAGTTTATAAAAAAAAGCCATTCAGTTAATAGACTTTCGGTTTATAGAATAGCATTAGCATTACATGTATTCCATAAACCAAAAGTCTATAAACCGAATGTCTTTCGGTTTATAGACTTTCGGTTTATGGAATACATGTAAAGCTATTGGCTTTCTATAAACCGAAATAGAGTCCCCATTCATAAGAAATTCTTATGAATGGGGACTCTATTTCGGTTTATAGAAAGCCAATAGCATTACCTACAATGTAATCGCCGAACACCGAACTCCAACACGAACATACAGTGGAATGTCTGTGTTCGGGTCCGGGGTCCAAAAACCGTAATGTTCGGTACGAACCCGAACAGTGCGGTTCGGGTTCGCTCAACACTAGTTTCAAACCATCTATGGACCTAGCCGCTTCATCTTCTCTGATGGGTTCATGAAACATAGAAACATAGAATGTGTCGGCAGATAAGAACCATTCGGTCCATCTAGTCTGCCCAATTTTTTTATTTATTTTTTGAGTACTTTTATTAGTCCCCCGTTCCCGGTCTTATAGCTAGGATAGCCTTGTGTCTATCCCACGCATGCTTAAAATCCTTGACTGTGTTTACCTCTACCACTTCTGCTGGCAGGCTATTCCATACATCCACTACCCTCTCAGTAAAGTAATACTTCCTGATATTACTTTTAAATCGTTGCCCCTCTAATTTAAGACTATGTCCTCTAGTTGTGGTAGTTTTTCTTCTTTTAAATATACTCTCTTCCTTTACTGTGTTGATTCCCTTTATGTATTTAAATGTTTCTATCATATCCCCCCTGTTACGTCTTTCCTCCAAGCTATACATGTTAAGATGCTTTAACCTTTCCTGGTAAGTTTTATCCTTCAACCCATGAACCAGTTTAGTAGCCCTTCTCTGAACTCTCTCCAAAGTATCAATATCCTTCTGGAGATAAGGTCTCCAGTACTGCGTACAATACTCCAAGTGAGGTCTCACCAGTGCTCTGTACAATGGCATGAGCACTTCCCTCTTCCTACTGCTAATACCTCTCCCTATGCAACCAAGCATTCTGCTAGCATTTCCTGCTGCTCTATTGCATTGCCTACCTACCTTCAAGTCCTCTGAAATTATTACTCCTAAATCCCTTTCCTCAGATGTTGAGGTTAGGACTGTACCAAATAGTCTATATTCTGCTTTTGGGTTTTTACGCCCAAGGTGCATAATCTTGCACTTGTCCACATTAAATGCCAGTTGCCACTGCTCTGACCATTTTTCTAGTTTAGCTAAATCATTTGCCATTTGGCTTATCCCTCCATGAATATCAACCCTGCTGCAAATCTTTGTATCATCAGCAAAAATACATACTTTACCAACAAGACCTTCTGCAATATCGCTAATAAAAATATTAAAGAGAATGGGTCCAAGAACAGATCCCTGAGGTACCCCACTAGTAACAAGACCTTGCATCGAATATACCCCATTGACTACAACCCTCTGTTGCCTGTCACTCAGCCATTGTCTAATCCATTCAACAATATTGAAATCCAAACTCAAAGATTTCAGTTTATTGATAAGCCTTCTATGTGCGACAGTGTCAAAAGCCTTACTGAAATCTAGGTAAGCAATGTCTACTGCACCACCCTGATCTATTATTTTAGTTACCCAATCAAAAAAATCAATAAGATTAGTTTGGCATGATCTCCCTGATGTAAACCCATGCTGTCTCTGATCTTGAAATCCAAGCGACTTTAGATGTTCAACAATCCTATTCTTTAACAAGGTTTCCATTATTTTCCCCACTACTGAAGTAAGACTTACTGGTCTATAGTTGCCCGCCTCCTCCTTACTACCTTTCTTGTGAATGGGCACAACATTAGCTAATTTCCAATCTTCTGGAACTACTCCCGTTAACAATGATTGGTTAAATAAATCTGTTAACGGTTTTGCTAGTACACCACTAAGTTCTTTTAATAACTTTGGATGTATCCCATCAGGTCCCATCGACTTATTTGTCTTTACTTTAGACAGCTGAAGTAAAACCTCTTCCTCTGTAAACTTACATGCATCAAAAGACTCATTAGTCTTTTTCCCTAAATGAGGTCCCTTACCCTCATTTTCATTTGTAAAAACTGAACAAAAATATTCATTAAAGCAGTCTGCTAAGCCTTTATCCTCTTCTACATAGCATCCTTCCTTTGTTTTTAATCTAACTAATCCTTGTTTTACTTTCTTTTTCTCATGTATGTATCTAAAAAATGTTTTATCCCCCTTTTTCACTGACTGGGCTATAGTCTCTTCTGTGTGTGCTTTGGAAGCTCTTATAGCTTGCTTTGCCTCTTTCTGCCTACTCTTATAGATCTTTCTATCTTCCTCACTCTGAGTATTTTTATAATTACTAAATGCTAGCTTTTTATTTTTTACTATTTTAGCCACCTCTGCAGAGTACCACAGTGGTTTCTTCAATTTTTTGCTCTTACTGACAAGCCTTATGCAATTTTCTGTTGCCTTCAGTAGTGCAACTTTTAGATAATCCCATTTCTCCTGGACTCCATTTAAATTGCTCCAGTCTGATAATGACTCCTTCACATCTAATCTAATTTTAGAAAAGTCTGTTTTTCTAAAATCTAAAACTTTTGTTTTTGTGTGGTGTGACTGCGTCACTGTTCTTATATTAAACCACACTGTCTGGTGATCACTAGATCCTAAACTTTCACCTACAGTAATATCTGATAACAGATCTCCATTTGTGAACACTAAGTCTAGTATGGCCTGCTTTCGAGTTGGCTCCTCCACTACTTGTTTTAGAGATAATCCCAGTAGGGAGTTTAGGATATGCGTACTCCTGGCACAAGTAGCTGTTTTGTATTTCCAGTTCACATCAGGAAGATTAAAGTCACCCATGATGATCACTTCTCCCTTCATTGTCATTTTAGCTATTTCCTCAACTAGTAGATTATCTAACTCCTCTATTTGTCCAGGGGGCCTATAAATCACACCTAACCGAGTTACCATATGATTACCAAATTCTAATGTAACCCAAACTGACTCTATGTTCGCCGCACTAACTTGTATTACGTTACATTTTAAGCTATCCCTCACATACAGGGCCACCCCTCCCCCTTTTTTACCTTCTCTGTCTTTTCTATATAAAGAGTACCCTGGTATTGAAATGTCCCAGTCATGTTTTTCATTATACCATGTCTCAGTAACAGCCACTAAATCTACATTCTCAGTTGCCAATATTGTCACAAGTTCATGGATCTTATTCCCTAAACTGCGAGCATTTGTAGACATGACCCTAAGCTTATCCTTTTTTAGCACGCTGACTACAGGTAACTTCTGTACCTTTTTTGGGGGGCAATTGGATTGATGTTTTATCGCCATTTTGCCCCCCTCTTTTAGTTTAAAAACCTCCTAGCAAAACCTCTGAACTGCTCACTGAGAACATTCGTTCCCTTTTGAGAAAGATGCAAACCATCTTTTTTGTACAGTTCCTTTCTATCCCATAGTGAACTTCCATGAGAAACAAAGCCAAATCCTTGCTCCCGACACCATTCTCCAAGCCACAAGTTGAAGTTCCTAATACGCATCCGTCTATCATTCTGAATGTTGTGCACAGGCATAACTTCAGAAAAGGACAGTGTGGACACAACCTGCCGTATATCATTGGCAAGAACACGAAAAGCTTCCTTCACCTCTGAAACCTCATTGCAAGCCAAATCATTTGTCCCTAGATGAACCAGTACATCCAATTCTCCTTCCTGATTTGCTTGCTTAACAATATTAGAAATACGCCTCCTGTCTCTGCGAGCAGTAGCTCCAGGAAGACATCTCACTAAGCCAATAGTGTCCAACTCCGCACCTCTTATGATAGAATCGCCCAACAACAACTGCTTTCTATCAGGCCTCACCTTCTCCTTGCACACCTTAGCCACATAGGAGAGTGGTTCCTCAAACTCTGTGTCTGAGCCTGCCTCCACAACACCACTGCACTCTGCAAGTGCTGAAAATGAATTCTGGACAGCCACAGACTGTGGGACATGCCTTTTATCCACAACTCTAAGCCTACCAGATCCAACAGTAATCCACCTGCCATTCCTAGGAAGCCTCTGCGGCAATGGCCTCTGTGTCAGTGACTTCGCAACAGTCTCAGCCCGAGTTTGTTTTACAGATAAATTACAAATCTCGGACTTTAAAAATGCAATCTCCTGCTGCAATCTTGAGAACTGTCTACAGATTAGACAGCCTCCAAACCTCCAAAAAATGGAATGTGAAACAAATGCAGAACAATTATCACAGTAAACCAAATCTGCCATTTTAAGAATTTAAATCAAAAAGATCTTTTAGTTTTGCTCACCTCTTGTATACCTCAGACTACCTCCAGAGTATCTCCAGAATATCTCTTAAATATACTCTTTGAAAAGCAGCTCTTACAAGAGCACCCAAGCTATTAAATTAGCCAAGCTAATTTCTACTATGCCTTATATACACCCACAGCACACACCTACAAGCACCAAGGAAGGTTTTAACACCTGAGTGAGCCTATGCTAATTAGAACCAAACAATGACAAACACCTAAGTATTCAATTCAAATTCCTTAGCAATTTGAAGCAGGAAATCAGTACAAACCACCACACAATAACTTGACTAAATGAATCTTACTTGTATCAGTAGAAAAGAAGATCTCAGCAAGTTCAAAAATCAAGTCTGTCTCCAGAATATCTCTTAAATATACTCTTTGAAAAGCAGCTCTTAGAAGAGCAGCCAAGCTATTAAATTAGCCAAGCTAATTTCTACTATGCCTTATATACACCCACAGCACACACCTACAAGCACCAAGGAAGGTTTTAACACCTGAGTGAGCCTATGCTAATTAGAACCAAACAATGACAAACACCTAAGTATTCAATTCAAATTCCTTAGCAATTTGAAGCAGGAAATCAGTACAAACCACCACACAATAACTTGACTAAATGAATCTTACTTGTATCAGTAGAAAAGAAGATCTCAGCAAGTTCAAAAATCAAGTCTGTCTCCAGAATATCTCTTAAATATACTCTTTGAAAAGCAGCTCTTAGAAGAGCAGCCAAGCTATTAAATGTTATGTTATGAAGTATAGAAAGTTGTAAGTCATCCAGCTGAGGCATGGGATTTGGGTAAAATAGTCTGTTAGTTGGGATGCCAAAGGTCTATTTGGTAGGTTATATAATGTTTCGTATAACTCTCTGAAGGCTGACCCTATCTTCTCTGGGAACAATAAAAGCCCCCTCTGTTATTTAATAGCCACCACATTCTTTTTAGCTTTAAGCTTTTTCAATCTATTTGTCATCATGGTGTTAACTCTGTTCCCTTCATAATACCATTTTCTATTTAGCCATTCCAACCCTCTATTGACTTTTTCCAGCAGCAATGTATTTCTATCTCGCTCTACCTGTTGTATTTTACTTGTTGTTTCTTAATTTGGTTTTACTATATTCAGTTCAGTAAGGGAATCGAGAGCCAAGTATAGTTCTTCAAAAAAAAAAATTATTATTTTTTTCCCTACTTCCAATTTTTAGCAGTTCCCCCCATCACGCATTTAAATGCACACCAAATTGTTGTTCTCTTTATCTCATTGTTATTATTCTCATTAAAGTAATTTGATATAGTATCCCTGATATTTTGTTGGGAGGCCCTCTTGGGCAACAGGGAGCTATTCAACCTCCAGTTGGCTCTGCCAGAACGGCACCCATCTCCCAATATCATAATCACAGCGTTGTGATCAGACCATACGGCTGTATTAATATATATATTTTTAATCATTTTTGTCACATATCTGACGCCTAGTATCATACCTATTCTGGAGTATGACAAATGGGTTTTTGTAAAGCAGGTGAAATCTGACTCCCCGGGGTGAAACACCCTCCACAGATCCACAAGGCGTGGCCTCTAATCAGCTCCCTGAGTCTCTTAGAGCTGCCAATCTCACGCTTACTGTTTTTTACCCTTCCATCTGTCTTTCTATCTTGATCTATATTCATTATGCAATTAAAATCTTCGAGAAGCATTAGAGTTCCCTGTCTGATCCTCTCTATTTTAGCAAGTATCATGCAGATAAAATGGACTTGAGATTGATTAGGGGCATACAAATTAGCGATTGTATGCAATAAATTGTCAATTTTGCAAATCAGAAGGATATATCGGGCCTCTAAATCTCTCTCAGTATGTATCAATTCTACTGATAGATCTTTGCTAAACATCACTGCTACGCTCCTTTTCTTCTTATCCTTCAGTGATTAACTGAAATTTAGAGGGAAGTTTTTGGAGATCATCCTCTGCTCATCCCCAATTTTCCAGTGCGTCTCATGTAGAGGACATATCTCAATTCTTTCTTGTCTTTGAAAACTATAGAAAAAGACTAAGGACCTCTTTTGCGAAGAGTTAATCCTCCGGGTATTTATTGTGCAGAACTTTATATTTAACAGGCTACGCAACCCCCATCCCCCTCAGGGATTGCTCCAATGAACTAACAAAAACACAACATAGACACAAAAAATGAACATGACCTACTACATATAACCTCAATATATCCCTAACCCGAGGGTAAAGGAAAACAGTGCCCATCAGGATGTTGGCCACAGTCTTCTTCCAAAAGACGTCTGCCCTCTTTGAGTCCGTCTAAACGGGCTCATTGCTGGTGTCTTGTGCACCAGTGCTTATTCAATATAGGAATAAATAAGAATTAAAAGGAGGAGGCGGAAAAAAAGGAGAGAGAGGGAAGGGCAGAAGAGGAAAAGAGAAAAAAAAAGAGAACACCTTCTCCAAGGCAAAAGGGTATTGCTCAGGTCTAGTTTCAAACTCATAGGTTAATCTCATACTTCTTTAATAATACCCGTTTTTAACTATGCATTAATAACTCTTAACAACCAGCGAAATATACTATCTTTATAACTTCCTCTTTGTGGTAGGGCTAAATCCCCCCCAAGCTGCTACTTACTATTACTTAAATCAGTATTCCCCTGATTTGTGCGAAAAGAGAAAAGAAGGGGGGGGGGGAAAGTCTTCTTGTAGGCTAGAGGACATTGCTCAAACTCAATTTCAAGCTCATGGGTTGTTCTCCTACTTCTTTAATAACAGGCAGCTTACTGTTGAGTTTAAGTCAGCTTGTTCCCTCTAGCCTAAAATTTAGCCCAATTTTTTATATAACTTTAATAACTCTTAACAGCCAGCAAAGTGTGCTGTCTCTTATAGTTTCCCCTTTATGAATGACACTAAGTCCCACCGTGCTACTACTTATTATTACTTGAGTTTTGTGCATACTCTTATCCACTGCTAATATTCCGCTGGTTTGTACGTTTTAAAATACATCCTCAAACTTAGATTCCAGTAAAAAAAATACTAAAAAAACACACACACACCCCCCCCCGGCGCTATTCTCCTGCTTCTGCTTCTTTATCGGCAAATGTAACTAACTATTACTCTTAACACCCCTTGCAACCTTTAATCTAAAATACTCAATTTGTATGTGTTTAATTAACCCTTAGAAACCAGTAGTGTATAATATCTCTTAAACTGTCCCCTGTGAGTAACAATTTATCTTTTTTTTTATTTTTATATTTCAGTCTTTTATTGTTTTACAAAAAAGAAAAATGAGAATATACATATATATCCCTTGCACATCACGATCATAGAGAAGGCACGCAAAACAATGTTGGTTGGCAGATATTGAGTACTATGTGGCAGACCGCTGCAAATATCTTTTAATGCCCATTTGGCAGTAATATGTGTTGTGCAAGGAGTAACAGTCACATCTCTTTCACACTACATCCATACCTCACATCTCATGCACTCCGCTCTGAAGATGGGACCAGGGGGGGGGGGGAGAGAGGGGGGGGCGCGGGGGGTCATTTTCTACACCAACTTCTACCTGAAGTTTAATTTGCGCTTTACACTCTGTCCAGGTGGGAATCTCTGACCTCTTCCAGTATCTAGACATGGTTATTTTAAAGGCTGATAGAACATTAATGCTAAATGCCCTTCGAACTTTATCTGCCTCCTCTAATTCCAGATGAGACAGGAACGTCTGTGGGGTGAGCCTCCCCCTTTTGAGGGTGATCCATTTTAGAATATCAGCCTCCTTCTGCTTAAGTGGCTCTAGTTCCTGGCATTCCCACCAGATATGCATGTGGGAACCAACTTCTCTTTGACATCGCCAACAAACGTCGGTTATATTAGAGTCAAACTTGGCTACACGAGTCGGGACCAGATACAATCTTTGGATTATTTTGTAGTATTGCTCATGGATATTTATACAATGGTTCACTTTCCTAATTTCCTGCCATGCCCTAAACCATGTCTGTATGGGGAACATCTTACCCAGATCGTTTTCCCATTGTTGGACTGCCAGAGACTTCTCGACCGTCACACCCCTGTCGAGGAATCTCTGAGCAGTCGCTATGCTGTTCCTTTTCCCTACTGTGGCCAAAAATGTGTCCCATTCTTGTTCCGTGGGGGGGAACTCTGCCAGAAACGACTTAAGTCGTATATAGTTAAATAGCTCCGTCTCTGGGAGATAAAAGTTATGATTTAGGGAATCAAAGGAAAGCAAGAGGTTGTCTGTATATATCACCCAGCGTGGTGATCCCTGCATTGACCCATTTAGATAAGGAAAAGTTTGGTATACATATTGAGACAATTTTTAAGGGTGCCAACCTTGACAATGTGTCGTTCACCTTCAGTTTCCTCTTAATCTTATAAAATGAGGTCATACAATCCGTAACTGTCCTAAGGAGAAGCCAATATCTTTATATATTGTTTGGGGCAGCCAGCAAAGGAGTGACATATCCAGATCTCCGTTCATAGCCTTTTCTAGATTAAGCCAACCGGGTTTGAGGCTTGTATGTTTCCATGCAATCACATGGGACAGTTGGGATGCCTCGTAGATTTTCCGGAGGTCTGGATATCCCAGTCCATCATGTTGTAATTTATGTTTAAGTAGTCTGCACGGTAACCGTGGTTTTTTGGCAGACCATACAAACTTCGCAAACATCAGATCAAACTCTCTCAGAGTCGATATTGGAACTCTAAATGGGATAGTTCTAAAGAGGTAGAGTATTTTTGGGATAATATATGCTTTCAAGATGTTGACCCGCCCGAGCCATGAGATTTCTAATCTGTGCCATTGTGCTAATTTTTTTGGGATGTTTGCGGATAGTATATTATAATTAACAAGGACTGTTCTTTCTATTTGATGAGTGATCCTGATCCCTAGATAATCAATTGAGTCGTTTTTTCCTGTTTTTTGGCCTAGGTGCTCTATTATTCGAGCATTCGCTTTTGGTAGGAAGAAAGTGATAATCTGTGTTTTAGACAGATTGACTTTATAATTGGAGAACGAGCCAAATGTTTCTAGGGCTCCAAGTAGTGCTGGAATTGAGGTTTGTGGATGGGAAATAGTTAGCAGGATATCGTCTGCATAAAGTGTAATCAAATGTTCATCTGTCCCAATCGCAATACCAGTGACTGATTGAGAGTTTCTCAAATATTGGGCCAGGGGTTCTATAGCGAGGGAGTACAAAAGGGGTGCCAGGGGTGTCTTGTTCCATGGCGGATGTTAAAAAATTCGGAAGCCAGGAAAGGACCCCTTATCCTGGCTCTTGGGTTTGTGTATAATGCCATTGTTGCGTCATAGAATGGCCCAACAAGACCGAACACCTTGAGGGTTTCCGACAGGAACCTCCAATCCACCCTGTCAAAAGCCTTCTCTGCGTCCAGAGCGGCTATGGCAGAGGG
Source organism: Pelodytes ibericus (assembly GCA_036172795.1). Taxonomy (NCBI): domain Eukaryota; kingdom Metazoa; phylum Chordata; class Amphibia; order Anura; family Pelodytidae; genus Pelodytes; species Pelodytes ibericus. The sequence continues at coordinate 37,588,379 of CM069866.1, read as the reverse complement.
GATTTTCCTTTGTTGTACCGTCTCAATTATACCAAAAACCCTCCTGGTGTTTTCTTGGCCCTCCCTGTCAGGGATAAAGCCCGCTTGGTCGGAATGTATCAAATCTCTAATCACCAACTTGAGGCGATTAGCCAGAATCTTGGAAAAGATCTTTACATCCAGGTTGATAAGTGAGATGGGCCTATAATTAGTCACCGACTCTGGGTCCTTTCCTGGCTTCAGAATAGGGACGACAGAGGCCTCAAGCATCTCATCTGGAAATTTTCCACCCCCCATAATTGAGCTAAAGAGCCTCACCAGAATCGGCGAGATAACTGGTTCCAGAACCTGGTAATAGATTGATGAAAAACCGTCGGGTCCTGGAGCCTTTCCCCCTTTCATCTCTTTGATGGTGGTGGAAACTTCCACCATAGTGATCGGATGACTGATGGAATCTAAACTTTCAGTCGAGAGACGGGGCAAATTTAAAGATGATAAAAAGGTTTCTAATTCCTCCTTAGTTGGTTTAGGTTGTGGTAGATTATATAGAGATTCATAGAAAACTTTAAGAGGATAAATTTGAAGTGGATTGAAATTTGCATAATTTTGTAGGAACCATTAATTAATGCTAAATGCCCTTCGAACTTTATCTGCCTCCTCTAATTCCAGATGAGACAGGAACGTCTGTGGGGTGAGCCTCCCCCTTTTGAGGGTGATCCATTTTAGAATATCAGCCTCCTTCTGCTTAAGTGGCTCTAGTTCCTGGCATTCCCACCAGATATGCATGTGGGAACCAACTTCTCTTTGACATCGCCAACAAACGTCGGTTATATTAGAGTCAAACTTGGCTACACGAGTCGGGACCAGATACAATCTTTGGATTATTTTGTAGTATTGCTCATGGATATTTATACAATGGTTCACTTTCCTAATTTCCTGCCATGCCCTAAACCATGTCTGTATGGGGAACATCTTACCCAGATCGTTTTCCCATTGTTGGACTGCCAGAGACTTCTCGACCGTCACACCCCTGTCGAGGAATCTCTGAGCAGTCGCTATGCTGTTCCTTTTCCCTACTGTGGCCAAAAATGTGTCCCATTCTTGTTCCGTGGGGGGGAACTCTGCCAGAAACGACTTAAGTCGTATATAGTTAAATAGCTCCGTCTCTGGGAGATAAAAGTTATGATTTAGGGAATCAAAGGAAAGCAAGAGGTTGTCTGTATATATCACCCAGCGTGGTGATCCCTGCATTGACCCATTTAGATAAGGAAAAGTTTGGTATACATATTGAGACAATTTTTAAGGGTGCCAACCTTGACAATGTGTCGTTCACCTTCAGTTTCCTCTTAATCTTATAAAATGAGGTCATACAATCCGTAACTGTCCTAAGGAGAAGCCAATATCTTTATATATTGTTTGGGGCAGCCAGCAAAGGAGTGACATATCCAGATCTCCGTTCATAGCCTTTTCTAGATTAAGCCAACCGGGTTTGAGGCTTGTATGTTTCCATGCAATCACATGGGACAGTTGGGATGCCTCGTAGATTTTCCGGAGGTCTGGATATCCCAGTCCATCATGTTGTAATTTATGTTTAAGTAGTCTGCACGGTAACCGTGGTTTTTTGGCAGACCATACAAACTTCGCAAACATCAGATCAAACTCTCTCAGAGTCGATATTGGAACTCTAAATGGGATAGTTCTAAAGAGGTAGAGTATTTTTGGGATAATATATGCTTTCAAGATGTTGACCCGCCCGAGCCATGAGATTTCTAATCTGTGCCATTGTGCTAATTTTTTTGGGATGTTTGCGGATAGTATATTATAATTAACAAGGACTGTTCTTTCTATTTGATGAGTGATCCTGATCCCTAGATAATCAATTGAGTCGTTTTTTCCTGTTTTTTGGCCTAGGTGCTCTATTATTCGAGCATTTGCTTTTGGTAGGAAGAAAGTGATAATCTGTGTTTTAGACAGATTGACTTTATAATTGGAGAACGAGCCAAATGTTTCTAGGGCTCCAAGTAGTGCTGGAATTGAGGTTTGTGGATGGGAAATAGTTAGCAGGATATCGTCTGCATAAAGTGTAATCAAATGTTCATCTGTCCCAATCGCAATACCAGTGACTGATTGAGAGTTTCTCAAATATTGGGCCAGGGGTTCTATAGCGAGGGAGTACAAAAGGGGTGCCAGGGGTGTCTTGTTCCATGGCGGATGTTAAAAAATTCGGAAGCCAGGAAAGGACCCCTTATCCTGGCTCTTGGGTTTGTGTATAATGCCATTGTTGCGTCATAGAATGGCCCAACAAGACCGAACACCTTGAGGGTTTCCGACAGGAACCTCCAATCCACCCTGTCAAAAGCCTTCTCTGCGTCCAGAGCGGCTATGGCAGAGGGGATTTTCCTTTGTTGTACCGTCTCAATTATACCAAAAACCCTCCTGGTGTTTTCTTGGCCCTCCCTGTCAGGGATAAAGCCCGCTTGGTCGGAATGTATCAAATCTCTAATCACCAACTTGAGGCGATTAGCCAGAATCTTGGAAAAGATCTTTACATCCAGGTTGATAAGTGAGATGGGCCTATAATTAGTCACCGACTCTGGGTCCTTTCCTGGCTTCAGAATAGGGACGACAGAGGCCTCAAGCATCTCATCTGGAAATTTTCCACCCCCCATAATTGAGCTAAAGAGCCTCACCAGAATCGGCGAGATAACTGGTTCCAGAACCTGGTAATAGATTGATGAAAAACCGTCGGGTCCTGGAGCCTTTCCCCCTTTCATCTCTTTGATGGTGGTGGAAACTTCCACCATAGTGATCGGATGACTGATGGAATCTAAACTTTCAGTCGAGAGACGGGGCAAATTTAAAGATGATAAAAAGGTTTCTAATTCCTCCTTAGTTGGTTTAGGTTGTGGTAGATTATATAGAGATTCATAGAAAACTTTAAGAGGATAAATTTGAAGTGGATTGAAATTTGCATAATTTTGTAGGAACCATATACCATCTATGCAAATTTTTTACATAATTTTCTTGGATGTTGATACTGTGGATATTTTTCATGACCATTTCAAGGGCTCTACACCATTCCTGATTTGAAAAGGTTGCCCCTATCTCTGTTTCCCACTTAATAATATTACTTAGCTTTTCACTTTCAATATTATTTTCTAAAATATTTCTGATTTTGGAAGTCAGTTTAAGAAAAGAACTGAGATATAATTTTTCTAATGGACCTTCTTCTACTATAGTAAATTTCCCTAGTAGATTCTTTATTCTTATATATACAAAGGTTTCGGAGGTAGGAAGACCGAATTTCTCTTGCAGTTGGAGAATGGAACATACAGCTGGTCCACTAGTTATGTCCGACACTTTTGAAATTCCCAATTCCCCCCATCTCAAATTGAGATCTTGGGTCAAGAATCTAAATGTGTATAACGAGGTTTCTTTGGTAATACAATTTTTTTATTGTATAACTTATCTTTAATAGGACCAATAGAGTAGAATGCTTGCTCTATGATTTTATTTTCAAGATCTAGTCTCTCGAAGCTGTACTTGTCTATCCAGAATAGATGTGAGGGGTCAATATTATTACAGCTTGATTTTTCATATAAATACCAAGCTTTAGAGCCCGAGTTTGGGTTGCCCCATTGCATAAAGTAAGAACATCACTGTATTATGCAAAAGGTAAACGTCCGGAAGGGAGAGACGGCCCCTAGAAAATTAGGTGGTCAAAGATTTCATTCTTGGTCTTTTACCTCCCCATATATATAATGAAAAACGTTTTTGGAACAGATTAAGTATTTTCCTTGGAACACGGAGTGGAATAGTTTGCAGCAGAAATTGGTCATTGTCAAAATAATATCATCTGCAAAGAGTGTTATTTTTTGTTCTAGGCTTCCCAGCATTATACCCGAAATGTCTTTACACTGTCTGATATATATCGCAAAGGGTTCGATTGTGAGAGTGTATGGAAGGGAGGCTAGGGGACATCCCTGTCTCGTTCCATTTCTAATATCAAACCATTCAGAGTCTAGGCCATTCCCGTAGATCTTTGCAGTTGGAGAAGAATATTGGGCCAAGGCCAGGGCTTTAGAGAGTCAAGGGTCGCGGTCAGAAAATTCCAACTAACCCAATCAAAGGCTTTCTCCACGTCAACTGATATGAACGCTGTGGGAAGAGAGCCCTTCTTAACAACTTGTATGATGCTTAATATTTTCCGCACATTGTCGGCACCCAATCTCATCTTCACAAATCCAGATTGGTCACTATGTATCAAGTCTGGAATAACCAGGTTAAGCCTGTCTGCCAGAATTTTAGAGAATATCTTTATATCTAGATTGATGAGGGAGATCAGGCGATAATTACTTATAAAGTGAGGATCCTTTTCTGGCTTCGGGATGGTGGAAATCGTTGCCCCTAACAGCTCTGGAGATATTTTTCCTGAGCCTCCAAAGAAAAATGTATTTAGCATAGGAGTTATAATGGGCTCAAAGGTTTTATAGAAAGGGGCAGTATAGCCATCAGGGCCTGGGGCTTTCCCATTTTTCAAGTTCTTTATTGTTTGTGAAATCTCCTCCATGTCTATAGGTTGATTTAAATGTCCAAGTTTCAAGGATCTAACTTAGGGAGGCCCAATCCAGACAGAAAAGTTTTTATATCTGGAGGGGAGGTCTTAGTTTCCTTGATATTAAATAACGAATGATAGTATTGGGCAAATGCCTTGCTTATTTGCGAGGGGGATTAACATACCCTAATGCCTACTATGATCTTATTTATTGCCTTTTTGGTATATTCAGATTTTAGTCTACTCGAGAGGGGTTTCCCCACTTTGTTATTGCTATTGTACATGAGGGAGGTGATCATGTTTCTCACTCTTTCTTCGAGTCTAGACTTTATTTGTTGCTGTACTGTAAGGATTTTATCTTCAAGTAGTGGGTATGGATTCATTTTATTTTGAGTCGTTAATTTCGCTTATTGAATATATAGGTCAGACAAAGCTGCCCCCTTGTCTCTCCTTTGTTTGATCTCAATTTTAATTAAATGGCCTCTCATTACACATTTAAATGCAGACCAAAGGGTTTCTGCGCTCACCTGCCCATTATCATTAGCTCCAACATATTCTCTAGCTTGGGAGATCAGCATTTCTCTGTTAGTATCTGTAGCCCAACATGATTCATCAAGTCTCCATTGCCTATTTTGTTTATATTCATAGTTATTTTCAACCTCAATCTTAATAGGAACATGGTCAGACCATGTAATTGCTCCAATCTTTGAGGTACCAATCTTATCCAAGTTTACCAGATCTGTAAGAAAATATTCTATTCTGGAGTATCTACCATGATTCTTAGAAAAATAGGAGAAATCTTTTTCTGTAGGGTGATGGACTCTCCATATATCGAAAAGTGTATACTTGGAGAGAAGGGCTTGCAGCAGCGTGGCTTTGTTTTTATAAACTTTAATACTCTTTGTAGATATTTTCCCCCTTCTATCTAGTCCATCATCCAACAAAGTATTGAAATCTCCCACGATTAACAACACACCCTTCTTGATCTGATTTATCCTTTTAAAGATTTTTTTAAAAAAGGAGTGTGCGTATTCATTAGGGGCGTATACATTGGCCAGAGTATATGTTATGTCGTTTAATTTGCATATAATCAAGGCGAATCTGCCCATTGTATCGTTTTCCTCTGATAATAATTTAAATTAAATTTTTCTTGAACATATAATCGCCACCCCTCTCGCTTTTTTATGCAACATATTAGAACACGAAATCACAGGATATTTTGAAAATCTAGATCTCCCTCCCATCCAATGGGTCTCTTGTACAAAGCATATGTCTATTACATCTTCTAAAAGTGTTCAATAGAGAAGACCCCTCTCATTGCGGAGTTCAGTCCCTGGGCGTTGATCGACGCAACATTAAGGGACATCACATGTCTCTCTATTGGTGGTCCCTCTCCTCCCCCCAACAGGGGATTTCCTCTCCATCCCCCCGCGAGCTCCACAACACAGGAGAAACCTATCCACATACATTTCTGCATTCTAAAAAAAAAAACCACATATAGGTATTCCTATCTATGGCAACCCTAATATCATATTCGGGACTTTCAGTTGCTGGTGGTTTGGGGCACGGGGAAGAAACTCCAACTGGGATTAATATATAACAAATTATGAGGGTTACCTAGGGCTCTTTTGTCAATTCTCTTGTTTGTATTCTCCCTTTCCTTCCTTTTCTTTCCTATTCTTCCTCATTCTGCCCTCTCTCACCCTTTATTTACTTTTAGTGTTCCCATATGTTAGTCTCTACATATAATCGCTATTTGGCGGTTAAAACATTTGTTTATTCAGGAATCGTGGAGGCCCCAATATTTCTGATAGTATTCTTTTGTATTACAACGTTTGATCAGGTCTATTGTTATATCATAACTCTTATATTATCTAGTATTTTTATTTAATAGTGCCTATAATGTTCAAAACGAAACAACCAAAAAAACTAAAACAAAAACAGGTGATTAATATTCCATTTATTTAGTAGCAAAGCCTAGTATATCAGGTTGTGTTTTACCCTTTTCTCCCTTTCTTTATTTCTTCCTTTTTTTTTCCTTTTCCCCTCTTATATTACAACATTTAGTCGAATCCATTATTATAACATTTCTCTTATATCTAGCTTGTGGCTTTGATTTAATAGTGTCTACAGTTTAAAAATAAGTGACCACAGTGTTATGTATCATAAGTGTTTAGAATTCTTCAATTGTGTTTATATTATAAAACTTATTATTATTTCCCTAGTTTCTAAAGAATTTATTTTCTACCTATCTTATGTGCTTAGTGATGTCATTTTCCAGTGCATTGTGTTGCTTAATATATTTTAGTTTCTCAGTGTCTTTTTTGGGGGGGGCAAAATATTGTGAAATAATTCCAAGTTTAGTGCAAGCCCTTACATCTATTTGTCAAATCAGTATTTTATTTTTAAACAAAAACTGAACTTTTACATCATCCTATAGGGGTGCTGGGGGTTTGTTTATAGTTGACCTGCCTACCTAGGTGCAAATCACTATTGTGGTTCCAATTTGTCTCGCATAACCAGGTGTAAACATTTTTCTATGGTAGAGTGAAGTGCTATACTATTTTTGGGGAAAGAGTCAAAACTTCAGTTGGAGGTCCTGAGCGGTTCAAAATTCCCAGGTCTCTAATTTTAGGAAGATCCTCTATCTGTAGGGAATCCCCATCTATAGGGGATATTATTTAATCTAAGCTGTTCAGTGACCTCTCTGAAGTGGTTTCTATTTGCTCTAGTGGCTGGAGACAGGTCGGGAAACACCAAAATACTTTAAAATTTGACGATAACATCTCTCGGAAAAGAGCCTTCTGGCCCTGGAGTTCTATAAATTCTATGACATCTTTCAAATGGGGAATTAGTTAAGATTTTGGGATCAAGATTTTGGTAAAGGAAGTCTAACAGGTATTCCTCCATGTTTTCTCTAGTAACTTTTTCAGGTATACCCTTGAATCTTAGATTGTTTCAACGAGATCTATCTTCCAAAACTGTAAGTTTACTACTGATCTCTTTTACTTGGGTTTTTAAAACCTCATTGTGTGATTGTAAACATAGAACTTCTGATCGGAACTTTTCCAGCTCTTTACTTTGATCAAACACTTTAGTGCTCAGAGCACTAATTTATCTTGTAAGTTCTGATATGTTTTGTTTGAAGTCATCTTTTATTTTTTCGTACAACTCATCCATCAGTTTGGTCAATGATGAGTTTGTGACCCCCTCCAATTTGGTAATTTTTAATTCCCTCTCGGGGTTTCTCGCTGATAGATCTTCCAGTGGTGGAGGTGACAAAGATCTTCTCTGTGGATGAGGTCTCACCACGTCAGACTTTGGAGAGTGATAGGTATTTATAGATTTGTTTTTATCAGATTTGTATGATGACTGGGGTTTTTTGGGAGGCATTTTCCCAGGAGTGTAGATTTGTTTCCCCACTCTGTTAAATGTTATGATCTCCGGATTATATGTTATGATATCCAGATTTTGGTTTGAAGTCACAAGTTTTGTAAACAAACAATAGGGTCTAAACACTAGGATCTAAACACACTAGTTCATTGCCTATGATATAGGTACATTCAGGGTTTTGGTACGATTTTATGGAGATATGGAGTGTCTAATAATATATAAATTCAAGTGCTCTCCCTCATGAATATTCAAATTATTGATAATTTTATCTCTCCTATATCAATTTAAGATTGGGACATTTAAGAATTAGGCAGTGTGTCAAAGAATCTTATCGAGCCTGCCACTGCTTATTCAATGGCCAGTTTAGGATTGAACTATGTCCTGTGGTGGGGAAGTATATTATGTAAGGTTCCAGAGAATCAACTTTCAATGCATGATGCCCTCAGTACCATACCAATCCAATGGTTGTGGCATATTAATGGCCAAAATAACACTGACATATTAATGGGAAGACTAATAGTGGCATATTAATGGGCATACAAGCAGTGGCGTATTAATGGGAAAATTGGGTGTGGCATATTAATAGGAAAACTAACAGTGGTATATTGATGGGCAACCTGGCTGTGGCCTATGTTAATGGAAAATTGGCTGTGGAATGTTAATTGGTACTTGACTGCCAATTAAAATGAGCCACAAAGTAATGCATGTGGCATGTTCTGTGGGGAAAAATGATGTACTATGGGGTAAAGTGACACCGTGGCATGTTCTGTTGGGCAATTTGACACTGTGGCATGCCAAATCATGTGGGTGCACTATGAATGCCAAGTGCCATGGGTGCAATATAGGTGCATGTCAAGTGCTGTGGGTACTGTGTGGTGCTGTGTTAAGGTGCAATGTGGGTGCAGAAGAAAGGAATAAAATAAATGCAATTTTTCAATAACATTTTATTACATATACAAATAGTTGACTATATTATGAAAATAGATGCATATAATATTAAAAAGTTTACATTTCCATACAGTTTTACATTGTGTCTTTAGAAAAATTGTGTCAAGGGGGCCCCATTGCTAAAAACTTTGCCCAGACCACATTAGGGCCTTAAAGTGGCCTTGCTCCTCATCCCCACTAGTAGTGATTATAGACAGGTCTGCTGTCTATTGCAGTACAGAAAAGGATGATATGTTTGTTCTAAAAACTGCCACTCAGGAAGGCGCAGTATCAAGTTGAACCTTAAAATATCAATGCAAAAAACACTAATAGTGTGATACCCAAAATAATCTGAATATGTAAGTATTACACTCCCAAACAGGTGTATAGATGGAGCTTGTCACAAATGGCTGGGTATAAAACCTGGTTTAATCTGTAAAAAAGTGAAAGAACACACATGTGCAGGACCAGATAGACACAACCCTTGGCCCCACTGGGATTCCACTTACAAGCTGTTCTCAAATGCCCATGTAGATATTGTCCATGGTGTAAAACTGAGTCCAATTCAGTAAATGAAGGAAATGGCTACTGTTGGAGGATACACTGGAAACAAATACTGGAAACAAATAACTACAGGAACTCAACTTGTTTCGCTGGAGCAGCTGTCACAGCTTCATCAGGAGAAAAATTACTTGAAAGTAGCCTGCTGGATTTCAGCGACACCATGCTAGTTCACGGTCAAGAAATTAAATGACATTCTCACCTCAATTGCTATATAATCCTGTCTATTCATAGTTACAGTGCATTTCCTCAGTTCTACTTGACAAGTTTCGTCGTAGATCTACTGAAAGAGCCTGCATCTTTGTCAAAAGTCCATACCCTTCACACAGTGCTGCTGTTTCAGTGCTTTTCTGTTGTATTTACCCATATCACGGTATATTTTAGAGTCTATTCAATAAGGAGAGAATTGTGCGGAATGGAGATAAGAATTTCAAACTTTAGGCCAATGTAACTGAGTTTAAACAAATCTTTAATGCAGCTGAATGGGAGCATTTTTCCAACTCTACTACTTTGGCCTTAAGTTTTGAATTTTTTTTCCCAAAGCAATTCTCTCTTTATTGAGTAAACCCTTTTGTCTTTTTGTGATAATTTATCTTTTGTTTTTTTTTTACTACTGCTTCAGAGGCTTTTCCTTTTATACCTGTGCTTTCATCTTGTTTGCACTTATTTCAGAACTTTACCTCTTGTATACATATGATCATTTGCCATGCCTCCTGTTTATTTTCTCAATATATAGAAAAATACGAAGCATGGGAGCTCAACTCTCAAGCATAGGTGTCTAGAACTATCTTGCAGCAAGTGTAAAGTAACCAGGGCCGGCCCTTAGAACTGCCTGGGTCAAGAATGGAAATGCTGCCCCTACAGACATACCACAGACACACAAGGTCACACATACACAGTCACGCAAGCCAATACACACACAGAATATCATACACACAATTACCTAGATTTTATGTCCCCCTCTAATTAGCAGACCATGGAATTTAACCTACCACATGCTAGTCCTTTTGGAATAGCATACAATACAACAAAAATAGGGACCGCAAATACACTGTGCAAAACGCCATTTTGATTGAATTTAAGTTATTCCTTATTTCCCAGTTAAAATTAAGCTAGAAAATGTGGGGTTAATGGGGCTAGTGGGAGAATGCTGATTTTGGGGAAGGGTTTGGGGGAGTGGAGGTTGAGAGGATCTTTCAGTAGAGCTGGCAGGCAAGTAACAACAGATTTTTTTGCCCACTAGTTTTTACCAGCAGGCATTGAATCACTGTTTGTGCTTCGCAAAACCTCCATGAAAACATGGAGGTATTTCGCGGGTATGGTCATTTTTTAATGGGTGCAATAATAACGTTTTTTTTTTTAAATAACATTATTATTTATTAATTTGCAGGGCCCCACCAAATACAGAAGCTCTGAGCAATGGTGATAAGCCAGCATTATGAAAATATATAAAATAAGTGCAAAGATATACATGGATATTTCATCTATACACAAATACAAGGGGTCAAAAATATATTGTATGTAGTATTTGACCTAAACAGTAATTGTGCTAATATAAGGGATGAGTAATTGGTGATCTGAAAAAACCTTGGAATATTTATTCATATATAATATTGCCAACTTGGACTGATTTATTATTTAAATTAACTGGATGCATGGATTTAAAGGATGCATGTACTTATACATTTATGTGCTGCTTTAAAAGGCAGGAAACTGATATATCTGCATTGCAAGGTAGTCTGCAGAATTTGAATACTTTCACATTGATCAATACATTTAAATTGCAATATATATGTAATATTAGATACAAACCCACTGCTGTAGCCAGCTCACAGTATATTGATAAATAGTGTATGGGGCAGTTGTGATGTGTGCACTTAGGAGAATTTCTCTAGATCTTAAAACAGCTTTCAGGCCTAGCAGAGGATAAATCAGATATTCCCAAATTAAAATGTCTAAAATTCCCTACAAGCTCTCTAATTATGGTATTATATCTGCAAGGTCCAACCCCTGATTTACTGCCTGTTTGGAAAATCTCCACCCAATTTACCTTTCCTCCCAAAATGGTTAGCCAGCCACTACAATTGGGGTTCATGTTTTCCTTTTATTTATAATGTTTTGTAAACAGACAGAAAGAGAAAAAAATATATACAAAATATTCATTCAATACAAAAAACAGGACATAAGATTAAAACTTTAAAAACTTTTGTTAAGTCCTGTTTGCATAGCATAGCAGTGTAGTGCCACTCTGGAGTAGTACAATTTACCCAGAGCAGCGCTACCTCAAGTGTCCCATCTAGAGATAATCTGACGTAAATTCCCCTGCCGTGATTATCTTACAGTTATCTCTAGCATAGAAGCCCAAAACATAAAAACACAACAATTGTTCACATTGGGCTGGGGGGTGGGGTGTGGGGGTGATCCTATTTAGTAGCGTTGTACTACATAACAATATTTTCACTCTTGTTTTACAATCACCATGCACTTCTTTACTTTTCCAGGTTCCCTTTATGAATTCCCTGCTAGAATTTCAATTCATACTTTCAACTTTTCATTGTTTACTGATTTTACAGATTGACCAATTAGAATTCCTCTTTCTATTTTAAGTTGATATTCCAATTGGCCTTTAATATCTTTCCAGCAGGGGATTCTATTTGACTTCTAATTTCTTGCTAGAGATATTTTTATAGCATTCAGGAAATTAATAACAAAAACCTTTTCCCATTTTGACATGTTTGGAAAGTTTAGGTATAAAAGGAGGGTTTTGGGTATTAGTGCTAATACAATTTTACTCAGATCTAATGATTTTGCTAACATCCTCTTCCAGAATTCATGTAACAGATGACAAGACCACCAGCCATGTATCATATCTCCCCAATCAGTATCTCATCTCCAGCATCTCCCTGATGCTTTTGGGTACATATTGGACAATTGACTTGGCACCAAGTACATACGGTTAAGTAATTTATATTGCACTTCTACTATATTTAAACATTTAACCGATTTGTACACTTCCCTAAATGCCAGGTTAATATCTCTCTTAAAAAAGAACCACTCCAAAATCTTGCTCCCATTTTCCAATGGCTTTGAACTCAACTTTATCTGGGTCAAGTGATATCATTTGTTTAGTTTTATTTTACTAATTGTTTCTGTTCATTTGCCAAGATCATTTTTTCAATTTTCCACCACCTCTGAGTGACCTCTAAATAAACACTTGGTTAAATACCCTTTGATTCTTAAGTAATTCAAGGTTTGACCAGTTAGTAGGGAATTATTGTTAAGCAGTTCCTGAAATGGGATCATTTTTGTATCTCGAATCAGGTTTCCTGTTGTCTCTTTATTGCCTCTAAGCCATATGTCAAGATTGATGTTATCAATATTACTCATCAGGAGTTCACGAGGTAAACCTGGCAAATCTCTCCAGGCCTATCCTTTTTCTGAATATTTTCCAGAATCTGAGTATATTGTTTAGGACTAGGCTATTACTCTGAGTTCCTCTTGTTTTGTCTGTGACCGAGAAACACCCCATGAGATCTTTATCATTTTTCAGTGCTTTCTCCATTGTGTACCAAGCTTCTTTCTTAGATATAAATACAAACGTATACCCAGCGCTCTAATCTTAGTTATAGCAGCACTGAGGCAGTGTGTCCCTAAACCACACACAATAACATAAGCATAAAGTGAAAAAATAGCTAAAGTGCGCTTAAACAAACTGTAAGGTGAAAAAACAGTGCATATACAAATGTATACACCTTATTAGGTGAGAAATGGTTTCCGTGAAAAAATCTGTGCAAAAAACTCCGTGATTGAGGGGGGACTCTGTCTCCCCTCTAATATCTCACTCACAGACTTCAAGTAAACAAGTTGCACTTCATAAGCCTGTATTCGTCAGTGGGGGCGTGGTGTAGACCTCCTCTGTAGGTTACAGCTCAAGAAAGATACAACGGTAGGCAGTAGGTTAATATATGAGTATTCAAATATTTAATAGAAAAAAAGTAGCAGCTTACACTTAGGGTTATCTTTATCCTGTGTGATGGGCGCCTCAAACACTGTTGGATTAGATGTCCTCAAAAGGTGCCGCTGAATTTAAAAATACATAAAAACTTAAAAATAAAGCTTAAATAAAATAAAATACAAAAAGTCCATAAGATAAATAGTAATGCAGTTGAGTCCAGTCCGCTACGCGTTTCGCCTGAGGGCTTCAACTTGGCGTCTGGACTCCCTGCGCTGTGTTTTCCTTTTATTGCTGTTGAGCGTGATCTTAATCGTTTACTTCCGCATTCTTCACTCTCTCGCGAGACTCTGACTTAGTCAGTTTCTTCTTCGGTGGTTGCCTTCGGTTTATGGATGGCTGTTCATCTTATACCATCCAGCTTCATTTTTAATGTCGGTTTATGAATGCGCCTTCGGTTGATCTGTGCTTGTTCGTATTATACCTCGTATTTCATGTCGGGTTAACAGGCATGTCCTCGGTTGTTCGTATTATACCTCGTATTTCATGTCGGGTTAACAGGTATGCCCTCGGTTAGTGGATATTAGATCTCCTTATTCATTCGGTTAATAAACATTCGTTTTTGCGGTATAAGGAGAGAGGGAAAGATAAAAAAACAAGTGTTTTATCTCAAACGAGATAGATGATTAGAAAACTTGGACTAATAAAATATACATGTAAATATAAATATATAACATATGGAGGAATATATCCCAAACAATTTATAGAAAATATCTCAGAAATAAAAAATGGAATAAAAAATGGAATAGGATAAAAATGTATATATATAGAAACATTTTTTTTTATAAAAAAGGATATTTTGTACTCTATATTCTACATGCCAAGTTTTCTTTACAAAGAAACAGTGTTTTCACATAAAATTATACAAATCAAACTCTGCATTTAAACCTTGTGGTTTTAAGGCACCTAGAGGATCATCAGCCATACCACACTGACGAGGCCATGTAGGCCGAAACGTACGTCTGTGGTTTGCTGTGTTCCTCGTGTAGAGGGTACTAGCCATGCATTTCGGATCTGGACTGCCCTTATGGGTGGGATCAGTCTGATATGCTAATGGAGTGGTTCCTTTGCAATGGTGTAAGCAGGCAAAAAATGGAGTTGCTCTCCCGAGTAGGTATTATCCTACAGAACAGACTATTGCAGTACTGTTTGTTCTCGGGCATTGTAGCACCCACCCCCCTCTTTGTCGCCATGAGTAACAGGGTATGCCTACGGCCGTGGGTCCCTGGCCTGCTTGCACCTAGAGGATCATCAGCCATACCACACTGACGAGGCCATGTAGGCCGAAACGTACGTCTGTGGTTTGCTGTGTTCCTCGTGTAGAGGGTACTAGCCATGCATTTCGGATCTGGACTGCCCTTATGGGTGGGATCAGTCTGATATGCTAATGGAGTGGTTCCTTTGCAATGGTGTAAGCAGGCAAAAAATGGAGTTGCTCTCCCGAGTAGGTATTATCCTACAGAACAGACTATTGCAGTACTGTTTGTTCTCGGGCATTGTAGCACCCACCCCCCTCTTTGTCGCCATGAGTAACAGGGTATGCCTACGGCCGTGGGTCCCTGGCCTGCTTGCACCTAGAGGATCATCAGCCATACCACACTGACGAGGCCATGTAGGCCGAAACGTACGTCTGTGGTTTGCTGTGTTCCTCGTGTAGAGGGTACTAGCCATGCATTTCGGATCTGGACTGCCCTTATGGGTGGGATCAGTCTGATATGCTAATGGAGTGGTTCCTTTGCAATGGTGTAAGCAGGCAAAAAATGGAGTTGCTCTCCCGAGTAGGTATTATCCTACAGAACAGACTATTGCAGTACTGTTTGTTCTCGGGCATTGTAGCACCCACCCCCCTCTTTGTCGTTGTGGTTTTAAGGTGGCAAGGTTAAAAACCCATCGCATTTCTTTTTTTCCTATATTCTTTATATTGTCACCTCCTCGCCAATCTTTTTAGATTTTTTCAATCGCACAGAATTTTAGTTCTTTAGGGGTTTTTTGATGGTGGTCTAAAAAATGTTTAGATAAACTATGTGTAGTAAGACCATTTTTTATGTTTCTGACATGTTCTTCCATTCTTTTTTTAAACTGTCTTGTGCTTCTACCAACATACCGTATTTGCTCGATTATAAGACAAGGTTTTTTTCAGAAAAAAAAAATCTGAAAAATCTCCCTCGTCTTATAATCGAGGTCTTCTTATAATCTGACCTCAAATTGAGGTGACCTGGATCCCCCTCTCTAACAGCAGGGGATGTCCCCTGCTTCCGCCCGGCACGACCGCCGGGGCTTCTATAAAGAAGCCGGGTACTTCCGCTTTCGTCACAGAAGTCCCGGCGGTCGTGCCGGGCGGCAGCAGGGGAGTCTGCGCTCATTGCGCAGACATCCTCTGCTGCCCCACTAGCCACCAGGGAGAATCAGGCAGCTGGGGGATGTCTGCACGATACGTGCAAACATCCTCCATGCTGCCCGACACCTCCGTCTATTATGAAGGACCAGCTGTCAGTCATAATAGACGGAGGTGTCGGGCAGCATGGAGGATGTCTGCACGTATAGTGCAGACATACCCCAGCTGCCCCCACTAGCCACCAGGGATTATTAAACAGGTGAGGGGGAGGGAGGGGGGTGGAGGGAGGGAGGGGGGAACCAGAGCAACAAGGGGAGGGAGGGGGGGGGACCACCAGAGCAACAAGGAGAGGGAGGGAAAGGGGAACCAGAGCAACAAGGGGAGGGAGGGGGGGGAGAGACAGAGACAAGGAGAGGGAGGGGGTTTGAAGAGACAGAGACAAGGGGGGTGCAGAAACAGACTAAGGGAGCGAGGGGGGTGACAAAGGGAGGGGGAGAGAGAGACAACACTAAGGGGAGGAGAGAGAGAGAGAAAAATGGGGGCAAGGGAAAGAGAGGCAGCATTGGCACAAGAAATAAAAACAAGAAATACATTTTTTTTTTTTTATATAATATTTATTTATTGATTTTTTTTTCATCCAAGATCGCATGGTATGTCAAATAAAAAAATACAGAAATAAAATGAGTCGTGGCATTACTTGAGGTATGTACATAGAATAAACATAAAATTCACGTAAAATTCAAGTGGTGGAGGTCGAATATCCTGTGTCAGTACAATCACCTTACAAAACAGAATACAAAATACAATATAATAATACAAAATAATTTTCACATTGTTAATATGAGAAGGGGGAGGGGGGGGGGGTTGTGAGGGGTTGTTGCCCAATTCAGTTTCGTAGTGCATGTGTTTCCATATTACAGTATAGTAATAGGGGTATGGGGTGTGACGCTCATTTCCGCTTTTTTGTTTATTGTATTTGAATAAGATATGAGTCTTGGGGGGTGAAGGGGGGGGGGGGGGAGAGAGAGAGATGTGAAAAGAGAGAGAGGTGTATATGTCCATAAACATATAGATAAGGGGGGGACAAATTTCAGGAGGGTGGCGTGGTTGGAAGGGAAGAGAAGAAAAAAAAAAAAAAAAGAAGGGGGGGTTTTTCCAGGGTGGGGTTTTCATTCTCCTAAAAACTGGATGGTTACCAAAATAACTTAAATATACAATAAATACACATGTGAAAAGGATTGGATGACAATAATCAAAAACAAAAAAAAAACACTAGAACATATAAATTACAGCATTTATACACAATAGTACCAACGTCTTATAATGACATTTTCCATAATAGAAATTCTAGTTTTATGAGGAAATAACATCTTTCCTGCATATGTTTGTCGTTTATTTTGCATTCGCATATATATACCATATGTTTTGTAGGAGCTATAGTGATCGGTTTCACTGGGGAGCTATCCCACCAGTGTCTCCCAGGGAAAAACACTACCAGTAGGGCCTGTGGGAAGTGACCGCATGTTGTCATATATAGGTTATGGCTCTTTCGTTTAGATGATTATGTGCTTCAAAATTTCTGCACATTTGGGTGATTCTAAATGGTCCATCCAGGGGAGCCATTTGTATGTGGCTTTCAAGCCCTCACCTTTAGATGTGTGGATGATTTCCTCGGAGCTCCTGAAGTCTTCCACCAGGGCGGCCCACTCCCCATATGTGGGTGCTCTCGTCTGTTTCCACAGTCTTGGGATAAGTATTTTCATGGCATTGAGTAGTATCGGTGTGAGTGACCTCTTATATGTGCCTATTGGTTCTGGCGTGTGGTGTAGGAGTGATGCCAGCGGGGTGTCTGCAAAGTTCGGGTCTGATATTGATTTAATAGTTTCTATGACAACTTTCCATAGTGGAGTAAGAAGAGGGCATGTCCACCATATGTGAAGGAATGTCCCCCTGGAGGATCGGCATCTCCAACATATATCAGTATGAGTGGGAAATAGTCGCTTGAGAGTGGCGGGCACTCTATACCATCTAGTTAGAAGTTTATATGAATTTTCTTGAGCATGGGCTGATATAGAGCATTTGTGTGTAAGAATGGACATTTTTGTCCATTGTTTATCTGTGAGCGTGCAGTCACAATCTGTTTCCCATTGCCTTATGTAATATGGTTTCGTAGGTGGTTGAAGTTGTTTTAGTAAGTTGTATATGGTGGATATGAGTCTTTTGGGTACCTGTGGTGTTGCGCAGAGGGCTTCATAGGCTGTCAGAGTAGGTGGATATTGTTTGTTTTTTAAGATTTTCGAGGTGTAGTGTTTGAGTTGTTCATAGGTGAAGCACTGGGCAGGTGTAGGAATATTATCGGCATAGAAGGCTGTGATTGGTTTGATAGCATTGTCTTTCATGACATGTCCTAATCTAGGGTAAAGTATGTCAGCGTGAAACATAGGTTTCAGTGCTTCTGGAGAATAGCCAGGTTGGAAATCATTGTTGTATATAAGTGATGTGAGTGGTGATGGGGAGTTTACGAGGCCATCTAGTTTGCGGGTATTTGCCCATTGTCTAAGTGTGGGTGGGGTTGTCGGGTGTTGAGTGGAGATGGTAATATTCTGAGTGTGCGAGATCCAGCTCGCTGAGGGTATGGGGACCATTATGTTTCTTTGTTCTAGAGAGACCCAGTGTTTTTTAGCAGGGCCCGTCCATTCTACTATGCGGGCAAGATGGGTAGCTTTATGGTATACTTCTATGTCTGGTAGAGCCATACCTCCCAGGTGTTTGGGTCTAGTGAGATAGGGATATCCTATTCGGGGAGTTTTATTTTGCCATATAAATTTAGTTATATCTCTTTTGATTTCAGTGAAAAATTGTTTTGGGATCAGTATGGGGAGTGTTTGTAGGAGATACAATAATCTGGGGAGGATATTCATCTTGATGGCCCCTGCGCGACCAAACCATGAGAGATTTCTCTTAGACCAACATTCCATGTCTGCTTTAATACGTCGTGTTAGCGTAGTGTAGTTAAGTGTATATAAGTCTGTGACGTTTTGGGATATGGTGAGCCCCAGGTATTTGATAGTGTCACGTGCCCAGGGAAATGGGTACGTAGTCTGTATAGTGGTTACCATGTTTTGGGGGGTAGTAAGATTTAGTATTTCTGATTTGTTTAAATTAGCTTTGAAGTTCGAGTGAGAAGAGTACATGTTCATTTCGTGCATGATATGTGGCAGTGACTCTAGGGGGTTGGTGACAAAAAATATTATATCATCTGCAAATGCAGCTACTTTATATTGTCTTGGGCCTATTTGTAGACCCTGTATTTGTTGATTTTGTCTAATGGCATTTAGGAAGGGTTCCATAGACAATACAAACAGTAGGGGGGAGAGGGGGCATCCCTGCCGTGTGCCATTCGACAGGGTGAATGGATCGGATAGGGTACCGTTAACTCTAATACGAGCTTGTGGGCGATGGTATAGAGTTTGAATCCATCGAAGCATGGATGGGCCCAGTCCCAATTTGGTGAGCACCGTTTGTAGGAATGTCCAATTCACCCTGTCGAATGCTTTTTCAGCGTCGATTGATAAAAGTAAGGTTGGTGTGGGGTATGTGTGGGCGTAGTGAATTAGGTTGATTAGTTTTGTGGTGTTATCTCTGGCTTCTCTTCCAGGGACAAACCCCACCTGATCTTGATGGACACAGTCTGGTAACACGTCTCTTAATCTATTAGCTAATATTTTGGCAAAGAGTTTTGTGTCGTTGTTAAGAAGGGAAATGGGTCTGTAGTTTGCGCATTCCGTGTGATCTCTACCGGGTTTTGGGATTATAGTAATGTGTGCTTCTTGGGCTTGTGTTGGGAGGAACCCAGATGTGGATAGGGAGTTGAATACAGTCACGAATTGTGGGATCAGTGTGGGTGCAAATGTTTTGTAATATGGTAAAGTTAGACCGTCAGGTCCAGGGCTTTTGCCAGTGGGTGAGGATTTTAGCGCTGTGCCCACTTCAAGTTCAGTGATTGGAACTTCCAATGCCTGAATCGTTTCTGTTGTCAAGTGGGTAGGGAAGTTTTTTTCAAGATAGGTTAGGAGGCCAGTCGTGGGTTGATGTGCGTCGTGGTGTGTGGGCTTGTGCAGATTGTATAGTTGTTTGTAGTATGTTCGGAAGGTGGATGCTATAAGAGAGGTCTCTGTCGCCATTTCTTTAGATGGCGTCTTAATATTTGGTATAAAAGTGGTAGACAGTTTGGTGCGGAGGGCTTTGGCTAATGGGCGTCCCGGTTTGTTTCCAAATTCGTGGATTCTGCTTTTTAATATATGATGCGCTCTTTGGGTCATTGTTGTACAAATAGATGCTAATTTGGATCTGAGGGTGAGCAGAGTCTGGTATGAAGATGGGGTTTGTGTCTGTTTTCTATGTTGGCTATTTGGGCTAGAAGATCTGTCAGAGCCTGTGATTTTGATTTTTTCTCATAAGAGGCTATGCTTATGAGGTGTCCGCGGATAACCGCTTTGTGTGCCTCCCAAATTGTGGGTTGGGGTACCTCTGTTGAGGCATTTTCTTGAAAATAATTCTGAAGCACCTTGGTTAAAGTTGCAACATGTGCCTTGTTTTTCAGTAGAGACTCATTGATCTTCCAGTTGGGGGCTCGTGTCGGTAAGGAGGGAATTGAAAGTTTAATCAGTGTGTGAGCGTGGTCACTCCATGTTATGTGCCCGATGTCAGAATGAGTGAGGAGATGGAGGTGCCTGTGGGACATAGTAATGTAGTCTATTCTAGAATATTTATTGTGGGGGGCGGAGTAAAAGGTATAGTCTTTCACTGTTGGGTGCTGTATACGCCACGTGTCTATATGTTGGTGTTTATGTAGTGTGTTTTTTACCTTTTTGATGAGAGAGTATCGTGTGTGAGCCGCCCCTGTGGAAGAGTCCAGGAGAGGATCCAAGGTCATGTTAAAATCGCCTCCTAGAATCGAGATGCCCTCTGAAAAAGACGAGAATTTGTCAATGATGTGACATAGGAATGGACTCTGTTTGGAATTTGGGGCATATAGTGTACCTATAGTGATACGGTCATTTCCCAAGGTCCCCTTAATGAATATTGCTCTCCCTTCGTTGTCATTCCAGGTATCTGTTATGACAAGGGGGGTGTTTTTAGAAATAAAGATGGCAACGCCTTTAGATCTGGAGAATGGGGAATGAGAGAAGTACATTGTTTTATAATGCTTATCGAAAATTTTTGGTACTTTGTTTCTCTGAAAATGAGTTTCCTGAATTAGAGCTATGTTAGCTTTGAGACCTCGAAGCTCTCCAAACATCCTCGATCGTTTATTGGGCAAGTTCAATCCCTTGGCATTGAGTGACAGAATAGTAATAGGGGTAGATTGTTTAGGGTTGGTCATTGGTTTGGGTAGGTGGGAAGCTTGGTGTTGTAAAAATACAATTACACATAATTGTGTGGTTTTTAGGATAATTGTTTGGTAAACATATGGTTGGTGGTTGACGGATGGGATCATTGGTATATAACAGTTTGAGATCAACTGTGACAAAACAGCAACAATAAAAACATATACATATACAACTGTACAACAGTGTGGAGTCTATTACGCAAGGGTGGGGGACCCCTGGTCCTAAAAGGGCCATAAGGTACCCCAGCACCTGTGTACAAAACAGCAGACTCCGGGGGGTGAAAGAAGACCTGGTCTCTCTCTGATTGAACATCAACAAGAGATCAGTGTCTGCTCCTGCCGGCGGTTCTAGAAACAATTAAATGTGAGCATAAATGGTTAGTATGCGCAAATTAGGGGCTGGCTTGGGTTCAATATGAAAGTAGTATTAAAATAGTATTGAAAAGGCGGTCATATATTATCAGACAAATAACTTAAATAGAATAGTGAAGTAAAGAAGAGAAAGAGGAAAATTAATGAGGTGGGGGGGGGGGGGGGCTGGCCGTTAGCTAGTGGGTTGTGGTGAGATATGGTTATAGGGAGTGAGAACATAATATATAAAATAGATTGCAGTAAAGTGAAGAGAAGAGGAAAAAAAAAAAAAAAAAAAGAGATAGATAGAAAGTCTTTTCTTCAGCCTTTGATATTAAGTCCTAATGGTTTTGGGTCGTGTGGCTTTTGATTGAAGTGTAAGTTTTTCGATGGCTCTCGATGTATACATAAAAAAAAATGAAGTAGTCATCCTCATTTTTGGTGTTATGTGGTGTACCAGTCTTGCGCTCGCTGGGGTGTTTCTGCTTGGGTGTCGGGCCTTGGTACTCGAGGGCCTGCTGCGTTTCGTCGTTTGCGTTGTGGTCTTGATAGCCATGGCTGGTTGTGTAGGGCAGACATAAGGGAGCCCATCTGGTTTGGTGTTGGCCAGTCCGGGAGCTGTACTTGCTCAATACCCAGTCCTGAGCAGAATCTTTCCAGGTCTGTGGGGTTCGATATCGAGAATATGGTCCCGTTTCGTCTCACCGACAAGCTTAATGGATATCCCCAGCTGTATAGGATTCCTTCTTTTCTTAATATCTCGGTCAGAGGTTGTAGGGCCTTTCGGGCCTGTAGTGTTAGCCATCCCACATCTGGTAGTATGAGAAATTGTTTTCCCTGGTATGCAAGGCCTTTGGAGCGTCTGGCTTTAGTGAGCACTTCCTCTTTTTGTGTGTAATAGTGAAAACAGCAGATCAGGTCTCTGGGGTTCGATGTCGGTGGGCCTTTGGGCCTCAGAGCTCTATGGGCCCTGTCTAGCACGATGTCCTTATGGTATTCAGGGCCTAGGATTGTGTGGAACACCTCTTGCAGCAGTGCTGTTGGGTTTTCATCCGGTGTGCCCTCTGGGATACCTCGGACCCTTAGGTTGCATCTTCGCCCCCTATTGTCTAGGTCCATAATCTGGGTAAGGAGGGAGCCTGTGGTTGAGGCTTGTGACCGTATGCGGTCTTCCAAGGCCGAGATTGTGTCCCCTATCTTTAATATGTCCTCCTCTGCTTTGTGGAGTCGGTTACCTTGCTCCTGAAGGTCCGTTTTGACTTCCGTTAGCTCTTCTTTTATGGTCTGTTTCAGCTGAACCATTAGATCGGTTTGGTTTATTTTTATCTGTGTGAGGAGGTGGGAGGACAGAGATTGTAAGTCTCTTCGTGTGAGGGGCGCTTGTGTTTCTTCTGCGTCTTCCTCCATCTGTGTTTCTGAGTCATCCGAAGATGCATCTTCCAGGTGAGTAGGAGTTGGGGCGGGCGCCATTTTGGATTTTCCCGCCACGGGAGGTTGCGATTGGTATATGAAGTCTTTAAGGGACGGATACCCTCCAGATTTCTTTCCTGCGGTGCAGGAAGGTGTTAGGGGGATACTCTTCTGCTTTTTCCCCATTTTGCTGCAGGTTTAAACTCTTCGTTTGTCGAGTGTTTGAGCCGCCTGGCAGGAGCTCTCGAAATTCGCGTCCAGCTACATCCGATGACGGCCACGCCCCTGAAATACATTTTTTTGATATCATAATTGTTTATTAAAAAAGCAATTTACATGTGAATATATACAAGTTGAACTTTTTTCCTATAGGGTAGTCTTATATTCAGGCTTTTAGTTTTTTTTCTAAAGGAATAAGTTTGTGGGGTCGTCTTATCATCAGGGTCGTCTTATAATCGAGCAAATATGGTATTGTAGACTGCAGGAGCATTCTGCTAAGTATACTACATTGGATGTGGAGCATGTCATAAATGTTTTTATATTATATTTCTGGCCATTTTTTGTTGAACTAAAATTTGTAATAGGATATTTTTGATGCATAGTGGATTTACATGAATAAAAAACAAAAAATGTGTGCCAGCGGAAGATCATCCGGGATCTGTTATAGGAGCTTTGAGTAGGCTCTATTTAGTGCTTCAGCACCTGGGATCTCTCATTACTCACTTCAAAAACGGATTTCATCAAGGCTTGAGCCGGTCAACCTCTTGTGTATATATGTACTATTTTCTACTCAAACTGACGAACTCGCCTGCTGCACATTGCCCTCTATGGAATTTCTTATCCTAAGCCTGTCCTTGGAAACGGGCCAAAAGGGCTATCTATAGAGAACTGTTATAACTAATGAAGTGAGTAAAGAAGGGAAATAACTGTCCTGTTTCTCTATATACTTTTTTACTGTTTGCCAAAAATGGAAGGGAGACAAGCAAGGGTGAGGAGAACTTTTATGGAATGTGACACAGAAGAGGGACCGAACAATGACCTTAACACAGTATTTAAAGAATTGGAAAAAGCCACTAATAAAGAATTACGCCTATGGTGGGATATTGTAACCCTTGAAAAGTATATTGAGGTACAACGAATACCAAGAGGTTTGCGACTAAAGAAAGTTCCCTTTCTTATTAAAGATGATAAAGACCTGGAACTAGATTGGAATTCTACTTTGACTGATTGCTCCCTCAAACTGATACAGATCATAATCAATTATAAACAAAAATTGCTGATCGTTGCTCAAGAGGATCTGGATAAACTAGAACTTAAAAAAGATGATCTTAAAGAAAATGTAAAGTTTAACGAGTTTTCTTTACAACTGGATCAATATAGGGAAAAACTGGAAGAAGAGATCTCAGAGTCAAAGAAAAGCAAGTTTCAACGTGATCGCCAAGATTATTTAAAGAATGAGGTTTATCTTTGGAAGCGCCAAAATACACGACGTTTTCAACAGAAGAAATCAAATTCTAAACCCATCCTGCGAAATTCCACGGGAGACTCAAGAAGGGTCTCATTCAGTGGAGCTGAAACCTCAGGAAATGAGGGTCAGTCCTCAGTGTCATCATCCTCATCTCGTACAGGGAGTCTAGCTTCCCGCAGCAGCCGCCTGGAGAGACTCTCACTCCTGGAATCTGACGTCTCTGATGAGCTGAACCAGGATTTAAAACGGCGCCGGACGTCATACAAAAGAAAGAAAAACGGCGGACCAGACGCAGACCAAGGAACAGGCATAAGATCAACCAGAGCCACTCTGCCATGGAACAAGAAGGACTAAGCAATAATGCCAATGTCATTAATCTATCTGATTTTCCCCTCAACGAGACCCAAGAAAAGGTTCTCAGTCTGGGTTTATCTTTTTCACCGAGCAACCATTTCAATCTTTATTTAGAAATTAATTTATTAGAAAACTCACACTTAAGAAACACTTTCAGAGCCCAGCTGATCGCTCACCTGAACAGGTTAGTCTACCTTTGGGGTTGGGGAGTATATACAGGAACCTAATGGGACTCTAGCTGGTCTCTCATTTGAAGATCTCTGTTCCCTCACAGATTTGGAAGACCTCCAGTATATCCCCAAAAACATTACCACCATACATACAGGCCTTAAGCCTCAATCCACATTTTATCCTACAAACAGTAGAAATAGTGCGATTGATTCTTATCAAAGGTTGGTGGAGGAGGATTTAATACAACTGGCCAATACATATACCCAATCGAGATCACAGCCTAGACTTAACCTGAACAGACGTGAGCGAGAAGCTGTACGGGCACTATCTACTAATGAGGATATTATTATAAAAAATGCTGATAAAGGTGGAGCTGTGGTAGTCATGAACAAAACTTACTATGTTAGTGAGGTCTATCGTCAATTAAATGACACTAATATCTACAAATCCGTTCTATACAATCCCACAGAGACCTGCCTTAAAGATCTCTCAAAACTTTTAGATTTTGGCATATACAAAGGCATACTTAATATGGATGAAGTTGAGTATATATATAAGAAGAACCCACTTATGCCAACATTTTAT
This sequence comes from Pelodytes ibericus, assembly GCA_036172795.1. NCBI lineage: Eukaryota > Metazoa > Chordata > Amphibia > Anura > Pelodytidae > Pelodytes > Pelodytes ibericus. The sequence goes on along the minus strand of CM069866.1, from coordinate 37,562,886 downwards.
TTTTTGCCCAAAGTGCACAAAACACTGGTAAACCCCCCAGGGCGTCCCATAGTCTCTGGCATAGGTAGCCTAGGTGAGGGCTTGTCCGAATTAGTGGATCGCTACCTCCAACCGATTGTGGTTTCTCAAAAAGGTTACATTCGTGATACTAAACAAATTTTACAACATATGGAGACCATAAAATGGGACACAAACAACTCATGGCTTTCCCTCGATGTTTCTTCTTTGTACTCTTGCATCCCACATGATAGAGGTCTATTTGCCCTTTCTTGGTGTCTTAATAAATTCAGCAATTACGCTCAGAACACTATAAAATTTCTACTCCTGTCAGTAGAGTTCCTTCTCACCCATAATTGTTTCTCCTTCGAATCCAAGTATTTTGTACAGGTACAAGGCACAGCAATGGGCGCGCGTTTTGCGCCTTCCTATGCTAATCTATATATGATTTACTGGCAAGAGCAATATATCTTTTGTAACGATAACCCTTTCAAATCAAATATTAGTTTTTTTGGCCGTTACATCGATGACCTCCTTATCATCTGGAAGGGTAGTTGTGATAATTTGGGTTCCTTTCTAGAATACGTTAATACTAACCCTCTTAACCTTTCTTTTACACATGAACACAAACCATGTGTAATTACTTTTCTAGATCTAGAACTAAAGGGTGACACAAGTAGTGGCACAATCAGTACCACTGTATTCAGAAAAAAGGTGTCAGGCAACACAGTTCTACATGCTAAGAGTTGTCATCCCTCTCATGTCCTTAAAGGCAACCCCACTGGTCAATTCTTAAGACTAAAAAGGAACTGTTCAACAGCACTCAGCTTTGAAATAGAGGCAAAAAACCTTAAGAAGAGATTTAAAGCACGGGGTTACCAAGATAAGGATGTACAGCATTCATACAATATGGCCAAAAATAGGAATCGTGTTGACCTCCTTAAAGAAAACCCTCCCCTGAGAAAAACTGATAACAAAGAAAATGATAGAGTTTACTTTACAACACAATACAGTTTAGAATATAATAAAATTAAATCCATCCTCATAAAACATTTACCTGTATTAAAAACAGATGAAGCAATGTCTCATATTATCGATAGGGGTATAAATTTTGTCCCTAAAAAAGCCTGTACATTAGGCAACCGGCTAGCACCTAGCACTTTCTCTAACCCAAGTACCATTAACAAAAAAACCTGGCTCTCAACCACGGGTATGTATCCCTGTGGCCACCGGGTTTGCAAATGCTGTGCCTTTGTAAGCAGAACTAATACATTTACCTCAACAGTTGGTGGAAATATTTTCCACATAAAAGATTACATAAACTGCTGTACAGAAAATGTTATTTACTTAGTAGGGTGCTCCAAATGTGGGATACAATATGTAGGTCAAACCACTCGCCAACTGAAAAAAAGAATTAGAGAACATCTATCCAGTGTAGAACTTAAGGACGAACGATCTCCCATAGGAAAACATTTTTTCCTCTGCAATGGTGGGTCTACAAACTACTTCACATTTTGTGGCATCGAAAGAGCACATTTACCCTTTAGAGGGGGCAATATCAACTCTATTTTAAATCAGCGAGAAGTGTTTTGGATTTTCCAGCTAAAAACCCGTTCCCCACAAGGTTTAAATGCTAGATATGATGTGGCCTGCTACACTGGATATTAATCGTTATTATAACATTTATAACCTTATTTGGTCCCTCAACCCTATATTTAATATCGGGTTTTTCATGTATTTTGCCTGCTTTAATCTCATGCCGTTTTCTTCTCCCTTTTCAATTTTTGTATAGGTCCATTGGTCCCTGTGTTCACACTCCATTTGCGATCTTTTTATATTTCATATTATATATTTATTAATTTAGGATCTCCTCCCCTAGCCCTGTGGTTGGTAGGGGGGCAGAGGGAGCGCTTTACTACTGTATTTTCTTACACCTTTTTGATTGACGCCTCCATGTGTCTTGTCTCCACCCCCCCCCCTCAGGTAGGCCCACCTTTTGGGCTCCGCCTCCTTAGGGGACAGAGTTACCCATACAGGTTTGTCTTTACACCCTTGCTTTTATGTTGAGTTGGTCTCAGCTGCTGTAGGGATGCGCTCTAACTAGGTTTACGCCCCGTGGGCGTAGCCTTTAGATTCATTTGATTCATCTCTGTATATACGTTTTAACTCTAACTTTCAGGTGGGCGCGCCTCATGGGTTCCGCCCTTTAGGGCGTGGCCACACACGGAGGCTTGGCCGTCTATCTCTATCCTTATTGGATCAGCGTTAGTCTCAGCTGTTATAGGTACATAGGTTCCGCCCTCCAGGGCATGGCCACATATGTAGGCCTGGCCCTCCACCTCAAACGCTATTGGATCAGCGTCATTTTCAGCTGTTAGAGGGGCATTACCCCGTCACCACATCAGCGCTCCCACTGCTTTCTCCTCCCATACCACAGGTGATTTTGATTTTATCTTAATTTGTTTGTCTCTTTATACACTGTACTATGCAACCATGTCTCATTCTGCTTTTGACAAAGCACCAGTAGGTGCGAAACGCGTCAAGCGTGAGTTAATCCTTTGTTGCTTTTTTTCACCCTTCTGTTTATGGTTTTATATTTTTTGGACTTTGAATAAAATTATGTTTTTCCTGGACATCTACTTTGATAGCATTATTGGAAATCCCGGATGATCTTCCGCTGGCACACATTTTTTGTTTTTTATTCATGTTATAGGAGCTTTGAGTAGGCTCTATTTAGTGCTTCAGCACCTGGGATCTCTCATTACTCACTTCAAAAACGGATTTCATCAAGGCTTGAGCCGGTCAACCTCTTGTGTATATAGTGGATTTACATCCTATGCAGTTTAGGCACCCATAAAAACCGGGTTTCCTTGTGAGAAAATGATTAGGTGCATTGATTTTTGTTTTTACTGCCTTAGTATAATTTGTGGTAAGTTTTTGCTTCAGATTTGGGGCTCCTCTAAAAACTACTACTGGCTCATTGGGTAGAAGATCTTTCAGAATTTCATCCTTTTGTAATATTGTCCAGTGTTTTTTAATGATCTTTTTTATACGTTTTGATTTATTATTGTAATGGAAAATGAGAGGTATCTTATTTTGGAATTTATTATCGATCTCTTTTTCTTTGTAAGTTAAAAGTTGGCTTCTATCGATTTTTGCAGTATCTAAGATCGCTTTATTTACCATATTAACATCAAATCCCTTTTCTTTAAACTTTGTTCGTAGGACCTCTATTTGTTCATTATAATCGGTTATATCTGTGCAGTTCCTCCTTATTCTGGTGCACTGGCTTTTTGGTATTCCCTTTAACCAGGGGGGATAGTGGCAACTGGATGTATCAATAAAATTGTTAGCATCTCCTTTTTTGAAGAAATTCTTTGTTTTAATCCGGTTATTTTCTATATAAATCTCTAAATCCAAAAATTGTATACATTCTTTACTGTAGGTTGTGTTTAGGGTGATATTGTTATTATTCCCATTAATGTATTTCAAAAATGAATTTAATTCAATCTCACTGCCCTTCCACACAAAGATAAGATCGTCGATGTACCTGTAGTAGAGAACCAGATTTTCTTCCCAGTTATGTTTCCCCCAAATATAGGTGTTTTCCCATTGGGACATGAATAAATTGGCATAGCTTGGGGCAAACTTGCTTCCCATAGCTGTCCCTGTAGTCTGAAGATAAAAGTGCTCCAGAAACCAGAAAAAATTGTGGTTGAGGATGATGTCTATTCCTTCTATTATAAAATTGATTTGATTTTCATCCTAAATGAACATTTTTTTTTTTATGTATTTTTAAATTCAGCGGCACCTTTTGAGGACATTTAATCCAACAGTGTTTGAAGCGCCCATCATACAGGATAAAGATGACCCTAAGTGTAAGCTGCTTCTTTTTTTCTATTAAATATTTGAATACTCATATATTAACCTACTGTCTACCGTTGTATCTTTCTTGAGCTGTAACCTACAGAGGAGGTCTACACCACGCCCCCACTGACGAATACAGGCTTATGAAGTGCAACTTGTTTACTGGAAGTCTGTGAGTGAGATATTAGAGGGGAGACAGAGTCCCCCCTCAATCACAGAATTTTTTGCACAGATTTTTTCACGGAAACCAATTCTTACCTAATAAGTGTATATAATTCTCACCTAATAGTGCATATAACATTTGGATATGCACTGTTTTTTCACCTTACAGTTTGTTTAAGCGCACTTTAGCTATTTTTTCACTTTATCCTTCTTAGATATATTCAATTGTGTGGTTATGGCGTGAGCCAATAGACTAGCATTGTAATATTCCACAATATCGGGTATAGCCATCCCCCTTGGTCAAGCCCTAGCATCATACAACTGAGGTGCAATCTTGGCTTTTTGCTCAAAATGCCGAAAACAAGATTGAATCATATTTAACCAACTGATTGGAAGTTCCAATGGGACCATTGTATATAAGTATAGCCATTTTGGAATTATGTAAGTTTTTATAATAATAATTCTACCCCACCGCGAAACTATAACACGGCTTTAATCTTTAAGTTGATTGGTGGTTTGTTTCAATAAAGGTAAGAAGTTTGTTTCTGCTATTCTTTCTGGATCTGAAGATATGTTAATCCCTAGATACATAATGTGGCCGATTGCCCATAAAAATCCAAATCTCTTTTCCAAAAGAGTTTTAGCTTTGGTTGCTAAATTATTTGCTAACACTACTGTTTTTTCCACATTAAATTTGTAACCAGCAACTTTTGAAAATCTATTCAACTCATTCATCAGTGCCTCTATTGAGTTAACCGGGTCTTCTATTGATATTGTCGGCATATAGATTTCATTTCAGATTTTCTCTACCCACTCGCAGGCCTGTGATCTTCTCATTTGATCGAATTGCCTCTGCCAGAGGTTCCACCACTATCAAGTACAGCATCGGAGAAAGTGGGAATCCCTGTCTAGTTCCGTTAAACAATCCAAACCATTCGGAGCAGAACCCACTCCCCACCACTCTCGTTGATGGTCTTGAATACAGGGACATAATCGCGTCTATTATTCGGCCCCTGAATCCGAATGCCGTCACAGTGGAGCTCAGGAAACCGAATGAGAGCCCCATTCATAAGAAATGATTATGAATGGAGTCCCCATTCATAAGAATTTCTTATGAATGGGGCTCTCGTTTGGTTTATAGAAAGCCAATAGTATTACACGTATTCTATAAGACGAACGAATAAAAAGAAACAAAAATAATGAACGAATTTCGTCTGAAACTAATGCAGTAATGAACGAACGGACGAAAACTAAACAAAAATTTTAGTTTTGCACATGTCTAATAATTATTAATTGTTTTTAATCTTTCTGCTATCACTGGCGAGGACATTTTTATATCTGTATTTAATAAAGATATTGGATGATAATTTACAACTTTTTCGGGTTCTTTACCCTCCTTTGGAATCTTGACTATATTGGCTTTCAATAACTCTTCTTGAATACTCTTGTTATTAGCTATTGAGTTGAAAGCCGATGTTAGGTCCAAAACTAGGTTATCTTTTAAAACCTTATAAAATACATTGTTAAATCCATCTGGACCAGGTGTTTTATTTGTCTCAATTTCCCAATAGCTGTCTACTTCTCTCTCTGAGAAGGGCTTATTTAGAATTTTCAACTGTTCATTATTAATTTTAGGCAAACAGAGCCTCCAAAGGTAGTTGTTAATTTCAATCTGGGTGCATTCCTCTGGCAGATTATATAAGGCTTGATAATACTCCCAGAAAGCTTCTGCTATTTTCTCCGGGGTCATTACCAGGCCCACTTGTGTTCTGATAGAAGTCATTTTTTTCTTGGCTGTTTGTTTTTTAAGCCTGTTTGACATCATTCTATTTACTCTGTTACTTTGGTAATACCATCTTGTTTTAAATTGCTCTAAAACCCTGTTAGCCTTATTTATCAATTGATCGTTTATCCTTTTTTCCACCTCCCCTATTTCTTTGGAGACCTTTTGTGAGGGAGCTAGCTCATTCAACTTGTTAAGTGAGTCAAGGGAGATGTATAATTCTGCAAAATTTTTGTGAGTCTTCTTTTTTTTCTGTATTTCATATTTGATCCGGTGTCCTCGTATTGCTCACTTAAAAGTCATTGGGGGGTTTACCTCATTATTCCTATTTTCCCAAAATAAATTATCTGTTATTTTCTGTGGCTTTTATTAAGGATGTTGTTATTCATTCTCCAGTATGATCTGTAAGTTTGTTGCTTGGTATCTAAAGTCATCCAAACTGCGCTGTGATCTGTTGAACTTATCTTTTATTGAAATTCTCTTTATATTTTTTGTTAGCGCTTTGTCTCCCAGGATCAGTGTGTTCACTTCTTGCTCCTTAATCAAAAACCTAATATGTTTCAGAGGGATTCTCTAATACATTCTCCCTATTCCTTTGTGATAACATTCCTGTTGTGATAGCATTCTTAATTAATCATAATCTATTAATAACATCTAGTGATTTCCCTAGCAAAAAAAAAGGAAAGAGGAGGGTGGGGGAGAGAGGAGAGTAGAGTGCCAAACCCCTAGACTAGACTCATTCAGTTATATTAACCTATGTCTGCTAGTACTTTTACAAATTCAGGTTCTTACCTATCCCCCAGTTGTTTATAGCTTATGCCTACTATCCAATTCTTCCACATGAAATTATCATAACCTAACTCCTAAATTGTGACTCATTAATTCCAGTTACTTCCCGTGTGCAAACATTGATTATTTGCACAATCCCTTTATCCATTCCAATAGTTTCAAGTGATAACACCTACCATCTTTACAAATTTCCCTTATTCAGAGCTCCATTAACTCCCCCTGTTCTCCCCCTCCCCCCCAAAATTATTGAAGAGAAGAAAAAAAGGGGAGAACACCCCCACCCCTTGATTTTACATTAGCTTTCCCCATCCCTCTATCTTATACCAAATGGGGTGACCCCAGTATCATACTTAATCCTCTACCACCTCTTCTGTGTTTATACCCATACCCGTTCATACATATCCCCCTATTTCCTTACAATAAAGTAAGTATTCTTAAGTTATGACATTCTCTTTGCTCCTATATCATTGTCTAATTAACCTAATCTCTTAATCTTCATTATGTGTCAAAAAAAAGTCCCCTCACCTTCCTTCACTCTCATCAATTCCCTACCCTCCCTGATTACAGTATTTTCTTATATCAATTTAATACTAAAAAAACTTCTTCTGTATCCACTTTTGGAGATTCTGTGGTTTTGTAAAGACCTCTGTTTTACACTCATAGTGTATATAAACTTTAATTTGATAGCCCCAGGAGTATGTTATCCCTTTTTTATGAGGGAGAGTGTCTCTTGTGCAAATGATCTGCAGGCTCTTCTGGTGTGACCTGAAAGGTCTGGAAAAAATGTTATGTATTCATAAACTGTGTGTTTTGGGGTTTTTTAGAGCAATTTCAGCCACAGCTTTCAATAATACCGTCTTAAGTTGGAATGAATGAAAACATATGATTATGTCTCATGGTAGATGCTCAGAAACCCTTTCTGGTCTCCGAACTCTATGGCATCTATTCATTATTCTGCCGCATTCTTCTCCTTGTAGATCTAGATGTTTAAACATTCCTTCCATGAATTTTCCCACGTCAGCATTAAGAATTTCTTCTGATATGCCTCTCACTCTAACGTTATTTCTCCGTGATCTATCTTCTATCTCTGCAAGTTTCCTTTCCAGGCTCTCCACCTTCAATCACAATTCCTCTGTGTTATCCCCTTGCAGGGCCATCTGCGCTGAGATCAGGTCTACTTGTTCTTCCACATTTTTTATTCGATTATCCATGGTACTAATTTCTTTTTATTATCTCCATAGTATTTATGTACATATCTTTCTTAATTGATTCAGACATTTTGTTATAAAACCCTGGGTTAATTCTGTTGTTTCAGTAGACTCAAAATTGTATTTTAGACTTTTTGGGTCTATTAGAATATTTTCTTCATTTGATAATGGGCCTTTACTTTACCCTCTTGTTGTTTTTGGGGAGAAAAGCCTGACAAATGTTTATCTGTTTTACTTTCTTGCTTTTTTTTCTCTCTTAGAGTTTTGTATGGCCTCATTTTGCTTTTTTGTGGCCATCATCCCCCGCAGCAATTATATGTTTGTCGTTATGTGAGTTGGTTCAGCTACTCCCCCTGCTGAAGCAGGTTAATTGTTTTAGGAAATTTACTGCCAAAAGTTAAATATTTTACTGCAATCAATTAAACATTTTGGAAGCTTTCCTGCTTTTGTTTCAGCCTGGTTTTCCTAAATACCCCTCAGGATTATAGTCCCAATTTACACACTTATATTCACAATTATATGAGGGTATTTCTATTAATATTGGGAGTTATTTTCAGCCTCTCAGTTTCAGCACCCTTCCCCCTGTCAGGCCTGTATCCCAGGTGCGGGTTCTTACTCACAGTACTGGTGCGTATGTACGATCTCTCATTAGGGTAACAGAGTGTAAAAAAGAAAGTCTCCTACCCTGCTGGTACAATCACTCTGTAGAATTAGCCACCTGTCTGCTTGTTGTGCTTCAGGATTTTAGGTTCCCTTGGCTGTTTCTGGTGGCCAACCCCTCGGTCTTGAGGGTTGATTTCACCCACGCTGTTCTCAGGTGTGTCTCCTAGGGGCTCTGCGGTCCTCCAGCAAGTCTTTTCACAGTCAGTTCTTCCGGGTCTGAAAAACAAATGTTCTGCTTCTCACTAGTAGAGTTGCTCCATAGAGGCCAACAAACTCCACGAGACAGAACCTACGTGGTTACGTCATCACTCCTCCCCTCGAGAAAATGTGTTTTGGGTGCAGTAACAAAGTTACTGCACCTGTTACTGGGATTACCAGGGAGCATAGAATTAAAGTACCCATTAATTTACCATTATTGACAATTTTTATATTAACAGGGGCCATTGAACCTAGGCCAATGTGTTTGTGTGCACAAATACATAATCACATGCAGTCACATGGTTATGCATGTGTCATACACACAGAACACACACATCCAATCACATACACAAAGATGCATGCAGTCACACACACATAGTCATACACACACACAAACACACACATACACATATAGAGTGACACACACACAGACAGAAACACACATACATATACAGTGACACACTGAAACACACACATACTCATATACACATAAGTGAAAGGACTCTTTATAATTTCCTTACTATTATTAATGTTTTTTGTTTTTTACTTTTTAGTTATTTGTAAAGAACATGCACTACAGAAAAGGTGTACAAATATATGAAGCGCATGGTAAAAAATGATGTGAGGTCACTTTTACTTAAAACATACAGTCTAAAGTTGGTGGTGAATTTTACAGGCTTCTATAACCATGAAAGCAACATTACCAAGCACCGTCCTTTGTGAGTGTACACTAACTAAGTTAAATAATACTTTTTGATCCTTTGAATAACAACTTTTTTTGTTTTCCTGTTTTTTCTATTTCTTCATAGATAGTAATACTGATAATTAGTGTTGAGCGAACCCGAACCGCACAGTTCGGGTTTGTACCGAACTTTGCGGTTTTTGGACCCCAGACCCGAACATGGACATTTCACTGTATGTTCGGGTTGGAGTTCGGGGTTCGGCGATTTAATGGCGTGTTTTGAAAGGCTGTAGGGCAGCCAATCAACAAGCGTTTTACTTGTTTGCCCTTAGAAGCCATCACAGCCATGCCTACTAATGGCATGGCTGTGATTGGCCAGTGCCGCATGTGACCCAGCCTCTATATATAAGCTGGAGTCACGTACACACACATCACATGAGCTCTTCTTAGTGTAGGGAGAGGATGCTGCAGCTGTGAGGGACAGATTAAAAAAAATTCTGGTGTTGAATCTGCAAACAACAGCGATTATTCAAACTACAGCGATTATTCAAATTACAGGTATTATTTTAGTGGGTGCTATACTACATATTTGTACCCTGCCCTGAGCCCAGTGCCACAGAGAGTGCAGTGCACTTGCAACTGCATGTGTGCCAGGCACATGACTTTAATCCAGTTCTGTTAGCTCAGTGGGCAACATCTAGGCATTTGTTGGTGTTAAATATTATATTTGCTTCCTGCACTTCATATCTCAGAGTCAAATAGAACAGTCAAATACTGTGCTTACAGGGCACTTTGAAAAATTCTAATAGTTTTGGGTGGTAAATAGTACATTTGCGTCTTGCGGTGCACTTCATATCTGAGAGTCAAATAGAACCTTCAAATACTGTGCTTACAGCGCACTTTGAAAAATTCTAATAGTTTTGAGTGGTAGATAGTACATTTGCGTCTTGCGGTGCACTTCATATCTGAGAGTCAAATAGAACAGTCCAATACTGTGCTTACAGCGCACTTTGAAAAATTCTAATTGTTTTGGGTGCTAAATAGTACATTTACGTCTTGCGGTGCATTTCTTGCTAGTCCAATAAACAAAAAAACAAAAAAATACAAATAAAAATTGTTGACTATTGGCGGTTACATTGTCGCCTGACATAAACCATCTGTTACTTTGGTGGGTGATCGCAAAGAACGAGGAGAGAGTCAAATAAGGGACAGGGCCCTGGTCGTGGTGCTGCTGCTGTTGGTGGAACCCCTGTTGCAAGTAGGGGATGTGGTTGATCTATGCCAGCAACACGCACAAGTGAAACACCTTCCTCAGGTGCTAGTACGCGACAGAACCTTCAGCGTTATTTGGTAGGCCCGAATTCCGCTCTTAGAATGGTGAGGCCAGAACAAGTACAGGCGATAGTAGATTGGGTGACTGACAGTGCCTCCAGTTCCTTCCCATTGTCTCCCACCCGGTCCCCTGCTGAAAGCTCAGAGTTGACACCTGCAGCCCATGGCCATCTGTTTTTCACCTCACCCCCTTACAAATCAGCCAAGCAGTCTGAGCCACAAGTCATGCAGCAGTCTCTTTTGCTTTTTGATGACTCTGCTGGTGGGGTCATCAAACCTAGCCTTGCCGCCGAAGTGGAAGAGATTGAGTGCACTGATGCACAACCACTTATGTGTCAGGATGTGGACATGCGAGGACCACCGCAGCATGTCTCTGATGATGACGAAACACAGGTGCCAACTGCTGTGGCTTTCAGCAGTGTGCAGACCGGCAAGGAGGGTTGAGGAGTGGGTGGAAGATGATGTGGAGGATGATGAGGTCCTAGACCCCACATGGAATCAAGGTCATGCGAGTGACGTGTCCAGTTTGGAGGAAGAGGCGGTGGTCGCAAAGAGGCACCAGCGCGGAATAAGAGGGAGCAGGGTGCAAAACCGTAGCGGCCGTCCCCTAGACAGTACGCCTGCTACTGCCCACTGCACCCAGGGGCCGAGCACACCAAAGCACTGGCGTGGCAGTTCTTTAGACAATGTGCTTATGATAAGACACGAGTGGTTTGGAAGCTGTGCAATCAGAACCTGGAGTGAGGCATAAACATGCTAAACCTGAGCACAACCTGCATGACCAGGCATCTACATGCAAACACGAGCTGCAGTGGAGTAAGCATCCCCAAGCCCAAGAAAGGTCTCAGGCTCCTCCTGCTTCCTCTTCTGCTGCTGTCTTGGCCTCTTCCTCCAGCTCTGGAGTCAAAGTGGCACCTGCCACCGAGCAAATAGAGGAAGTGGCAGCAACGCCACAACGTCCGCCACCGTCCCCAAGCATTTCCACACTGTCCCATGGAAGCGTTCAGCTGTCCATCTCCCAAACACTGGAGAGAAAGAGGAAATATGGCCCTACCCACCCGCGAACGCTGGCCCTGAATGCCAGCATTTCCAAATTCCTGGCCTTTGAAATGCTGTCATTCCGTCTGTTGGAGACGGACAGTTTTAAAAACTTGATGGCGGTGGCTGTCCCACAGTACGTGGTTCCCAGCCGCCACTACTTTTCCCGGTGAGCCATTTCTTCCCTGCACAAGCAATTGGCGGACAAAATCAGGTGTGCACTGTGCAACGCCATCTGTGGCAAGGTCCACATAACCACAGATACGTGGACCAGTAAGCACGGGAAGGGATGCTATATCTCCCTAACTGCACACTGGGCAAATGTAGTGTTGGCTGAGCCTGAGGCAGATAGCCGTTTGGCGCATGTCCTTCCGCCACCGAGGATTGCAGAGCATTTCTCTTTGCCTCCTGTTGCCTCCTCCTCCTACTCAGTTTCTTCCTTCTCCTCTACCACCTCCTCTACCACCTCCTCAACCGGTCAGCGTAACACCTTCACCACCAACTTCAGCACAGCCAGGGGGAAATGACAGCAGGCTCTTTTAAAACTCATATGTTTGGGGGGAAAACCCCACAGCGCACAGGAGCTGTGGATGGGCATGGAACAACAGATCAATGAGTGGTTGTTGCCACTGAGCCTCAAGCCCGGCCTGGTGGTGTGCGATAATGGGCGAAATCTCGTAGCAGCTCTGGGCCTAGCCGGTTTGACGCACATCCCTTGCCTGGCGCATGTGCTGAATTTGGTGGTGCATAAATTCCTGAAAAACTACACAGATATATCAGAGCCGCTGCAGAAAGTGTGGGCTGTCTGTGCGCACTTTAGGCGTTCTCACCCCGCTGTTGCTCGCCTGTCTGCGCTGCAGCATAACTTAGGCCTTCCCGCTCACCACTTCATATGTGACATGCCCACAAGGTGGAATTCCACCTTGCACATGCTGGAGAGATTGTGCGAGCAGCAGCAGGCGATAGTGGAGTATCAGCTGCAGCACGCACGGGTCAGTCGCTCTGCTGAACAGCACCACTTCACCACCAATGAGTGGGCCTCCATGCGAGTACTCCACCAACATGGTCAGTGCCAATGACGCCGTTCTCAGCCTTACTATCCTGCTTGTATGTCTCCTTGAAAAAACACATAGGGCGATGATGGAAGAGGATGTGGCACAGGAGAGGAGGAGGAAGAAGAGGGGTCATTTCCACGGTTATCAGGCCAGTCATTCACAAGTGGCTTGGAGGGTGGGTTCCTGCACCAGCATAGGCCAGGTACACAACTGTCAAGCCAGGGCACAGTTTTGGAGGAGGATGATGATGATGAGGAGGAGGAGGAACCGTGTTCACAGCAGGGTGGCACCCAACGCAGCTCATGGTCATCACTGGAGCGTGGCTGGGGGGATACGGAGGACACAGATGATACACCTCCCACAGAGAACAGCTTGTCCTTGCCTCTGGGAAGCTTGGCACACATGAGCGACTACATGCTGCATTGCCTGCGCAACGAGTTGCCCACATTCTAACTTGTGCTGATTACTGGGTGGCCATTCTGCTGGATCCCCGTTACAAGGACAAAGTGCCGTGCTTTTTTCCATCACTGAAGCGTGATCGTAAGATGCGCAACTACAAGCGTATGTTGGTAGGCGTCCTGCTGAGGGCATTCCAAAATGACACCGGGATACTCAATGGAAGCACAAGGCGAAGGCAGAGGAAAAGGTCGCCAACGCAGTTGGGGCACCGCCAGCACCTCAGAAGGCAGGGTTAGCATGGCCGAAATGTGGAAAATCTTTGTCAGCACGCCACAAAAAGCAGCACCACCATTTGATATGCAACGTCTTAGCAGGAGGCAGCATTTCAGCAACATGGTGGAACAGTACGTGTGCACAGGCCTACACGTACTGACTGATGGGTCTGTCCCATTAAACTTCTGGGTCTCCAAATTGGGCACATGGCCTGAGCTTGCCCTTTATGCCTTGGAGGTGCTGGCCTGCCCTGCAGCCAGTGTATTGTCTGAACGTGTGTTTAGCACGGCAGGGGGCGTTATCACAGACAAGCGCAGCCGCCTGTCCACAGCCAACGTGGACAAGCTCACATTTATTAAGATGAACCAGGCATGGATCCCACCAGACTTGTCTGTTCCTTGTGCAGAATAGACATTTATACCGGCCTCATCTAGTCATTGTTATACTCAAGTGCACTTATTCTTTGTTTTCTGTTGTTTTCTTGTTGTATTCTTTGTTTCTGTGTGCTAAACTATATCTACCCCTAATTATAAAATATTTACTTTGAGAATTTTTTTTTCAGTTATTTTATAGTCAATGCAATAGAAAAGAATGTAAGCAGGAATGTAAAAACAAATACTAAATAAACAGACAATTTAATAAAAAAAAATAATTGGCGAACACCCGTTTCATTTTTCATTTTGGACTACAATACATAATCGTGAACTTGAACCTGACAAACGCATTTATTTAATTAATTCACAAAGATAAGTGTGTGAGAGCACATGGTTTTAGCATTTCAAATATATTTTCTCATCAAAGCAAAAACTGGCTTTTTTATGTTGCCTAATCACACCATTGAAATACAGGCTTTCTTTATTTTGAATGTCTGTGCTGATGTGCGGTGCTCACTGGACATTTACGTGGGCAATGGCCTAATAGTGTCTATATAGGAAAAATGTTACATAGCATAACAAGGCACTTTCACAAAACACATTAAAAAAGTATGTAGATTATGGATTATACCCATAAGTTGATACGCAAGCAACAAAGTTGAGGATAAACCAGTAGCTTTGTGTTAATGAAGATATCAGTGTAGGGTCTCCCATGGTGCCCTGTGTGGTGCTGCTTGCACAGCGCATCACCTGTTTAAGAACTGGGATGTCATGTGACAAACCAAAGAGCGCTGAGTGTGAGGGGGGGCAGGAAGTCTGCGCTGATGTGGGACAATTACTGAACATTTACGTGGGCGTGCGGTCCTTTAGTTATCACTGGTGGGCTGCAAGCTAGCAGAAAAAAATAGATTAAACAAAACTGTAAGGCGGAAATTTGACACCCTTTTTAAATTGCTGCCTGGGACAATGGCCAATAGTGTCTATATAGGATAAATGTTGCATAGCATAACAAGGCACTTTCACAAAACAGACAAAAAAAACAATAATTTTCTGCGCTTCTCACCCTAATAAAATTGGCATCAAATATTTCTTGCCAACTTTATTAGGGTGAGAAGCACAGACAGTTTGTGTTTCTTGTATACAGCCAATCACACAGTATTTGTAGCGTGCTCACACCTGTTTGGTAAGCTTCATTTAATAAATTTATATTATTTAAGCCTGTGACTAGTTTAGTGCACCAACATTTTTATTTTCCCTGCTTCTAAATATTTGAGGTTGTTGGCTCCTCATTGTCTGGTAGTTGCTTGCTGTCAAGGGGTTAATTGGGAGGAGGTTTAATTGCACCTCTGCCAACACATTGCTTTGTGTGCCCACTAGATAGGAGGTGAAAGTAGGTTTTCACCCTTTTGAGACCGTGCCTTGACGTGGCGGGTGAGCTTAATTATGCTTTGCCCAGTTCATATAACCAAAACCTCTAATTTATATTATGATTATATATTTGTTGCCAACTTTATTAGGGTAAGAAGCGCAGACAGTTTTTGTTTTTTTTATACATTGTACAGCCAATCACACTGTATTTGCAGCATGCTCACGCCTGTTTGATAAGCTTCATTTTATACATTTATACCGTATTTGCTCAAATATAAGACGACCCTGATTATAAGACGACCCCCCAAACTTTGCATATTCCTTTAGGAAAAAAAATAAAAGCCTGAATATAAGACTACCCTATAGGAAAAAAGTGAATCTTCTATATATTCACATGTAAATTGCTTTTTCATATTTAATAAAAAATAATAATATAAAAAAAAATGCATTTCTTGTTTTTATTTACCTTTATGTGCCAATGCTGTACCTCCCTCCCCCCAACGGTGTCTGTCTCCCCAACATTGTCTGTATCTGTCTCCCTGCCTCCCCCAAATGTTTTCTGTCTCTCTCTCCGCAACGTTGTCTGTCTGTCGCCCCCCTCCCTGCCTCCCCCAATGCTGTCTGTCTGTCTCCCCCCTCCCTGCCTCCCCCAGTGTGGTATGTCTGTCTCCCCCTAATGTTGTCTGTCTGTTTGCAGCTCTGTGGGGAACCTGGATCCCTGTCTTATAGTCTGACCTCAATTTGTGAAAAAGGAAAAAAGTGACACTAACACAAACAATAATGTGAATCAGTGAAAAATAAGTAAACAATACTCCTCCTCTGGCACTGCAGCACCCACTTAAGTGATCCTCGAGCACTTAATACATGTAGAAAAAGGGGAGACTGAGGCGCATGTACCTCAATTTGTGGTCAGATTATAAGATGACCTCGAATATAAGACGAGGGTTTTTTTTCAGAGCATTTGCTCTGAAAAAAACCTTGTCTTATTTTCTAGCAAATATGGTATTATTTGAGCCTGTGACTAGCTTGGCACACAGACATATTTATTTTCCCCTGTTTCACAAAACACATGCAAAAAGCAAGTAGATGATGGATTATACCCATAAGTTGATACGCACACAACAAAGTTGAGGATAAACCAGTAGCGTTGTTTTAATGCCTATGCAACAAAGGACGTGTCAGGTACATCCAGCAGCCATCTCCAATTTAGGTCAAATTTAGAAAAAAGTGGGTTTTTATTTTTTCATCATATTTTATGATGTATTTATTTATTTTGTAGTAAATTATAAGATATGATGAACATAATGGCATCTAATGAAAGCCCTTCTTATGGGGATAAAACCAATATATATTTTGTGTGGGTACATTATGTGAGAAAGAAGAAAATTACAGCTAAACACAAACACCCCAGAAATGTCAAAACAGCCTTGTCACCGATGTAAAGAGAAGGTCAAAAGGTCATGTCACTAAGGGGTTAATGAAGATATTGGATCTGTACACGAACACTAACCTGTTTTGCTGTGCAAGCACCAATTTCAAGGTAAACCTTTTTTTTTTTGCCTTGATTTGATATTTGGACATTTAGAGCTTTTTTTTTTTTTTTTTTTTTTACATATACATTATCAAGAAAATAAAGAGGAGACAGGACAGTTGGTGTAACGGATCACCTGGCACCCCGACTGGGTACCTCCGTTGAAGGATGCTCCTAGCGCTTCCTGAGGACTCCAAGCACTCTGGCAGACACCACAATCACTGAACCGGAGAAACAAATAAATTCTCCCAAGCATATGAATGCTGTAGACAGTTGAATAGGAACCATACGAATAGGTTTACTCTCCTAGCAGTCAAACTGGAACAGCATACAATAAATCCTTCCCCCAATAATGAGACGACACTTCACTTTGAGGGTTAAAACAGGAACTCTTTAATGATACAGAAACACAGAATATATACAGTTGAACATCTTGACAAACCAGATTAGACAAAGGAACTATAACAGGATTATAATTTAACCTAAGGACATACAAAGGGAAATCCTGCCTCACACCTTTCAGGATACAAAGATGCCCAGCTCAGATACACACAGGAAACTAAATGACTTACATAAGACAATGGGAGAGGTGACAAAAACAGGGATTAAAGATAGGATCCAATCTTAACTTGGGGAAAACACAGTGAATAGGACAAAGACTTGGATCCTAGTAATTACAGTACATTCCTCTGCTTGGGAGATAATTGAGTTAACCTGTGTATCAGCTCAATTATCTCCAAGCTAAAATATACAGGTTCTATACAATATTAATAACTTTCATAACTCCAAAACCATACATCACATTCACATAAAATTACATATTCACAATCAATCCATTCAGGGGAACAACATATTCAAAAATGGCACAAATCAGACAAGGGGTTCAAAAGTTAGTAAAAAGTCCTTTGTGACTAAATGAAGCATGGCTTTCTGGCCCAAACCAGTTTCAGAGTCTTCTATCCTGGAGATAAGTAATTCAATTATCTCCCAGGACAGACACAAGACTTCATTAAGCACATGGTTGCAAAAAGACACAAAACACTTTAAAATACATAAAGTCACATTTTACACATAACACACAGACATTTCACATATCCCCAGATAGCTCAGGTCTGAGCGCACATTATTAAGTGAATGGCGCTCGGACCACACAAATACAGTTTAATCGCCATGGAGCCAAAGTCTTTACAGTCAGTTTCATACGAATGGGCTCCATGGGATTCCTATCTGGGGTATAACACATTCACATAAAGTCTGGTCCATAGTCCAAAGGCAAGAGGCGGGCAAGCAGCCCCCTCCAAGGACACGTGGCGAGGCCGGTTTCGCCACATTTCTCCCCTTTACCATCCAGACTAACAGGGTATCTGACCTCCTGCCGGTCAGTGCCCTGGTTAGTCCAGCAACCCACCCACGAAGCACAAACAGCAATACAGCCCACCCACAATAACTGGTTACTACACCTGGATAAAATAGCAACTTGTCCATGTCCAGGTGCCTCACCACGGCTGTGCGGGGGGGCTGGTAGACTGCCTTGGTGGGTTGCTGAGTGGGCAGAAACCAGCGGTACTCTGCCCGGGTGCCAGCGCTACCACTGAAGTAGCCTGGTTGGAGCCTGGTTGTGGGAGGGGGAGACCGACTGTCTCCCCTCTGGATACACTGCTCTGTGGCTGGGGGACAGGACTGACCGTCCCTACCCCTGGTGCTGCAAGTGCAGAGACTACAGTCCCATCTGCATAGTTGCGGGGCTTAACATCTCCCCTTGGTGGGTTAGGCTGCCGCTGGAGAGAGGGTGTAACAAGCTCCTCTCTCTGAACTGTAGACTGCCGCTGGGGAGAGGGGGTAACCTGCTCCTCTCCCTGACCCTCTCTTTGCTGGTGGAGAGGGGGACCAACTGTCTCCCCTTTCAATATTTGGTCCTGCGGCTGGGGTGCGGGACAGACGGTCTCTGCTTCCTGGGGTACACACTGCCGCTGGGGAGGAAGGACGGCACCTTCGGCTCCCTGGGACTCACACTGCCGCTGGAGATCTGGGCCGACCGCCCAGCATCCCTGTAGGGCCGGTAGAGAGACCGCCATCCCATCTCCACCTGCCATCTGTGGGTCTTCCCAGGACCAGTCTGTGAGGTCCCTCAACATTTGCGAGTAAGGACCACCTGCTTCCGCACCTGGCAACTCCGGCTGCTGCTGGGGATCTGGGCCAGTCCCATCTCCACCTGCCTGTTGTGGTTCCTCACAGGACCAGTCTATGAGGACCCCTACTTCGGGTTCCTGCGGCCGCCTCAGGGGGAGACGGCTAGCCTCCTCGGATGCAGCCTCTACTCGGCTGCTGTAACACTCCTTCCGCTGAGCATACTCTCTCTCTTTCGCCAGACGGAATTCTCGGGCCAGCCTTGTGTTTCGCTCGGCCGTGACCTGGTTCCAGATCACCCGGCGTACCTCCATGGGTAAATCATCCCCATACTGGGCCACTCGCTGCCTCACCTCGGCCATCCAATCATCGCCAGAGCATTCCATACTTGTCTGCTCCAAGTCGCTGGATACCTCTGCTCCCAGGGGCGCTGCACGTGTGCTAGCGTTGCCCTCAATTTGTAACTCCAAACGAACTGTGTCTCTGAGCTGCTCTACCTCGCACTAGGACGCCATCCCACCGCTGCCACCAATGTAACGGATCACCTGGCACCCCGACTGGGTACCTCCGTTGAAGGATGCTCCTAGCGCTTCCTGAGGACTCCAAGCACTCTGGCAGACACCACAATCACTGAACCGGAGAAACAAATAAATTCTCCCAAGCATATGAATGCTGTAGACAGTTGAATAGGAACCATACGAATAGGTTTACTCTCCTAGCAGTCAAACTGGAACAGCATACAATAAATCCTTCCCCCAATAATGAGACGACACTTCACTTTGAGGGTTAAAACAGGAACTCTTTAATGATTCAGAAACACAGAATATATACAGTTGAACATCTTGACAAACCAGATTAGACAAAGGAACTATAACAGGATTATAATTTAACCTAAGGACATACAAACGGAAATCCTGCCTCACACCTTTCAGGATACAAAGATGCCCAGCTCAGATACACACAGGAAACTAAATGACTTACATAAGACAATGGGAGAGGTGACAAAAACAGGGATTAAAGATAGGATCCAATCTTAACTTGGGGAAAACACAGTGAATAGGACAAAGACTTGGATCCTAGTAATTACAGTACATTCCTCTGCTTGGGAGATAATTGAGTTAACCTGTGTATCAGCTCAATTATCTCCAAGCTAAAATATACAGGTTCTATACAATATTAATAACTTTCATAACTCCAAAACCATACATCACATTCACATAAAATTACATATTCACAATCAATCCATTCAGGAGAACAACATATTCAAAAATGGCACAAATCAGACAAGGGGTTCAAAAGTTAGTAAAAAGTCCTTTGTGACTAAATGAAGCATGGCTTTCTGGCCCAAACCAGTTTCAGAGTCTTCTATCCTGGAGATAAGTAATTCAATTATCTCCCAGGACAGACACAAGACTCCATTAAGCACATGGTTGCAAAAAGACACAAAACACTTTAAAATACATAAAGTCACATTTTACACATAACACACAGACATTTCACATATCCCCAGATAGCTCAGGTCTGAGCGCACATTATTAAGTGAATGGCGCTCGGACCACACAAATACAGTTTAATCGCCATGGAGCCAAAGTCTTTACAGTCAGTTTCATACGAATGGGCTCCATGGGATTCCTATCTGGGGTATAACACATTCACATAAAGTCTGGTCCATAGTCCAAAGGCAAGAGGCGGGCAAGCAGCCCCCTCCAAGGACACGTGGCGAGGCCGGTTTCGCCACAGTTGGTGAACCTTGAAAATGTTGTTTGCCCTCCAAAACCAGTTGATCTCTGTGAACTGATCTATCTTCATGTGCCATGGTGCCACTTTCCGCCATACCTGTTTTGTCATCTCATCACTAGCTATGTGGTTGCCAGGATCACCAAGGTTGCCTATTCGGGTCTCCATGAATAGGTATATCCTGTGGCCAAGTTCCCCAAACTAGCCATATTGAATCCACATTTGGCCCAATTTGAGGCTACCTGGATAGACCCCCTTGTTTCATCTAAAAATGTGTGCCTCTTAATGCAGAAACAGTGAGTGACAATTTGTGAGCTGCTTCAGATTCAAGTATTTGGGAAAAAATATATGTCCTTCAACAGATGCTACATTTTAAAAATTACTTACTATGAAAAGGACCAAACTTATTTGCACGATTTATTGACACATTACTTTTAGATGTTTAGTATGAACAAAATCATGTTATTTAATTTAAATTTTATATGAATACTGTTAATATTTCATCTCTTTATGTAGGTTGGACTTCCAGAACCAATAGTAAAACGCTGTGCCCTACAGCTGGCTCAAGCACTGGACTTTATGCACAGCAGAGCCCTTGTACACAGAGATGTAAAATTGGATAACATACTTCTATTTGATAAAGAATGTAACATAATAAAACTTGCAGACTTTGGGCTGACAAGACTTGAAGGTTTTTTGATTTCTCCTATGAATGGAATGCTCCCATATTCTTCTCCAGAACTTTGCAACTTAGAAGATTATGAAACGCTTCCTTTGGACCCTAGTCTAGATGTTTGGGCCTTTGGTATTCTTATTTTCTGTATGTCAACTGGTTACTTTCCATGGGACACAGCATTAAGTGAAGACATAGCGTATAAAGAATTTTGCTTGTGGCAGAGCAACACAGATTGCATGAATATTCCTTCTTCGTGGAAACAATTTACACACCAATCTTTGGATATGTTCCAGAAATTGCTAACCATTAATCCAGATAAAAGAAGACCAGCAGTTGAGGTTTTAAAATATATTCAAGTGCCCTGGAAAACAAGCAATTTGAAAGAAAATAATATTGTGGACAACTCATAACTGTACAAAGGGAGCATCGATAATGTAAATATATTTAAGAATAAAGTCAGCAATGTATGCAGGTCAAAATAATATTTTTAAGTTTGGCAGAAGTACAAAACATGGGCAAATTTCAAAAAGAGACTTGATGATGTAACTGATAGAACAGACTGCATTCTTCTGTCAAACAATAGGTGGAAGAATATATTACCAGCACTAAAATAAGTGATAATGGCAAAGTGATCACCTATAGATACTTTACTAGGCAATAGAATTACTCTACCTGATGTTTGAACAACACACATTGTTTGACCTCCATATGATCACAAGTTTTGATCATAACCTGATCACAACCTAAAAATTAACTAACTACCATGTGAGTCCCCAAGGAAACACATGGTAAGTAATGGGTTACACCCACATAAAGCATAAATTCAATGACAAAAGGACTGAACTTCATGGACATGGTTTGAGACTCCATGGTCCTAGGTTTACAGTATGTGCCAGGTGTTTGGGCAAGGGGGCAGGACCACCATAAGGGGGATACAGTCCTTATGGTTATAAGGGGCCTGCTTGGTGCCGCTGTAAAAAAAAATTCTTGCTGGCTAGGGAGAACAAAATATTTCCCCTCTGGGGGCGAGCAGGTAGCAGGATGTCTGTGTGCTGCCCAGGAGCACATACATTCTCCAATGTCGCCTTTCATGCTCACTGCACATGTTCTGAGGTGAGAGCATCACTGGTCATATGACTTGCTGGCACTCAGACTCCAGGGTTCGATCAGTGTACCATTTCAAAGCCGTGAGTGCTGCAAGGTGGTGCTATGGCAATGGATATAGGGACAATAACGAACAAGACCGTTTATTCTGTAAGGGGCCCCAAAATGTCTGAAGTGGATCTGGAGGGGAGACACCTAGACATAGGTTACTTCGTTAACTAGGGGTGTTGGGGCTAGTTCATGGACCAGATGATTTGGGGTACCTTTTTGAGGACTTCATTTATGGGCCATGGTTACTGGGCAATACTCTGATCAAATGAACTATTTGGAGGTCTGTCACAGTCCTCCAATAGTTTCTTATGCTGATTAGTATTCTGGTCCTAGGGCTCATATCTATGTAAATATACTATTATGCTCTAGTATAATGTTTATACATTATACACTTTGTTTCTCTCCTCTGTGGTATTGAAAGGGTTAATGTTAGTTTTCTGAATGTTTTACCATGTGCCTTAGGGATTTTGTAGACCCCCTTTGTGTTTCCATTAACTTTTTTTGTGCTTTTTCATGTTTTTAATGGGAAATGCGACTATTGTTTCTATTGTTTTTTTGGTGGCGGGGGGGGGGGGGGTGTCATGATAAGGCATGATTTGGGCCTATACGGGTCCTGTATTTCATATTCTGGGGTGTGTGTTTTCATATTCAATGGTGTGTGTTCTGGAGTCCTATTGTCTAATAAGTTCCTTTGTAGACTAATTACAAATTAACATCTTCTAAGGAATAGCAAATGGGCCTATGCATATCCATCCCAGACAAACTCACACACGTTTGTTGGTAATTGTAGCATCCTGTACTCCAGTACCAAAATCAGATGATTGTGGCATCAACCAACCCTAGGGGGTCCCAGAATACATTTGGCCAGGAGATCATAAACAAATGCCCACATAGTTCTAGAAATTGTTGTATCTGGACACAGGTTAGGATGAGGTTCATAATCAATATATATTTGAAACCAGCATTATCCAGGCTTTTGAGGGACACCAAACAGTAATAGGAGGTGGCGGATGGCATGGGAGATATGAAAATATGGTATTTGGGCTAGGTGCATACATGTCATGTGTGATCTTAAATCTATTAAGATGAGCCCGGTGTCATAATTATGCCATGCGCAGGAAACCTTCTATTACATATTTTGTGTTGTAAGGCAAAAGTTCAGCAGTTATGACCCCACCTTCAGGATGTCATAATCTGCTAAGCCACTTATGCCCATCCTCTTTTCAGGTGACAAAGTGGGGCTGTCTTAGCTAAGGACAGAGGGGGATATAGTGGTGTGCAAGGGGTAATGAGAGAGAGTCATTTTTACCATCAAAAGCCACAACAACGCTAGACTCCAGGAACCACCTATGGTATTCCTCGGGTAAACTTATATTTATTGTGTTAACAACATAACAAGAGTTAATTCAGCATTGGAAAAGTTAACTTCAGGGAAGGGTTAAACCCCCCTCCCCTATTGAAGGGAGCACATTCTATGTCTGTGTCTACCACATCTTCTACGCTAGACACCAGGAACCACCTATGGTATGATCATTTGTTGTGTGCTTTTTATTTTAAACTGTTTATGTACTTGCATTTATGTCTGTCTCTTTTTATATACATTTTTGTGTAACAGCACTATGACTTATTTTACTCAGCCTAGAGGTAGCCTTTTACGTTACTAAGGGGTTAATTTGCTAGCTATTTGGTCAGTACGAGTTTGTGTGTATACTGCAATTTTACTGTGTTTTTGTGAAGTGGGATATATTTTTTTTTTATTAAAGATTTTAGTGCTCCTGAGATTGTGCCGTGAGGACATCTTTGCACTAAAGGACTTGCATATTATTTGTGTAATTCCCAAAAGACAGAACTCAGTGCTTGTTAAGAGACACATTGTACAGTACATAAAACAGCCCTCCCCTCCTTTTTGTTTATTTCTCAATCATACTTGGTGAGGATGGCAGCATACCAAAAGCAGTCCAAGGAGGCATTGGAGCTTATTTGCCAAGAGCGAGAGATCACAGTCTGGGAAAAAACTAAAGACAGCTTGATCGCAGCTCTTGTGGAGTATGATGCCCGTACAGCAGAGCTGGGCGACATGACCCAAAGCCCTGCAGATGAAACTGCATCCCAAGGACTGTTATTTTCTGGGGTGAGCAGCACTAACACTAACTCCCATGAGTCACTGGACTCCTACTTGCGGACTGCCTTAAGATACCTTGGGGATGTAGATCCCAATATCAAGCTGCAATTGATTCTGGAGTACCTAACTTCAGAGGTGGAGAGGGAAAAAAATGCTGCAGAAAGAGAGGTGGTGGCACAAGCAGCAGAAAGAGAGGCAGCAGCGCAAACTGCCGATCGAGAATCCCAGCGCAGACATGAGCTGGAGATGCTCAGGCTAAGAGGAGATACTGCATCTGCAAGCAGTGATACACCTGAACAAAATGATCACAAACCTCGCTTGGAACATTTTCCAATTTTGGAGAAAGATGGCGATTTGGATATATTTCTGCGGGGGTTTGAGAAAGTTTGCCGGCAGTACCAGCTACCTAAGGCACAGTAGGGAAAGTATTTAACCCTACGATTGCGTGGAAAGGCCCTGGATGTATTTGCTTCCCTCCCTTGTGAAAGTGATCAGGACTATGATGTCATAAAATCATCCTTATTAAAACGTTTTAATCTGACCCCAGAGGCTTACAGGAAGAAATTTCGTACCTTACAGCAAAGCACCTGAAAGCTGCACTGAGCATGCAGGGAAGCTGAGGACTGATTTCAGACAATGGACTACAGGCCTAATAGTCTCTACCTATGAGTCCCTGGAGGACTTAATGGTCCTGGATCAGTTCCTGCAAACACGGAGCTCTGAGACCAGAGAGTGGATCCTGGATCGCAAGCCCAAAACAGTGGCCGAAACAGCAGAAATGGCAGATGACTTTGCCAACAACAGGGCACCAGCAGTCAAGCATGGATCCATACCAGCTGGAGCAAGTGCCTGGAAGGGAGCAGCCTACCAACCTAATACTCCAAAGCCAGCAGGGAGATTCGTGCCTGTAGCACCTGGAGCCAAAACAGCAGTGGCCACATCGGGTCATGGGGATACACGCTGATGTTATCAGTGCAATAAAATTGGGTGTCTTAGTGCCACTTGCCCCAACAAAAGAAAGTTTCCACCAGTGGTTGGGGGACACACAGCAGTCCTTCTTGTGTATGAAGCAGAGGAGGAGAGGGGAGAAGTGTTACTGTGGGAGTGCAGGTGACCACTGGTTTTCGGGATACTGGAGCAGCATTCACCTTGGTGAGTTCGAAAGTGGTGCATTTGGAGGATTTTATCCCAGGGAAAACTATGGCAATTAAAGGAATTGACGGGGTGTGCCCTGCAGTGCCTATGGCATGGGTGTACCGTGATTGGTGAACGTATGAGAGGATATCCCTGTGAATGTTTTGCTGGGGAATGATTTGGGCAGGTTACTTTGTCAGTATGCCCCAGAAGAAAACACTTGCGAACCGGATGTGCTAGGAGAGAGCCCTGCTCCACCTGAGGTACTGTGTGAAACTTTGGGGAGGATGGGTGCCTGGAAGGGAGGGCAGAGGGTGGAAGAATGCTTGTATGTGCCAGAACCAGGAGTTTCCAACCAAGAGGAGTTTGGGGGTATGGGGAAATGTGATTGCCATGTCTGCCAAATGCCAAAGTCTAGTTCTGAGGAGCTAGGTAAAGGGTTTGGTGTACCCCTGCAAGTGTCAAAGGATGATGGACCAGAGGTGAGCCCCACTCGGGCTGAGATACAGTGTGAACATTTTGGGGAAATGTCTGTCTGGGAGGGAGGGCAGAGGGTGGAGGAAGGCCAGTCTGTACCTGAAACAGGGGTTTCCCACCAAAAGGGTACTAAGGGTATTGTGAAATGTAAGTCAAATACTGTATGTGTGAAATGCAAAGCTCTAGTTCTGAGGTAAGGAAAGGGTTTGAAGTACCCATGGAAATGTTAGAATGTGATAAACAGGGCTGTATACCCATGGTGCTGTAGTGACTTGGAAGCAGGCTGCCAGGGAAAAAGCACGAGGAAGTATTGCAGGGCAGGCTGGAGGGGAATCACCTACTGTTGCACCTCAGCAAGGAGTCTCTGAACCATTGCATGCTCAGCTAGAAAAGTCTACACTGACCCCCAGTAATAAAGTCGAGGGAGGCAATAGGGCCTACTTGGCTGCCCTGCAAAGTGATCCCTCCTTGGAGGAATTGTGACCCCTTGCAGAGTAGCCTGCCAAAGACACTGATGTAGAATGGGTGTATTGGGATAAAGAAATCCTGTACAGAGAGATCCTTAACCAGGATAATCAGAGGCCATGGGGGGGAGAACAGCAACTAGTGGTTCCCCAATCTTTTCATAAAGAATTGTTAAGGATAGCCCATGAAACCCCACTGGCCGGGCATCTAGGGGTGCATAAAACCAAATCCAGGCTATAGCACAACTTCTATGGCCTGGTATGGGTACCGCCATAGCTAGCTACTGTCGGTCCTGCCAGGTGTGCCAGAAGGTGGGGAAGTCTGAAGGTGTGAGTTGTGTCCCCTTAGTACCCTTGCCTATCATAGGAGAACCCTTTGAAAAAGTGGCAGTAGATTTGATAGGGCCCCTAGCTATACCCAGCAGCTCAGGAAAGCAGTTTATCCTGACTGTGTTGGACTATGCAACTAGGTACCCTGAAGCACTGGCATTGTCCTCTATCAGGGCAGACAATATAGCTGATGCTTTGATAAATAGTTTCTGCAGGGTAGGGTTCCCTAAAGAAATGTTAACAGACCAGGGCACTCAGTTTATGTCCAATCTAATGCAGAGCCTCTGCAAGAAAGTCAATGTGCAGCACCTGGTAGCCAGACCCTACCATCCCCAAACTAACGGCCTCTGTGAAAGGTTTAATGGAACCCTAAAGCAGATGCTTAAGAAATTTGTGGAGTCCCAGGGTAAGGACTGGGAGATGTATCTGCCCCATTTAATGTTTGCCTACAGGGAGGTACCACAGGAGACCACAGGCTTCTCCCCTTTTGAGCTACTGTATGGGGGCAGGGTGAGGGGACCCCTAGATCTAGTTAGAGAGGAATGGGAAGGGAGGCTGCACACTATGGACACCTCTGTAGTGGAATATGTACTGAAGTTTAGGGATAAGATGCAAACACTGAAGGAACTAGTACATGACAACCTAAAGGCAGCACAGTCTATGCAGAAGCACTGGTATGACAGCACTGCTAGGGACCGGGTTTATGAGGTGGGACAGAAAGTCCTAGCTCTGATACCTATCAGGCAGAATAAGCTGCAGGCTGTCTGGGATGGTCCATTCTGCTTCTGATTCTGATCCTGCAACAATTAGATCCCACCACATATGCAGGGCCGTCTTTAATAGTGATTGGACCCTGGGCAAGCATTTGCTTGGGCCCCCTGGATCCTGCCCCCTCCCCTGCATGCAATCCCGCCATCCATCGCGATGTTACCCCCCCCCCTCCCCCACACACACACACATATGCCATAATTGTTGTGCCATTCAGATGCCAGTAATATTGTAACTTTCGGATGCCAGTAATATTGTGCCAGTCAGAGCCCAGTAATATTGTGCCAGTCAGAGCCTAGTAATATTGTGCCAGTCAGATGCCTGCAATATTGTTCCAGTCAGATGCCTGCAATATTGTGCCAGTCAGAGCCCAGTAATAATGTGCCAGTCAGATACCAGTAATATTGTGCCAGTCAGATACCAATAATATTGTGCCAGTCAGATACCAATAATATTGTGCCAGTCAGATACCAGGAATATTGTGCCTGTCAGAGCCCAGGAATATGGTGCCTGTCAGATGCCTGTAATATTATGCCAGTCAGATGCCTGTAATAGTGTGCAGTCAGAGGCCAGGAATATTGTGCCAGTCAGATGCCTGTAATATTGTGCCAGTCAGATGCCTGTAATATTATGCCAGTCAGATGCTTGTAATAGTGTGCCAGTCAGAGCCCAGGAATATAGTGCCAATCAGATGCCCAGTAATATTGTGCCAATCAGATGCCAAGTAATATAGTGCCAGTCAGATACCCAGTAATATAGTGCCAATCAGATACCCAGTAATATAGTGCCAATCATATGCCCAGTAATATAGTGCCAATCAGATGCCAAGTAATATAGTGCCAATCAGATGCCCAGTAATATAGTGCCAATCAAATGCCAAGTAATATAGTGCCAGTCAGATACCCAGTAATATAGTGCCAATCAGATACCCAGTAATATAGTGTCAATCAGATACCCAGTAATATAGTGCCAATCAGATACCCAGTAATATAGTGCCAATCAGATGCCCAGTAATATTGTGCCAATCAGATACCCAGTAATATAGTGCCAGTCCGATACCAGGAATATTGTGCCAGCCAGCCCCCCCCCCCCCCCCCCGTACTTACATGAAGCTGCTCCGTGTCCCCCGCCGGGGGGGGGGGGAGGGAAACAGAAACCGGATGTGACGCAACGTCACATCCGGCGTCAGTTTTTTTTTTTTTTTTCGGCCGTCGCATCCATAGGATGCGGCTTGCCAGAAAAAAGCGTTCAAAAGCGCAATGCGCTGTGAACGCGGCAGAAGGGGCTGGGGGCCCACGGGACAGCTGCCTTGGGGCCCCCCAGGAGTAAATGGGCCCAGGGCAGCTGCCCCGTTTGCCCCGCGTTAAAGACGGCCCTGCACATATGTGATAGCTTTAGATGAGAAGGGTGAGAAGCAGAAGCGCTATCACATTAACATGCTGAAAGCCTATCATGACCCTGAAAATTTGGTACTAAGTGTATGTAGTGCCACAGAGGACGGGTTAGAAGGGGACCCACTGTTAGACTTAGCAAGTGAAGCTAGAAGTCAGGGATCCCTCCGGGACACCCTGGTCAATCCACAGCTCTAAGCTGAACTGCAGTTCCAGCTGCAACAGGTGCTAACCCCCTATGAGGACATTTTCACTGGAAAGCCAGGGTGAACTGCCCTAGCTACCCACCATGTAGAGACCAGAGACCAACCCGCCAAGACAGGTAGTGTACCGGGTATACCCCGAGGTAAAAGCCCATATTCAGCTGGAAATTGAGGAGATGTTAGACCTAGGGGTAATTACCAAGTCTAAAAGCCCTTGGGCTGCACCTGTGGTTCTGGTACCCATGAAAGACAAGTCCACTAGGTTCTGTGTGGACTACCATAAATTGAATGCGGCTACCACATTTGACGCCTATCCTATGCCTAGGATGGATGACTTGCTGGATCAGCTAGCAGGTGCCCAGTATCTGACTATTATGGATTTAAGCAGAGGATACTGGCAGATCCCTATGTCTCCTGATGCCCAGGAGCGGTCCGCATTTATCACTCCCTTTGAGCTGTATGAGTTTTGTGTGATGCCCTTTGGGATGAAAAACTCTCCCACTACCTTTCAGAGTCTGGTTAACAAGCTGCTAGAGGGCCAGGAGGAATACGCTGTGGCATATCTAGATGATAAAGCCTTGTTCAGTAAGTCATGGGAGGAACATATACTACACTTGGGCAGAGTTGTGGCCCACATAGCAACTGCAGGGCTCACTATCAAGCCGGAAAAGTGTCAGGTATGCATGACAGAGGTACAGTACCTGGGCCATAGGGTAGGAGGCTGGACCTTTAGTCCTGAACCCTGCAAGGTAGAAGCCATTAATGCATGGCCCAACCCTAAGACTAAAAAACAAGTAATGTAATTTCTAGGGACTGCAGGGTACTACCGAAAGTTTGTCAGAGACTATAGCAAGACAGCCAAACCCCTCAGCGACTTAACTAAAAACCACTTGCCTAAACAATTGGAATGGACCCCACACTGTGAGGATCATAACAGATCATAACCCGCTACATTGGCTGGACAGGGTGTCAGGTAATAATGGAAAATTGCTCCGCTGGAGCCTCTTATTACAACACTACAATTTCACAGTACAGCACTGTACATGGGAAGCTTACATGGGAATGCAGATGGCCTTAGGAGTTTAGGTGAACACAGGGACCAGCTGGTGGCTTAGTCCCTGTGTCACCACTAAAAAGGGGAGGTGTCATGCTAAGGCATGATTTGGGCCTATACAGGCCCTGTATTTCATATTCTGTGGTGTGTGTTTTCATATTCAATGGTGTGTGTTCTGGAGTCCTATTGTCTAATAAGTTCCTTTGTAGACTAATTACTAATTAACATCTTCTAGGGAACAGCAAATGGGCCTGTGCATATCCATCCCAGGCCAACTCACACTAAGGTGTGATCTGTTTGTTGGTAATTGTAGCATCCTGTACTCTAGTACCAAACATTTACATTGTGGCATCAACCAACCCTGGGGGGGTCACAGGATACATTTGGACCAGAGATCAGAAACAAATGCCCTAGGTGCATACATGTCATGTGTGATCTTAAACTGACCGTCTGGAACAGGGTATTAAGATGAGCCCAGTGTCATAATAATGCCATGCGCAGGGAACCTTCTATTACATATTTTGTGTTGTAAGGCAAAGGTTTAGCAGTTATGGCCCCACCTTCAGGATGTCATAATCACTTATGCCACTTATGCCCATCCTCTTTTCAGGTGACAAAGTGTGGCTGTCTTAGCTAGGGACAGAGGGGGATAAATGGTGTGCAAGGGGTAATGAGAGAGTGTCATTTTTACCATCAAAAGCCACAACAACGCTAGACTCCAGGAACCACCTATGGTATTCTTAGGGTAAACTTATATTTATTGTGTTAACAACATAACAAGAGTTAATTCAGCATTGGAAAAGTTAACTTCAGGGAAGGGTTAAACCCCCCTCCCCTATTGAAGGGAGCACATTCTATGTCTGTGTCTACCACATCTTCTACACACATAGACAGTTAGTCTCCTTTCTAAGTAATACATCTAATGATACCAGATCTTATATGTGTCAAGCCTAGGTTAGAGAAAAAGATGTATAGGAGAAATGACCTAGGGGTCATATCCTGTGTCTGCATCTCAAGAGTTTTGTATTTCTTAGTTGAAAATTACTTTTAGTTAATTTTATAAATATAATTTGTAACATGTATGTATTATATGTCCACACCCCTTTCTTTGTACCCTAATTATGTTATGCCAGCCAACTTCTTGTCGCTTCTATATAAGTGCTTGTCTTTACAATAAACTTCAGAGTTATTTACCGAATGGCCTTTGTGTCAGACTTGAGTTACTCTCCGAACGCGTTTGCTGATGTGTTTCCAACTCCCACCAAGTGAATCCAAATCAGAATGATACATTGCCGGATAGCAGAGACTTGCTGATAGAGACTGCAGACGAATTGGTCCCTTTCAATTTGGTGTTAGAAATGGACTTCAGACAAGCCGGGTGAATACATGTGTATAATAATGTTTAATGGGTACATCTCTGACTTACCCATGTTTCTCTGAATTCTTAATAATTTGTCTCTGTTTTAAAAAAAAACAAATCCCTGTATGGAGTATAAGCTGATGTTGTATCAGTTAATAGAGACAGGTCGCAACTGTCTAATAACTAATTGTTAAGGTTGTGCTAGCAATAGTTATAAAAATACTGAGGTAGTTTCCAGGATAAGCTGACGTTTTACCAGCTAATACAGAGTCATTATTGAGGATAGTCCAATAATATTAAAAGGCTCTAAATCACTGATAGTTTTTCAGTGAAACCCTTGATGCAGTTCCAAGGAGTTAAATAAACCAGGGTGTTTTGATAATATAGAATTACGGCATTAATTTTATAAATTGTACATTGAATTCTTAAATATTCCATGGTGAGAGGTGAGCATCAATTAAGTGCACAAAACTGTTATATAAACTGTGTATTGATAACTTGTTATATTGTTTAATTGGGTTGGTTTGTAACATTATGGGACAGTCAGTGATTTATCAACTGAAAAATCTGTGAAAGGTAAATTAAAGGATGAGTTGATAAAAATATTAACTGCTGTAGCTCTATCACAGAAACCCCAAGTTATTTGTGCTCTAAGCAGATTCCCTCTGTACGAGAGCACAGACTAAGCTGCAGGCAGGAGCTGCACAGTTTTCTCTGACTTCAGATTCAGAGAGGGAGATCATTATCTCTGCTGAGCGAAGCCGAGGTCTGCTCAGTTGCCAAAGGTCTAAACCTAATCTCGAAGGTTATTAAAGCATTAATGTTAGATGTCAGTATTGTCCTGAGGTAGTCCGGTAAAACAGGACAGCCATAGTCGGTTATTAAAGCGTTATTATGGATGTGGTATTTTTGACTGAATATGTTGTTTTACTCTATCAGACCACTTCAATTTTATCTAGCAGTAGTTAAATAATCTAAGAGATGTGGTTGCAGATATCAAGTAGGCCACAGGTTTTGACTGGACATTTGGAATATGCTCGTGGTTAGGAGATATGGGTAATAAGATAGTTATGTGCATTGATTTAGTAATAGTATCTATATGTACATTTTATATAATTGTAAAGTGTGCTAAATGCATCATTTCTAAGGCCATGAAACCTGTGAAGAGAAAACCTGTAGAAACAATGTTGTCTTTTATATACCAAAGGTCACTACATGCTTATCCATTATGTTGTAATGGATAAAAGAGTGGAACTGTTAGGGTAAACTTATATTTATTGTGTTAACAACATAACAAGTGTTAATTCAGCATTGGAAGCGTTAACTTCAGGGAAGGGTTAAAACCCCCTCCCCTATTGGAGGGAGCACATTCTTTGTCTGTGTCTACCACATCTTCTACACACATAGACAGTTAGCCTCCTTTATAAGTAATAAATCTAATGATACCAGATCTTATATGTGTCAAGCCTAGGTATAGAAAAAGATGTTTAGGAGAAATTACCTAGGGGTCATATCCTGTGTCTGCATTATATTACTTTTAGTTAATTATATAAATATAATTTGTAACATGTTTGTATTCTATGTCCACAGCCCTTTCTTTGTACCCCAATTATGTTACGCCAGCACACTCCTTGTTGCTTCTATATAAGTGCTTGTCTTTACAATAAACTTCAGAGTTACTTAACGAACTGCCTTTGTGTCAGACTTGAGTTACTCTCCGAAAGCGATCCCTGATGTGTTTCCAACTCCCACCACGTGAATCCAAATCAGAGTGATACATTGCCTAATACCAGAGACTTGCTGATAGAGACCTAGGATGAATTGGTCCCTTTCAGTATGATCATTTCTGTTTTGTCCTTTTTATTTTAAACTGTTTATGTACTTTCATTTATGTCTGTGTCTCTTTTTATATACATTTTTGTGTAACAGCACTGTGACCTATTTTACTCAGATTAAATATTTTTAATCAGTTATGTCTCTTGTTCTCTAATCGAATTCAGCCTAGAGGTAGCCTTTTGATATCACGTTACTAAGGGGTTAATTTGCTAGATATTTGGTCAGTAAGAGTTTGTGTGTATACTGCAATTTTACTGTGTTTTTGGGGTAACTAAAGATGCCCATAAGTCTTAGTGGTGGCAGCTTTTTGTTCTTTTAGCTAGGAGTTTTGGGAGTGACTGTTGGGGGGTCGTGGTGGTTGCTTTGTGCCCTGTAGGGAAAGTGACGTTTAGCCCCTTTCACACCCATACTCCCATGTCACAGCTTTTCCGATAGCCCTGTCCGTGACGGGGGGGGGGGGGGGGGGATATTTATCTTTCAGATAGCCATTGTTTGAAACTCCTGATGCTGGCTCTTACTGCTAGCAATGTAACAGAAATTGTGCGGTAAAAAAACAGCACCAAAAGTTTGCCATAGCAGGTTATGTGATTGTATTCTTCAGTTTCAATGTATATTATTATTTACAGTAAAAATTGTGCAATTGTTACCTAGAATATCAGTATTTAGAGACTGTATATTCAAAGTCAAAAAACCCCAAAGATAAGGGACTACAATAATTAACAATTTATTCTATAGGGACATATAGTCATAACATTATGTATTACTACATACATTACTTTTAGCCCTATAGATTTGTTTTCTTTCAGATAGATGTCTATTCACTAAAAGATGAGTTTCAGGTGAGAAAAACATTTCACCTCAGTGACGTAGCCATGGATTGTGCAGGGACAAACATGGTAGTTCCTCCTGCAATAAGAACCACTTTGGCACTGCATGACGCATTGTTAAATACACATTTAAAATGTAACTATGCATTATCCATTGCTTGCTATGCTCTTATAGCTCTTACACAATTGCCCAAAGCAAAGGCGAAATGACCTAATGTCACCTAAACTTACCTGCACCACATCTGCAACTCACCTTTTAGTATAAATACATGTTTAGGTATTACAGTAATACTAGTCTGGGCCATGTTCAGTATTTTACCAGCACACCAGTGGAAAGGTGTCCTGATGCCAGGTTTAAGTCTATGGACGTAACTGCATGGCCGTTATAATACTAATGAGACATTGGGTAAACCTTTACAGGAGAGCCTCACTTCAAGGTAGTATAACTCCCCTCATAGAAACTACTCCTTTCTTTGAGTTATTTGCTAATCTGTTGCTGTGACTGTGGGTGCAGTGTGCCTTCCATACTGCTGGTACTATCACATTTAGGCCAACTTTGCTCCCAAGGGCCCCAACCAATTTGAGCCAGACTGCTGCCAGCCTATCAATAGCCTCAATGTGAGACACCAGATGGGGCCTAGTAAATAAATGTCAACTATGGTAATCCATCTTCACAAATGTAGACCTCAATGAAGCAAAAGCCTGCTTAGCTAGAGTGTTCCATCCTACACCCAGCCATGAAACAAAATCTCTAAATTATTAGGATCAGCACCTACCATCAATTCTTGCTAAATTACATTTGTTTGTTTTCATGATTAGATTGCTAAATAAATATGCCAATAATGGTTAAAGAGTTCCTGGTGTTCATTACTATCTGCACTTGTTCGACAGCTCTATCTGAAAAAAGCGAAAGGAAGAAAAACTACAACTGGCAGATAAACCTGGGAGACGTTGAAACAGTGCTATAATGGGACCTTGAGTTAAGGAGGCTTTTTAAGCTAAAAAAAAAGTTACTATATATTCTGATCCTTCTAAAATAGAGGAAATGGTGAAAATGTTAATTAAAATTCAAAAAATCTGCTGCAGGGCCGGACTGGCCTACCGGGATACCGGGAAATTTCCCGGTAGGCCGCCGGCCCTGGGGCCGCTTTATGCAGCCGCTTTTAATGCTTGCGGCCACTTTAAGAGATTTGGCCGTCGCCGCTTTAAGACGTGCGGCCGCGGCTGCTCTATGACGCTGCGGCCAGAGCACAACTCCACGTGAGTCCACCGCCTATGATGTGAAATAGAAGGTAAGAAGATATAACGGGTGGTTGGGAATTTGGGGAGAAGGGGAAGGGGGATAAAATATAATGGGGAAAAAATACATAGATGACAGGGCTGGGGGATAAAAAAAATATATATACAGGGGGTAAGAGATGACAGGGCTGGGGGGGGGGAATATATATACAGGGGGTAAGAGATGACAGGGCTGGGGGGAGAAAAATATATATACAGGGGGTAAGAGATGACAGGGCTGGGGGAAGAAAAAAATATATACAGGGGGTAAGAGATGACAGGGCTGGGGGGAGAAAAATATATATACAGGGGGTAAGAGATGACAGGGCTGGGGGAAGAAAAATATATATACAGGGGGTAAGAGATGACAGGGCTGGGGGGAGAAAAATATATATACAGGGGGTAAGAGATGACAGGGTTGGGGGGAGAAAAATATATATACAGGGGGTAAGAGATGACAGGGCTGGGGGAAGAAAAAAATATATACAGGGGGTAAGAGATGACAGGGCTGGGGGAAAAAAAAATATATATACAGGGGGTAAGCGATGACAGGGCTGGGGGGGGAATATATATGCAGGGGGTAAGAGATGACAGGGCTGGGGGGAGAAAAATATATATACAGGGGGTAAGAGATGACAGGGCTGGGGGGAGAAAAATATATATACAGGGGAAGGAAGAGATGACTGGTGGGGGGGGAAAGAAAATACAAAGGGAAAGAAATGACAGGGGTAGGGAGAGAAAATACATACGTGAGTGAATATCAGAGTGTAAACGTGGGACTGAGAGTGAGTGGCAGTGTATGTGTGTGAGTGGCAGTGCATGTACGTGTGTGGCAGTGTAGGTGTGTGAGGGAGCGGCAGGGTGTAATAAATGGGTATATAACAGTGCTTCCCGGCTATAAAAAGAGCAGGGGAATCGCTCTTGACAGCTCTATTGATTTGTAGCTCTGTTATGACAACTGTGATTGTGTATATGTGTCAGTGTGTGTATGTGACTGTGTATATGTGTGACTGTACATGTGAGACACTGTATTTGTTGCTGAGGGCAGGATCGGCCAATGGCGGCAAAATATGCAGGGCACAATATGTCATAACTGGCACCTTTTTCTTTCCTGCATGCACTATTGATTGGGTGTCCATCTGTGTGCTAGGGTATTTCCTCCTGGGTGCTAGCGTAAGTCCTGTGAGTGCAATATCAGTGCTGGGTAAAATTCTGGATGCTGGGAAAAGTGCTATGAGTTCAATCTGGGTGCTGGGGCACGCCATGTCAGTGCAATTTGGATGCTGAGATAAGTCAATATTTACAGCCAGCATGTACGCAAGGTTAGATCTCATGCACTGATATATACTCCTTCACAGGGTAATATATGCTTTAGTATGTACACAAAGTTATATCACACACTGCCCTGGTATATACCCCATGCACAGGGCAATACATGTAACCTTGTGTACATACTGGAGGCTATGTATTGCCCTGTGCAGGTGTATATATCAGTCTTATCTATAACTAATACACCCTTCAAATGTGCTTAAAAATGCATGTTTTTTCCCTTTTCTAAACAATAATCTATTGCCGCAATGCTATGGGGCTGGTATACAAATATTTCCAGGGCTGGTTTTTGTTCCTAGTCCAGCCCTGATCTGCTGTAGAGTGCTTGAGTTAAATGATACTACGGGAGGCATGTATAAACATGGCACATATGCAGATTTCACAAAAAACTCACAGGAGTCTGCATTTAAGTTGTGTTGGCGCTCGTTGCACCGGCACAGCATATGTATAAAAAATGATTTGCATTTGTAAACCTCCGCCAAACACACAGAGGTCCCTTTCCCGCACAGCAAAAGTCTCGGAGTAAAAAAAATAAAGCAGTCAACATTATACATATCAAATGGCAATCGCAATGCAGGAGTTTTTATACATATCCTCCTATATCTATATTTTCCCTCACAAATCAACAAAGAAAACAAGCAGATAAAAGATCACACTGCTTCTTGTTGTGGATAATAATTAACAAAGCCAAATCCAATATAAATGCAAAGGATAATTTATTTCACCATCCGGTGCAACTGCAAGTATTAGTGCAAACAGACAAAATAGCCTTACTTGTTTCATGAGTCACATTACCTGAGTCAGAGCTTAATCATATTTTCCCTTCCCCATTATATCCTTTAAAATTATGGAGCGCAAAAAACAAGCTCGGCTAAGGGCTCGGGAGTTAGTATTAGGGGTCGGGGGTTAGTATTAGGGTTAGTATTAGGGTTTAGGGGGTTCATTTTTGTATTGGGGTTAATTTTAGTGTTAGTATTGGGGTTTAGTGTTTAGTGTTAGTATTAGGGTTTGGGAATCATTTATTATGGGGGGTATTTTCTTTTTACTTGTACATTTGTAAGAGCTGATAGTTCAGCACTGAACTGTCAGCTCTTACATAGCCGCGGCCGTGATGTAACGGCCGCGTTATTCTTCATTGCTGACAGTTCAGCGTTCTAACTGCCGCGCTGAACTGTCAGCGATGAAGATGCGGCGCGAAAGTGTCCTAGACCCAGCTAAACGCAGACTTCCCCCCAAGCTATGACTACCATAGAATCCAAAATAAGTTTCCTGATAGGGTCACAAATCCCAGACTGGGCCACTTCATAGAGTATAGTGTCCTAAAACTGCTTACAACCCTGACAGGGATGTCTGTTACCTCAAACCAACACAAATTCCTATACGCTCAAATACAGCACTACATTAACAACATACCTAGCATTCATACACCAATACCACCATTAACCCAATATGAATCCATGTGCCTCTCTAAGGATCCACCCCCACAAACTAATTTCCACTATACATAGCCTTCTTACTCAATTGGACTACCCACTAGACATGTGCATTCATTTTCGGACGAATGCTTTACGAAAATGCTAAACTAACGAAAGCCGAATGAACAAATGGTTAATAAACGAAAATCATTTGTCCATTCATCCATTCGTGCTATTGGCATTCTATAAACCAAAATAGAGTCGGTTTATAGAATACCAATAGCATTACATACATTCCATAAACCGACATAATGAACGACTTTCGGTTTATGGAATGCATGTAATGCTATTGCTATTCTATAAACCGAAATAGAGTCCCCATTCATAGAAAAAAGGTCAATTGGCCTATTCGTATGAATGGGGACTCTATTTCGGTTTATAGAATAGCAATAGCATTACATATATTCCATAAACCGAAAGTCTATAAACCGAATGTCGTTACTGCCTTCGTTTCTGATGAAATTCGTTCATTTTTTTTCGTTTCGTTTTATTCGTTCGTCCAAATTAATTGACCTACACATTCCATAAACCGAAAGTCTATAAGCCGAAAGACATATCGGTTTATAGACTTTCAGTTTATCGAAAGTATGTAATGCTATTGGCTTTCTATAAACCGACTCTATATCGGTTTATAGAAAGCCAATATGATTACATGCATTTCATAAAACGAAAGTCTATAAGCCGAATGTCTTTCGGTTTATGGAAAACATGTAATGCTATTGGTATTCTATAGACCGAAATAGAGTCCTCATTCATACGAATTGACCTATTTGTATGAATGGGGACTCTATTTCGGTTTATAGAATACCAATAGCATTACATGTATTCCATAAACCGAAAGTCAATCAACCGAAAGACATTCGGTTTATAGATTTTCGGCTTATGGAATACATGTAATGCTATTGGCTTTCTATAAACCGAAATAGAGTTCCCATTCATAAGAAATTCTTATGAATGGGGACTCTATTTCGGTTTATAGAAAGTCAATAGCATTACATGTATTCCATAATCCGAAAGTCTATAAACCGAACGACATTCGCTTTATAGACTTTCAGTTTATAGAATACATGTAATGATATTGCTATTCTATAAACCGAAAGTCTATAAACCGAATGTTGTTCGGTTTATAGACTTTCGGCTTATGGAATACATGTTATGCTATTATCTTTCTATACACCGAAATAGAGTCCCCATTCATAAGAAATTCTTATTAATGGGGACTCTATTTCGGTTTATAGAAAGCCAATAGCATTACATGAATTCCATAAGCCGAAAGTCTATTAACCGAACGACATTCTGTTTATAGACTTTCGGTTTATGGAATACATGTAATTCTATTGGCTTTCTATAAACAGAAATAGAGTCCCCATTCATAAGAAATTCTTATGAATGAGGACTCTATTTCGGTTTATAGAAAGCCAATGGCATTACATGTATTCCATAAACCGAAAGTCTATAAACCGAAAGACATTCGGTTTATAGACTTTCTGTTTATAGAAAGCCAATAGCATTACATGTATTCCATAAACCGAAAGTCTATAAACAGAATGTCTTTCGGTTTATAGACTTTCGGTTTATGGAATACATGTAATGCTATTGGTATTCTATAAACCGAAATAGAGTCCCCATTCATACAAATAGGTCAATTCGTATGAATGAGGACTCTATTTCGGTTTATAGAATACCAATAGCATTACATGTTTTCCATAAACCGAAAGACATTCGGCTTATAGACTTTCGTTTTATGAAATGCATGTTATCCTATTGGCTTTCTATAAACCGATATAGAGTCGGTTTATAGAAAGCCAATAGCATTACATAAATTCCATAAACCGAAAGTCTATAAACCGATATGTCTTTCGGCTTATAGACTTTCGGTTTATGGAATGTGTAGGTCAATTGATTCTGACGAACGAATAAAACGAAACGAAAATAATGAACAAATTTCGTCTGAAACGAAGGCAGTAATGAACTAAATTCGTTTTAGAAGAAATAAATAAGATTTTCGTCCGAATGGACGAAAACGAAACGAAAATTTTAGTTTTGCACATGTCTACTACCCACATGTAGACTACCCACATTTTATTTTAGCATGGGAAACAGATTGTGGAATCACTCTTTCCCAGGCCCAATGGACTAAAATGGCCCTATTGGCTCATAAATGCTCAGTATCGACTAGGATACAGGAAAATGCTTATAAGATATTGTCCAGATGGTACAAAGTCCCAACAGCCCTACACCGGTTCTTCCCCAACACTCCTGATGTCTGCTGGAGGTGCGGAATCAGTAGGGGTGACTTCCTTCATATATGGTGGTCATGCCCTACCATCAGGGCCGTCTTTAACGCGGGGCAAACGGGGCAGCTGCCCTGGGCCCAGTTACTCCTGGGGGGCCCAAGGCAGCTGTCCCATGGGCCCCCAGCCCCTGCTTGCCATGTTCACAGCGCATTGCACTTGTGAACGCTTTTTTCCGGCAAGCCGCATCCGATGGATGCGACGACCAAAAAAAAAAAAAAACGTTGCGTCACATCCGGTGACTGTTTCCCTCCTCCGTGCAAGAGGGAAGACTGCACGGAGGAGACATCCAGCGGGGGACATGGAGCAGGTTCATGTAAGTACTAGGGAAGGGGGGGGGGGCTTTACAGGCATCTGACTGGCACAATATTACAGGCATCTGACTTGCACAATATTACAGGCATCTGACTGGCACAATATTACAGTAATCTGACTGGCACAATATTACAGGCATCTGACTGGCACAATATTACAGGCATCTGAATGGCATATTACAGGCATCTGACTGGCACAATATTACAGGAATCTGACTGGCATAATATTACAGGCATCTGACTGGCACAATATTACAGGCATCTGACTGGCACAATATTCCTGGGCTCTGACTGGCACAATATTCCTGGGCTCTTACTGGCACAATATTCCTGGGCTCTGACTGGCACAATATTCCTGGGCTCTGACTGGCCCAATATTCCTGGGCTCTGACTATAAACCGAAATAGAGTCCCCATTCATAGAAAATAGGTCAATGGGGACTCTATTTCGGTTTATAGAATAGCAATAGCATTACATATATTCCATAAACCGAAAGTCTATAAACTGAATGTCGTTACTGCCTTCGTTTCTGATGAAATTCATTCATTTTTTTTCGTTTCGTTTTATTCGTTTGTCCAAATTAATTGACCTACACATTCCATAAACCGAAAGTCTATAATCCAAAAGACATATCGGTTTATAAACTTTCGGTTTATCGAAAGTATGTAATGCTATTGGCTTTCTATAAACCGACTCTATATCGGTTTATAGAAAGCCAATAGCATTACATGCATTTCATAAAACAAAAGTCTATAAGCCGAATGTCTTTCGGTTTATGGAAAATATGTAATGCTATTGGTATTCTATAAACCGAAATAGAGTCCTCATTCATACGAATTGACCTATTTGTATGAATGGGGACTCTATTTCGGTTTATAGAATACCAATAGCATTACATGTATTCCATAAACCGAAAGTCAATCAACCGAAAGACATTCGGTTTATAGACTTTCGGCTTATGGAATACATGTAATGCTATTGGCTTTCTATAAACCAAAATAGAGTTCCCATTCATAAGAAATTCTTATGAATGGGGACTCTATTTCGGTTTATAGAAAGCCAATAGCATTACATGTATTCCATAATCCGAAAGTCTATAAACCGAACGACATTCGCTTTATAGACTTTCAGTTTATAGAATACATGTAATGCTATTGCTATTCTATAAACCGAAAGTCTATAAACCGAATGTTGTTCGGTTTATAGACTTTCGGCTTATGGAATACATGTTATGCTATTAGCTTTCTATACACCGAAATAGAGTCCCCATTCATAAGAAATTCTTATTAATGGGGACTCTATTTCGGTTTATAGAAAGCCAATAGCATTACATGAATTCCATAAGCCGAAAGTCTATTAACCGAAAGACATTCTGTTTATAGACTTTCGGTTTATGGAATACATGTAATTATATTGGCTTTCTATAAACAGAAATAGAGTCCCCATTCATAAGAAATTCTTATGAATGAGGACTCTATTTCGGTTTATAGAAAGCCAATGGCATTACATGTATTCCATAAACCGAAAGTCTATAAACCGAAAGACATTCGGTTTATAGACTTTCTGTTTATAGAAAGCCAATAGCATTACATGTATTCCATGAACCGAAAGTCTATAAACAGAATGTCTTTCGGTTTATAGACTTTCGGTTTATGGAATACATGTAATGCTATTGGTATTCTATAAACCGAAATAGAGTCCCCATTCATACAAATAGGTCAATTCATATGAATGAGGACTCTATTTCGGTTTATAGAATACCAATAGCATTACATGTTTTCCATAAACCGAAAGACATTCGGCTTATAGACTTTC
Organism: Pelodytes ibericus; assembly: GCA_036172795.1. Taxonomy (NCBI): domain Eukaryota; kingdom Metazoa; phylum Chordata; class Amphibia; order Anura; family Pelodytidae; genus Pelodytes; species Pelodytes ibericus. The sequence continues at coordinate 37,520,001 of CM069866.1, read as the reverse complement.
ATTTTATGAAATGCATGTAATCCTATTGGCTTTCTATAAACCGATATAGAGTCGGTTTATAGAAAGCCAATAGCATTACATAAATTCCATAAACCGAAAGTCTATAAACCGATATGTCTTTCGGCTTATAGACTTTCGGTTTATGGAATGTGTAGGTCAATTGATTCTGACGAACGAATAAAACGAAACGAAAATAATGAACGAATTTCGTCTGAAACGAAGGCAGTAATGAACTAAATTCGTTTTAGAAGAAATAAATAAGATTTTCGTCCGAATGGACGAAAACGAAACGAAAATTTTAGTTTTGCACATGTCTACTACCCACATGTAGACTACCCACATTTTATTTTAGCATGGGAAACAGATTGTGGAATCACTCTTTCCCAGGCCCAATGGACTAAAATGGCCCTATTGGCTCATAAATGCTCAGTATCGACTAGGATACAGGAAAATGCTTATAAGATATTGTCCAGATGGTACAAAGTCCCAACAGCCCTACACCGGTTCTTCCCCAACACTCCTGATGTCTGCTGGAGGTGCGGAATCAGTAGGGGTGACTTCCTTCATATATGGTGGTCATGCCCTACCATCAGGGCCGTCTTTAACGCGGGGCAAACGGGGCAGCTGCCCTGGGCCCAGTTACTCCTGGGGGGCCCAAGGCAGCTGTCCCGTGGGCCCCCAGCCCCGCTTGCCATGTTCACAGCGCATTGCACTTGTGAACGCTTTTTTCCGGCAAGCCGCATCCGATGGATGCGACGACCAAAAAAAAAAAAAAACGTTGCGTCACATCCAGTGACTGTTTCCCTCCTCCGTGCAAGAGGGAAGACTGCACGGAGGAGACATCCAGCGGGGGACATGGAGCAGGTTCATGTAAGTACTAGGGAAGGGGGGGGCTTTACAGGCATCTGACTGGCACAATATTACAGGCATATGACTGGCACAATATTACAGGCATCTGACTGGCATAATATTACAGGCATCTGACTGGCACAATATTACAGGCATCTGACTGGCACAATATTACAGGAATCTGACTGGCACAATATTACAGGCATCTGAATGGCATATTACAGGCATCTGACTGGCACAATATTACAGGAATCTGACTGGCATAATATTACAGGCATCTGACTGGCACAATATTACAGGCATCTGACTGGCACAATATTCCTGGGCTCTGACTGGCACAATATTCCTGGGCTCTTACTGGCACAATATTCCTGGGCTCTGACTGGCACAATATTCCTGGGCTCTGACTGGCCCAATATTCCTGGGCTCTGACTGGCCCAATATTACTGGGCTCTGACTGGCCCAATATTACTGGGCTCTGACTGGCCCAATATTGCAGGCATCTGACTGGCACATTATTACTGGGCTCTGAATGGCACAATATTGCAGGCATCTGACTGGCACAATATTACTGGGGTCTGAATTTCACAATTTTCCTGGTATCTGACTGGCACAATATTCCTGGTATCTGACTGGCACAATATTCCTGGGCTCTGACTGGCACAATATTACTGGGCTCTGAATGGCACAATATTACAGGCATCTGACTGGCACAATCTTACTGGGCTCTGAATGGTACAATATTACTGGGCTCTGAATTGCACAATATTACTGGGCTCTGACTGGCACAATAATACTGCGCTCTGAATGACACAATATTACTGGCATCTGAAAGGCACAATATTACTGGCATCTGAATGGCACAACAATTATGGCATATGTGTGTGTGGGGGGGTAACATTGCGATGGATGGCGGGATTGCAAGCAGGGGAGGGGGCAGGGTCCAGGGGGCCCAAGCAAATGCTTGCCCAGGGTCCAATCACTATTAAAGATGGCCCTGCCTACCATCGCACTATTTTGGAAAGCCATAGCTGACATAATTAAACTGATCGCAGATGAAACATTGCCATTTGACCCTCTCACATTTCTATTACTCCAATACACATACTCACTTACTAAATACAAAAACTCGTTGACGATTCACCTGCTAAATTCTGCCAAATTGATGATTCCGAAACTGTGGAAGAAGACGCGTTCCCCCACGCTTAGGGATTGGATAGTGTCAGTAGAGGAGATCAGGTCAGTGGAAGATCTCCTATTGACATCACAAGGAAGAGGTGATAAACACCTAAAACAATGGTTTTATTGGTCTGAATTCAAACGTGGTACTCAATGTGAGGAAACTTTATCCAAATATACATTGTAAATACCGTATTTGCTCGATTATAAGACGACCCTGATTATAAGACGACCCCCCCAAACTTGGGATATTCCATTAGGAAAAAAACTAAAAGCCTGAATATAAGACTACCCTATAGGAAAAAAGTTCAACTTGTATATATTCATATGTAAATTGCTTTTTTAATAAAAAATTATGATATCAAAAAATGTATTTCTAGTTTTTATTTATTTTTATGTCCCAATGCTGCCTTTCTCTTTCCCTTGCCCCCATTTTTCTCTCTCTCCCCCTCCCCTTGTCTGTCTCTTAACCCCCTCACTCCCCTTGTCTCTGTCTCTTAACCCCTTCCCTCCCCTTGTCTCTGTCTCTTAACCCCCTCACTCCCCTTGTCTCTGTCTCTTAACCCCTTCCCTCCCCTTGTCTCTGTCTCTTAACCCCCTCACTCCCCTTGTCTCTGTCTCTTAACCCCTTCCCTCCCCTTGTCTCTGTCTCTTAACCCCCTCACTCCCCTTGTCTCTGTCTCTTAACCCCTTCCCTCCCCTTGTCTCTGTCTCTGCCCCCCTCCCTCCCCTTGACTCTGTCTCTGCCCCCCTCCCTCCCCCCTGTCTCTCTGTCCCCCTCCCTCCCTCCCCCTGTCTCTCTGCCCCCCTCCCTCCCTTCCCCTTACCTTGATTCCTGGTGGCTAGTGGGGCAGCAGAGGAAGTCTGCGCGATGAGCGCAGACCTCCCCTGCTGCCGCCCGGCACGCTCGCCGGGACTCCTGTGACGAAAGCGGAAGTACCCGGCTTCTTCACAGAAGCCCCGGCGGTCGTGCCGGGCGTAAGCAGGGGAGTCTGCGCTCGTTGCGCAGACATCCCCTGCTGCTAGAGAGGGGGATCCAGGTCCCCTGCAGCTCTGCTGGGGACCTGGATCCATGTCTTATAATCTGACCTCAATTTGAGGTCAGATTATAAGAAGACCTCGATTATAAGACGAGGGGTAGTTTTCAGATTTTTTTTTCTGAAAAAAACCTCGTCTTATAATCGAGCAAATACGGTAACCATGATTTTTCATTTGATACCCATATCCATGAACGGTTGTATTTTCAGATTGATGTGTTTCTAATTTTGAGCAAGGATAGTTTGTAAACATGTGATCTTTAATTACCCACGTGACAAATCTCGGGAATGCCTGGAGATATTTCCCCTGTCATTTATTTGCTGTATGTAGTGAGGTCACATATGTTAATTGTTTTTTGTTTGTTTTTTTTCTTTGGATATCACACTGGTAATAACTTATATTTCAAAATGTAGACATATTGAAAATGTTGTATTGTGCAAATCAACCCTTATCCCTCCTCTCCCTATTCTTTATTTTTGTACACCTTATTTTGATGATTGAAAATCTCAATAAGCAGATATTAACCCGTTAACGACACATGACATCCCAGGCACGTCACGGAAAACGACCAACGTCGTTGCTAAAGCAACACCATAAGGAACCCTCGATCCGATGGTGGTCGCTCTCCTGAGCGACCACCATCGGCTCAGCAGAAGGGAACTCTGCTTATACAGGCAGCTCTTCCCTTCTACTGGCTAGAGCATCGGAAGTGATTTTTGTTCACTTCCTTTGCTCTAGAGGGCGCTAATCGATGCCTGCACAGCAGATCAGTGTGATCTGTGTGCAGGCATATATGTTAAGTGCTCTGATGAAATCGATTTTTAAATATTGCCTTTGACAAGTATTGATCTGCCTCCCTCTCCCCACTATAATTTTAGTGAGGGAGAGAGAAAGATCAGATAATGTAAAAACATTTTTTTTGTAATAAAATTTAATATTTAATAAACCTTTATAAAAATCCATTTCAAGTGTTTATCCCCTTCCCTGCCATTAATCGTGTGTACTCAGTTATCATACACAGCAGCAAATTTTTGTGCATTTTTTAGGGGTTCATTTTTTTTACTATAATTCATTACAATATAGCAAAGGCTCGTTTAAGTGCTATTAACCCCTTGCTTGCTGTAGATCACTGCCTAAGCAGCGATCTAGTGCAAATGCAGCAATCTTGCTGCAGAAGCTTTTTTTTTTTTTTACCCCCGCTATTGGTTAATTATACCCATTAGGGGATTACGTGTATTCCTTTTGAAGCTGTCTGAACGAGTGTATAGAGATCAGTAACAGCCGATCAGTGGCAAAGGTGGTTTGGGGATTGCTCAGATGAGCATCACCATTCGCCTGGTCAGATCAATATTGGTAAACATTGTTCTGACCCATTTGGATCTGCCTTGTAATAAATAAAATGTTGCAAAATTTTGAGACCCAAGGCTTTATAAAAGCCATACCCTTTATATAGTGTACCCTGTGTATTAACCACTTCCCTGCCTCTGATCACTGCACAGAAGAACATTTTTTCTTGATTGTGCATTTTTAGGGGTTAGTTTTTTTGTACAGTACTACAAAGGCTCTTATAAGAGCTATTAACCCCTTCCTTGCTCCACATGTCAAAACTCCAAGTTGGAAAATCAAAAAGCACACCTCTCAAATGTGGCCTTTTAACCCCCAAACAAACTGACAAACCTATGTATGTGTGCTCTGGAGATGTTGCTGAACACATATTGAGGTATTGTTTGGCAGAGACACATATCAAAATCTGTGAATTTGTGTCTAAAGTACAATGTATGTGGGGAAAAATACACAATAAAATTACTACCACAAACTTTGACAAAGGCTGGTGGTAGAATTGGTGCATGGAAAGTGTTAAAATACCACCATTTAAAATAGCCTAGGGTGTCTACTTTTATTAAATATATGCTTTTTTAGGTGAAAGACTACCTGGCTTCAAAAAAGTCCCAAATTAAACATGTGCATGGATGACTACATGTCAAAATTCCAAGTTGGAAATGCAGACCTTCAAAATGTGGCCTTTTAGCCCCCAAACAACCCAACAAATCTATGCATGGGTGGTATCCCTGTACTCAGGAGTAGAGTTGAGCGGACACCTGGATGTTCGGGTTCGGCGGGTTCGGCCCGAACTTGACCCCGAACACGAATCCCATTGAAGTCAATGGGGACACAAACTTTTGTCCACTAAAATGCCTCTAAAAAAGTCCTGGAAAGGGCTAGAGGGCTGCAAAAGGAAGTAAAATGTGGGTAAGAGTAGGACAAGTGCCCTGCAAACAAATATGGATAGGGAAATAACTTCAAATAACATAAAATACATACAAATTAAAAATACAGCTGAGCCATAAAATAGCGCTAGATGGAATCTTTGATTTTAGCTTTGGAAGAACCTAAATCTAAATCTAAAGCATGGCTGCCAGGAGGATCAACAGAATTATCAATTTGAGAGAGGGTTGGAGTGCAGGGTATTCTCTTTCAGTTTATACTCCTGAACCCATAGGTTCAGGAGGCGGTGACCGTGGCAGTGTAGGTGGAAGCAGCGCTGGAGGAGGAGGAGGTAGCCAGAATTTTCAAAGTGCGCTGTAAGCACAGTATTTGACATTTCTATTTGACTCTCAGATATGAAGTGCACCGCAAGACGCAAATGCACTATTTACTACCCAAAACTATTCAAATTTTTCAAAGTGCGCTGTAAGCACAGTATTTGACGGTTCTATTTGACTCTCAGATGTAATACATGTAATGCTATTGCTATTCTATAAACCGAAATAGAGTCCCCATTCGGTTTATAGACTTTTGGTTTATAGAATAGCAATAGCATTACATGTATTCTATAAACTGAAAGTCTATAAACCGAATGTCGTTCGGTTTATAGACTTTCGGCTTATGGAATACATGTATTACTATTGGCTTTCTATAAACTGAAACAGAGTCCCCATTCATAAGAATTTCTTATGAATGAGGACTCTTTTTCGGTTTATAGAAAGCCAATAGCATTACATACAATGTAATCGCCGAACCCCGAACTCCAACACGGACATACAGTGAAATTTCCGTGTTCAGGTCCGGGGTCCCAAAACCGTAAAGTTCGGTACGAACCCGAACAGTGCGGTTCGGGTTCGCTCAACACTACTCAGGAGATGTTTTTGAACACATGTCGGGTTGTTGTTTGTCAGTGACACTTACGAAAATATGTGAATTTATGTCTGAAGTACAATGTTTGTTAAATAAAACACAAAAGAATTACTACCACAAACTTTGACAAATGCTGGTGATAGAATCAGTGCATGGGAAGTGTTAAAATACCACCATTTGAAATAGCCTAAGGTGTCTACTTTTAAATTATATATGGGTTGAAGGGGTAAAATACACTAGCTGGCTTCAAATATGTCTCAAATGGGGCATGGGCGCAGGTTGTCTGCATGTCAAAATTTCAAGTTGGAAAACCAGAAAGCTCACCTCTCAAATGTGGCCCTTTAACCCCCAAACAATCAGACAAACCTATGCATGGCTGGTATCCCTGTACTCAGGAGATGTTGTTGAACACATATTGGGGTGTTATTTGGCAGTGTCACATATCAAAATCTGTGAATTTATGTCTGAAGTACAATGTTTGTGAAATAAAACACAAAATAATTACTACCACAAACTTTGACAAAGACTGGTGGTAGAATTAGTGCATGGAAAGTATTAAAATACCACCATTTGAAATAGCCTAGGGTGTCTACTTTAAAAAAATATATAGGTTGATGGGGTAAAATACATTGCCTGGCTTCAAATATGTCCCAAATGGGACATGGGTGCAGGCTGTCTGCATGTCAAAATTTCAAGTTGGAAAACCGAAACCTGCACCTGGCATATGAGGCCTTTTAGCCCCCAAACAACCCAATAAACCTATGCATGGGTGGTATCCCTGTTCTCAGGAGAACTAATATAATCTATTTAGCAGGTTTTTTTGTTCGCTCTTGTCAATAAGGAGAAGATGTTTCAAATAAAATTCAGAAAATGTGTTTTTTTTTTTTACCATATATATTTTTTTTATATAATATTATAGGATATGATCAAAATGATGGCATCCAAAGAAAGCCCTTCTTGTCCTGATAAAAACCATATATAATTTGTGTGGGTACTGCAAAGGACAGAGAACAAAATGACAGCTAAACACAAACAGCATAGAAATGTTAAATTAGCCATTGTCCAGAATGGACAAAAATGTTTCAAAGGCTCTGTCCTTAAGGGGTTAACAAAAAAAGAAATAAAAACATTGATAGGCTCAACGTAAAGAAAGTGATTAATCCACAGCTGCACTGCAGATCACTTACCACCTCTCTTAGGACCCTCTTGTCCTAAACAAACACTGACTTCAGCCATGAAATGGCGCAGTGTGTGAGGTCTTCTGGAGTTCAGCAAAAGGGCAGTCCCCACTCACTGAAGTACATCACAGAATAAATCCAAAGCTCAATGGAATAGATATGCTCCACACCAGTAGGAAAAATAAAATGTCTTTTTTACTATAACACATTTTTAAGTATGTTATAATAAAGAAGACATTTTACTTTTCCTATTGGTGTAGAGTGTACCATTGATCCCGTAGACTTTTGACTTTTATCTGTGATGTACTTATAGAAAGGAAACCCAGTAGACCTGCAAGTAGGGGCTCTAAGAAGCCATTTAACTTGCTCATATGGTAGGTGTTAATAGATTTGGTACATAAGGGGGCAGGCCCTTCAACATTTAGATCTTCCATAATGTTAAGAAGCCAATAATCCTGAAAAGAAAAAGTAGGGGTTAATAAAGTTCCTGAAATGGAAACATTTTCTTGTTCTTGATCGTCCAAAGGAATAGGTGCATTTTCAATGTCTGTAAATGTCTTATCAGTGGTCAAAAAGTGTTTCTTAACTGTAAGGTCTCTGATGACTTTATTTATGTCCAGTAAAGTTTCAAATAGATTAAATCTGCAATCAGGTGCATATGAGAGACCTCTGCTCAGAAGGGATATTTCTTCCTCAGTCAGATGTTTAGAGGATAGATTTACTACATTAGATAATTCTTCCTGGTGTATCTGCTGTACTGTCTTGTTCTTCTTGGTTCTTCATCCTCGTCTTGTCTTCCTCTTTTTTCTTGTTGTTTTTTCTTTCTTGTCTGTGTGTAGTTTCCCTGTTCGTTTTTTGTCTGGTCTTCAAATATTGACATAGCTTTCTTTTGTCTTTTCGTTGGAGAATTTGTGGGTGAGGATGCTGCCGAGACACTGTTACTAGTGGAGGCAGGTTCAGAGGATTCAGCGCTCGTGAATGAGACAGTCCTGCTTCTCAGTATCGATTTTCTATTGGATCTCTCAAATCTTCTAGTTTTGTTTATTTGTTTCCAAGAGTAGACCTTGTTTTTAGTATAATCCTCTTTATCCCTTATGAATTTATCTTTCTTCCTTTGGGCAGTCCCTTGTTCCACCTCCTTCGTGGTTTTCTCTTGTTTATCTTTATACAGTTGTAGATCAATTGCATGTTCGAAGTCCTAAGTTTTATCTTGTAATGTTGTTATTTCTGTTTGTAACTTCTCTAGCATGCTTTTTTTGTGGTTCACTAGAATTTCCATTAGCTTAAAGGAACACTGATTTAATTCTGCTGTCCAGCGAGCTTGAAAGTCTTTGTCTTCTTCAATGAAGGATGGACTTTTTTAAATTCTTAGTCCTCTTGGTATCCTTTGTACTGCTATGTAGTTTTCCAAACTAATCAGATCCCACCAAGTTTTGATCTCTTTTGTGGTTTTGTTGGTAAGCTCTCGAAAATGAGATTTAATATCAGAATTCAAAAAATTTCCGCTTTCAATTTCTGAGAAAATCTGGTATGCCTTGCCCAATCTTGTTTGTATGTTTCCTGAGGATTTCATCTGTTACCGGTATGGTTGTGAGCCTATTCGTAGAATAGTAATCCTTGTGTCTTTCGTGTCTCTTGGATATCTAATAGAAGCCCTAATGGACGCAGACTACTGTTCCTTCTTCAAACGTCAGTAATATTTCTTTTTGATTTTATGATTCTTCTCACTTTGCAAGGTTTGTGTTGTATAGATAGTATAAATTATACCATATGTCCGCTCTTCGCAGTTTTTTCGATCTTTTCACAATTTTTTTTTTTTTGCTTCAAGGGTTAATCCTGTAAGGTTAACAAGGTTTTTTGCTTCAAGGGTTAATCCTGTAAGGTTAACAAGGTTTTGTGCTTCAAGGGTTAATCCTATGCAGCTACCATATGTTAACTCTTCCCAGTTCTTACAGTTGTTTTCAAGGTTTTATGTTTTCAGGGTTAAACCTGTGTGGTTAATAGTTTATGATCTTATTTGTTATTGTAATGTTATTCACAATAACAAATAAGATCATAAACTATTAGCCACACAGTCTATCGGTCTATCGGAGCTGGTGGACGTATATTTACAACCAATAGTTTGTCATGCCCCTCTGGCCCTTACCTGCAGTTCCAGTAGTTCCAGGCATCCAGCAAGTCCCTTAAGTAATCCACGATCGCGGAGTAGGCCGAAGCCGGGGCCTGTAGTACAATCTCCTAGCCGCGATCGCGATCGCGGTAGCGCGGTAGGCCGAAACCTGGGCCTAGAGTTTCTACAAGCCCAGGATGCATCCTCCAGACTTCACCCCAATCAAGGGGAACCTATTTCCAGCTGTAGGAGGGAGGTAAACTCTGCCAAATCTCCTATTAACTCCAAGCACAGAGATAGAGGGGTATGTGCTAGAAAAGCACACCCCTCTAACATCCAATCAAGTGAGGAGCTTGTCCCACTGAGGGGAGGAGTGGAGACCCACAGCACTATAAAAACCCCTCAAACTGTTTCTTCATTGCTCCAGTGTTCCAGAGCTTTGGTTCCTGTTTGTCCTTGGACTTCAGTCTCCAGTTTCCCCTTTGTTGCTGTGCTACAGTATATCTATTGGATTTCCCGTTACCTGACCTTTGGCTTGCCTTCTGGATTACCCTGTTTGCCTGAACCCTGACCCCTGCTTGGATTACTACTCTTTGACCGCTGCCTGCCCTGATCTATTGAACTGTTTCCTGACTTCGCTTTTTGGATTATCCTTTTGTGGCACTCTCGTGCTCCTATCCTTACCAGGGTGCTCTGCCTATATATACTTGTGGACCACCTGGTAAGGGTTACCAGCAAGAGATAGCATCCCCTGCTCTATGCTCCGAAAACCTCAATCTTGACAATACACTGGAGCCAATATGGAGCTTGCAGGGATGGTTGATGCTGTTAATACCTTGACACAACAGCTTACCACGCTATCTACTACTGTACAGGCCGTACAAGACAACCAAATGGCCCTACAAACCCAAATGCAGAATTTACAACCCATCCCAGTACCACCACCGGTTTTGCACCAACCAAACCCAGTATCTCAACCAGGACTTGTTCTTGATGGTGCTGCTGCCCCTGAACCACATGTTAAACTACCTGCTTGTTTTACCGGTGACCGCAGTCAGTTCCAATCGTTTATCACTTCCTGCGAATTGTTGTTTGTATTAAAACCAAGAACCTATGCTACAGACTTTGTGAAAGTGCGTACAGCTATTTCTCTACTCACAGGAGCACCTATGTCCTGGGCACACCATCTGTTGTATGAAGACAGTCCTGTGCTTAATTCCTGGGAGGCATTTTGTCATGCTATGGGTATACTATACGATGACCCTCATAAAAGATCTACCGCTGAAACTACCATGAGATCTCTCAGGCAAGGACGTCGCCCTGTTGAAGATTATGTGTCAGACTTTCGGAGGGTTGCGATGGAGACAGAATGGAACGAACCAGCTTTGCGAGACCAATTTCGTTTAGGTCTCTCTGAATCACTCAAGGATGAGTTGGCTCGGATTGGTATTCCTGACTCACTGGATGATCTGATTCTTCTAGTAACACAAGTTGATCGGAGACTCCGGGAGAGACAGATGGAACGTACTACCTCAACCAACCTTCCTTTTCGTTCAGTCTCTAAACCACGCCTTCCTATACATTACACACCCACGCCTACTACCACCACTGAGGAACCCATGCAATTGGGGGTAACCCGTGGTCCACTTACTGAAACAGAAAAGTCCAGAAGAAGAAGGATGAATCTGTGTCTGTATTGCGGTAATTCCGACCATCAATTTCGTCTTTGTCCTCGGTTGGCTGCAAAAGGTAATCCCCATTCGGTACAATACTCTTTGCACATGGGTGGCATGACTTCTCATCTATCTCTTCTTGTCTCTCTACAATGGACACATGACAAGGTACCACAAGATGCCATCATTGATTCCGGTGCCAGTGATTGCTTTATGGATATCAAAACCGCCCAGACATTGGGTATACCCACACGACCAAAGAAACAACCCATTACCATCCTACTTGTCGATGGCAGAGACATCAATTCAGGACCTGTCACCACAGAGACTGTACCCATCACCGTATACATTGGAGAGAAACATAAAGAATCACTTAGTTTTAGTCTGGTGCATTCTCCCTTGTTTCCTTTGATTCTGGGACTTCCTTGGCTTAAACGTCACAACCCCATTATTGACTGGTCTACAGGACTAACCACTTTTTCCTCTACCTTTTGCAAAACTCAATGTTTTCCACAGACTTTAGCTTCTTTTCTTCACATGCCATCTCCTGAGAACACTGAAATACCAACACAATATCGTGCTTTCAGTAAAGTATTCAGTGAACAAGAGGCCAATAAACTACCACCCCATCGTCCATATGATTGCCCAATAGACCTACTTCCTGGGGCACCAATACCATTTGGCCGTATATATCCCCTCTCAGAACCCGAATTAAAGACTTTAAAAACCTACATTGAAGACAATTTAAAGAAAGGCTTCATCAGACCTTCTACTTCACCTGCTGGAGCTGGAATATTTTTTGTTGGAAAAAAGGACGGTGGTCTCCGCCCATGTGTGGATTACAGAGAGATTAATAAAGTCACGATAAAAAATAAATACCCTTTACCTTTAATTCCCGAATTGATGGATCGCCTCAGAGAAGCTAAAATATACACCAAGCTGGATTTACGGGGTGCTTACAATCTGGTGCGGATTAAGGAGGGGCATGAGTGGAGAACAGCTTTCCGATCCCGATATGGTCATTATGAGTATCTAGTCATGCCATTCGGGCTCTGCAATGCCCCTGCTACCTTCCAACACTTCCTTAATGACGTTTTCCGGGATATGTTGGATTCGTTTGTCATTGTATACCTTGATGACATTTTGATTTATTCACCTTCTCTGGCTACACATCGTCAACACATGACCCGCGTTCTATCTCGTCTCCAAGATCACGGACTATATGCCAAATTAGAAAAATGTATTTTTGAGACTACGTCTGTAGAGTTCCTTGGTTATGTCTTAACCCCTGGAAACATCAGAATGGATCCCAAGAAGGTATCTGCCATATTGGAGTGGCCCATCCCCTCTTCCGTTAAAACCACACAGAGTTTCATAGGCTTCTCCAATTTCTACAGAAAGTTCATCAATGGATTCTCAAAAATCATCGCCCCAATCACTCAACTCACAAAGAAGAATATACCTTTTCGTTGGACTCCTAAAGCACAACAAGCTTTTGATGCATTAAAGCAGAGATTCACCACAGCCCCTATTCTTCTTCTCCCAGATCCTTTGAAACCATACTTTGTTGAGGTGGATGCTTCAGAGACAGCTGTAGGGGCCATCTTGTCTCAACGAAAAGGAGATGATGGTACACTTTATCCTGTGTGCTTCTTTTCAAAACGCCTTTCTCCAGCAGAGATCAATTACAGTGTGGGTGATAGAGAACTATTGGCCATAAAAATGGCACTGGAAGAATGGCGTCACCTTCTTGAAGGGGCAAATCACCCAGTCACTGTATTCACGGACCATCGCAACCTGGAGTATTTACAAAGAGCTCGCAGACTCTGTCCACGACAGGCAAGATGGGCTCTGTTTTTCTCTCGATTCCTATTGCACATTACTTACAGACCCGGTTCACGAAATGGAAAGGCCGATGCCCTATCCCGTTTACATGGATCATCTACAGAACAAGAGCCAGACACCATTCTACAACCTGGTCATTTTCTTATCACTCATTCCTCTCTAATAAAGACTCTTAAACAACAATGTAAAGATGACTCTTACCTATCCAAATATCCTTTTTTGACCAAGAAAGATGGTCTCCTCTACAAGGATACTCTGATTTTTGTCCCTCCTGCTGTGCGAACCAAAGTATTAGAGACAATACATGATCATCCGCTGGCAGGCCATGGAGGAGTCAAGAAAACCTTAGACCTTGCACATCGTTCATTTTGGTGGCCTAAACAAAGAAAGGACATTGAACAATATATACATTCATGCGACATCTGTGGACGATCAAAAGGGGTTAATACCAGACCTGCTGGCTTACTACAGCCTTTACCTGTCCCCACTAATCCCTGGACTGACGTGACTGTTGATTTTATTGTTGAACTCCCACCATCTCAACAACATACTACCATAATGGTAGTCGTGGACCGTCTAACCAAGATGGCTCACTTCATTCCTACAACCAAACTCCCTACCGCAGCCGAAACTGCTGACTTATTTATTAAAGAAATCTTCCGCCTCCATGGCATACCACAATCCATTCTCTCTGACCGTGGAGTACAATTTACCTCACATTTCTGGTCTGCTTTTTGTCGTGGTTTGGGCATCCAAAGACTTTTATCATCTGCTTACCATCCTCAAACTGATGGCCAAACAGAAAGAACCAACCAAACTCTAGAACAGTATCTTCGTTGCTATGTTACTCACCTACAGGATGACTGGCTTTCCTTACTTCCAACAGCAGAATTTGCTTACAACAACAGCCTACACAGTTCTATAGGTTTGTCACCCTTCAAGGCCAACTATGGTTATCATCCTTCCTCGATTCCTCAACTACCTGCTACAACCACAGTTCCACAAGTCACCGATAGAATCCAACTTCTTAACCAAGGATTCACTCTCCTACAAGAGACTCTAAAGAAAGCCCAACAAGCTTACAAAGAACAAGCAGATCGCAAACGTACATCTCCACCTCAATATAACATTGGAGACAAGGTTTGGCTTTCATCCGCTCATGTTAAAATGTCTTGTCCTGCCACAAAATTAGGACCAAAATTTTTAGGTCCTTTCCCCATCACAAAGATTATTAGTCCTGTAGCGGTTACTCTTCAATTGCCTACCACTTGGCGTATTCACCCTACATTCCATGTTTCACTTCTCAAGAAATGGATACCAGATACTTCCCAAAGGAAGACACCTACTCCTCCACTCCCCATAATCGTGGACAACGAAGAAGAATTCGAAGTACAAGAGATCTTGGATTCTCGTATTAGAAGGGGACGACTTGAGTACCTAGTACACTGGGAGGGATATGGTCCTGAAGAAAGATCCTGGGAACCAGCTGCCACCATTCATGCTCCCGCTTGTCTTCGTGCATTTCACCGTACTCATCCTGAACGGCCAGCACCTAGACGCACCCGGAGGTCGCGTATTGGAAGGGGGAACTGTCATGCCCCTCTGGCCCTTACCTGCAGTTCCAGTAGTTCCAGGCATCCAGCAAGTCCCTTAAGTAATCCACGATCGCGGAGTAGGCCGAAGCCGGGGCCTGTAGTACAATCTCCTATCCGCGATCGCGATCGCGGTAGCGCGGTAGGCCGAAACCTGGGCCTAGAGTTTCTACAAGCCCAGGATGCATCCTCCAGACTTCACCCCAATCAAGGGGAACCTATTTCCAGCTGTAGGAGGGAGGTAAACTCTGCCAAATCTCCTATTAACTCCAAGCACAGAGATAGAGGGGTATGTGCTAGAAAAGCACACCCCTCTAACATCCAATCAAGTGAGGAGCTTGTCCCACTGAGGGGAGGAGTGGAGACCCACAGCACTATAAAAACCCCTCAAACTGTTTCTTCATTGCTCCAGTGTTCCAGAGCTTTGGTTCCTGTTTGTCCTTGGACTTCAGTCTCCAGTTTCCCCTTTGTTGCTGTGCTACAGTATATCTATTGGATTTCCCGTTACCTGACCTTTGGCTTGCCTTCTGGATTACCCTGTTTGCCTGAACCCTGACCCCTGCTTGGATTACTACTCTTTGACCGCTGCCTGCCCTGATCTATTGAACTGTTTCCTGACTTCGCTTTTTGGATTATCCTTTTGTGGCACTCTCGTGCTCCTATCCTTACCAGGGTGCTCTGCCTATATATACTTGTGGACCACCTGGTAAGGGTTACCAGCAAGAGATAGCATCCCCTGCTCTATGCTCCGAAAACCTTATTCTTGACATAGTTAAAAAATTAAAAAGCTTTATTAGGGACACCAAGGATGTCCTACACAAAAGATCCAAATTACCATGGTCGCCAAATAACACCTGGGTTACCATGGACGTAGCCGCTCTATATTCAAGTATCCCTAATGATATGGGACTTCGGGCCATCCAAACAAGGCTAACTAAACATAGCAATTATGATTCTAATACCATTGATTTCCTTTTTTCGAAATATGATGTTGTCTGTGGAGTCCTGCCTCTGCCAATCCTCTTATGATCTTTGGCTCAGGAAAAACGACAGAGGGCAAATTAAAGAGTAATATACATATACATTTAATAGAAAATTACATCTGCTTACATGGAGGTATTCCTTCTCAAACGTAGTGGGCGCCACACCGCTTGTAGGAGTCAGTTTTTTCTTTTTTTTCCTTCCAGTAAGTAGTAAGCGATCCTCAAATAACATGGTGATAACAAAACTAATATAGTGTATCTAGACTTGGAATTAAGTGGTGACACACAGACAGGAGCAATAACTTCAAATGCTAATAGAAAACCCACTGCAGCCAATACCATCTTACACACAAAGAGCTGCCATCCAACACATGTTAAAAACAATATTCCCACAGGTGAGTTTATCAGGCTAAGACGAAATTGTACAAACCAATCTGATTTTGACTTGAAAGCTTTGGAACTGTCTGAGAGACTCCTCAGTAGAGGATATCATCATTTAGTCATAGATCAGGCCCGTCTAAGAGCCAGAAAACAGGACAGAAATAAACTTCTCTCTTGTAGAGGACCCCGAAAGTTGACCACACAAGAAGGCAAAGTATGCTTTTGCACATCATATAGTACCAACTACCCTAATATTAAAAATATTGTGAAAAAATATATTCCAATCTTAGAAACAGATTTACACTATAGGGACATTCTCTCAAGAGGTATACTATTTTCCACGCGCAAAGCCCGTACTCTCAAGAGCATACTATCGCCCAGTCACTTTTCACTCCACAAAAATCCTGAAAAGGAATCATGGCTCAAAACCACAGGAACACACAAATGTGGACACACAAGGTGTAAAGTGTGCTCGCATATTGACGAATCCAATTCTATATGTTCTCTCTCTACGAATAAGACATTTTCCCTGAGTCAGTATGCCAATTGCAATACATCTAATGTTATCTACACAATTTCATGCAAAAAATGTGGTATAATGTATGTGGGCCGTACATCCAGACAACTAAAAGTCTGAATCAGGGAGCATTTAAATGACATTGATACAGATGCAGGGACAAATGTCAGTGACCACTTCAGACAGTGCACACCCACAAATGTTACCCCCTTCAAAGTACAGGTAATAGAATGTATTAGACAGGGACCAAGAGGTGGCAATATTGAGTCAAGATTAAAATGCAGAGAAACCTATTGGATCTTCACATTGGGCACCCGAAAACCTAGGGGTCTTAATAAGGAATATGACGTTACATGTTTTTTCAAATAATATGGGTGAATAGATGTGGTGAGCCCCCCCCCCCCCCCCTTATATTTGGACTCAGCACACCTTATGCTTAAATCCCTCCCTTCTCCTACACCTTTCTCCCCCTCCATTCCTCACCTGCCCCTCCCCCTTTCCTTTTCCCTACCGTCCTCCCCCCTTTTTTTTTTGTGAGTCATGTAAGTCATAGTCTTTTAATCCTCAGTACAGAAACAATTATTAACAATTAGATCCCGAATATCTGCTTACAAATAAGAGAGAACTAGATTGTTGCAATAACCCCCTATATACTATTATAACAACTTATATACGAATGAATTGTATCTTTATCAAGAATAATTAACAAGTAACTAAAATATAAAATTATAAAGATTACATAAATCATAAAAATTAAAAATAAATGATATCAACACAAACGTATCAATTCATTAAAAGAGGGGGCTCTTGCAACAATAATGGAATGGCAACAACTGATTGTTCTATCAAATGCATATTACTTAACAACATAAAAGAAATTGAGTAACAAGTTGCCATTCCGATAAAAACTGGTTAGCAGAATGCAATAAGTACAAGTTAGCCGCAAATTGTCATTGTTTTTATTAATCACATATTACAATGCCATGAGGCATCATGCAATCACACTTTATTAATTCCAAATCACAATTATATGTAGCAGCTCCCTCTTTCCACCCCTTCTTAACAACAGATATTTATATATCAGCTGATGGGAGGTTTCTCCCACACACAAAAAAAATAATAATAATAGGGGGGTGGAACCATAATTTGATAGGCTGCCCTTGCACACATGTCCTTTTTGGCACTATATTTAAAAGAGTTCACTCACTAACACAGATTAGCTTATGAGTAAGCGCTATATGCGCGAAACGCGTCAAGCTTAGTGACTGCGGTTTTTCACTTTCATCCATCTTTATTTGCTGTGCAACTATTTACCTGTTTTTGGATTGAATAAACATCACTTACTTGACCTATACCGACTCCTGGAGTGCCATTGCTCTACTCTTCATTTTTCCCTGACTTCTGATCGTGAGGTGAGAGCCAGGCACCTGTAGAGGCACCGGAGCCGACTAGTGGGATTCATACTCCATTTACACTCTCCAGCGCTGTGAGCCGGACATTTTCTATAATCACCTAAGATAGACAAGGCCCCAGGGCCAGATGGTATTCACCCAAGGGTCCTTAGAGAGTTAAGCATAATTCTGGCCAGACCAATATTTATGATCTGTAGGGATTCTTTCAGTTCAGGTATAGTGCCAACAGACTGGTGGAAGGCGGATGTCATTCCAATATTTAAAAAGGGATCAAAATCTCTGCCTGGTAATTATAGGCCAGTGAGCTTGACATCTGTAGTGGGGAAATTATTTGAAGGATTGCTAAAGGTGTACACTCAAGAATACATCTTGAATCAGAATATAATCAGTAAAAGTCAACATGGTTTTGTGAAAGACAGGTCTTGTCAAACAAACTTAATAACATTCTATGAAGAGGTCAGTAAAAATATAGATCTAGGTGTGGCAGTTGATGTGATCTATTTGGATTTTGCTAAAGCATTTGATACAGTTCCACACAAAAGGTTACTCTACAAATTGAGAGAAATAGGATTGGGGCAAATGTATATATTTGGATTGAAAATTGGCTAAAAGATAGAACACAGAGGGTTGTTGTAAATGGAAAAGCCTCAAATTGGACCAGGGTAGTGAGCGAAGTACCTCAGGGGTCTGTTTTGGGACCTCTTCTTTTTAATATGTTTATTAATGATCTCCCATGTTGTGCTGAGTGCCATGTCTCAGTGTTTGCTGATGACACAAAATTAGGTAAGGTAATAAAGACTAATCTTGATGTTTTTTTCTGTACAGGAAGATTTGGACAGAGTGGGGAAAGTGGCAAATGAGGTTCAATATAGACAAATGTAAAGTTATGCATTATGGGAAAAATAATAACAAAGCAACATATACGTTAAATGGTATTTCCCAGGGAAAAACTACTAACGAAAAGGATTTAGGAATCATTGTAGATAACAAACTTGGCAACAGTGCCCAACTTGGCAACAGTGCCCAATGCCAGTCAGCAGCTGCAAGGGCCAATAAGATATTGATATTAAGATCTACTCTAGCAGAACGCTTAAAACAAGTAATTTCAGAAATAATACATCACGATCAGGCAGGATTTATCCAAGGAAGAGATTCGGCAGATAATATTCATAAAATTCTAAATGTAATTGATCATATAAACAACAAAAAAGTACCATCAATAATATTGGCACAAGATGCCGAGAAAGCGTTTGACAGTGTGAGCTGGAACTTCCTGGGAGAAGTAATGAAAGAATTTAGAATCATAGGCCTGTTTAAACAAAACACTATGGCATTTACTCCCCAAGCCAAAGTGGTGGGATATGGAATAGAATCTGCATGGTTCGATGTTTGTAATGGTACTAGACAGGGGTGTCCCTTGTCACCCCTGTGGTTAACTGAACCCCTAGCTGAAATGATAAGACAAGCATCATCGATAAAGGGTATAAAGATACAAAAAGAAGAAATAAAAATAACATTATTCACAGATGATGTCTTATTAACATTCTAAGAATGTTCTAAGAATTCTAAAATCTACACAGGCTCAAATTATAATCACTAATTTAACAAAGAAATTAACATCTAACATGAAAAAAAACTTTTACTGGACGTGGGGGAGAGGTGATAGAATATATCAGAATTAAGTTACATTTAATTTTAAAAACTATGATTACAGAAAATTATCGATCCATGCTATCACAATTTAAAGAAAGCTTATTAAAATGGAAAAATATGGAAATTTCATGGCTCGGACGAATAAATGTGTTAAATTCCTATCTCCTCCCTAAATTGATATATTTAATGAGATCGATCCCAATGGGAATTCCATATATGAAACATATTATAAAATACTTTACAGATGGTATATAACACCAGTTAAAATAAATTTCAAAATCCACATCAACTTTATGTTGGAATGGCAAAAAAGAGGAAGGCTCTGTATATCATGTGGTGGGCATGTCCGATACTCAAACTCATCTTAAACCAACTTCGATCCTTACTATTTGTCCAACTATTCAACACCTAACACTACAAATATTCCTTTATCATTTAGATTTCCCAATATGAAAAAAGTAAATAAATATCTATTGATCAATATACTCTTAGCCACCAAACTTTGCAAGCAAAAAAATGGAAAACGAAAGATGCAATAAAATGGAGAGATATCATATCCCAAATCGATCATCAATATAAGATGGAAGAAGTATTTTAAAAATCTAAAGGGCAATATAAAAAATATCAAAATATATGGCAACCATGGGAGGAATATAAGAAGGAAAATATGGAAAATAGGAATGAAGAAGGAAAAAGGGAGAGGAAAAAAGAAGGGGAAGGAAAGAGAAGGATTGAGGAAATAAATCAAAAACAGATGGAAAAATACCCCATATGGGATAATACGGAATGGCCCATCATAGTGGGGTGCCAGTTCTTAAGAGGGGACGTGGAGCCATAGGTTGTGGGAAGACTGCCAGCTCCTCTTCCCGACCTGATGCATGGAGAGTCACAAGAAGACCTGAACCTGCACCCAAGTGGAAAGGAGAGGTTCCTCCAATACAGGAATCTTCTATGGCATGAACATATCAGATAACATAGATAGACGGTTAAAACCTGTAGTTTGCCAAGAACAGACATAGTGAGGACAAGGCATTAATAACACTATTGTGGGCGAACCCCGCCCAGGGTAGCAGTTGTTCTGGTGGTCCGAAATATAGCAACTATAGAAACAGTTGCAAGGCTTGATTAGCTCGTTATGAGGTGAAGGAAAGCTGAATTCCCATTTGCGTATAAAAAGCTCTCCAAAATCTGGACACAAACTGGCTACCCCGACCCAGAATTATCACTTTGGGTAACCCATGTAAACGAAAGACTTCCCAAGCAAAAATTGAGGCCAGCTATTGAGAAGTAGGTATTTTTTTTCCAAAGGAATGCAATGCAACATTTTAGGGAATCAGTCAACAACCATGAGATCCACAATAAAATGGATAAGTGTGTCCAGGGTCATTCACCATAGGTATAGTTTGCAGGTGACCCACTGGAAGGTGCTGTAATGTCTTCTTTTATGCACACACAGGCCAGACAGCTACAGAGGCAGTGACATCAGAACAGAGACCAGACCACCAAAATTATCGTGACCATATTAACTGTTTTTTATCTGGATGCCCAGCAGCTTTGAAATTGTGATACATGCCTAATAATTTAGTGTGGAGGGGAACTAGTACAAAGTAATTACCACTAGGTGTCTCTGGAGTTTGTGCGGCCAGAATATCCTTGCCTAGAGGTGAGGATAGATTAGTAGTATTCAGTCTGGAGGGATCAAAGGAGTAGGCTTTGGCTAGAGAAGAGAACTGTTGGGACAAGGCATCAGCCAGAATTTTTTTAGTACCTGGCAAATAGGAAACCACATAATTAAATCTTGACAGGAACCTGGCCCACCTAGCTTGCAGAGGCAAAAGCCATTTAGCCTAGGATTCTTGTGGTCCGTGAGAATGAGAATTGGCACCGAAGTACCCTCAAAGAGATGCCACCACTCTTTGTGAGCTAAAATTAGAGCAAGAAGTTCTCTATCACCAGTTTGTAATTGCATTAATGCCGGGTTCAATTTCTTTGTATTCTACGTGTATGCTCTGTCTCTATATAGGCTCCTCTCACTTCTGCTGATGGTGCTACGCATTTTGCTTTTTGATGCACCATTGAAGAAGGGCACGTTTTGAGTGAAACGGGTGGCGTGCACCATCAGTAGAAGTGGGAGGAGCTTACACACGGAGGTACCGTCTCTGCTAACACCACACTACAGGTGAATCCTTACACGTTTATACCTAGAGCCAGGCTGTGTGGCTCAAAACCAAGTGAGTGTCATACAAACAGGGAGTGGACACACAAAGTTTCAATTTTGCCCATCTACACTATGGTGTATTTTTCTTATCTTTCATTCCATGTGCTGAGTTCTACACAAGTCACAACCTGTTAAATCTGTTAAAGCTAAGTGTTATTTCCAATTTTATGCACCCCTCCACTTTTTTGTTTCACACATTTTTTCATCTAGGTGGTGTATTCGGGGGGTGCACCACCCAAGAAGTAGCTGCATTTTTTGTAAAATATTCAGTTCTTGTCAAATAAAAGGCAGCCACGAGAGCCTCATTGTTCTATGAAACCTCTGTACCCTACAGCATACTAGACAAACATTCTCGTACCCTGTTTGAAAACACAAGCTGTTTGGCAGCAGAGGTGAAGCGAGCTGGCATATCAAATACACCTTTGAAGGTCCAACTTAGTAAATTCATTAAGTATAGGTGGATTGCCTGTACCATTTGGATTCATGGCCTCTACGTAATGTTATGGAACAGGAACCAGACAGAGACAGAAAGTAAGATGCAAAAAATGTTTCTATTTATTAATAATAATTAGAAAAATGGTAAAAAATGGGGGGGGGGGGGGGGCGGAGCCAGCTACCAAAGCAACCAGACGTGTGGTGTAGGAGCTCCACAAGTTATAGACAACTAACACTGATCATATATGACTTCTCCCACCAAAATCACCAGAATTAACAAACCTGAAGCCCTTGTCCACATGGGCAAAAAGGGGAAAAAAGCAGACAAACCGCAGCAACCGAGAAAGATTGATATCAGTTCAATGCTAACAAGGCCTGTTAGGCCGCAATTGGGCACACCCATGGCAACCTCTACTGCACAATCTGAGGACTCAGAGTCCTCCTCGGAGTATTCATATCAGCCCCAACTCAATACACGCACATCTAAACTCGCTGCTACTAACCCTGAAGATGGCCTGGCCACAAAGGGTGACTTAAAATGGATGCTGGCAGATCTGCAAGATAGCTGGAAGAAAGACATGAAAGACATTCGTGTGGAAGTTACAAGCCTACAACAAAAGGTGCTAACGTTAGAAAAAAGCATTGGTGACAACCAAACTTCACAGAGAAGTTCTGCAGATATCACTGAACGTTTAGTTCATCAAGTACACAGCCTGCAACGACAGGTGTCCATGTGCGACACTAAACTAAGGCAAAATAATGTCAAAATTCGTTTAGTGCCCGAGACAGTTGGGCCCTCTGCACTCCGGCAATATCTGAACAAATTTCTCACCTCACTTATACCTGATGCAGGCTTCACAGAACCCTAGCTGATGCATTCCGAGTCAAGAAGGCACCGAGAGCCCCACATGAAGCCTCCCGAGATGTTGTTATCCGATTTGGCACATTTGCAGACAAGGTGACAGTTCTCTCATCATGCAGACAAAAAAAACAAGTGGTATTTGAAGAAGTGAACCTAGCTGTATATGATGATCTACCACTAGCTACGATCTTGTGGAGGAGAGAAATGGCCCCTTTGACTGCTCATTTACGATCCCTAAATATAAAATATTGATGGGGAGCACCTAACTCTCTGACAGTCACCTGGAACAATAAAACACTGGTGACAGAAGACATCGGGGAACCAGGCACCTTCCTGGAGGAGTTGGGCATCGCACAAATCCCCACACAGAATGATCCTGCTCACTCTTAAGAGAGAAGGACACTGAACTTACATCTTTCACCAACCAGCTGTACAGAGACAATCATCTCTGCAGGAATATTTTTCTATGTTACACCTGCTGGATCAAGGAACTGTTCCCTAATTATGACTACAATCAAGGGACTTGTCAGCTGCCGATCAAGATTCTCTGAACACCAAAGTGATGTGGGATAATAAAGCAGAAGATCACACAGACAGTGTTCTTTCCCCAAACTGAGCTATATGGAGCCCTTCTACTATCTTGGTCTACACATGGAACAGATGTTTGATATATTTGACACTATAAATTTCCCACTCAGGGCATTCCCCATGCCCTTTTTTTTTGTGTTGCACGATCTAATAGCTACCCTTTCTTGAGATAACCTTGCCCACCTCTCTAACTCCTTCTCCTTCCCTTAATCTTACCTAATTCTTGTTCTCTTTATTGTTTTATTGCAATATTCGCCTCAGGTATTATTATTTAAAATGTGTTAATTAATTTAATTAATAAACGTTATTATTAATCTAATTATTTGACTAATTTTCCCCCCTCCTTTCTTATCTTATTTTCTGACCTCTCTGCTCTTTTCTGTCTTGTCTTCCACAGTTTTTTTCAGTTCTCCAGATCTTTCTACTCATTTCCCTCATTACGAGTTTCTTCTCCTTCAGCTAAATTTTTCAATGGCAGTTAATGTTACGTCTGGCCAGTAGATGGCACTGTTGTAATACGAATGGTTACATTCGTGTAACCTGAAGGTTTAATTGTATCTTTCAAAGTTACTTAATTACCTTGACTGACATTTTATCTAAAACATTTATGTAATGTGTAATTTGCTGATATGGTCTATATAAAAATTTACAAAATCAAATATATAAAAATATTCTTTAAGCAAAATCCAGGAGGCAAGCCGGGGTCAGGAACCAAGTCAAACGAGCCGGAATCAAGAGAATGGAGATCAGCATATTAAGGAACAAAGCCAGGAGTCAGAAACCAGAAGAGAAGTCAGCCGAGCCTGGTCAAACACGAGAATCACAGGAACTGCACCTAGAAGTGCAAAGGAACAACTGAAATAGCTGCTTAACCTGTTCATGAGATGGTACCTGTCTCAACTATTGCAGGCTAAGACATACCCTTTTCTGGATGTTTCAGACTGCTTCTCATGGAGGCAAGTCTGAAACACCCAGAAAAGGGTCTGTCTTAGCCTGCAATAGTTGAGACAGGCTGTCTCAGCCATTACAGGAAATATTATGATACGTAATTTTGGGGGAGAGATGGGGTAAATTGATCCTGGTTTCCTTAACAGTTAAGCAGACCAGGATCAACCATTATTTTTTTAATCTAATAACGTGATCACTGTGAAAATCAATCACATTTATCACATGCAATAAATGCAAAAAATAAATTAATGACAATCAGTGCTGAATGAACACTGATTGTCAAAACCGTCCCTCTCTTTCACTGACACATTTTTATCTTGTGTCAGAGAGAGGAGAGAAATATGCTGTGCTCTAGAAAGAAATTGTAATAAAAAAAAACCACAACCATTTTTACACTCTTTATTACATTTTATACATTACACAGGGTTAAATCTTAATCAAAATGGTCGCAAAAGAAAGCCTGATTTGTCCTTCAAAAAAACAATATATAATGTGGGAATCCATTAAAAAAGAAAGCTTGTACTTTAATTTTAATTCCCACCTTGCTGAAATAGAAAAAACAAACGTCAAAAACGGACATAAAAACAAAAAAAAAAAACATTGTACTGAAGGGGATATACCTGTACTAAGCAGCAAAGGGGCTGACTAATAGCAACCAGGAGAGTTACCATGGCAACAATAGCAGAAAGGAGCTGGTCATTAATAATAACTGATTTAATCACTATTTATAAATAGTAGAGAAACCCTAACAGAAATATATAACTGTATTTACATGTCCACATGTCTGTGTATATAGATGTACAGTAGTATGTAAACAGATTTATTCAAGAGGTAGCTAATTACATTTGTATTGAAATTTGCCATAAGGTTATTGATTTTGGAGCAGAATTTAACTGTATATGCACTCACTTGAATGTTAGCCGCTCCATGGTCTGCATGGAATCCTTTAACCAGATACTGGTAATACAAACAAATAGATAGTTGCTCCAAAAAGGGTAGTCTCACTGGAGCTACAAAGAAGAAAAATAACTTTTTGAAAATTAGTTGGAATAAAAAAAAAGACGGAGGAAAGAGACAGACATGTTCATGGCAGGCTCCGAACACAAACTAAAAATCTGTCTAAATTTGATGGCCACTCTTGCCAAAACCCCCCAAAAGACACTGAAAGAGACTTCTGATGCCATGGGTTGTAGGATCCTGAGAAGATTCAACCTCCTCAAAAGTATTTTTTGTACTTGCAATTTGTACTCCAAATGAAGATAGCGGCAATAATAAATATCCTCAATGGACTGAAGTGTAAAAGTTGGAATTTGCATCAGCAATTACTTTTTAACACCAAGCTGAAGCAAAAGGTCAGACTGTTCCATACATGTTGCTGAGATTTCTCTTGGACCCACTGTAAGTCTGCTTAGGCAGCCGCCTCTGGGGGTGCCACAGTGGGAGGGGCGCCAACGCTAAGGAACAAAAACAAAAAAACGCCGGTAAAGGTACTGGCTGGGTAGAGGATCTCCCCTCACCAGTCCTCTACACCGGAGTGGAGCACCCTGGGAGGGGGCGGATCTCACCTGGTGCGGGGTCCGCCTCGGCTCCCCATGAAGCAGAGACCACTCTGATTCATGGGTAGGGGGCGGACCTCGCTCCCAGTAAGATCGGCCCCCTCCCAGGGTCTGTCTGTGGTGGGGAGAGCACAGGGGAGGGGGGAGGAGAGAACAGAGATGAGGTAGGAGGGGGAGAGAACAAAGATGAGGTAGGAGGGGAGAGAACAGAGATGGGGTAGGAGAGGGAGAGAACAGGGGAACGGAGAGAGAACAGAGATGTGGTGGAAGGGGAGAAAACAGAAATGTGTAGAACAGAGGATGAGGGGGAGAGAACAGAGATGGGATAGGAGGGGGAGAGAACAGATATGTGGTAGGAGGGAGCGAGAACAGAGATGGGGTAGGAGGGTGAGAGAACAGAGATTGGGTAGGAGGGAGAGAGAACAGAGATGGGGTAGGAGAGAGAGAGAACAGAGATGGGGGTAGGAGGGAGAGAGAAAAGAGATGGGGGAAGGAAGGAGAGAGAACAGAGATGGGGAAGGAGGGAGAAAGAGAGAACAGAAATGGGGAAGGAGGGAGAGAGAACAGAAATGGGGAAGGAGAGAGAGAGAACAGAGATGGGGGTAGGAGGGAGAGAGAACAGAGATGGGGGAAGGAGGGAGAGAGAACAGAGATGGGGAAGGAGGGAGAAAGAGAGAACAGAAATGGGGAAGGAGGAAGAGAGAACAGAAATGGGGAAGGAGGGAGAGAGAACAGAAATGGGGAAGGAGGGAGAGAGAACAGAAATGGGGGAAGGAGGGGGAGAGAACAGACATGGGGGAAGGAGGGGGAGAGAACAGAAATGGGGAAGGAGGGGGAGAGAACAGAGGAAGAGGAAACGAGAACAGCGATGGGGTGGAGGTGTTGAGAACAGAGATGGGGTGGAGGGGGAGAGAACAGGGGAGGGGGGAGAGAACAGGGGAGGGATGGAAGGGGAGAGAACATAGGAGGGGGAGAAAACAGAAATGGGGGAGAATAGAGGAAGAGTGGGAGAGAACAGAAATGGGATAGGAGGGGGAGAGAACAGAGATGGGGTAGGAGGGGGAGAGAACAGAGATGGGGAGAGAACGAAGGAAGAGGGGGATAGAACAGATGGGAAAGAGGGAGAAAACAGATGAGAGGGGGGAGAAAACAGATGGGCAGGAGAACAGAGATGGGGGAGAGAGAAAGAGATATGGGGAGAGGGAGGATGGATAAGGGATATGCGGAGAAAGGGAGTCATGGGATTGGGGGGGGGGGGGGCACCGAAAAGCATTTTTGCCTGTGTAGCAAAAAATCCTTCCACCAGCCCTGCATACACTCATATCATCCCTCTGCAACAAGACCAGACTGTTCCATACATGTTCCTGAGATTTCTCTTGGACCCACATCATCCCTCTGCAACAAGACCAGACTGTTCCATACACGTTTCTGAGGTATATATTCAGATAACATGTAGATTTGGACTTTATACTCATGTCTCTACAATATTTGTATACTATGCTCTCTGGTTTATGCAACTTTTAATTTTCTATCGATCTGTTTCACTCTTAATTACCTCCTCACTATATTTGGTCACTATCCAGTTGATTTCAATCTCCTCCCACATTTTCCATGTTTTTTATTGCACCTAATTTCCTCTCTCTTTCACTCAGATTTCTCTTGGACCCACATCCACTCACGATATCCCTCTGCAACAAGACCAGACTATTTAATACCCTCCCTTCCTCACAACCCCCAGGTTAATTTCTTTTATAGGACTGGTTCACCAGATGATGTGACATGACCTCTAATCAACCACCTGTTACTCTTCCCCTTCTGCACATAATTACTAGCATTATGTTAACCACCTAGCACACCTTACTCTGGCTGGCTTACAATGCACCCAACTAAATCACCTGTGAAGTAACTTCTGGTGTGACTCACAGTTCCCCCCACACATTCCATTATTTGCCTCACACTCTCCTTGTGTGTATCATGTTACCCATCCCCTCTAGAATGTAAGCTTGCGAGCAAGGCAATCTAACTCGTGTTTTAGTCTGAAAATGTTTTTTCTAATTTTGCTTGTAAATCCCTTCATTTGCTCTGTACCAAGCACTGCGTAAATATGTTGGAGCTATATAAATAAATGGTAATGTAAATCTATGAACTTACTGTATAGGCTAAAGAATTTGAACACAAGGTACTAACCCCAGGGGTGTCACTAGGGTTGGTGTCACCCGGTGCGGAAACTCATGGTGTCACCCCCCTGGATTTCCTCCATACAATGCCAAACAGATTCCTTAGTAATGCCAGTTAGATGGCAGTTAGATTAACTATGCCACACACAGGAGCCCCATAACTTATGCAACACCAGAGCCCCATAAATTATGCCACACCAGAGCCCCACTATTTATGCCTCACCTCTGCTGAATTAATTATGCCACACACACAGGTGCCCCATAATTATGCCACACACACACAGGTGCCCTATAATTATTCCACACAAAAGAGTCCCTTAATTACGCCTCACAAAAGAGTCCCTTAATTCTGCCACACATGGGGCCCAATAAATATGCCACACACAAGCGCTCCATAATTATGCACACATGGGACCGCCATCAATTATGCAACACACAGGAGCCCCACGAGGTGACAATTGTACAATTACAGATACCAGTAATATTGTGCCAGTCAGATACCAGTAATATTGTGACATTCAGATACCAGTAATATAGTGCCACTCATAGCCCAGTAATAGTGTGCCAGTCAGAGCCCAGTAATAGTGTGCCAGTCAGAGCCCAGTAATATTGTGCCAGTCAGAGCCCAGTAATATAGTGCCAGTCAGAGCCCAGTAATATTGTGCCAGTCAGAGCCCAGTAATATAGTGCCAGTCAGAGCCCAGGAATATAGTGCCAGTCATAGCCCAGTAATATTGTGCCAGTCAGAGCCCAGTAATATTGTGCCTGTCAGATACCAGGAATATTATGCCAGTCAGAGCCCAGTAATATAGTGCCAGTCAGTGCCCAGTAATATTATGCCAGTCAGAGCCCAGTAATATTGTGCCAGTCAGTGCCCAGTAATATTATGCCAGTCAGAGCCCACTAATATTATGCCAGTCAGTGCCCAGTAATATTATGCCAGTCAGAGCCCAGTAATATAGTGCCAGTCAGTGCCCAGTAATATTATGCCAGTAAGTGCCCAGTAATATTGTGCCAGTCAGAGCCCAGTAATATTGTGCCAGTCAGTGCCCAGTAATATTATGCCAGTCAGAGCCCAGTAATATAGTGCCAGTCAGTGCCCAGGAATAAAGTGCTTATTTTAAACCACCCTCCTCCCCCCCATCCCCATTACTAACCGAGTAGCTGCTGCTCCGTGTCCCCGGCCGGACCTCTCCGTGCAGTCTTACGTATCGTCACATCCGGTTGCTGTGATAATTTTTTATTTTTTTCGGCGGCCGCATCTAGCGGATTTGGCTGCCAGAAAAAAAAAGTTACAGCGGGATGCGGGGGGTGCCGGCAGCACGGGTGTCACCCCCACTGGAGGTGTCACCCGGTGCGGTCCACCCCCCCGCCCCCCTCTCAGGACGCCACTGACTAACCCTTCATTTAAAATCCTGAATAGCTAATGTTCTGGTAGTCCAGGAGGCAGTGGGCCCAGTGCACTTTGGACCTATCTGTCTGAATTCCTGAAAAAAGCTCTGCAAATCTACAAAGACTTACCACTCAAAGTCAGGGTCACAATCAGAAATTTCAGGGCCCCTTACTGAAAAAAAATTCTGCCCCCCCCCCCCCCACCCCGATAGTTTATCAATTAATATGTGACTAAAAGCTTGGGGTCCGCAACCGCTGTATGTCACATATTAATTGACGAACTATCAAGAGGGGGCACCTAATGTGACCAGTGACCTGTAACAAAATCCAGATATAGTCAGTGTCAGATGAGTTAACCCCTG
Organism: Pelodytes ibericus; assembly: GCA_036172795.1. Lineage (NCBI taxonomy): Eukaryota > Metazoa > Chordata > Amphibia > Anura > Pelodytidae > Pelodytes > Pelodytes ibericus. The sequence continues at coordinate 37,489,918 of CM069866.1, read as the reverse complement.
GATTGCTTTACATAAATAGGCAGTGTCAGATGAGTTAACCCCAGTGTCAGAGGAGTTAAAGGGACAGTCTAGTCACCTATATGACTTTGGTGAAACTTGTAGGCACTAAAGAGTGAACTAGACTGTCACTTTCAGTTTTTTATTTTACATTTTTATTTTCGTTAAAAAAGAGAAAAATACTTACCTATAGCAGTTCTCTACAGGTGGCAGCACTCGGTACTGCATGCGTACAGACACACCGGTCTTGCGCAAGTGCAGTTCACATTTTTACCATCAACCCCCGTGAGCATCTACTGATATCTCTCGGCACCCCCTGCACTAGCTATCCCTGCCTCTGTTGGAGACGAGCGTATACGTGCATCTCCATGATAACAGGCACACTGAGCTGTTAGGAAGACAGCTCAGTGTGCTCTCCTGCTTTCACACACACTTTTACCCCCCCCCCCCCCCCCCCCCAGTAACAGGCACACTGAGATCACTCAGGCATTTACTTTGACATACCAATCGTGCAACCGCTAACTGCCCCCTGCCCCCCCCCCCCCCCACCTGCCACCGCAAACTGTGTAAGGAGAGGGAGAACATCTCCCTCATCCCTCCTCCATGCCAGTCAAACCAGAACCACCGCTGCCACTGGCCCTGAAGGTGGAGGAGAGGGAGAACCGCTGCCATCGACAACGCAAGGAGAGGGTGAAGTCTTTGGACCCCACTGCTGCTCAGAGAAGGTAAGAGGGTAAAAAAAAATAGTGCTGCTGTGTGTGTAATGTGATGTGAATGAGTGTGTAATGTGATGTGAGTGAATGTGTGATGTAATGTGAGTGAGTGATGTCAGTGTGTGGAGTGAGTGATGTCAGTGTGTGATGTGAGTGAGTGAGTGTGTGATGTGAGTGAGTGTGTGATGTGAGTGAGTGTGTGATGTGATGTGAGTGAGTGTGTGATGTGATGTGAGAAGTGATGTCAGTGTGTGATGTGAGTGATGTGAGTGTGTGATGTGAGTGATGTCAGTGTGTGATGTGAGTGAGTGATGTCAGTGTGTGGAGGGAGGGAGTTAAGTCAGTGTGTGGAGTGATGTTAGTGTGAGAAGTGAGTGTGTGTGGTACTTATATGGGTGACTGCATTACGTATCATTCTAAGCTTTCTCAGATTTAGGGGGGGCAGCACTGCCTATCGTGCTCGGCCAAGCTGTATTTTATGGGGGGACTGCACTGCCTATCATGCTCAGCCAAGCTGGCATTTATGGGGGACTGCACTTCCTATCATACTCAGCCAAGCTGGGTTGTATGGGGACTGCACTGCCTATCATGCTCTGCCAAGCTGGTGTGTATGGGGGGACTGCACTGCCTATGATGCTCAGCCAAGCTAGCATTTATGGTGGGACTGCACTGCCTATCATGTTCAGCCAAGCTGGCATTTATGAGGGACTGCACTGCCTATCATGCTCAGCCAAGCTGACACACTCTCACTCCCACTGACATACACACACTCTCACTCACACTGACATACAAACACTCTCTCACTCACACTGACATACACACACTCACTTAAACTGACATACACACACACACTCACACTGACATCCACACTCACTCACACTGACATCCACACACACTCACTCACACTGACATACACACACTCACTCTCACTGACATACACACATTCTCACTCACACTGACATACACACACAGGAATGATTGGGCCCTGGGCACATGCCCCGTTTTACGCGGGTGTATCGCCCGTCACCTCCTGATGGCGGCCCTGCTCAAAGTTATCCTGTGGAGATGCTCAATTGCTAAGCTGATAGCACATCTTCCTGTAAAACTAAGTACAGATGGAGTGTCCCTACAGCACTGACTATTATTAAGGACCAAAAGGTATTAACAATAGAAAATCCTTTTGCCAGTGACCGATTTTTATGTTATCTGGGGATTGCCCCCTTGGAAGAGTTGCAAGAGGAAATTGTAGTTCCTTTTTTTTTTCTTCTTATTTCAGACGTGTACCAGTTTTCCCGGTACACGTCTAGCAGATTCGGATACAAACTAGAAATCTCACAAGGTGGACAACACATTGCCTACATGTATCTGCCATGGCATATATGCTCCAAACATTTTTAATGACATCCATCCAGATCAAGCGCTTTTATGGCCAGTCAGTATGGTGTTTAGCCCATTTTTTCAGCAGTGCGCTTGAGCACCTGCCAGCAATCCCTCCCTCTTTTCCTTAACCTGTCCCTGCTCTCCTCCTTCTCCAGATTCACTGCTTACCTCTGATTTATTAGCATTGTTGATTTACCAAATGTTCTCTTTTCTTCTCTGGCTTTCTCTCTCTCTTTAGTTTTCCTTTTTCTTATTCTTCAAATGTAAGTTCATAATAAATAAGTCCACTAGAGGGCACTGTTCCCCCCCCCCTCTACTGGAAAGTTCCCCACAATATAAGCATTTGACAGCCCAGCATTGACAGCATGTAATGGTAACTTGGTGGACTTCACCCCAAGCCTAAAATATATATAGGTTATAAGAGGTGTTTTTGTCTGTGTTTTTATTGCATTGCCATTGCTTTATTTATATATGCAATATGTGTAATAACTTAATTATCTGTGTATCTTTGTCATAATGCATAAATCAGGCCAGCAGTTACAGGGTTAAATGTATGAATAAGATTTTAAGTGTAGTTATGAATTTTATATTTTAATAACCTGTCTGTGTGCTTTTAACGTGATTTAAATCAGCAGTGACACAGTTAACAAAGAGAGTATTTATTGTGGTCTGCTGTACAAAGTTATGCCATGGGTGAAGCTGCGTAAAATGTAGGGTCCAAGTCAGCAGCACCTAACATCACAGTGCAAGTGTCCTCGCGCTTCTAGAGACCTTTGTGAGCCGGTTGATGCAGATTTTATCTGAGCCGGCGGGCTTTGACAGATTGACATGAAAACTTTTACTTTCGTTTAACAGAGAAGTCAAATGGGACCAGGGCGCCACCAGGAATTTCAGGGCCCCTTACTGAACAAATTTTCTGGGCCCCCTATCCCCCCCCCACGACAATATCTCACTCTTGTCGCACCTACCCTCACAAGCATGTTATCCAGGTCTAGTGTAATATGGAGGGGAGCAGTTGGTCTGGGATGCCAGTAATATTTTGCCACTCAATATGCCAGTAATGTTTTGCCACTCAATAAGTCAGTATTTTGCCCTTAATATGCCATTCTTTTGCCATTTAATATGCCAGTATTTTGCCATTCACTATGCCAGTATTTTGCCCCTCAATATGCCATTCTTTTGCCATTTATTATGCCAGGATTTTGCCCCTCAATCTGCCATTCTTTTCCCATTTAATATGCCAGTATTTTCCCCCTCAATATGCCATTTAATATGCCAGAATTTTCCCCTCAATATGCCATTTAATATGCCAGTATTTTGCCCCTTATTATGCCATTCTTTTGCTAATTAATATGCCAGGATTTAGCCAATTAATATGCCAAGATTTTGCCCTTTAATATGCCATTCGTTTGCCAATTAATATGCCGGGATTTTGCCAATTAATATGCCAGGAAAATTCTGTGTTAAGCCGGTCCGCGGCTGTGAGGGAAACGTTGTCGCTCCCCTCCAGCCGCGTGGCTTCAATAAAGTTTGTTAAAAAAAAAAAATGCGATCAAAGTAACTCCGGTTTATTTTAATTTTTTTAACAAACTTTATTGAAGCCACGCGGCTGGAGGGGAGCGCACAACGTTTCCCTCACAGCCGTGGACCGGCTTAACACAGAATTTTTTTTTTTCTGGCGTGACCCAGGCCCACCGGGCCACCTGGACCCGCCGGGCCCAGGACGCCAGTATCTCCCGTCACCCCCTGATGGCGGGCCTGAATGGGACTACAGAATCTGCAAAGCTGGGAACTTTCTAAGCTGCCGTGTTTCGTTTGATGTGTCTGTTCAAATATTATAAACAGTTTGTTTTTTCTGTCTCTATCTCATATAGGCTGTTGCGGTTACCCCGTGTAGCAGAGGGGTTTCAACCGCTGGAGGGTGTCTTTTTCCCGATCAGTGAGGAGGATTCTCAGCATCCAGTCGTATTTCAAGTGAAGAAGCACTTACAAGAGCTAGCGCGAATAGCTGGATAGCGGTTGTTACCCCCAATAAGAGACAAGACTCTGGATTGAGGGTGAAATATAACTGCCGTTTAACGGCAGTTACTCTGCTATATATAGTGCTCCCCTGCAAGGGAGACGCCCACAGACAAATAGGCATCAACCAATCAGACAATGGTTACATCCCCCATATTCCCTCCCCTCTGCTTGGGAGATAATTGAATTTCTAACAGTATCTACTCAATTATCTCCAAACTTATACATTTTTATAACTTTATGATTTTGTGTCACACATGAATAAAACCATGAATAAAACTTATATCTGTATGAACCACACAACTTGGGGACAAGCATATTAACAATTAAAGGGCCAGAAACTGTTTTTGTCTTTAAGTGCAAGGCAAGATGGATGATGGGACATCATAGAATAAAACAAAGGGTAGAGGGTCCCAGGTAGCATGGACGTTGGCTGATACAACATAGATTGTGGATCAATGCAAAACAGAGGGATCTGTTACATAGGCAATCACTGCAACTCATCATATTGAATGGTGAATAGTGTTGCAAATCCTTTTCATTCAACTTAATTTGTATTAACTGCACCAGCTATGTAAAGGTACAGTCATTTCTCTACAGAGGCTTGCCAGCTGATTGGATGCTGTGTTTTTTTTTTTATTTTTTTATCTGTGTAGGTCAGATGTGGTAGACCTACTGTGCTCTTTTTACACAGTGTTGTTTTTGGTAGCTGTGGCCCTAAATTTGTGTGTACACTCAGGGCCGGTGCACGACTTTTTGCCGCTCTAGGCAAATATTTTTTGCCGCTCTTTGCTGATCCCGCCCTCAGCACCAAATGCACAGTCACACATTCAGAGGCACATGTACACACACACAGAGTCACACATGCACCTGCAGCCACACATACACAGTGTCTCATACGCACAATAACACATAAACACTGACACATATTTGCACATACGCAGTAGTATTAACAATAGCAATAGAGCACTGTGATACACACATGTATTGCCACACACACACACACGTACACTCTGCCAACCACACACACTTACACTCTGCCACTAACACAACACACACATACAAACACCCAGCCGATCACACACAATAAATTTGACTTGCCCCAGTAGATTTCAGCAGGCTCTGCCTAGCTCCCACTTCCCCGCCAGTCTCTGTAGTCAGAGTACCACAAGGTCATCTGACCTCGGACGCTCTGACTTCCCCTCGCGGTAGCTTTTGTGCATGTCGGGGTGCAAAAAGGTCTGGTGAGCCAGCTCCTCTAACCCGTGCCCGACCCAGTGCCACATCTCATCCCCCCCCCCCCCCCCGAGTGAATGTGATATGTCTGTGAATGATTGTAGAATGTTTTATTTGTTACTAGTTGTTTACTAGTTGTTTGTTCTGTTTGTAAATTTGACTTCTTATTCATACTTTATGTGAGTATTTATTAATATTGGCATCATTAAAACTCCAGGAGGATTGGACTTCAGTCTAGCCAATGCCTGGGTAAACAGAGGAAACAAAGTATATGAGAAAATATCAAAAAGGATAAAAAAAAGTATAGGATAATGAGGAGAGCCATATATATCATCTATAATTATAGATGTGTCTCAAATATTTCATTTGTCTTATGAGTAGCTTTTCTGTAAGAAAGGTACCAAGTTCCATACTCTTTTTAATCGCTTAGGGAAAAGGCTCTCAAGTTCATATATCCACCAGGCATCACATTGTTTTAATATTTTGTCTCTATCACCACCTTTTTGGGGTTTGGGGATCCATTCAATTATTTGGAATTTTATGTCAGACAATGTATGACCTTTTTCATGAAAATGGGCAGGTAACAGTAATTCTGTTTTCCCTGTTCTAATGGTGGACTTTTGTTCTGAGAACCTAGTTCTAATTTTTTGACTTGTCTCTCAACTCAAATTAATTCACAAGGGCATTTCAAAATATATATAGAGATAGATTTTGAAATGCCCTTGTGACTTAATATATGTGGGAGAGACAATACAAAAAATGAGAACATGGTTCTCGAAAAAAATAAGTCTCAAGTACGTATTCCTGGTTAGGAATTTTTAATTCTTTAAAATCTTTTGGGAGCCATAGTAATCCAATCAAGCAGTAAGGGGTTATATATGACGATTCAAGAGTGAGCCATAGAGGTTGTTTACTAGACTTATATGCAGTTAGAAATTGGACTAATGCTGTAGCTTTATACTAGATGGAGATGGAGATGTTTAAGCAATTAAACTCTGTTAATATAGACAAGGACCAGATGGTATACACCCAAGGGTACTTAGAGAGTTAAGCATAATTCTGGCCAGACCACTATTCATGATCTTTAGAGATTCATTCAGTTCAGGTACAGTGCCAACAGACTGGCGAAAGGCGGATGGCATTCCAATATTTAAAAAGGGATCAAAATCTCTGCCAGGTAATTATAGGCCAGTGAGCTTGACATTTGTAGTGGGGAAACTATTTGAAGTATTGCTAAAGGTATACACTCAAGAATACATCTTGAACCAGAATATAATTAGTAAAAGTCAACATGGTTTTGTGAAAGACAGGTCTTGTCAAACAAACTTAATAACATTCTATGAAGAAGTCAGTAAAAATATAGATCTAGGTGTGGCAGTTGATGTGATCTATTTGGATTTTGCGAAAGCATTTGATACAGTTCCACACAAAAGGTTACTCTACAAATTGAGAGAAATAGGTTTGGGGGCAAATGTGTGTATGTGGATTGAAAATTGGCTAAAAGATAGAACACAAAGGGTTGTTGTAGATGGAAAATCCTCAAATTGGACAAGGGTATTAAGCGGAGTACCTCAGGGGTCTGTTTTGGGCCCTCTTCTTTTTAATTTGTTTATTAATGATCTGCCACATTGTGCTGAGAGCCATGTCTCCGTGTTTGCGAACGACACTAAATTAGGTAAGGCAATAAAGACTAATCTTGATGTTTTTTCTTTACAGGAAGATTTGGACAGAGTGGGGGACTGGGCAGTAAAGTGGCAAATGAGGTTCAATATAGACAAATGTAAAGTTATGCATTAAGGGAAAAATAATAACAAAGCAACATATACGTTAAATGGTTTTTCCCTGGGAAAAACTACTAATGAAAAGGATTTAGGAATAATTATAGACAACAAACTTGGCAACAGTGCCCAATGCCAGTCAGCAGCTGCAAGGGCCAATAAGATATTGGCATGTATAAAACGAGGTATAGATTCACGGGAGGAGGATATCATCTTGCCTCTTTACAAATCAATGGTAAGACCTCACCTTGAAAATGCAGTACAGTTCTGGGCACCAGTCCTTAAAAAGGATATTAAGGAACTAGAAAAAGTGCAAAGGAGAGCTACAAAATTAATAAGGGGTTTGGAGGATCTTAGTTATGAAGAGAGACTTAAAAAATTGAATTTATATACGTTAGAAAAAAGGCGTCTCAGAGGGGATATGATAACATTATATAAATATTTGCAGGGCCAATATAAAGAGCTCTCCAGTGACCTGTTCATTAACAGAAAGGTACAAAGAACAAGAGGTCACCCCCTCAGACTGGAAGAGCAAAGATTTCATAGACAGCAAAGGAAGGGATTCTTTACGGTTAGGACAATAAAGTTATGGAACTCCCTGCCAAGAGAGGTAGTGCTAGCAACCACAATAGATGCATTTAAAAATGGTTTGGATGTATTTTTAGGAAAGCAGAACATACAGGGCTATTAATAATAGAATAAGCATTAATAAAAGAGCTTATTGATCCAAGGAGAAATCTGATTGCCTCTTGGAGTCAAGAAGGAATTTTTTCCCCCAGGAGGCAAAATTCGAAATAGCTTCCTTAGGGGTTTTTTGCCTTCTTTTGGATCAAAAGCTGTATTGATAGGTAGAAGGGTTGAACTTGATGGACTTGTGTCTTTTTTCAACCTAAATTACTATGTTACTATGTTACTATGTATGTTTTGCAGTCCAAGTCCTCTGAGGGGTTTGGTAAATTTCAATGTGGAAGCAGCAATTCTAGGGTGCTTCCTGCTCCAGATAAATTAATTAAAGGTAGATTGGTAGTGTTTGAGAGTCAGTACAGGGACGTTAATTGGCAGAATGTGAAATAGGTACATGAGTTTTGGGAGTGCAGACATTTTATCTGCTGCTATTTGTCCGAGACAGGATTTTTCAGATTTTATCCATGTCTCTTTGTGAAAGTTATAGTGTAGTATAGTCGAGTAAGACTTTATAATTCTTATGCTCAGGTGAGTCAGGAAATCTTTCCTCCATTCAAAATTGTATAATGATTTTAAAGTAGTTTGGAGGGAATGTGCGAGGTTAATTGCTATGGCTTGGGTTTTTACATCATTGTTTTTATGTTAGGACACCAAACCATAGGAAGATAATAAGGACCGTACAGCTGGGATGGAGAGAGTAGGTTACATCAGTGTCAAAATGTCATCTGCGAAGTTTTAATTTGTGAGTAGTAGTTGGTGTCTGGAATCCGTCTGAAATCCGAGAATGTGAGGGCGTTCTCTAAGACTCTGAGAGGAGACGTGTACCATTAGTAATGGAGAAGGGGTGGGAATAGAAGCCAGAGTAGAAGACTTTAGCTGTTGGGGAGTCATAAAGGGTAGGTGAAATCTGTCAAGAACAGTCATAAAGTCCAGTTAATTCTGTCAAAGGATTCAAAGCCAGTGTGAGTTATTGGCTACTGCAACTAGGTCAAGGAAAAGTCTCCTTGTTGTCAGGGGCTTGTCTGTGAGGAATAAATCCAACTTGATCCTCATGTATTAGGATCATGAACCAAAATTGATGAAAAGACGAGAAGAAAACTGGTCTGGAAGGCTACCAAGAGCTGCAGGAATATCTGGCAAGTACTGGCTGTGTGGTACATGTGACAACAATCTCCAGTATTCTTCATATGTCTGGGCTATGGGGTAGAGTGGCAAGATGAAAACCTTTTCTTACGAAGAAAAACATCCAAGCCAGGCTACATTTTGCAAAAACACATCTGATGTCTCCCAAAAGCATGTGGGAAAAGGTGTTATGGTCTGATGAAACCAAGGTTGAACTTTTTGGCCATAATTCCAAAAGATATGTTTGGCGCAAAACAACACTGCACATCACCAAAAGAACACCATACCCACAGTGAAGCATGGTGGTGGCAGTATCATGCTTTTGGGCTGTTTTTATTCAGCTGGAACTGGGGCCTTAGTTAATATAGAGGGAATTATGAACAGTTCCTAATACCAGTCAGTATTGGCACAAAACCTTCAGGCTTCTGCTAGAAAGCTGAACATGAAGAGGAACTTCATCTTTCAGCATGACAACGACTCAAAGCATACATCCAAATCAACAAAGGAATGGCTTCACCAGAAGAAGATTAAAGTTTTGGAATGGCCCAGCCAGAGCCCAGACCTGAATCTGATTGAAAATCTGTGGGGTGATCTGAAGAGGGCTCAGGGACGGATCCAGAGTCTGATCTCGGGAGGGGCACATGTCCGTCTGTCTTTTCCTCTCTCCCATGTCCGTCTGTGTTATCCTCTCTCCCATGTCCGTCTGTCTTATCCTCTATCCCATGTCCGTCTGTCTTATCCTCTCTCCCATGTCCTTCTGTCACGCTCGTCTCCCTTCCCATGTCTGTCGCACTCCTCTCACTCCCCGTGTCCCTCTGTCTCTCTTCCTTCCATGCCCGTTTCTCTCCTCTTCCTTCCCATGTCCGTCTATGTATCCTCTTCTTTCCCATGTCTGTCTGTCTCTTCTCTACCATCCCATTTATGTCTCTCTCTTCTCCCTTCCTATTTATGTCTCTCTCCTCTCCCTTCCGATGTCTGTTTGTCTCCTCTCCCCTTCCCATATCTGTCTGTCTCTCCTCTGCCATCCCATGTTTGTCTGTCTCTCCTCTGCCATCCCATATTTGTCTGTCTCTCCTCTGCGAACCCCTGTCTGTCTCTCCTCTACCATCCCATTTATGTCTCTCTCTTCTCCCTTCCCATGCATGGCTCTCTCAGCCAATTTGCCCAATAATATGCCAGTGTTAGTTGCCATTTAATATGCCCCAGCCAATTTGCCCAATAATATTCCAGTGTTATTTGCCATTTAATATGCCCCTACCAATTTTCCCAATAATATTCCAGTGTTATTTGCCATTTAATATGCCCCTGACAATTTTCCCAATCATATGCCAATGTTATTTGCCATTTAATATGCCTCAGCCAATTTGCCCAGTAATATGCCAGTGTTATTTGCCATTTAATATGCCCCTGCCAATTTTCCCAATAATATGCCAATGTTATTTGCCATTTAATATGACCCTGCCAATTTTCCTAGTAATATGCCAGTGTTATTTGCCATTTTATATGCCCCAGCCAATTTGCCCAGTAATATGCCACTTATTTGCCATTTAATATACCCTGCCAATTTGCCCAGTAATATGCCACTTATTTGCCATTTAATATCCCCTGCCAATTTGCCCAGTAGTATGCCAGTGTTATTTGCCATTTTATATGCCACTGCCAATTTGCCCAGTAATATGCCAGTGTTATTTGCCATTTTATATGCCCCACCCAATTTGCCCATAATATGCCAGTTATTTGCCATTTTATATGCCCCTGCCAATTTGCCCAGCAATATACCAGTGTTATTTGCCATTTTATATGCCCCAGCCAATTTGCCCAGTAATATGCCAGTTATTTGCCATTTTATATGCCCCTGCCAATTTACCCAGTAATATGCCAGTTATTTGCCATTTTATATGCCCCAGCCAATTTGCCCAGTAATATGCCAGATATTTGCCATTTTATATGCCCCTGCCAATTTGCCCAGTAATATGCCAGTTATTTGCCATTTTATATGCCCCAGCCAATTTGCCCAGTAATATGCCAGTTATTTGCCATTTTATATGCCCCAGCCAATTTGCCCAGCAATATGCCAGTGTTATTTGCCATTTTATATGCCCCAGCCAATTTGCCCAGTAATATGCCAGTTATTTGCCATTTAATATTTTAATATCCCCTGCCAATTTTCCCAGTAATATGCCAGTTATTTGCCATTTTATATGCCCCAGCAAAATTTGCCCAGTAATATGCCAGGTTTTTGCCATTTTATATGCCCCAGCCAATTTGCCCAGTAATATGCCAGTGCTAGTTGCCATTAATATTCCCCAGCTAATTTGCCCAATAATATGTCAGTGTTACCTTGTCCCCCCATCTCCCCACTCCACAGCACTTACCTTTCCTTGGTGGCTAGTGGCCGGCAGCATGGTCTTCTCCATGCTGCCTGTTCGTCTCACAGGTGGTTGTGCCGATAGGTCACGTGACCCGGCGCACGTATGACGTCAGCGCGCCGGTCACGTGACCTGTCGGCACTTCCGTATCGGCACACTGCACGGGGAGCCGAACAGGCAGCACGGAGGTTTCTCTGTGCTGCCTGTTCGGCTCCACGTGCAGCCTGGCAGGCAGGCAGAGAAGGTGAGGGGGATCTTCCGATCCCTTCTCACCTCCGTCTCTGCCTGCAAGCGCGTTGTTTGTTTTTTTTACAGGTTTTTTTTCTTCTCTCTCTTCTCGGGGGGGGGCAATTGCCCCGTTGCCCCCCCCCCTGGATCCGCCACTGAGAGGGCTGTGCACAGAAGATGCCCTCGCAATCTGACAGATTTGGAGTGTTTTTGCAAAGAAGATTGGGCAAATCTTGCCAAGTCAAAATGTGCCATGCTGATAGACTCATACCAAAAAAGACTTAGTGCTGTAATAAAATCAAAAGGTGCTTCAAGAAAGTATTAGTTTAAGGGTGTGCACACTTATGCAACCACATTATTTTATTTTTATATTTTTTCTTCCATCTACCTAAAAAATTTCAGTTTGTTTTTCAATTGAGTTGTACAGTTTATAGGTCACATTAAAGGTAGGAAAAGTTCTGAAATGATTTATCTTTGTCTCATTTTTTTACAGCAGAGAAACCTGACATTTTAACAGGGGTGTGTAGACTTTTTATATCCACTGTAGATGGTGAATAAAATAAAAAATGGAAATGGAGGATTAAGAAGGGGAGAAAGAGAAATGGTGGAGCCTTCGTCCTTCGTGTTGAGGCCAGATGTTGGGGAAGCTTCCCTGGAGTGATGGATTTCTCATCCTTCTTGCTGCGCAGTGTGAAGAATGAGCCAGCCCTATCATCATGGTACCTCTGTTTAACACCTCTCGTTGTCATTGTATTATGCATTGTTGTTGTTATTTGTTGATTCTGCCCATTGCTACTTCTCTGGTCACCGAAGAGACGAATAACTGCTAGTGAGAAAGAAAGAAAAAAATAGAAATTTGGGTATTACTTTTCAAAATAAAACAAGGAGGGAGTTATTTTCTTTGGGGTCTCTTTATTTGGTGGGGATTAGGTTAATAAATTGATTACCACCTAATAAAGAGTAACCAGATGAGCAATCGTATTCAGGAGACATCTGACCACAGTACTATATTGTTTTATCTGTATGTGCTGTCTGTTTTGTCACTTTGTGGCACTATAATTATAGTTTGCTACAGCAATAATCATGCTTTTAACCTTGAAAAACAACTGTCCAGAAACACAAAAAGGAATCAGCCACTCATACAGCAAAATGTATGTGTTACTGGTTTAATAATATAAACGGACAATTTTGGTAAAGGATTAGCAGACATGAATTTTTAATTGGTGAAGCTTCCATTCATATAAAAAATGCTTTACATGATGCATTCTTAATGCAGTGGTATTTACAAAAGAAAAAAAAAAATTAAAAAAACATTTGGGACATATTGCGCAGGTCTCTTACTTTTAATCATTCCATACTACACTGTCTACAATGGGACATTTTTAATCCTGCTGTGCTATGGTCATTTAAAAATGCAGTTTGAGGAGGACATGGTAGTAATAGAACAACACAAAGCTAATTAGATTTAAAATGTAGTATGCTACTTTGCAAGAGGGCATCATCTGTTGTTATGAACTGTTGCTAACAACAGTTACCAATTTTTTTTTCTGGTAAGGTAGTTGGCCAATATATTTTCCATGTCAGTTCAGTTACAATGTCTATTAGGGCTGTTTATAGACACTTACCTCCTCCTAGCTGCACAGCTGATAAAGGAAGAAGACTGAAGTAACCTGCTGGTTTGACAGTACCCAGACTCCTGAATCAGGTTGGCCTGGGACTGTCATGTGTCTGCCTTCCTGCTAATGTGCTGTCTGCATGGTTCAGCCTGCACTGTAATCAGGGCAGGCCTTTGGGGTGTGCGACCTGTGTGATCGCACAGGGCGCAACACCCTAGGGGGCACCACATTAAAAAGAAAAAAAGGTTTGCCAGTAGAGGCACTGGCTTGGCTGCAGCAGGATCTGGGGAGGGGGCGGACCTCAAAAGTGAAGGTCTGCCCTCACTGTGTGAAAAAACGCAGCGTCTGCTTCACAGGAAGCCGAAGTCAGCACTTCAGTTAAAAATGGGAGGGAGAGGGAGAGAACAGCGGAAGGGTGAGAGAACAGAGATGGGGAGAGAACAGAGATGGGGAGTAGGGGAGAGAGAACAGATATGGGGAGGAGGGGGAGAGAGAACATAGGTGGGGAGTAGGGGGAGAGTGAACAGTAAAGGGGGAGAGCAAACAGAGATGGGGAGGAGGGGGTGAAAGAACAGAGATGGGGAGGAGGGTGAGAGAGAACACATATGGGAGAGGAGGGGGGTGAGAACAGATACGGGGAGAGGGAAAGATATAAGGGGAGGCGAAGGAGAGGGAAAGAGATATGGGGAGAAGAAGAGAGAGGCAAAGAGATATGGGCAGAGGAGAGGGCGAGAGATAAGCATGGAAGGAGAGGAGACAGACATACATGAGGGGATGGCAGCGCCACAGGGATGGCCCACACAGGGCACCTGAACACATAAGGCCGGCCCTGACTGCAATAACTCACTCAGTCTCTGTTCCTGCTCACCCTGATGCAGTGTAAAGTAGGTGATCGTGCGTCTGACATCACTGCTCAGCACTTCAAGCCGGCTGAATGTCACCATTTTTTTCCCTTTCATTTTGGAGGGCCTCAATTGAAGGCCCCTGGGCTGCAGCCCCTAGAACTCATTCCTTAATCCAGCCCTGCCCTCACCAGTGCTCTGCCAGTGCTCGAGCAGGTAGCATGTTGTCTGTGTGCTGCCAAGGCCCACTATACCATGCTGCCTGTCGCACTCATGGCGCATTTCAGATGTCACAGCACTGTGGATCATGTGAGTTCCCGGTGCATCCCCCCCTCATGAAATACAAAATAATCATGCTACCACCAAACCTGTGTTTTAGAAAATCATGTTGTAAAGAGAAAGAGGATCTTATTAATCATCAATTCAGGCTGTGCTCCTATAACTCTGCTCTCTCTCAGTCCTAGTAGCGCTACTGCTCAACCTAATATCAACCATTTGATCAAAAAACTAATTCTCAATGTTTAACATTCTCCTGCTCCTCTGCCATGCTCCATGATCTTGTCTCTCATATCAAAAGTAAAGTTGATACTATCAGGTGTAACATTATCTCCAAAAAAAAGAAGAGGACTGGGATGAGCAGAAGATACCGGCCACACAGTTATAAAATGATCATTAAATAAAAAGTGTTCAGAAAGGCCCTTGCAGCTTGTAAAAAACTGGCACCAACACCTGTTTGAGAATAGCAGGGAGAAAAAACAAGCGCAAATGGCTCTAGACACTATGACACAAATATAAATACATAAAAATACACATCAATAAATTAAAATAGATAAAGTGCTCGTTATATAAAGTGCAATGTCTTCCAAAAAACTTGAATATATACAACCACTATCAATCCATTTATAAAATCAGCAATTCACCATGAACACACACATTAAAATATAATTTACTCTGATATAAATACAAATGGAGTCTTCTGTAGGTTGTGCAGGAGAAAACGTTTCATTTGAATTTAATCAGAAATCGATATTCGCACATAGACCAGGGAGCAAATTGACCCCAACGTCAGCCCACGTGCGCCTCAGGATTCGAGTCTAGGGCGAAACAGTACCTGGACTTCCTGTATATAGCAGGTCTGAAGGACCAAATGCAAAGTCTCTATAGCTGAACAGTGGCTAGGAAATGGCAAAACACTGTCCCAATGCATTTTGTCTAAACAGACTTCAACAGGTGAATAATGCTTGCACATTTACCTTACTTAGTAACATAGTAACATAGTAATTTAGGTTGAAAAAAGACACAAGTCCATCAAGTTCAACCCCTCTACCTATCATTTCAGCGTTTTGATCCAAAAGAAGGCAAAAAAAACCCTAAGGAAGCTTTTTTCGAATGTTGCCTCCTAGGGGGGAAAAAAATTCCTTCTTGACTCCAAAAGGGCAATCAGATTTCTCCTTGGATCAAAAAGCTCTATTATTAATGCTCATTCTATTATTAATACCCCTGAATGTTCTGCTTTTCTAAAAAAACATCCAGACCATTTTTAAATGCATCTATTGTTGTTGATAGCACTACCTCTCTTGGCAGTGAGTTCCATAATTTTATTGTCCTTACCGTAAAGAATCCCTTCCTTTGCTGCCTATGAAATCTTTGCTCTTCCAGTCTCAGGGGGTGACCTCTTGTTCTTTGTACATTTCTATTAATGAACAGGTCCCTGGAGAGCTCCTTATATTGGCCCTGCACATATTTATATAATGTTATCATATCCCCTCTAAGACGCCTTTTTTCTAAAGTAAATAAATGCAATTTTTTAAGTCTCTCTTCATAACTAAGATCCTCCAATCCCCTTATTAATTTTGTAGCTCTCCTTTGCACTTTTTCTAGTTCCTTAATATCCTTTTTAAGGACTGGTGCCCAGAATTGTACTGCATATTCAAGGTGAGGTCTTACCATTGATTTGTAAAGAGGCAAGATGATGTCCTCCTCCCGTGAATCTATACCTCGTTTTATACATGCCAATATCTTATTGGCCCTTGCAGCTGCTGACTGGCATTGGGCACTGTTGCCAAGTTTGTTATCTACAATGATTCCTAAATCCTTTTCGTTAGTAGTTTTTCCCAGAGAAATACCATTTAACATATATGTTGCTTTGTTATTATTTTTCCCATAATGCATAACTTTACATTTGTCTATATTGAACCTCATTTGCCACTTTCTTGCCCAGTTCCCTACTCTGTCCAAATCTTCCTGTAAAGAAAAAACATCAAGATTAGTCTTTATTACCTTACCTAATTTTGTGTCATCAGCAAACACTGAGACATGGCACTCAGCACAATGTGAGAGATCATTAATAAACATATTAAAAAGAAGAGGTCCCAAAACAGACCCCTGAGGTACTCCGCTCACTACCCTGGTCCAATTTGAAGCTTTACCATTTACAACAACCCTCTGTGTTCTATCTTTTAGCCAATTTTCAATCCAAATACATACATTTGCCCCCAATCCTATTTCTCTCAATTTGTAGAGTAGCCTTTTGTGTGGAACTATATCAAATGCTTTAGCAAAATCCAAATAGATCACATCAACTGCCACACCTAGATCTATATTTTTACTGACCTCTTCATAGAATGTTATTAAGTTTGTTTGACAAGACCTGTCTTTCACAAAACCATGTTGACTTTTACTAATTATATTCTGATTCAAGATGTATTCTTGAGTGTACACCTTTAGCAATCCTTCAAATAATTTCCCCACTACAGATGTCAAGCTCACTGGCCTATAATTACCAGGCAGAGATTTTGATCCCTTTTTAAATATTGGAATGACATCCGCCTTTCGCCAGTCTGTTGGCACTATACCTGAACTGAACGAATCCCTAAAGATCATAAATATTGGTCTGGCCAGAATTATGCTTAACTCTCTAAGGACCCTTGGGTGTATACCATCTGGCCCTGGGGCCTTGTCTATCTTAACAGAGTTTAATTGCATAAACACTTTTTCCTGTGTCAGCCAATCCCATGTTTGTGGTGACTGTTCTGTAACTTCCGGTAGCAGGGGCTCATCCATCTGTTCTTCCTTAGTATAAACAGAAGAAAAAAAAGTATTTAAAATGTCTGCTTTTTCTCTGTCCTCACTTACCAAATTTCCCATTTGGGATAACAAGGGCCCAACATTTTCCCTCTTTAGCTTTTTTCCATTTATATACTTATAAAAAATGTTGGGGTTAATTTTACTCTCCTTAGCAATCCTTTTCTCGTTTTCCAATTTAGCCATTTTAATTGCCTTTTTGCAGGCTTTGTTGGCATCTTTGTATTTTATAAATGATAATGTTGATCCCTTGCTTTTATAATGTTTGAATGCCATTTTCTTGTTTTGCATTTCCTGTTTCACGGTACAGGTAAGCCACATTGGTTTTGATTTGTGTCTTTTGTATTTGTTTCCCAAAGGTATATATTGGGTTGTGTACTTTTGTAATGTGTGCTTAAAGGCATTCCACTTGTCTTCTGTGTTTAGTCCAGAAAACAATCGTTCCCAGTCTAAATGTTCCATTGATGCCCTTAGTCCATCAAAGTTGGCCCTTCTAAAATTAAGTGTTTTGGTGGCGTAGTTACCAATTTGCTTTTTTGCATTAATCTCAAACGAAACCATGTTATGGTCACTATTGCCCAAGTGTTCCCTTACTTTGATGTTTGAGATAAGCTGCTCATTGTTTGTTATTACTAAATCCAGACAGGCATACATTCTAGTTGGGGTGTCTACTAATTGTGCCATAAATGTGTTATTAAGCAGGTTCAGAAACTTGCTGCCCTTAGCGGAACTAGTTGTGCCACAATTCCAATCTATATCTGGGTAATTAAAATCTCCCTGCAGAAAGGCCCTTGCAGCTTGCGGACTGTTAGCTGGAACCTCTCTCCCATCAATGAGAAGTGGGGGAGTATGTAATATGACTGACAGCTAAGGGGGGGTGGGGTTAGGATTTGTTTATATATGATTTGTTTTATTTTTCCCTGCAGCCATTTTTTCCCCAAGCTAATAACTGACATTTGGCTAAAATGTTAATGCTCTTGTTTTATCCGAAGTTTGGTGCTACCTGCGGCCTGGAGCATGGATGTGGAGGGGATCCTCGCAGCTCTCATGGCTGAGGCTTTGGTTGATGGTGGCAGGCAGCTTAGAGCGCAGTTTTCACGGCTGCAGGATGCCCCTCCGGTGGTTCCTAGAGGGGGAGGCGGCCGCGATGGCGCTAGACGGTGGTCCCACCCGCCTGTAAGGCTTAGCCCGCACCCGGGCGCCTCTTCCCGCAGTTGGGGTTGCCGCAGCCCCAGTGGGGAGCACTGCACACCCGAGACCTGCGCCGGCGGAGGGCAGGTCTCGCACTCCCTCCACCCTCAGTAAGGCCCAGAGCGCCACAGGGGGCTCCGGAGCCTTCCAGGACCCGTCCGAGGCCTACTCCTGCAGTGGATGGGCCCCGGATAGCATCAGGCCAGGCCGTTTCGGCCACAACCAGCACAGCCCGTGGGGAGCGGACTGCTGCCACGAGGCTGAGGGCAACTGCGGATGAGGTTTCCCGGGCTGCCACGAGGTCGATGGCAGCCCAATTGACCCCCCTCCGCGATCCTGCAGGGGCAGGGAATCCAGACGGGCACCGGGACACGTGAGTAGGCTGCAGGCCCCAAAACGGAGAGCCCTGGGTTCACCTCCTGACATTGGGGGACGGGTTTTAGCTGGCTGCCATCCCAGTAGTGATTCCTCTGGGGAGGAAAGTGTTGTCATGACCCATCCAACCGCAGGAACTACGCTACTAGGCCCAGGGGAATTCCCCTGGGCCTAGTAGCGTAGTTCCTGCGGTTGGGCCTCAGACCCTGGGAGGAGGGTGGTCCAATTTCATGCTCCCATCTTATTTATAGGACTTATCCACTCCTATCCAACCCAGCTCCGTCCCTCCTCTACGGCTGCAGGGTGCAGGTGACTCAGTGTTTTCCCCCTCACCCGCTCCACCGGCATCGGCATGGTGCAGTGGCAGTTGTTAAAAATACAATGACGTCCAATGCAAATGGGGGGCAGGGTGCCGGTTCAAGCATGAGTCTTCCGGTTGTGGGGGATCCCACCCGGCTACCAAGTGCTTTAAGAAGGGAAAATCTGGGGACAGATCTGACCTGTGAGAAAAGGGGGAGGATGCCAGTGGACGTCATCCCGATGCGTCCTTGGCTAAATAAGTACTACAATCGGAAGGCCGCTGACATTCTCCTTAGGGGTTTTGAGGATGGGTTTTGGATCCCCTTTCAGGAGCGGGAGGTTAGTCTCTGCCTTCTAAATCTCCGGTCAGCTCATCCCGGGGTAGTTAGGGAGAAGCTGGGGAAAGAGGTTTCCCTGGGGCGCATGGCCGGCCCTTATGACTATCCTCCTCTCTCACGTTTGTGGGTTTCCCCTCTGGGCGTGGTCCCCAAGAAGGAACAGGGTAAGTTCAGACTGATACACCACTTATCGTACCCTCATGGGGGTTCGGGGAATGACGATATCAGTGCTGAGCTTTGTAGGGTGTCTGATGCTTATTTTGACTCGGTGGTTCGTATGGTTAGGGCGGCTGGCCCTGGGGCATTAGTGGCCAAGACTGATATTGAGGCTGTGTTTCGGCTGCTTCCCGTCCACCCGGCATGTCATCATCTATTGGGATGTCACTTTGAGGGACATTTTTATGTGGATTTGATTTGATTTGATTTAAATGCTTCTTCTTATAACAAAAAGAAAAGAGAGGTGGCCAAGATGGCCACCTCTCTTTTCTTTTTGTTATAAGAAGAAGCATTTATCATATTAAGAAGCCATTAAAGGAGATTTTTTTTCGATGGAATCAAGACAGATTTAAGCCCCTGTAAATTAATGGCCATCCATCTTACCATTTACATACTGAATAAAGCAATTCTTATAGCCATGAAAAATTACTTTTGTTTACCATCCTCTCTACATATTCTTCTATCTCTAGATGGCTATTAAGCCATCTCGTCTCCGATAATATAAAATACGAACACATTTTTTGAATCTGACTAGGAAGCCGGTATATAATACTGATATGTCGTATCAATGAGAAAATGTTTACCATTTTTAATTTAAATGCACCCAACCAAAACACTTTAACACTCTTGAATAGAATATTGGACAAAACTTCTGGTATAAATCAAGATCGACTAATTATATCTTTAAAAGTACTTTTTTGAAGAAAATGATACTAAGGATATAGCTCAAGCCAATAAATGCATTATAAGGGGTCACCTAATTAAACTAGAAGCAATAGCAAAAAAGTCTAGTGAGCTGACTCTTCTAGATTTATACCTAGAAATCAGTCAACTATCATCGTCAAACAAAGAGAACCCCTCTCCAATAACATCAACGCGAGTAGAGTAAGCCCGGAATAAGATCAATGGTCACTTAATACAAACAGTTAAAGATAACCTTGCTGGGCTCCATCAGACTTGGTACTATACAAGTAATAAGGCAGACAAACTTCTGGCGGCCAAAGGGCAACACAAAGAATATTCAAAATAGTAAAGGGAGATAAAATATTTTATAAGCTAGAAAATATATTTGGGACCTTCGACAAGAAATTTTTAATATAAATTCTGATATAGACCCGAAAAAGATTATGTCTATCTTTCGGTTAATAGACTCCGTTCATTTATTTCACAAACTACTAAATAAACTACTGGGTGGAATTGTCTGATTCTGAAAAAGGTATGTTTTAGGGGAATGTGATGCATATTTTGAAAGTTATCAATATTGTTAGTTAGTCACATTCTGTGAGCATTTTACTTTACGTGTAATGTTTAATTCTGTGAGTAGACCACTCTAAAGGTTTATAATGTGTCAGTGACAATCCTGGATAGTTTACTCCAACATCCATTGTTCTGTATTAACTGTATTAACTGATTATGTTGGGTTCATTATGTCTCTTACTGTGTGTTTTGCAATTAGGTCTACTCACTGTATGGTAATTTGGTTGCAGTGTGAAAGTCTAATGTGTTCCTAGCCCCAGTTAGTTAGAGAACTATGTTTAGTTCCATCCCCCCCCCCTCTGTTTAACCCTCAACACGGAGCTTGGTCTCGTACCTGGGGGTATGGGATTCGTATGATTTACTCGTGCGGCTGTTTGGTTCGTGAAGGATTTCGTATGGTTCCTGTGCGGCTAATTGGAACTGCTGTTAGTTGCTTCTTCATTCGGAAAGG
Organism: Pelodytes ibericus; assembly: GCA_036172795.1. Lineage (NCBI taxonomy): Eukaryota > Metazoa > Chordata > Amphibia > Anura > Pelodytidae > Pelodytes > Pelodytes ibericus. Next base: position 37,468,722 of record CM069866.1, on the reverse strand, counting down.
GAATGTCCTCGGCGGTATTAACCTCTCTTATACCAGGGTGTACCATAACACTGACCAATTTGGATCTGCCTCCCTCTCCTCACTTACATTTTTGTGAGGGAAAGAGACAGATCAGTAATAGTGTTCAAATAACTTTTTATAAAATTGTCAGGTTTTATGAAAGCCAATCCCTGTGGATTAACCCCTTCTCTGCCGTTGATCACTGCATAAGCAGTAATATTGCACAGCAACATTTTTGCTGTCTGCACTTTTTTATGGATTAATTTATTTGTACTGTAATGTCTTACAGTAATAGATAGGCTTTTCTAAGATTTTGACCCTGGTCAGCTTTCTGATACATCATCTATTGATGTATCAGTGGCTGCTGAGTCCTTGCCACAAGGTGTCATGGGTGTCTATTTTTTTTAAAATATATGGTTTGGTGGGGGCATACTACATTGGCTGGCTTCAAAGATATATCCCATATAGGACATGGACGCAGGTTGACTGCATGTCAGAATTCCAAGTTGGAACACTTGATATACGGCAGTTTGTGTCCACACTGTCCTTTTCTGAAGTTATGCCTGTGCATAACATTCAGAATGATAGACGGATGCGTATTAGGGACTTCAACTTGTGGCAAGGAGAATGGTGTCGGGAGCAAGGATTTGGCTTTGTTTCTCATGGAAGTTTACTATGGGATAGAAAGGAACTGTACAAAAAAGATGGTTTGCATCTTTCTCAAAAGGGAACGAATGTTCTCAGTGAGCAGTTCAGAGGTTTTGCTAGGAGGTTTTTAAACTAAAAGAGGGGGGCAAAATGGCGATAAAACATCAATCCAATTGCCCCCCCAAAAAAAGAGACAGAAGTTACCTGTAGTCAGTGTGCTGAAAAATGATAAGCTTAGGGTCATGTCTACAAATGCTCGCAGTTTAGGGAATAAGATCCATGAACTTGTGGCAATATTGGCAACTGAGAATGTAGATTTAGTGGCTGTTACTGAGACATGGTATAATGAAAAACATGACTGGGACATTTCAATACCAGGGTACTCTTTATATAGAAAAGACAGAGAAGGTAAAAAAGTGGGAGGGGTGGCCCTGTATGTGAGGGATAGCTTAAAATGTAACGTAATACAAGTTAGTGAGGCGAACATAGAGTCAGTTTGGGTTACATTAGAATTTGGTAATCATATGGTAACTCGGGTAGGTGTGATTTATAGGCCCCCTGGACAAATAGAGGAGTTAGATAATCTACTAGTTGAGGAAATAGCTAAAATGACAATGAAGGGAGAAGTGATCATCATGGGTGACTTTAATCTTCCTGATGTGAACTGGAAATACAAAACAGCTACTTGCGCCAGGAGTACGCATATCCTAAACTCCCTACTTGGATTATCTCTAAAACAAGTAGTGGAGGAGCCAACTCGAAAGCAGGCCATACTAGACTTAGTGTTCACAAATGGAGATTTGTTATCAGATATTACTGTAGGTGAAAGTTTAGGATCTAGTGATCACCAGACAGTGTGGTTTAATATAAGAACAGTGACCCAGTCACACCACACAAAAACAAAAGTTTTAGATTTTAGAAAAACAGACTTTTCTAAAATTAGATTAGGTGTGAAGGAGTCATTATCAGACTGGAGCAAATTAAATGGAGTCCAGGAGAAATGGGATTATCTAAAAGTTTCACTACTGAAGGCAACAGAAAATTGCATAAGGCTTGTCAGTAAGAGCAAAAAATGGAAGAAACCACTGTGGTACTCTGCAGAGGTGGCTAAAATAGTAAAAAATAAAAAGCTAGCATTTAGTAATTATAAAAATACTCAGAGTGAGGAAGATAGAAAGATCTATAAGAGTAGGCAGAAAGAGGCAAAGCAAGCTATAAGAGCTTCCAAAGCACACACAGAAGAGACTATAGCCCAGTCAGTGAAAAAGGGGGATAAAACATTTTTTTGATACATAAATGAGAAAAGGAAAGTAAAACAAGGATTAGTTAGATTAAAAACAAAAGAAGGATGCTATGTAGAAGAGGATAAAGGCTTAGCAGACTGCCTTAATGAATATTTTTGTTCAGTTTTTACAAATGAAAATGAGGGTAAGGGACCTCATTTAGGGAAAAAGGCTAATGAGTCTTTTGATGCATGTAAGTTTACAGAGGAAGAGGTTTTACTTCAGCTGTCTAAAGTAAAGACAAATAAGTCGATGGGACCTGATGGGATACATCCAAAGTTATTAAAAGAACTTAGTGGTGTACTAGCAAAACCGTTAACAGATTTATTTAACCAATCATTGTTAACGGGAGTAGTTCCAGAAGATTGGAATTAGCTAATGTTGTGCCCATTCACAAGAAAGGTAGTAGGGAGGAGGCGGGCAACTATAGACCAGTAAGTCTTACTTCAGTAGTGGGGAAAATAATGGAAACCGTGTTAAAGAATAGGATTGTTGAACATCTAAAGTCGCTTGGATTTCAAGATCAGAGACAGCATGGGTTTACTTCAGGGAGATCATGCCAAACTAATCTTATTGATTTTTTTGATTGGGTAACTAAAATAATAGATCAGGGTGGTGCAGTAGACATTGCTTACCTAGATTTCAGTAAGGCTTTTGACACTGTCGCACATAGAAGGCTTATCAATAAACTGAAATCTTTGAGTTTGGATTTCAATATTGTTGAATGGATTAGACAATGGCTGAGTGACAGGCAACAGAGGGTTGTAGTCAATGGGGTATATTCGATGCAAGGTCTTGTTACTAGTGGGGTACCTCAGGGATCTGTTCTTGGACCCATTCTCTTTAATATTTTTATTAGCGATATTGCAGAAGGTCTTGTTGGCAAAGTATGTCTTTTTGCTGATGATACAAAGATTTGCAGCAGGGTTGATATTCATGGAGGGATAAGCCAAATGGCAAATGATTTGGATAAACTAGAAAAATGGTCAGAGCAGTGGCAACTGGCATTTAATGTTGACAAGTGCAAGATTATGCACCTTGGGCGTAAAAACCCAAAAGCAGAATATAGACTATTTGGTACAGTCCTAACCTCAACATCTGAGGAAAGGTATTTAGGAGTAATAATTTCAGAGGACTTGAAGGTAGGTAGGCAATGCAATAGAGCAGCAGGAAATGCTAGCAGAATGCTTGGTTGCATAGGGAGAGGTATTAGCAGTAGGAAGAGGGAAGTGCTCATGCCATTGTACAGAGCACTGGTGAGACCTCACTTGGAGTATTGTACGCAGTACTGGAGACCGTATCTCCAGAAGGATATTGATACTTTGGAGAGAGTTCAGAGAAGGGCTACTAAACTGGTTCATGGGTTGAAGGATAAAACTTACCAGGAAAGGTTAAAGCATCTTAACATGTATAGCTTGGAGGAAAGACGTAACAGGGGGGATATGATAGAAACATTTAAATACATAAAGGGAATCAACACAGTAAAGGAAGAGAGTATATTTAAAAGAAGAAAAACTACCACAACTAGAGGACATAGTCTTAAATTAGAGGGGCAACGATTTAAAAGTAATATCAGGAAGTATTACTTTACTGAGAGGGTAGTGGATGTATGGAATAGCCTGCCAGCAGAAGTGGTAGAGGTAAACACAGTCAAGGATTTTAAGCATGCGTGGGATAGACACAAGGCTATCCTAGCTATAAGACCGAGAACGGGGGACTAATAAAAGTACTCCAAAAAAAAATTGGGCAGACTAGATGGACCGAATGGTTCTTATCTGCCGACACATTCTATGTTTCTATGTTTCTATGAGATGCGCACCTCACAAATGTTGCCTTTTACCCCCCAAACAACCCAACAAACCTATACATGGATAGTATCCTTGTACTCCAGAGATGATTACAGCGCTACTTACATTGTTGGTGATATATGAATATAATATTCACACTATAGGGATGCTAGATTGCTAGGAACAGAGCAATACATATTTAAATAGACACAGAGATGACATCTGCGCTCTAATGCAAATAATGCTAATAAACAGACAAGTTGTGCTGTGGTGTTGGAGTTGTAGGAGTTAATGGTATAAATTCAGACAGTTGTCCTAATGGTAAAGATATACATGGTTATCAATATTTTTGATTATGTATGAGAAAATATTCTCACATTATCAATTGATTAAACTATTTATGAAATATTTACTTTATCAGTTCTACACTACACTCATCTAGGTTTACATTACACTCATCACATTCAGTAAGGAGAATTATAAAAGAATAATAATATTTCAAGAACAAAAGAGTGGTCCAGCTTTACGAGTTTGTATAATTATATTGGAACACAGACTAGCAGTAATAATATGTTTTAATTATATTGTAATGTGGAGATTAATAAGATTAGAGACCAATAATACATTTATACTAATAAATACGAGTCACAAATCAAATAATTGAAGATGTTTACAGAAATATTGCATGTTACTAACTGTAATTTTTTCCGAGTTTTATTTTCAAAGAGAGTAAAGCTGTGCAGCAATTGCTGATCAATATTATTTCTAAAGAAAAAGTTTTCCAATTCAAATAAAAGGATTCTCCCAAAGTTTATCGGAAAATTGTTGTGAAAGTAGTTCAACTCAACTCCTGGATTCACGCTATAAAGAACATTCCTGTACTGACAAACAGGTCTACAAAGGAGCAGCAGTTGGTGTTGTGTGAAACAATAATACCTGATCACTAACCAACGTAAAACCAGTCTTCACCTTAAGGGTAACACGCAAATAAATCACCCGGGAGTATACAACAGATAGAACAGTCTACGACAGATCCTCATTGTTGGGAAGTATACTTTTATTGACAACATATGTATAAACTTGTTATTGCTGAATAGTAATATTTGTAGTAAATATTTGTTTACCTGTGATATTATGGGTATGTTTAGAGTATAGTGAATTTTTGAGATTTAACAATCAGACTGACTCTACCAAACACAATTGAGTCGACCCATAAGAAATTGTATTTGGATAATATTTTTGTAGAATTTTATCTAAACAGTATATAAAATGTCAGGAAGTTTCTCTTATACTTTTTTTTTTTCTCAAAATGTAATAAAAATAAAAAAATTAGATATATAATTACATATATAATTACATTCGATCAAACAGATTACAAATCAAATTAACATATTAATAAACATATGCATACACATAGAAACAAACATAAAGTGCAGTTTACCATAATTTACAATAATTATATGGCGTAGGGGGGAGAGAGGAAACCATTAGCTTCGGCCTCTACCCTCCCCCTCCACTCTTCATACTGATTGCTCTCTTTCCCTTTTATTCACATCATACGGCATAGACTATAGTCAATAATTGGGAATGAGTTCTTATAAATAGATAAAGCTGCACTTATACATTATACATTATCCCACACACTTGAATTTATTATTTTTCGTTTCCAAATCAGATGTTGTGGTGTAATTATGATTCACCACCTTACCTAGACTTTAATGATTTATCCTACGTTTACAAACATTATAAAGGAAGGTAGTTCATCTTATGACATTCTAAATTCAACTTTAAACATATTATATTATTCCTACAACATCCTTTGATTGTAACTTTATGGGATCTTCAAACAATACTTTACATTCTTGCAAACAATTTCCTTGGTGTGCAAAGAGTCTTGGGTACAACAACCGATTTGTAAAGATGTATAACAATTGAGGGTTTGTAAAGATGGGCGGGGGAGCTCCCACAACAACATCATCATGCCCAGGTCCGTTTTCTTCTTAGACATTTGGGTTGGAGTAATTTAGATTTACAACGTAGTGTTGGACAGTTTACCCAACCTACTACAGATCTTGAGAACTTACAGATAATGATAAGACAGAGCTACTATCCAGATAAAATAGTTTTTCCATCCTACATTGATATTGTATTTGAGATTGTATCTCTATCTCTGATGGAATAGTGTCTTTCCTCCAGTGTCTTGAGATACACATCTTAGCTGCCATTAGGATATGTATTGTTAATTTTTTTTGAGAGTTATTCAGAATGGGGAGTTCAAAGTGGAACAAAAAAGTTTCCATACTTAGAGCTCTAGTTAAAATCCCACGTATGTCATTGAGTTTTTCACAATCCCACCAGATGTTCTTAATATTTACAATTTCTTTATTACATCTCCAACAAAGTGGAGATGTATTTGCTTGGTATTTAGCTAGCCTTGATGGGACCCAATACCATCGGTGTAATATCTTTAAGTATAATTTCTGTATGGCTATGCAATGGATTGATTTCCTCATCAAGTCTGCTGCTCTATGCCAAGTTTGTGTTGGACTCCTCCTCCCATTTTTTTATCGTATCACATTTGCTGTCGCCTGTCGCCTGATTCTAATTCGTGGGTTGCTTTCTGAATTTGGGAGGATATCTTTTGGTGGGATCCATACAAAATTTTCTCCAACGGGGAGTCTAATTTAAGTTGAATTTTCCTGAGGAGGTGTTTTATACGGTTGTAGGAAAAAATGTCTTTTTTTGGAAGATTATAGTTTTGCTGTAGCTCTGAGAAGGATAGTATTTCCAGATTTTGAAATAGATCCCCTTTCTTCCCCACTCCAGATTTTAGCCAACTGTCCAAATTCAGGTCATTTATAAAAAACCAACAGGGGCTTGGGGGGTAATTTGCGTATCCGAGAAAAATCTAGGTTTAATTGAACCGATTGAACGGAACACATTCTGTATTACTGGATTTTTAATTTTCAGTGCTGCAAATTTATGTTTGTCAAACCAAAAAAGGAGAAAAGGGTCTATATTATCACAAGTTTCTTTTTCAAATTGATACCAAGTTTTACTCCTAGACTTCTTGTTTCCCCATAAAAGAAAATGGGAAAACATAATTGAATCGTGAATGTGGTATACGTTAGGAAAGGACAGGCCACCTTGAGATGTAGATTTAGACATGATATTAAACTGAATTCTAGGTCTCTTATATTTCCAAACGTATGTCACAAACAGTTTATGAAACATGGCGAGAACCTTCCGTGACACCCTCAAAGGAATAGTGCGAAATAAGTACTCCAGTTTGGAAGCAAGTAAGCTCTAACCAGATTTATCCTCCCCATCCAAGATACTTGAATGTTCTTCCAGTTCCCGATCCGTTCTTCAAGTTCTTTATAGAGTTTAAGATAGTTATATTTCGCTATATTCTTTGTATCAAATTTAATACCAATGCCCAGATAGTTGATTATCTCATTCGACCATTTAAAGTGATACATCTGCTTAAGGGATCTTTCCTGATTCTGAGATAGATTGTGTATAATTTGAGTTTTTGAGAGATTCATTTTATAGTTTGAAAAATGGCCTAATTCATCTATACATCTCAATACTTCTGGCAGTGAGGATTCGGGATGTGAAAGGGTTAATATAACATCATCGGCATAAAGCAATATTTTTTGTTGTTTAGCTTCTAAATTTATGTCGGTAATGGAATGGGTTAACCTAATATATGCGGCTAGAGGTTCCATAGTAAGATTGTATAAGAGGGGGGCCATTGGGCATCCCTGTCTGGTGCCATTTTTGATTGATAACCATCGCGAGTCGAGACCGTTGCCATAAATTTTAGCTGTAGGTTCTGAGTACATAGAAAGTATTGTAGTTTTAAACATTCCCCCAATACCGAAGGCAGAAAGAACTTCAGTCATGTATTTCCAGTTGACTCTGTCAAATGCTTTTTCAGCATCGACAGAGACAAAGATACATGGTATACTTGTATCGTTGACTATTGTGAATAGATTTAGTATTTTCCGAACGTTATCCCCCCCGGATCTTGCTGTTATAAATCCTGATTGATCATTATGAATCAAGTCTGCTGCCGCTGTTTTTAATTGGTCAGCCAGTATTTTGGAAAGAATTTTGATATCTATATTGATTAATGAGATTGGTCGATAATTGGTTACATAGTTCGGATATTTGTCTGGCTTCGGTATTGGGGAAATGACTGCTTTTAACATTTCTGGGGGGATTGTTCCAGTGTTCCCTATTGCTTCATATAATGAGCAAAGGAGGGGAGATATTCAAATGTCTTATAAAAAAGGGCTATGTAGCCGTCTGGGCCAGGGGCTTTACCATTTTCTAGATTAAGAATGACCCTCTTTACTTCTTCCTTATTAATGGGTCTGTTTAAGTTTGTTAATTTTTCCTTGGATATTTGAGGTAGATTAATTTTTTTTTAAAAAAGCTTCAGATCTGAGGGGGATTATCTTTCTTCCCGAAGATTATATAGCGATTCGTAGTGTCTGGCAAATGCGTCTCCGATTTCTTGTGGGGATAGGTGGTGCTTATCGGACTCTATGATTTTATTTATCTTTTGTTTTTTATGACCATGTTTAATTTTTCGTGTAAGCAATTTACCGACTCTGTCTCCACAGTTGTACCACCTCTGATTTGAAGACAGAATCATACTACTAACCTGTTCTTCTAACCTCTTTCTGATCCTTTCCTGAGTGTCCTTGATTTGTTCAAAATTTCCAATAGAGGGATTACTTTTATTGTTATAGTCTAGTTTAGCTAGCTTAATATATAGGTCAGACAGAGGGGTCCCTTTTTCTCTTTTCTTTCTAGCGTCTAATTGTATTAGGTAGCCTTGTATAACACACTTAAATCAGGCCCATAAAGTCTGTTCAGAGACCAGGCCGTTATTATTAGTAATAATAAAGTCTTTGATTAGATTGCTAAGATGTTTTTTATCTTCTTCCTTTATCAATAACGTTTCATTTAGCCTCCATTGAGATTTAATATTATATTCCAGGTTATTTTTAATTACAAGAGTTATAGGGGCGTGGTCAGACCAAATTATTTGGCCAATCTCGGTATTAGTTACCTTTCCCAGATCTGATGAATTGGTCATAAGGAAATCTATTCTAGAGTACATTCCGTGAACTCTCGAATAGAAGGTATAGTCCCTTTCTTTCGGATGGTTTATACGCCAAACGTCATATAGGTCGTGTTTAATCAGAATTTCTTGAAAAGTTTTACATTTAGATCTTATATAGTTTGGGGTAATTTTCATTCTCATATTTTTTCTATCCATTTTATCATCACTTATGGTGTTCATAACCCCTCCCATTATAAGAATACCTTTTTTGACTTGATCCACTCTCTCAAAAAGTTTCTCAAAAAATGTTTAAGCAAATATGTTTGGAGCATAAATATTTACCAGGGTATGAATAACATCATTCAGTTTACATATTACTATTATGTATCTTCCCATTACATCTCTCTCCTCCATTATCAGTTCAAATTTAACCCTCGAGGTGAGTATTATTGCAACCCCCCCTTTTTTTTTTGTTCCAGACATATTGGCATTGAGCACCACCGGAAATCTAGGGAATCTCCAGAGATCTCCTGCGGTATCCCTCTAATGTGTCTCTTGGACATAGCATATATCTACCCCCTCCCCCAATTACATTTTTTATTTTTTATTTCTCTTATACTTTAAATAAGTTAGTTATTGTAAGAGAGTCTAATCAAGAAGGATTATGGATTTAAGGAGCAGGTTAAAAAGTGTTCACAGTTAATCCACGAGATCCTCTGGGACTGGGAAATTGGCTAGGATCACTTGGTGTGAAACTTGTAAGTGGCATGTGTGATATTAGTGTTGCTGATTGTCTGTGTTTGTTTTGTTTGTTTCAAGAGTCTCATCCTCAAGTGCATCCTGACAAATGACACCATACCCCTACAAGAATGTGTGAAATCGAGGAAGCATGCCTGATCACCTTGGACACAATGATTTATGTTGTACCAGCAACTCTTCATGGTTATCCTTAAAAAAAGACAATGTCAATTTCTAAGAATAAAAGGGGAGAACATTATGAACATGATATGGACTGTAGGGGCCTCTGGAGTTATGTTGTGGATGGGAGACCATATTGTTTTGTCCGCTGCCATTTTTTCTGACTGCTGCTTTGTGTTCTGAATGTATGCCATTTTGTGTGTTCTGAATGCATGTTTTCAGTTTTGCTCTGAGTCCTTTATTTTTAGTTTTAAAGTATTCTGCTGACTACTCAGTCCTTGAGAATTGCAAACTCAAGGATACCATGTTTGATTTTTAGAGAAATTCTAACTCATCATTTTTTTTTTTATATATATATATATATAATTTTTATTTATATTAAAAAGTTTAACAACACATATTCGGAGAAGGAAAGAAAAACAAAACAGAACATTTTTTACATTATTGGTTAACATATATAATGTAGTTGAAGAAGGGGAAGGTTGAGTTAGAAATGGTCAGGTGAGAGAGAGGGAGGAGAGGGGGAGAGAGAACAAAAAAAAATAAAAAAAATAAAAAAAAAAACACAATAATACACTCGGCAAATTGAACCTTTTGGCCCTATACAATACTCTTTAGTGTTTAAATCTTTTAATCTGGAGGCTTTAGGAGATATATAAACTTATCTATTTCCTATTCCATCCTTCCTTTCTTTACCGGGCACATTCACTGTCATGTACCTAAGTTCAAATTGTACTTTTTCTCCTATCTCCTCTCCCCCCTCCCTCCCACCCTCCCTCCACTCTATTTACCTCTCAATAAGTGAAGAATCAGTTGATCAACCGACACTGCGTTAGTTTTTCCGCTCTGTTCTCGCCTATCTCCCAAGTCCATCATTCGATCGGCCATTCATTCAATTCTTGTAGCATTCACACTTCCTGTACACGGGGGGGGGGAAGACGGGGGGGACGGGGGAGCCCGGGGAACCGAACCCCATCTGGGGACGTCCACAGTTCTGCCCGTTATTTATTCCAGTATTCTTTCCAACTCATAATTTTAAGAATTTCATTAGGCAGGGTGAGAGGAACTTTTACATGTTATGAACAATAGATATGTCAATTATTTTAATTTATTTTTGTGACCATCATGTGTTTTTGGTCATTAGGTCATGCCATTATGAAACATATTTAAACAGGCCTTCCTTATTTGAGAGAGATACTGTGATTTTTTTTATTTAGAAGTGAAGCTGAGGTCTGCTCAGTCACCAAAGGCCTAAACCTAATCTCACAGGCTATTAAAGAGTTCATGTTAGATGTAGGGTTGCCACCTGACCGGTATTTTACCGATAGGCTGGTAAAAAAAATTGGCATCAGGTCAATGTTAAGTCTATGGAGACTTTTGATGAAAAGGTGTCAACCCTAGTTAGATGTCAGTAGTGTCCTAAGGAGGTCCGGTAAAACAGGACAGCCAGAATCATATGTGAGGATTTTTGATTGAAAATTTTGTTTTCATTTATCAGACCACTCCAATTTAATCCAACAGTAGTGAAATAATATAAGAGAAGTGGTCACAGATATCAAGTAGGCCAAAGGTTTTGATTGGACATTCGGAATATGCTTGTGGTTAGGAGATATGGGAAAGAAGATAGTTAAGGGCTTTGTTTTAATAATAGTAGTAATAGGAGCATTTTATATAATCATACTGTAAAGGAACTCATATATAATAAATGAGCCCTGTGCAGCTTACTCCCGAATAAACAGCCGAAATACGATACAAAGTGAATATAAAATCCCAGTTCCCCAAACATGAGCCGAGACTTCATGAAGGGGTAAAATCAGTGTCTTTATTCAGCTTTCAAATCATTCTTTTTGTGCTCTGCCAGAACTCCTCCCCACATCTGGAGAGATAAATGGATTTCAGTATAATCCCAACCCAGCTTCCCCCAGCACACCAAATACAGTATCAAGCTCCCAATGAAAACAAACATTAGAATTATAATTACATTGAAATAGCCCTGACGGATAACCTTCCTGACCCCAATCAAGATCCCCTCCCTTGAACTCTTAAACCAATTACCCCTAATCCATAACTTGCCAGGATGTCTCAGACTATAGCCCATTGTCCTATTGTCTCTGGGATACATCCTGAGACACCCTGGAGCCATCTCAAAACCAGCCGGCCATCAGCAATGCAGAAACTCACAAATGGAGCCAACTTGGCACACAAAACAAGTGGATTCAAACAGAACTCTTCCTTTTGCCACACATACAATGCACTAAATGTACCATTGCTAAAGCTATGTAATCAGGCAAGAAAAAGCCTGTAGAAAGGCCTTCTCTATGATATATCAAAGACACCAATAAAGTTATCCATACTAGTATATTGATAAAAGAGTGGAATTGAAGGGTTAACCTGGGATTTTAAGAGTTAACTGAAAGAGTTAATTTTGCTTTTACACGGTTTAGCTTAATTTTATCAGAGACGTATTCATTTCTTATCTGAAGAATTTTCAGCCTTGAAATTGTACTAGAAGGACCAGGAGAAGAGAAGTTGGCTAAAGGTCTGGAACTATAAGTCCATAGTATCTCAATGTATCTCATTATTGTATGTTGTAACAGTTTTTGTTGTTTAGGCCAACATTTTGTTGTATAGGCCAAATGTTCTGAAAAATGCCCCTCGTATTATATTCGAGGTTTGTCTTATAATCAGGGGACCTGGATCCCCCTCGCAAGCAGCCAGTGGATGTCTGAGTGAAGCGTGCTATGATGGAAGCCAGACAGAAGTGTCAGACAGCATGGGAGGATGTCTGCACGCATTGCAAATTTGGGAGGTTGTCTTGTTACACAGATTGGTATTGCAATGAACTCACCAGTAGCAATAATCCAATAATTCTTCCAGGCAAAGAAACTATAAATGTTTCTTATAGGTGTACATGAGTGGAGGGGTGGGGGGTGTTACTGAGATGGACTGTTTTGTTGTTTTTGTGTTTTGGTTGTTTTATGTCAAATTCACAATTTATGGAATTCTCAAAAGTGTAAAACATAAGCACTAAGTAATGCATGGTATTCATATTGTATATCAACATGTCATATGTTGCTTACCACTATGTAGAAAAAGAGAAAAATGGAGTGTTATATTTTGTTACTATAATACTATGGTATCCTATTTCTATTTACTTGAATCCTTGTAATGCAATGTCTGATGCCTACTTTTATTCTTGCAATCTCTACATTAAAATGTTTTTTTTAAGTAGACACCCTAGGCTATTTCAGATGGTGGTATTTTAACACTTTCCATGCACTAATTCTACCACCAGCCTTTGTCGAAGTTTGTGGTGGTAATTTTTTTGTGCTTTATTTTTACATACATTGTACTTCAGACATAAATTTACAGATTTTGGTATGTGCCACTGCCACATAACACCCTGATATGTGTTCAGCATTGGGTTGCTACCTTTTCTTTGAAAAAATACCAGCCTTGGTACTGTCTCCATAGACTTAACATTGGCGTGATGCCAATTGTTTACCGGCCTGCTGGTAAAATACTGGCCAGGTGGCAACCCTAGTTCAGCAACATCTCCCGAGTACAGGGATACCACCCATGCATAGGTTTGTAAGCTTGTTTGGGGACTAAAAGTCCACTTTTGGGAGGTGCATATTTCCAACATGGTGTTAGAAACATAGAAACATAGAATGTGTCGGCAGATAAGAACCATTCGGTCCATCTAGTCTGCTCAATTTTTTTGAATACTTTTATTAGTCCCCCGTTCCCGGTCTTATAGCTAGGATAGCCTTGTGTCTTTCCCACGCATGCTTAAAATCCTTGACTGTGTTTACCTCTACCACTTCTGCTGGAAGGCTATTCCATACATCCACTACCCTCTCAGTAAAGTAATACTTCCTGATATTACTTTTAAATCGTCGCCCCTCTAATTTAAGACTATGCCCTCTAGTTGTGGTAGTTTTTCTTCTTTTAAATATAGTCCCTTCCTTTACTGTGTTGATTCCCTTTATGTATTTAAATGTTTCTATCATATCCCCCCTGTACGTCTTTCCTCCAAGCTATACATGTTAAGATGCTTTAAATTACATTTTACATGTAATCCCCTAGCAGGTATTAACCCATCGCTTCTTTCTCTAGTCTTCACATTGTGCAGGAAATGTCCAGCAATCATTCTGCAAAATACAATTACACTCGCTACTCTATTTTTTCCTTCTGGGATTGGTGACTTGCCCACAAAATGGAGGATGGGAACTGCATTTATAGAATTGCTGATCTACAGATACACTTCCTCCCTTTCTACTAGACCCTGCTACTGCTGTTGAAGCACCTTATGGACAGAAAGGCATACTGTCCATAAGGTGCACTCCACAATTCAGTAGTACCATACTATATTGCACAATGGGAAATTGACTGTTTTATAACCCTGACAGACAAACAATGGATGAAAATCTTGCTCTTAAAACATAAATTCCCCATCACATCAAAAGCCAAGGAAAATTAATATAAAATCCTCACCCAATTGTATATAGTGCCAACCCCACTCAAACCTCTGCTTCCTTCATACAACGATACCTGCTGTGTAATGCACACAAAGGTACTGGAAAATATAAATGCTACCTCACCCCCATATTTCTGGCTGCTACCCCGTGTTTGGAATAGGACTCCTGGTTTTGGGGAGGGAGTTGCCTCAGTGGAGCAGTTCCATGTCTCCGAAAACATCATCAGGACAGCAAAGGGTGAGTGGCTGAAACATCTCTATAAATGGCAATGCTGGACCACATTCCTGGATAGTTAGGAATGCCATGACTCTATTGCCGATCTTCTACCCATCACTCAACTCCAATAACTTCTCTATTTCAGATTTTCTCAATGCTTTAGTGCATATCTTACCAGTTCCTAGGCATTAAAGCAACATATTCACACCTTGTAACCCCACCACCCCTTGAGATTATGATTGAGACACTTGTTTAGGTTATAACTTTTTATAAAGAAGGCGAAACAACCCGTTTAAAAAAGCACTCATTAGCAAAATGGAAGCACATACTAATTGAATAATGTTGAAAAATGTATTCATTTAATAAAACCCGCTTATGTTGAGGGGTGACCCAAGGGCAAACCTAGTGTCCTCTCTTCACTCCAGAAGTGTCATATACTGTGCAAACAACATACTAAAAACACACAACTAACAAATATAGTGGTGTGGCCACCAGAGGCGTTGTTAGGGGGGGGCTACTGGGGCTGGAGCCCCGAGTCTCCTGACCATAGCCCCGAGTCTGTGAAGCTTCCCCTGCTTCCTGCTCTGTCACTATTGATAACCCCGCCCCCAACCCATGTGACCGGCAGGAACCCACGTGTCCTCCCTCACAGCACAGACCACGAGGGATGCAGTGCTGCTGTGGAGAGGCTGCTCTCTGCTCCAGGGGCTGCAGAAAAGCCTCCTCCATGACCTGCCACTTCCCTCCCATCCAGGAACAGGCTGCACAAGGTAGGATCTCCATGTATTTTAATATAAATATCACCAACAGGTGAGTACTGGGGAAGGGGGTGGAGGGAGGGTGACATTAATGGGCAGAATAACCCTGGCAAATGATATATGAATTAACCCTGGCAAATGATATATGAATTAACCCTGGCAAATGATGTCTGAATTAACCCTGGCAAATGATGGATAAATTAACCCTGGCAAATGGTGGGGAAATTCAACCCTGGCAAATGGTTGGGAAATTAACCCTGGCAAATGGTGGGGAAATTAACCCTGGCAAATGGTGGGGAAATTAACCCTGGCAAATGGTGGGGAAATTAACCCTGGCAAATGATGGAGAAATTAACCCTGGCAAATGATGTATAAATAACCCTGGCAAATGGTGGGGAAATTAACCCTGGCAAATGGTGGGGAAATTAACCCTGGCAAATGGTGGGGAAATTAACCCTGGCAAATGATGGAGAAATTAACCCTGGCAAATGATGGAGAAATTAACCCTAGCAAATGGTGGGGAAATTAACCCTGGCATATTATGGAGAAATTAACCCTGGCAAATGATGGATAAATTAACACTGACAAATGATGGTTAGTGATGGTCTGTGCGGAACGGAAATGCCCCCTTCCCTGCAGTGAGATATAGCAGCAGGGAGGGGGGACATATTGAGCAACATTTTTAAAAAAATTTTTTAAATACACCACTTGTATGATTATGTGACAGACTTGATGTATGTATGAGTGTATGTGGCAGACTGTATGTGTGTGTGTATGTATGAGAGTATGTGACAGACTGTATGTATGTGACAGACTGTACGTATGTATGTGATAGACTATGTATGAGTGTGTGTGTCTATGTGACAGATTGTATGTATGTATGTATCTGTGTGACAGACTGTATGTATGAGTGTGTGTCTGTGACAGACTGTATGTATGAGTGTGTCTCTGTGACAGACTGTATGTATGTATGAGTGTGTCTCTGTGACAGACTGTATGTATGAGTGTGTCTCTGTGACAGACTGTATGTATGAGTGTGTATCTGACACTGTATGAGTGTGTGTCTATGTGACAGACTGTATGTATGAGTGTATGTGACAGACTGTATGTATGAGTGTATGTGACAGACTATGTATGCATGTACGAGTGAATGTGACAGACTGTTTGTATGTATGAGTGTGTGTGTCTATGTGACTGACTGCATGTATGAGTGTGTATGTGTGTCTGTATATAACTGCATGTGATTGTGTGTATGTGCTGTTGTCTGGCTCCTAGATTTTTTACTGGCTCCTAAAACTCAGTTAAGTTCGTCAAGCCCTGGCATAAATGCAACTAGTTATATACATCTATTTGGGGTCTACATCAAGCTTTTGAAAAGGCTGGAAATATTTAATATTTTACAGGTTTTGTTTTGTGATTATAAACGTAATTTTTTTTGCTGCGAGGGTGGTGGGTGCATGGAATAGCCTTCCAGTAGAAGTGGTAGAGGTTAATACTGCGAAGGAGTTTAAGCATGCATGGTACAGGTATAAGGTTATCCTAGATATTAGGATATTTAAGACTGACCACACCTGTACCTATGCATCCTATACCTTTATCTTATATCTATACCTTTACCTATGCATTACTATACCTGTATCTTATATCTATACCTGTGCATCCTGCACCTGTGTCTGTCCTAATAGCTTATATCCATACCTATGGATCCTGTACCTGTCCATATAGCCTAAATCTGTACCTATGCATCCTGTATCTTTATCTATATATGCATCTGTATCATATATGTACTCATGCATCATCGTGTACCTATATCTATCTACATCTATCCTATATCTATACCTATGCATTCTGTACCTCTGTCTGTCTACCTATCGATCATGAGACATCATTGTATTTTAAGTATTATTAAAGCTGTGGGCTATAGCCCCAGATCATTTTTGAGCCTAGCAACTCCCCTGGTGGCCACTACCTATGCGAATAGTTAATCAGCATCCAATTGAGAATAATATATAACAAAGTAATATAACATATCCGGTATACTGGGACACTACACTTTCATGTCACCTGTCAGGCTACCCCATATGAAAGCAGCTCTCCCGCTAAAGTGAGCTAAGAAAATGTCAGTGTGACCCCGCACTCCTAGGCTTTAATTGTATTGGACAGCTGAAATGGAGCACCCTCTGAACGTGAGGGGACACCTTTTTGTCATCGGACCATGGGAGCAGTCATCCCTGAAGCTGTGGATTAGCAATTTATTCACTCTCTGGAGCTCCCCACAGGGGATTGACTGAGCAGCTGTAACAGTGTGGGATTAAGCCTGCAGTCTGGGGCAATTGTAGGCTTTATTTATTTTTATTTTTTTTTTACACTCAGATTTAGAGATTATGAACTTGTCAGATTTTAGGCTTGTGTGTCATCATTGTGTCAATTCTTCAGTGATAAAATAAGTGATTCAAATATTTATGATGCTGAAGGGAATTGATCGAAAAGCGTAGGGAAATTAAAGTTTTGGTTTTAATTACTGCGAGCTTTGTTTTTTTTACTCACTCCTTACCCGTTTCCCCCCTCTTTTTTCCCCTCTTCCCCTCAGCTTCCTTTCCCTTTCCATTATACAAAACTTATTCTAATCTAATATGGTGTTAAAGTGTAATTCTGTTAAAAGTGTTTATTGCAAATACACTGATGCAGAAAATCAAACTACATTCACACAACCAATCATACCTGTCCCGGCATGAGAGTGGAGGCGTTAGTCTCAGGCAAGTCCGTAACCGGAGGCCAGGGTCTCCATATGTCATAATATAACCCCAAGTTCTCAAAGCTAACATATACAGCTTTCTCCATGAAACTCTGATAGTAAGTGGATTGAAATTGTCTCACAGATTAGTGAGACAATTTCAATCCACTTAAGGATCGCCTCAGATCTCCATTTTCTCGCCAAACAGATTTTGGTGGCCATTAATATATGCACAATTAGCATTTTTGTTTCTTCTTTCAATCTAGGGAAATCCAAATGGAACAAAAAAAGTTGGGGGGTCAGTTCAATATGGGACCGTGTTAAACTTGTGAGTTCATTTTTTTTTTGTGAATAAAATTTTATTAATATTGTTATTTTCATTGCGTATAGAGCAATGCTATGTCAAACAATCCAAGTACTATACAAATAGAAACAGAGATTGCACTTATAAGAAGGGTAGAAATACATTTGCTAGTAACGTCTCAGTGGTAAAAGGTCTACATCAAACATACAATATAAATCAGAGTTAAAAAAAAACCCTCTTAAAAAGACAGATATGTGTATAAAACATCGGCCATTGGGGTATAATAAAAATATAAGGCTTAGATCTTTAAAATATGTCACAGTGGTATTCGAAAACGTTACAATAGATTATTTCTAGGTATTAGATGCAGACTATAAATATGCCTAGGGCGTTCAGTAAATAAGCGGTGACCTGTTATATATTAAGATGAGCAATTGGGGATTACACCCTTCGGGCCGTATCATAAAAAAGGTATGGGGAAGATAAGGGCAATAGATGCAACTACAACCTAACCAAAATCGTGGAAAGGAAAAAGAAAATAATGGATAGTTCAAGAGTAGAGATGAAATAAAAGGTAAGTAATATGAGATCCAAAAGGTGGTGGTACAAGAAAGGACACACCGGCAGTTAGAGATAACTGCACAAAAAAGGGGCATGCGATCCACATTTTATGGTCGCAGTATCTCTCGCTCCACAATAGACACAACTACTAGAACAAGTTTCAGGTAAATATACAACTACTAGAACAAGTTTCAGGTAAATATACAACATTGTCCATAATAGGAATACTATGCAAAAACGTTCAAAACTTGTGCAGAGCTAATCAGAGAGATTGTTGGCAAGCATCAGGCAGTCGGCGGCTCAGCTGGGGAATTGGTCTGTAAGTTGGGGTCTGCTGTTTGCCGTGTTGGCAATTAGGGAAGCCCCACAGCCATTAGTAGTTCCGCTGCTTCTTCCATGTGTTCAATAGTAAATTGCTTCCCTTTGTTTGATACAGTTAACGTTTGCGTTGGTCCCCAACAATATTTAACTTCCCTCTCTCTCAGGTGCGATGTCAGTGGATGCATCTGTCGTCGCCACAGTAAAGTGGTCGATGGTAAGTCCTCAAAGATCTGGAACACTGATTCCTTGTAGGTTAGGCTTGGGTTTCTCCGGGAGATCGCTAGTAGAGCTGATTTATCAGCAGTAGATCTGAGTTTCAGGATCACGTCCCGTGATGCAGTCAGAGGAGATTTCAGCACCTTACGGATTCTGAAGCAGTCCAGAAGCATGGTCACAATTAGGGCATGTGTGCGTGAGCGAGTGTACCAGGTAGTCTCGAAGGGAGGTGAATTCTACCTCCTCCGGTACACCTCGGAGTCTGATGTTGGTCTGGTGGGTTCTAGTGTCCATGATGTACATGTGTCTATGCAGTATTCCTATTTCTCTTGCCATGTGACCCATCATGTCATCCTGGGTTGCATGCCTGCTCTTGATATCAGCAACTTCTGCCTTCATCAGGTTCGTTTGTTGCTGTACTGTTTTAATCTCTCGATGGACTGCCACTAGTTCCGTAGCCAGCACCTCTTTAAAATCGAGAAGAAGGGCGCGCAGTGTCCCGTTAGTGGCAGGGGCATCATCGCATTGGGATCATTGGCAGCAGCGGTTTGCCTGGTCTTGTAGGATGATTCAGAGTCTGCCAAAGATTCATCTGTGTCTGCCTCCAGAGGTGTAGGAAGCTTCACCGGGGTGTCGTCTACAGGCCTTGTAGGCTTCGTGAGTAGCACACCAATATCTTGTCCATTGGGTTTCTGACAGATCCCTCTTTTTCTTTTCTTTTTTGTCCCATGGCTTTCCCGCGTCTCTGACCCTGTGTAGAACTGGGTTTTGGTGGGGTGGACATATATATAATCAACTTATAATCAAGTTTTTGTGCCAGTTGTATACTGAGCCTCTCTCACATGCGACCAACTGCTAGCTAGGCCGAGTTCATTTTCTAACTTGACGTTCAAAGGTAATAGGCAGGTACATTCCCACCATATATGCCAGTTCCAATTTCCCTCTCGCATCTCCAACAAAGATCACTAATGTTGGGTTGAAACTTACTTAACCTGTCTGGTGTCAGATACCATCTGTGTAAAATTTTAAGATAATTTTCAAACAGCGAAATACTATGAATAGTATTTCTTGTCAGGTTTAAAGCAGTAAACCATTCACTGGATACAAATTCTGTGCTCAGCTCCCTTTCCCATTTCATAATCCCAAAAAGCTTTGTATCTGTTTTGCTCGTATACAATAATTCTCTAATCTAGGAAAACAAATTGGAGCCATTATCTAGGTCATAGAGTTTGTCCAGCTTATACTGCTCTTAATTTCCATATTTTTTAAAACATTTTTAACTTAAAGTAAATAAGGTATTCTTTGCAGGAAATTCCATGATTTGTACATAGAGAAATTAATGGTCTAAAAAGCACTCCGTCAAATAAGTCTCTGAGATATACAATGCCAGAATTGACCCAACTCCTTATATTTATATCATCAAGATATAGGGACAAAGCTTCTATAGGCGCATCCAAGGAGATACATTCTTTACAATTATATTTCCATCTTACCAGATGGGAACCATGATAAATTTCACCCAAGACTTTATTTTCCACATTAAGTCATTTTATTGCCAAGTTATTTGCCCAAAGCAAGAGAAAAGGGTTCTTGTTGGATAAAACTTGTCTTTCATAACCCCTTTATTCTCCCCAGCCAAGATATGTATAAATTAATTGTAGCCTTTATTGAGAGTGGAATACTCAAGCACCTTAAGAAGAGGACAGTAAGACCCTGATATTGGGACACTATCTTTATCTGTCCATGTATGTAACTTTTTACTGCTACATTCTGTGTGGATATGTTGTTTGTTTTTTTAGTAATACACCTGCTGTTGCAGTCTTCATCAACAATAAATTAATCCCAAACCAGTATGTCGATACAATACCAAACATAAAAAATAACAATTTGTGGAGACAGAAAACCTCTGCTATATTAGTCCTTATAGAACCCATGAGGAGGAGGGAGCGGGGAATTGGAGGGGGTCCCATAAGACTACTCGTAAAGCAGTTCAATAGGCCAAAGTGGGTTAAGATTTTATTTTTTGATTTTGTGTTTTTCCTTTCCCTTTCCTACATTTTCCCTTCCCATCAACCTCCTTGCCCCCCATCTAGTGGCCAGTATTCATGCAATGATCTATCTTCTGGACCCACTTTTAAACCATATTCGCCCATTTACCCCACATCTTGTTATATTTATCTAGGTTGGCTCTACTCGCAAAGTATCTCCTTTCCATCGTCTGCTAGGTATTTATTTGGTTCTTTATTTGTGCCCAGCAGATTTTGCCAGCTTTATTCCATCTTCTTGCAATCACTAATTTAGTTGCAAGAAGTATGTGTGTTATCAGGGGTAGGTCAACTGTATCAATTTTTTCAAGTCCCTGGTGCAAAAGAGCCCTACTGGGGAAGTTAAGGAAGGACTGCCCACAAATACTTGAGACAACCCTAAATACCTCTTTCCAACAATCTACGACTTCCTCACATTCCCAAAATATGTGGAGGAATGTGCCCCAACACTGGTCATCTTGTGAGGTGTCTATTTTCTTTAACCTTGTTGGTGTCATATACCATCTATTACTCAGCTTAAAAAATACCTCCTGTAGGTTTAGGCAGTGTATAAATTTCCTTATTTCATTCCAGCTTTTATACCAGTGTTCCACATATTCGCATTTCACTTTAATTCTCTTTCCCAACTCACCCAGGCATTCGGGACAAATTGTTTACACATATTTTCCGGATTATTTTTTTGGTTCCTTATTAAACAGATTGTCCATCATATCTACGTTCTCCCTGTCTCTATTGATGTGAGTACATTCTGACAAAAAGTGTTTTACTTTCAGGAATTTGAAGAGGTCTCTCGAAGGTAGTTTAAATTCTTGTCTTAATTCATTGAATTCTTTAATTTTATTCCCCATATATAGGTCTTCTATTCTATTACCGTATTTGCTCGATTATAAGACGAGGTTTTTTTCAGAAATAATCGAGGTCTTCTTATAATCTGACCTCAAATTGAGGTCAGATTATAAGACAGCGATCCAGGTCCCCAGCAGAGATTCAGGGGACCTGGATCCTCCTCTCTAACAGCAGGGGATGTATGCGCGATGAGCGCAGACTCCCCTGCTTCTGCCCGTCACGACCGCCGGGGCTTCTATGAAGAAGCCGGGTACTTCCGCTTTCGTCACAGAAGTCCGGCGATCGTGCCGGGCGGCAGCAGGGGAGTCTGCGCTCATCGCGCAGACATCCTCTGCTGCCCCACTAGCCACCAGGGAGAATCGGCCAGCTGGGAGATGTCTGCACGATACGTGCAGACATCCTCCATGCTGCCCGACACGGCAGTCTATTATGACGGACCAGCTGTATCGTGCAGACATCCCCCGGCTGCCCCCACTAGCCACCAGGGAGAAATAGGTGAAGGAGGGAGCCCCCACAAGAAACAGGTGAGGGAGGGAGGGACAGAGAAACGAGGGGGGGAGAGACAGACAAGGGGAGGGAGGGGGGAAAGAGACAAAGACAAGGAGAGGGAGGGGGGGAAAGAGACAGAGACAAGGGGAGCAAGTGGGAGACAAAGGGAGTGGGAGAGAGAGACAACACTAAGGGGGAGAGAGAGAGAAAGCTGGGGGCAAGTGAAAGAGAGAGGCAACATTGGCACATATAAGGAAATAAAAACAAGAAATGCATTTTTTTCATATCATTATTTTTTATTAAAAACGCAATTTACATGTGAATATATACAAGTTGAACTTTTTTCCTATAGGGTAGTCTTATATTCAGGCTTTTATTTTTTTTCCTAACGGAATATCCAAAGTTTGGGGGGTCGTCTTATAATCAGGGTCATCTTATAATCGAGTAAATACGGTAATTCCTGCCTCTCTCCAGGTTTTTGTATCTATATCCACCATGTTATATTCTATTGATTCCAATGGTGCTGATCTCATAACTTTAGTGCCTATATTACCTTTTTTTTTAAAGTTGTACCAGAATTCAATAACGTCTGCTAAGGTGGTCCCTGCAATTTTCTGTTGTATAATATTCTGATTCTCTTTGTTCAGCCATAGGATATTTTCTAAATTGTCTAAACCCACAATTTTCTTTTCTATATCCACCAATCTATTTTTTTGCTTGAGGTCCATTGGATTCTATTTATATGCATTAAAATGCTGGCCTCCCAGAGTTCTCTGAGATTCGGCATCCCATGTCCTCCCTTTTTACTATCTAGGCACAATGTTTTTCTATTTATTCTTGTTTTTTTACCAAGCCACACAAAGTCCATAAACTTTCCTTGTATGATTCTCAGTTGTTCTGTTTTTATCTTTTCTGGTGCCATCCTAAATACAGATAGCCACCTGGAGATAACATATGCCCTGATGGTATTGATTCTGCCCATCCATGAGATAGAGGATTGTCTCCACTTATTAAGCTTACCATGCATCTCATTAAAGATCTTATTACAATTCATTTCTGCAGTGCCTTTGCCCTCAGGAGGGATCATAATGCCCAGGAATTCAATCCCGGAGTTAGCCCACTGAAATGAATTATTTTCTTTTAACTTTTTTTGCAGCTCGTCTGGCATTGCTATACATAGTGCCTGTGTTTTTTCTATATTTAATTTGTAGTTGGATATATCCCCGTATTGATGAATTATCTTAAGTACCTCCGGGATTGAACATTCCGGGTCGGACAGCGTCAACAATATATCATCAGCATATGCAGATATCTTGTTTATATTCTGAATTCCCCAACTTCCCCCTTTTTATATTAGTATTTTGTCTAATCATGTCAGCTAGTGGTTCTAGTGATATTATATACAGCAGTGGGGCCAGAGGACAGCCCTGTCTAGTTCCATTTTGTATTTTTAACCATTCTGATTCAACACTCTGACCTATCACTTTCACTGATGGATTGGCGTATAAGGTCATAATAGCATCCAACATTACCTGGCCAAATCCCATAGATTTCAAAGTTTCTTCTAGGAAAACCTAGCTGACCCTGTCGCTTTTTCCGCATCCAATGAAAGGGCCAGCGTGTGTTCTCCCAGTCGATTAACGGACTTGAACATATAAATGATCTTCCTTACGTTATCCCCAGAGCTTCTCTCCTGAATTAATCCTACTTGATCTTTATGGAGCATTTATGCATCCCTTCATTCTATAAGCCAGAATAGCTGCATAAAGTTTAGTATCCGTATTTATTAAAGAGATTGGCTGGTAATGTTTTATGTTTGTGGGATCTTTTCTGGGTTTTGGAATTGGCAGAATTGCCGCCTGCGTTGATTCCACCGGGAATCTCTTTTTCCTTATTGCCTCGTTAAAGAATCTTGTTAAGTGATGAACCAGTTTGGAGGCCAGTTTCTTAAAAAAGTTAACGGCAAAACCGTCTGGGCCCAGAGCTTTATTATTTTTCAGATGTTTTATTGCATTAGCTAACTCACTGATGTGCAAATCCAGTTGTTTTAGTTTGTTCTTCTGCCAGTTTATGTAAATTAGTCCTGTCAATATATTTTTTCATCTGCTCACGAGCGTATCCCGTATCAGGTAGATTATATAAAGAGAAATAGAACTTTCTAAATTCCAAACCAATCTGTTTAATTTTGGCTATTCTGGCCTTGGAATTTCTTTTTTGAAGTTGCCTAGACAATACTTTCTCTGGTTTGTTACCCAAGTAGTACCATTTTTGTTTGGCACGTACAAGGATTTTATTTGCTCTTATTGCCAATTTTTAATTTCTTTCTTTCCTAATTTGCTTAATTAAGATATCATTAGCAGCCTGGGGAAGTTGTTTATTCCTTCTAGTAATAATCTCTAAGTTTATATATAGATCTGATAATTTAGCTGTGTCTGATTGGTTTAAATAAATTTATCTGCTAATTAGATTCCCTCTAACTACGCATTTATAAGTGTTCCATATATTAGACATCGAGGTCTGTCCTGCTAAGTTTTATTTAAAGTAGTGATCTGACAATTCCTCTAGCTCCTCCACATATTTCTTGTGTCCCAGTAAATGATCTTTAATTCTCCAGCTCCATCTGACTCTTTCATTCCTGCACCTAAATACACTTATGATGGCGCTATGGTCGGACCAAGCAATCTCCATTATATCAATTCTCTCACATTCTTCAATCACATGTGCATGTACAAGGCACATATCAATTCTACAATATGACAAGAGAACAAGAGGTCACCCCCTGAGACTAGAAGAGCAAAGATTTCATAGGCAGCAAAGGAAGGGATTCTTTACGGTAAGGACAATAACATTATGGAACTCACTGCCAAGAGAGGTAGTGCTATCAACCACAATAGATGCATTTAAAAATGGTCTGGATGTTTTTTTTTAGAAAAGCAGAACATACAGGGGTATTAATAATAGAATGAGCATTAATAATAGAGCTTTTTGATCCAAGGAGAAATCTGATTGCCCTTTTGGAGTCAAGAAGGAATTTTTTTCCCCCTAGGAGGCAACATTCGAAAAAGCTTCCTTAGGGTTTTTTTTGCCTTCTTTTGGATCAAAACGCTGAAATGATAGGTAGAAGGGTTGAACTTGATGGACTTGTGTCTTTTTTCAACCTAAATTACTATGTTACTATGTTACTTGAAACAGTTAGAATAGAACGTATAATCATGTTCATCCGGATGAGTAGTTCTCCATAAATCATATAATTTATGTTTACCCAAATGACTTAGCGAGACCATATAAGGATTTATCTATCTTAACACCACTGGAAACCTCATAGTGGATCTCATACTGGATCCAATATACAATTGAAATCCCCTGCCATAATGAAAGTTACCTGAGTGAAATCATGCACCTTCTGCATGAGCCCATTCAGGAAGCTTACCTGTCCCTTGTTGGGTGTGTAGATATTCAACAGTTAATATATTCTATCGTTCAGTTTGCAAATCACCAGGATGAAGCGTCCCTCAGGGTCTCTTATTTTATGTATTCATTCGTATTTAAGATCTGCTGCAAATAATATAGCCACTCCTGTTTTTTTTTCTGGGTTATCAACGAGGAGAATTCACTCTGAAAATGGGGACAAGGGAAAGAGAAAGGCAGCATTGGCACATAAAAAGAAATAAAAACTAGAAATACATTTTTTGATATCATAATTTTTTATGAAAAAAACAATTTACATGTGAATATATACAAGTTGAACTTTTTTCCTATAGGGTAGTCTTATATTCAGGCGTTTAGTTTTTTTCCTAATGGAATATCCAAAGTTTGGGGGGTCGTCTTATAATCAGGGTCGTCTTATAATCGAGCAAATACGGTAATGTGTCTCTATTGATGGCTTCCTCAAATACCTAAGTACTAACTTTTAATTATAAGTGGTTTATCTTCGTAATTTATCCTACTTTCAATATCTCTACCTATTAGCCTAAAGGATTATTTCTCTATTCCCTCCACACCTCCCCTACCCCTGTTAATATCAATTATCGAGGCCCTCTTTCCCTTCCATATGTATTGTCCCTTTCTAGTCTGTCACCCCCCTGTCCCCCACCCAGGTTTCCATCCAACCACCCTTGTCCCTCCTTGACATTATCAAAGGAGGGGGTTCTATTATTCACCATAAGACATATTTTTACCGGGAAACCCCCCCCCCCCCAGTATCTTATCTGCCTTTGTTTCAAGGAGTCTATGATTGGTTTAAATGTCTTTCTTACTTGATGCGTATGAAATGATGAAATGATAAAAAGACAGCTTTGCAAATTTTTCCTCTGTAGCCTCAAATGTCTTTGCTGCTGCATTATTTTCCTTTTGACACCAAACAAGGCAGATCTTACAATAGTGTCTCTAGGTAGGGTTTTTGCTATGTTCGCAGGTTTCCAGCAGCGGTGGGCACTTTCACTATTTTTTCTTGGGGCACAGATTCAGATATACCTTGGATACGTATGTTCTTCCTTCTGCTCCTATCTTCCAAGTCGGAAATTTTCAACTCAATATCTAGCAGCCTTTGATTCATTGCTGTAACTCTTTCCTCAGCTTCTTTGATGGAGAACTCCATATGTTCCAGTTTGTCCTCATTGTTCTTGATTCTATCACCCAGTTTCATGATGTATTCTTTAAAGTCTTCAAATTGAGAGGTGAATAATTTTTTAATCAATTGAAGGTGAAGTTCGAGGCATTTTTGGAGATATTCTGGAGATATTCCTCTAATATCTAGATCTCCAGAAGTATCCAGCTGTTTAGGGGTTTCAATTTCCAACATAGACAGGGTGTAGTCCTGAATATTGGTGGAGTCCAGGTTGTCGTACGTTTTAATGCTTTGGGGAGAGAAGTGAGCTTCTATTCCCTGTTCCCTCTTTTTCCCCAGATCCATGTTCCGTTTTTCTTTAGTTTTTCTTTTTTGGGGGGCAATATTATATTCATTACACTTTTCGGCTGCCATTAGAAATGCTTCTATCCCAGCAGCTTGTGCTTTCTTCCAGGGTTTGTCACCCCTTCTCTGCAGATTTAGGCACACTATAATTGAGTCAAAATTCCCTATATCTGTCTTAAGATGCTGATGTGCCTTTTACCAATCAGACTGGGGTCTCCATACAGAACTGTTAAACGATGAAGCAATATATATATACATCTGGCGTTGCTCCGGTAACTCACAGAACTTTCTAAGATGTACTATAAATTTCATACATTATATCCTGGTGGATTCACAAAAGATAGTTTTGAATCTCACTCTTCCTTTAGGAACTTTATTATTAACCAACCTTCCTTTGCATGTGGTTATATTTTATAGCTCCCAGCTTAATTAATCGTTTACAGTCCAACATTTAAAGAGCAAGTTGGTATTTTCGGGTTCAGCAATGTCAATGCCAAGATCTATAAATCAGTTTACTGTATATAGGTCAGACAGCCTCGGGCTAATACAATCTAGGGAGACCCTCTTTCTCCCCTTTTTCGTCAAAATCCTTTGATCAGCATTTTATTTATGCGCAGTTTTTTCTTTTGTATATTTGAACACAAGTTATCAGGTATTAATAGTGTCCTGCAGTAATAGGGTCAGTAAATCCCATGCTCATTTACATTCCTGCACAATTGAGAAGCGTGAAGCAGAAAAGTTTTAAACAGTCACAAAAATATTAGATGTATACTGTGCCTGAGTACTTGTGCTTTGCTGCCCAACTTTTCTTTCCTTTTGCCTTTATCCTCTGGCCTCGCTTGTCGGGAGGGTTACCGCGCTGCTCACCCCGCTTTACAGGTTTGTCAGCCTTCCTGCTTGCATCCGCAGCTGCAGTTTGGCACCCTTTTCCGGTCCCATTCAAAAACTACCGCGGGCTCCCGCCCTGCTCTCATCCCGCTGTTACCGGAGGAGCGAGTGTTTCTTGTCTTCTGCTCTGCTATGGAACCTCGGGTGCAGGTCGTCATCCAGATCGAAGCACAGGGGGAGAAACAGATTGCGTGTCTACAGCTTATCGCTATCCGTGGCAAGGGTTCTTCCTCTCTCCCATCCTCTCCCCACCGCCTCAGACGCTCCGCCCTGTAGCGTCTACGTCATTACATTAACGCACATGCTGAAAGCCCTTTCTTTTCTATCATGGTTGAACTCTGTGTGGATATGTTATGTTACTTTGTTATATAATATTCTCAATTAGATGCTGATTAACTATTCGCATAGGTAGTGGCCACAACTTTATATTTGCTATTTGTGTGTTTTCAGAGTATGTTGTTTGCACAGTATATGACACTTCTGGAGTGACCAGAGGACCATAGGCGTGTTTTATTAAATGTTTACATTTTTCAGCATTATTGCTGTGCTGAGTGTGTGCTTTATTTTTGCTGATGAGTGCTTTTTTAAATGGGTTGCTTTTTCTTCTTTTTATATTGTTCTATATCTGTAAGCACCCCCCCTGATTTATATATATATATATATATATATATATATATATATATATATATATATATATATATATATATATATATATATATATGGCTTAGCAGCACAGTGAATATAGGGGGAACATTTTTTTTACCCATTTCGGCTAAGTAGCTCTCCCCACAACTTGTTTTACTTCATTGCTACTTGTTACATGTTATGTCATGTTTTGATGATGTTCACACCAAGCTCTGTAATGCTTGCTGACATTTTTACATCATATTATCTGACTCGAGACCCCAATGTGCATATCCAAATATAATTTCTGAATATGTTGGCTCCACATGCTGTGTTGTGGTGGATAAGATGTGAGGGACCCTCTTGTCAGCAAAAATTGCTCATTCTGTCATGTGACAGAACCCTCCATCACTGGGGATCTTGGAGAGAAATAATGGCCTGCCTCCTCCCTATAGATTATGGGCCCTGTCATTAAAAAGGGGTTCTGTTTTTGAGGAGGTGGGTACTACTGTAAGTTTGCACTTTACATTAACTTTAAAATGTGTCACAGGGGAGTCAAGGACAATGTTTGACAGATTATTCAAAAAAGAAAAAGAAAAAAAATTCTGGCACTCAATATGTTCCAAAATACAAAAACATTTTATTAAGGATCTTGATCCGAAGTTTAAAAACATCCATAGTTGAAATGATCCATAGATAGAAGTACTGGGGATGGGGGAGAAGGGAGGAATAACGAGCATAGGAAGTTTCAATTATTAATAGAAAAGCAGAATACTGGCGTCCTAATGGGCAAATTGGCTGGGGCATCTGGATGGCACAATATTACTGGCATCTGAATGGCACAATATTACTGCTATCTGAACGGTACAATATTACTGGTATTTGAATGGCACAATATTCCTGGTATTTGAATGGCACAATATTACTGGTATTTGAATGGCACAATATTAATGGCATCTGAATGGCACAATATTACTGGTATTTGAATGGCACAATATTTCTGGCATCTGAATGGCACAATATTACTGGTATTTGAATGGCACAATATTACTGGTATTTGAATGGCACAATATTACTGGCATCTGAATGACACAATATTTCTGGCACTCAATATGCTCCAAAACATAAAAACATTTTATTAAGGATCTTGATCCAAAGTTTAAAAACATCCATAGTTGAAATGATCCATAAATAAAAGTACTGGGGATGGGGGGAGGAGGGAGTATTAAAGAGCATAAGAAGTTTAAATTATTAATAGAAAAGCAGAATACTGGCGTCCTAATGGGCAAATTGGCTGGGGCATCTGAATGGCACAATATTACTGGTATTTGAATGGCACAATATTCCTGGTATCGGAATGGCACAATATTACTGGTATTTGAATGGCAC
Source organism: Pelodytes ibericus (assembly GCA_036172795.1). Lineage (NCBI taxonomy): Eukaryota > Metazoa > Chordata > Amphibia > Anura > Pelodytidae > Pelodytes > Pelodytes ibericus. The sequence goes on along the minus strand of CM069866.1, from coordinate 37,438,222 downwards.
AATATCCCTGGTATCTGAATGGCACAATATTACTGGCATCTGAATGGCACAATATTACTGGTATTTGAGTGGTGCAATATTACTGGCATCTGAATGGCACAATATTCCTAGTATCTGAATGGCACAATATTAATGGTATTTGAATGGCACAATATTACTGGTATTTGAATGGCACAACATTCCTGGTCTCTGAATGGCACAATATTACTGGCATCCGAATGGCACAATATTACTGGTATTTGAATGACACAATATTTCTGGCATCTGAATGGCACAATATTACTGGTAATTGAATGGCACAATATTACTGGCATCTGAATGTCACAATATTACTGGTATTTGAATGGCACGATATTACTGGCATCTGAATGGCACAATATTACTGGTATTTGAATGGCACAATATTACTGTTATTTGAATGGCACAATATTACTGGTATTTGAATGGCTCAATATTATTGGCATCTTAATGGCACAGTATTACTGGCATCTAAATGGCACAATATCACTGGCATCTGAATGGCACAGTATTACTTGTATCTTAATGGCACAATAATACTGGCATCTGAATGGCACAATGATACCGGTATCTTAATGGAACAATATTACTGGGATCTTAATGGCACAATATCATTGGCATCTTAATGGCACAGTACTACTGGTATCTGAATCACACAATATTACTGTCATGTGAATGGCACAATAATACTGGCATCTTAATGGCACAATGGTATTGGCATCTTAATGGCACAATATTACTGGCATCTTAATGGCACAATAATACTGGCATCTGAATGGCACAATGATACTGGTATCTTAATGGAACAATATTACTGGGATCTTAATGGCACAATATCATTGGCATCTTAATGGCACAGTACTACTGGTATCTGAATCACACAATATTACTGTCATGTGAATGGCACAATAATACTGGCATCTTAATGGCACAATGGTATTGGCATCTTAATGGCACAATATTACTGGCATCTCAATGGCACAATAATACTGGCATATTAATAAGCAAATTGACTGTGGCTTATTAATGACAAAATTATACTGGCATTTAATTGGGAAAATTGGCTGTTACAGAGAGAGAGTGATGTCTGTATGTATAGATATGTATTGTTTTAGAATTGCACAATTGTCACCTCATGGGGCTCCTGTGTGTTGCATAATTAATGGCGGTCCCATGTGTGGCATAATTATGGGGCGCTTGCGTGTGGCATATTTATTGGGCCCCATGTGTGGCATAATTAAGGGACTCTTTTGTGTGGAATAATTATGGGGCACCTGTGTGGCATAATTATGGGGCACCTGTGTGTATGGCATAATTAATTGGGCTCCGAGGTGAGGCATAAATAGTGGGGCTTGGGTGTGGCATAATTTATGGGGCTCTGGTGTGGATTAATTTATGGGGCACCTGTGTGTGGCATAGTTAATAGGCCATCTGACAGGCATTACTAAGGAATCTGTTTGGCATTGTATTGGAGGAAATCCAGGGGGGTGACACCATGAGTTTCCACACAGGGTGACACCAACCCTAGTGATGCTTCTGGTGTAAGGACTTACATAGAAGACTGGAGTAACACAACAATGAAAATGAGACTGACACTTAACAAGTTTCACACACAGAAGGTGCTTTCTCAAAATCTGTCCCACAATAGAAACCCCTCAAAAACCATCAAATATATATACATATTTAAAATTCATATAATTAAAAACACTTGTTAGTACTTACAAATTAAGGAGCTGTTGTCCAATGACAGTGGTGGGAATCAGAGAACCTCCTCAGAGTGGACAGATTTTCCAATGTATAGTCCATGAAGGGTAAAAATCGTGAGGGTGACATAATAATGAAAGCACCAGATATTCAAAGTGACACTTGTGAATAAAAAAAACTGTGGTGGCTTATGTAGTTCAATAAACCCCACTGGGCAAAATATCCACTTTTGCCTAACTAAAATGCAAAGTGGAAATGAAATTCGTATTAACGAAATAGACTAAAGAAGGTGAATTGAAACTATTTAATGAAATGAATAAACCTATCCGAAATGAAGCTCACAATAGAATCGACTGAATTTGGATAAGAATCATCGATAACAGACTATTCTAAGCCTATCGATGAAATATATATCCAAAAAAGCTTTAAAAAAATGTATTGAGACTATTTTGTTTAAAATGTGTATAACCATATGCCGAAATGAGTTTAAGTGTATGGGGATTGAGAGCAGACTTGACTATTATGCAGTTTTAACGCCACCTAGGAGCTGCTAGGTGGTACAACAGGCAGTGGTACACAAAACTGAAGCAGATTTACATATAATTAACAATCCATATAGATAAAGTGTATCAATATAAGATATAAGACTCAGAGCTTAGAAAGTCTTATTCACCCATGGTATAACAGATCAATACAGAATGTTTTCTTAAATGACACAAGCTAGAAGCAAATAATAAAAAGATGAAAATAGTACAGTGCAAAAGAAAAGGAAGAAAACATAATTCATAAAAAAAAAAATAATTTAATGAAGAAAAAGACCGGCTGTCCGTCATAATAGATGGAAGTGTCTGGCAGCATGGAGGATGTCTGCACTATCATGCAGACATCCCCTGGCTGCCCCCACTAGCCACCGGGGAAAGAGAAACAAGGGGAGGCAGGGGGAGAGAGAGAGACAAGGGGAGGGGGAGGGGGAGGGGGGAGAGAGAGACAAGGGGAGGGGGAGGGGGGAGAGAGAGACAGGGGGACGAGACCAGGTGAGGTGGAGGGGGGAGAGAGACAAGGTGAGAGTAAGGGAGGGAGGTGGAGAGAGAGAGAAAAGTTTGGGGGAGGGAGAGACAACGTGGGCAGGAGGAGGAGAGAGATAACAGTGGGGGGGGAGCAACAACCCCGGGGGAAAGGGGGTGAGAGTGAGACAAAGCTGGGAGCAGGGGAAGAGAGAGGCAGCATTGGCACATAAATGGAAATAAAAGTAAGAAATGCATTTGTTTAATATCATAATTTTTTATTAAATATTAAAAAACAATTTACATGTGAATATATACAAGTTAAACTTTTTTCCTATAGGGTAGTCTTATATTCAGGGTTTTAGTTTTTTTCCTAAAGGAATATCCAAAGTTTGGGGGATTGTCTTAAAATCAGGGTCGTCTTATATTCGAGCAAATACGGTCAACTTAAATCCCACAATTTCTGGGATCTATATGTTTTAGCCTGGTGTTTATCTTTCATCCTTTCTGCAGTAGGAAGCCAGAGGAATATCCTATACATATTACCAAGAACCATAAATTCTTATAGTCTAGCTATTTACCCAAATATGTAATATCTAATCTCCAGAGACTATCTAAGATTCTCATTATTAACCCCTTTGCAACAATGGACGTGTCAGGCACGTCCTGCCGGGAACTCGATTCCCGACAATGGACGTGCCTGGCACGTCCTGCGGTTAATCAAGCGGTTTTCGCGATCAACGATCGTGAAAACCACTTTAACAGTGCTGGTCTATTGCCTCGATGTCGAGGCAATAGCCAGCTCTGAAATTTCTGATCCGGGGCACCCACGATCGCCCCACGGAGCGATCGTGGGAGCCATACTGACGGAGCAGCATGCTCCGTCAATATGGCTATGCCCTCTGCAGGTCTGAGCTTCGGAAGTGAAAGTAATTTCACTTCCGTCACTCTGAATATGCTACCCTAGTGGTATGCTATCCTAGTGGTAGTTTAGCAGAATAACAATGTAAAAAAATAAAATTGTCTGGGACATATTAAATGGTAAAATAATACTGGCATATTGCCGGGAAAATTGGCTAATGGCAAAATAATACTGGCATATTACTGGGCAAACTGGCCGTGGCATAATAATGGCAATATAACACTGGCATATTACTGGGCAAATTGGCTGGGGCATAATAATGGCAAAATAATACTGGCATATTACTGGGCAAATTGGCCGGGGCATAATAATGGCATATTACTGGGCAAATTGGCTGGGGCATAATAATGGCAAAATAATACAGGCATATTACTGGGCATTTTGGCTGTGGCATAATAATGGCAAAATAGTACTGGCATATTATTGGGCAGGTTGGCTATGGCATATTAATGCCTAAATAACACTGGAATATTAATGGCAAAATAATACTGGCATATTAATGGGCAAATTGACTGTGGCTTATTAGTGGCAAAATAACACTGGCATATTAATGGCAAAATAATACTAGCTTATTAATGGAAAAATAATACTGGCCTATTACTGGGAAAATTGGCGGTGGCTTATTAGTGGCAAAATATCAAAATATTACTGCCATATTAAAGGGAAAATTGGCTTATTAATGGCAAAATAATGGCTTATTAATGGCAAAATAATACTGGCATATTATTGGGCAAATTGACTGTGGCTTATTAATTAGCAAGCTGGCTATGACATATTTAATGGACAAACAGTGGCATATTTTAAACGGCAAACTAGCTGTTGCAAATGTAAATGACAATGTTACTGTGGTATGTTGATTGGTATCTGACAGTGGCTTATTTTAATTGGCAAAGTGGTGATATATGCTCTATTTATATCCTCTTCCATATATCCCTATATCTATTAAGGAGAAACCTTAATTTTAGTTTGCAAGCCTGTTCCTCATAATTCTGGGGAGTCTAGCAATTCTGCCGGCGGGTAAATTTCCCTACCAGAATGCCACGAATGAGGGGGAGAAAGAGGGGGAAGACAAGAAGAAAAAAAATCGACATAGTAAAATAAAATAACGGGGGGTTCTGTTATGTACCTTGTTCATTCGCGGAGTATGTTGCTTCGGCAGGATTTTATCCACAGAGGCGGTCAAGGAAAGGCAGATGCCCAACTACTACACAGCCCCCCAAACTCCTCCTTCACTCATGCGTTATGGGTTTTTTGAAAAAAGTATCTTTCCGCCTCTACCTGGAATTTTATTTGCTTTCTAAATTCCATCCATGTTTGGATTCTCTGGTTTCTTCCAATACCGAGACATAGTTATTTTAAAGGCAGTCAGGATGTTAATACAGAATGCCCTCCGATGTCTATCTCTCTTCTCGGGCTCTAAGTGAAACAAAATCATTTGTGGAGTGAGTCTCCCCCTACTGGGGGTGATCCACTCCACAATCTCAGCCACCTTCTGCCTAACTACCTCTAGTTCCCGACAATCCCACCAAATGTGGAAGTGGGAACTGTAAAGGAACCCATATATAATAAATGAGCCCTGTGCAGCTTTCTCCCGAATAAACAGCCGAAATACGTTGCAAAGTGAATATAAAATCCCAGTTCCCCAAACATGAGCCAAGACTTCATGAAGGGGTAAAATCAGTGTGTTTAATCAGCGTTCAAATCATTCTTTTTATGCTCTGCCAGAACTCCTCCCCACATCCGGAGTGATAAATGGATTACAGTATAATCCCAACCCAGCTTCCCCCAGCACACCAAATACAGTATTAAGCTCCCAATGAAAACAAACATCAGAATTATTCACTCCACAAATTACAGCTGAAATAGCCCTGACTGATAACCCTCCTGACCCTAATTAAGATCTCCTCCCTTGAACCCTTAAACTAATTACTTTTAATCCATAACTTGCCAGGATGTCTCAGGCTACAGCCCATTGTCCTATTGTCTCTGGGATACATCCTGAGACACCCTGGAGCCATCTCAAAACCAGCAGGCCATTAGCAATGGAGAAACTCACAAACGGAGCTAACTTGGTATATAAAACAAGTGGATTTAAACAGAACTCTTCCTTTCGCCACATCGCACCCCCTTAGTTCCATGGGATGGCATACCCGCCTAGACCCTAACGGGTTGGCTTAGGGATGTCGGGTGTTAAACTTTGTTTTTCCAGTTCTGTTTGCCGGGATAACCCATCTGCGTTGGCATTCTGCATAATAATGGCAATATAACACTGGCATATTACTGGGCAAATTGGCCGGGGCATAATAATTGCAAAATAATACTGGCATATTACTGGGCAAATTGGCCGGGGCATAATAATGGCATATTACTGGGCAAATTGACTGGGGCATAATAATGGCAAAATAGTACTGGCATATTATTGGGCAAGTTGGCTATGGCATATTAATGCCTAAATAACACTGGCATATTAATGGCAAAATAATACTGGCATATTAATGGGCAAATTGACTGTGGCTTATTAGTGGCAAAATAACAGTGGCATATTAATGGCAAAATAATAGCTTGGCTGCTCTTCTAAGAGCTGCTTTTCAAAGAGTATATTTAAGAGATATTCTGGAGATACTCTGGAGGTAGTCTGAGGTATACAAGAGGTGAGCAAAACTAAAGATTTTTTTGATTTAAATTCTGAAAATGGCAGATTTGGTTTACTGTGATAATTGTTCTGCATTTGTTTCACGTTCCATTTTTTGGAGGTTTGGAGGCTGTCTAATCTGTAGACAGTTCTCAAGATTGCAGCAGGAGATTGCATTTTTAAAGTCCGAGATTTGTAATTTATCTGTAAAACAAACTCGGGCTGAGACTGTTGCGAAGTCACTGCCACAGAGGCCATTGCCGCAGAGGCTTCCTAGGAATTGCAGGTGTGTTACTGTTGGATCTGGTAGGCTTAGAGTTGTGGATAAAAGGCATGTCCCTCAGTCTGTGGCTGTCCAGAATTCATTTTCAGCACTTTCAGAGTGCAGTGGAGTTGTGGAGGCAGGCTCAGACACAGAGTTTGAGGAACCACTCTCCTATGTGGCTAAGGTGTGCAAGGAGAAGGTGAGGCCTGATAGAAAGCAGTTGTTGTTGGGCGATTCTATCATAAGAGCTGCGGAGTTGGACAGTATTGGCTTAGTGAGATGTCTTCCTGGAGCTACTACTCGCAGAGACAGGAGGCGTATTTCTAATATTGTTAAGCAAGCAAATCAGGAAGGAGAATTGGATGTACTGGTTCATCTAGGGACAAATGATTTGGCTTGCAATGAGGTTTCAGAGGTGAAGGAAGCTTTTCGTGTTCTTGCCAATGAGATACGGCAGGTTGTGTCCACACTGTCCTTTTCTGAAGTTATGCCTGTGCATAACATTCAGAATGATAGACGGATGCGTATTAGGGACTTCAACTTGTGGCAAGGAGAATGGTGTCGGGAGCAAGGATTTGGCTTTGTTTCTCATGGAAGTTTACTATGGGATAGAAAGGAACTGTACAAAAAAGATGGTTTGCATCTTTCTCAAAAGGGAACGACTGTTCTCAGTGAGCAGTTCAGAGGTTTTGCTAGGAGGTTTTTAAACTAAAAGAGGGGGGCAAAATGGCGATAAAACATCAATCCAATTGCCCCACAAAAAAGGGACACAAGTTACCTGTAGTCAGTGTGCTGAAAAATGATAAGCTTAGGGTCATGTCTACAAATGCTCGCAGTTTAGGGAATAAGATCCATGAACTTGTGCCAATATTGGCAACTGAGAATGTAGATTTAGTGGCTGTTACTGAGACATGGTATAATGAAAAACATGACTGGGACATATCAATACCAGGGTACTATTTATATAGAAAAGAGAGAGAAGGTAAAAAAAGGGGAGGGGTGGCCCTGTATGTGAGGGATAGCTTAAAATGTAACGTAATACAAGTTAGTGAGGCGAACATAGAGTCAGTTTGGGTTACATTAGAATTTGGTAATCATATGGTAACTCGGGTAGGTGTGATTTATAGGCCCCCTGGACAAATAGAGGAGTTAGATAATCTACTAGTTGAGGAAATAGCTAAAATGACAATGAAGGGAGAAGTGATCATCATGGGTGACTTTAATCTTCCTGATGTGAACTGGAAATGCAAAACAGCTACTTGCGCCAGGAGTACGCATATCCAAAACTCGCTACTGGGATTATCTCTAAAACAAGTAGTGGAGGAGCCAACTTGAAAGCAGGCCATACTAGACTTAGTGTTCACAAATGGAGATTTGTTATCAGATATTACTGTAGGTGAAAGTTTAGGATCTAGTGATCACCAGACAGTGTGGTTTAATATAAGAACAGTGATGCAGTCACACCACACAAAAACAAAAGTTTTAGATTTTAGAAAAACAGACTTTTTTATTAGATTAGGTGTAAAGGAGTCATTATCAGAGCAAACAATTGAAGAAACCGCTGTGGTACTCTGCAGAGGTGACTAAAATAGTAAAAAATAAAAAGCTAGCATTTAGTAATTATAAAAATACTCAGAGTGAGGAAGATAGAAAGATCTATAAGAGTAGGCAGAAAGAGGCAAAGCAAGCTATAAGAGCTTCCAAAGCACACACAGAAGAGACTATAGCCCAGTCAGTGAAAAAGGGGGATAAAACATTTTTTTAGATACATAAATGAGAAAAGGAAAGTAAAACAAGGATTAGTTAGATTAAAAACAAAAGAAGGATGCTATGTAGAAGAGGATAAAGGCTTAGCAGACTGCCTTAATGAATATTTTTGTTCAGTTTTTACAAATGAAAATGAGGGTAAGGGACCTCATTTAGGGAAAAAGACTAATGAGTCTTTAGATGCATGTAAGTTTACAGAGGAAGAGGTTTTACTTCAGCTGTCTAAAGTAAAGACAAATAAGTCGATGAGACCTGAGGGGATACATCCAAAGTTATTATTACTAGCAAAAGCGTTAACAGATTTATTTAACCAATCATTAACCAATCATTGTTAACAGGAGTAGTTCCAGAAGATTGGAAATTAGCTAATGTTGTGCCCATTCACAAGAAAGGTAGTAGGGAGGAGGCGGGCAACTATAGACCAGTAAGTCTTACTTCAGTAGTGGGGAAAATAATGGAAACCTTGTTAAAGAATAGGATTGTTGAACATCTAAAGTCGCTTGGATTTCAAGATCAGAGACAGCATGGGTTTACTTCAGGGAGATCATGCCAAACTAATCTTATTGATTTTTTTGATTGGGTAACTAAAATAATAGATCAGGGGGGTGCAGTAGACATTGCTTACCTAGATTTCAGTAAGGCTTTTGACACTGTCGCACATAGAAGGCTTATCAATAAACTGAAATCTTTGAGTTTGGATTTCAATATTGTTGAATGGATTAGACAATGGCTGAGTGACAGGCAACAGAGGGTTGTAGTCAATGGGGTATATTCGATGCAAGGTCTTGTTACTAGTGGGGTACCTCAGGGATCTGTTCTTGGACCCATTCTCTTTAATATTTTTATTAGCGATATTGCAGAAGGTCTTGTTGCCAAAGTATGTATTTTTGCTGATGATACAAAGATTTGCAGCAGGGTTGATATTCATGGAGGGATAAGCCAAATGGCAAATGATTTAGCTAAACTAGAAAAATGGTCAGAGCAGTGGCAACTGACATTTAATGTGGACAAGTGCAAGATTATGCACCTTGGGCGTAAAAACCCAAAAGCAGAATATAGACTATTTGGTACAGTCCTAACCTCAACATCTGAGGAAAGGTATTTAGGAGTAATAATTTCAGAGGACTTGAAGGTAGGTAGGCAATGCAATAGAGCAGCAGGAAATGCTAGCAGAATGCTTGGTTGCATAGGGAGAGGTATTAGCAGTAGGAAGAGGGAAGTGCTCATGCCATTGTGCAGAGCACTGGTGAGACCTCACTTGGAGTATTGTACGCAGTACTGGAGACCGTATCTCCAGAAGGATATTGATACTTTGGAGAGAGTTCAGAGAAGGGCTACTAAACTGGTTCATGGGTTGAAAGATAAAACTTACCAGGAAAGGTTAAAGCATCTTAACATGTATAGCTTGGAGGAAAGACGTAACAGGGGAGATATGATAGAAACATTTAAATACATAAAGGAAATCAACACAGTAAAGGAAGAGAGTATATTTTAATGCAGAAAAACTACTACAACTAGAGGACATAGTCTTAAATTAGAGGGGCAACGATTTAAAAGTAATATCAGGAAGTATTACTTTACTGAGAGAGTGAGATTGCACTATCGCCCACCAGCTGATGAAGAAAATTCGAAACGCGTCCTGTGGGGTGTAGCTGTTTTTCGTAGTGCATATCCTAAACTGTTCAATAGACCTGGCCAGGCGAACAGACCCAGTGGGTAAGGGATTTTGTCATTATTAGTTTTTATGTATTATACCATTTATGTACTATTTTTGTAGCCATAGAGGGCTGTTTTATTCTGTTTATTGTTACTTATTCCCAGTGTTTTTTCTATCCATGTGATCACTCATCCATTTTGTGACTCTGGATTGTCATATTGTGTCTTTTTATGTTTATTTATATATATATATATATTCTGTTGCAATAAATTTTGTATATTTTTTATATATCCTATTGTCCTTGCAGTTCATTTTGCCATACTGTGTTTGTGTTTACTATTAGCGCTGTCTCACTTTTATACTGTGTTCTCCTTTTTTGCAGTGTTTTTTTCCATTGCATCCTACTATAAGACTAGCTGCTTCAATTTATATTTTCAGTTTGAGTAATTTGCCACTCCCTATACTGATTGGGATTCCTATCCCCACCCTGTGCCTTTCCTGCTCCAGTGGTTAGTATTGATCTGTGTTTGTTTTCTTAAATTTTTCCTGGAGTACAGTCACTTTATATACTATATTATTACTAGTATTATTTTTATTCTCTAGCGCTGTGCCCTATCTTTCCTTTACTGAGAGGGTAGTGGATGTATGGAATAGCCTGCCAGCAGAAGTGGTAGAGGTAAACACAGTCAAGGATTTTAAGCATGCGTGGGATAGACACAAGGCTATCCTAGCTATAAGACCGGGAACAGGGGACTAATAAAAGTACTCAAAAAAATTGGGCAGACTAGATGGACCGAATGGTTCTTATCTGCCGACACATTCTATGTTTCTATGTTTCTATAATACTGGCTTATTAATGGAAAAATAATACTGGCCTATTAATGGGAAAATTGGCGGTGGCTTATTAGTGGCAAAATATCAAAATATTACTGCCATATTAATGGGAAAATTGGCTTATTAATGGCAAAATACTGGCTTATTAATAGCAAAATAATACTGGCATATTATTGGGCGAATAGGCTGTGGCTTATTAATTAGCAAGCTGGCTATGACATATTTAATGGACAAACAGTGGCATATTTTAAATGGCAAACTAGCTGTTGCAAATGTAAATGACAATGTTACTGTGGTATGTTGATTGGTATCTGACAGGGGCTTATTTTAATTGGCAAAGTGGTGATATATGCTCTATTTATATCCTCTTCCCTATATCCTTATATCTATTAAGGAGAAACCTTAATTTTAGTTTGCAAGCCTGTTCCTCATAATCCTGGGGAGTCAAGCAATTCTGCCGGCGGGTAAATTTCCCTACCAGAATGCCACGAATGAGGGGGAGAAAGAGGGGGAAGACAAGAAGAAAAAAAATCGACATAGTAAAATAAAATAACGGGGGGTTCTGTTATGTACCTTGTTCATTCGCGGAGTATGTTGCTTCGGCAGGATTTTATCCACAGAGGCGGTCAAGGAAAGGCAGATGCCCAACTACTACACAGCCCCCCAAACTCCTCCTTCACTCATGCGTTATGGGTTTTTTGAAAAAAGTATCTTTCCGCCTCTACCTGGAATTTTATTTGCTTTCTAAATTCCATCCATGTTTGGATTCTCTGGTTTCTTCCAATACCGAGACATAGTTATTTTAAAGGCAGTCAGGATGTTAATACAGAATGCCCTCCGATGACTATCTCTCTTCTCGGGCTCTAAGTGAAACAAAATCATTTGTGGAGTGAGTCTCCCCCTATTGGGGGTGATCCACTCCACAATCTCAGCCACCTTCTGCCTAACTACCTCTAGTTCTCGACAATCCCACCAAATGTGGAAGTGGGAACTGTAAAGGAACCCATATTTAATAAATGAGCCCTGTGCAGCTTACTCACAAATAAACAGCCGAAATAAGTTGCAAAGTGAATATAAAATCCCAGTTCCCCAAACATGAGCCAAGACTTCATGAAGGGGTAAAATCAGTGTGTTTAATCAGCGTTCAAATCATTCTTTTTATGCTCTGCCAGAACTCCTCCCCACATCCGGAGTGATAAATGGATTACAGTATAATCCCAACCCAGCTTCCCCCAGCACACCAAATACAGTATTAAGCTCCCAATGAAAACAAACATCAGAATTATTCACTCCACAAATTACAGCTGAAATAGCCTTGACTGATAACCCTCATGACCCTAATTAAGATCTCCTCCCTTGAACCCTTAAACTAATTACTTTTAATCCATAACTTGCCTGGATGTCTCAGGCTATAGCCCACTGTCCTATTGTCTCTGGGATACATCCTGAGACACCCTGGAGCCATCTCAAAACCAGCAGGCCATTAGCAATGCAGAAACTCACAAACGGAGCTAACTTGGTATATAAAACAAGTGGATTTAAACAGAACTCTTCCTTTCGCCACATCGCTCCCCCTTAGTTCCATGGGACGGCATACCCGCCTAGACCCTAACGGGTTGGCTTGGGGATGTCCAGTGTTAAACTTTGTTTTTCCAGTTCTGTTTGCCGGGATAACCCATCTGCGTTGGCATTCTGCTTCCCTGGCCGGTACTGCATTGTAAAATTATAGGGTTGAAGTACCAAGCTCCATCTTAACAGTATGGGCTTATCTCCGGCTACTCTTTTGAGCCAGATGAGGGGGTTATGATCCGTCATAACCGTGAAAGATTGTCCATATAAATAAGGCTGTAATTTCATAAGGGCCCAGACTAATGTCAAACACTCTTTCTCAACGGTGGCATAACTGACCTCTCTGGGTATAAGTTTTCGGCTCAGATATGCTACCGGATGCTCCAGGCCATCGTCCCCCACTTGACTTAACACGGCTCCCAGTCCGAACATTGAGGCATCTGTGTGAACGAGGAATCTTTTAGTGTGGTCAGGTGCCACCAATACAGGGGTTTTACTTAACGCAAGCTTGAGTTTCTGGAAGGCCTCCTCACACTCCGGAGACCATACTACTTGCCTAGGTAACGACTTTTTGGTAAGATCGGTCAGGGGTTTGGCTGTGGTGCTATAATCTGACAAATTTCCTATATTAGCCAGCTGTTCCCAGAAAGGCCATAACCTGTGTCTTGGTGCGTGGTTGGGGCCACTGCGTGATAGCCTCAATTTTAGCTGGCTCAGGCCTCTGCTTGCCTGACCCTACCCTATGGCTTAGGTATTGGACCTCGGCCATGCCTACATGACATTTTTCTGGCTTCAAGGTTAATCCTGCCTCTTGAATTCGCTTGAGTACTACAGAAATGTGCTCCAGGTGGGCCTCCCAAGTGCTGCTGTAAGTGGCTATGTCATCTAGATAAGCACAGGCGGAGCCCTGAAATCCCTCTAAGAGCCGGTCTGCCATCCTTTGAAAAGTAGCCGGGGCATTCTTCATCCCAAATGGCATGACCTTAAATTGGTACAAGCCAAATAGGGTGACGAATGCAGACTTAGGAATAGCATCAGGATCCAAGGGGATTTGCCAATACCCCTTGCACAAGTCAATAGTGGTCAAGTAATTCCCCCCGGCCAGACGGTCTAATAACTCATCTACCCTGGGCATGGGGTAGGCATCCGTAACCGTACGGTCATTAAGCCTGCTGTAATCCACGCAAAACCGCGTGGTACCGTCTTTCTTTGGTACTAATACCACTGGGGAGGCCCAAGGGCTCTGCGAGGTTTCTGTAACCATTAGGTCCAGCATCTCCTGAATTTCTTTTAACATGCTATCTCTAACTGCCTCAGGAATTCTGTATGGTTGCTATCTCAAAGGTGCCTGACCTGGGGTCTCAACCTGGTGGACTGCCAGCGTCGTGTAACCCGGGAGAGCAGAAAACATATCCCGAAATTCCGGTAACAGCTGAGTAGCCTGTGCCCTTTCCTCTGGTTTCAACTCCGGTCCTAGTCCAACCTGCTCCACCCCGGTGGGTTCTTTGTGGAGCAAGTTGGTCAAGGGAATACCCTCACTATCTTCAAACGCCGGAGCGCATACTGCAGAGACTTCCTCTGGCCTCTCAAAGTAGGGTTTCAACATATTTACATGAAAGGACCTGCGGATCCTTTCATTGTTACAATCTGTTACTATGTACGTAGTGTCGCTGACCCTGGCTACTACTTTGTAGGGCCCTTGCCAAGAGGCCTGTAACTTGTCTGTTTTGGTAGGTTTCAGGACTAACACTTTTTGATCTATCTCTAGAATACGATCTCTAGCTCCCCTATCGTACCAGTGTTTCTGACGTTGTTGAGCCGCCTGCAGGTTTTCCCTTACCGATTGAGTAAGTGCCTGCATTTGGTCCCTCAACTCTAAAACAAATGGTACTATCGGCGTGCCTGATTCTCCCATATCCCCTTCCCAGTGCTCGAGAAGCAGGTCCAGGGGTCCTCGGACTCTCCTTCCATATAACACTTCGAAAGGAGAGAATCTGGTGGATGCCTGGGGTACCTCCCGGTATGCGAACAGCAGGTGGGGAAGGAACTTTTCCCAGTTCCGACAGGTCTCTGTGAACGTAATTAGCATCTGTTTTAGAGTGCCATTAAAACGTTTGCAGAGCCCGTTCGTCTGGGGATGATAGGGAGAACTCATTATGGGTTTTACTCCGCAGCTCTGCCAGAGCTGCTGAGTAACTACCGCTGTGAATTGGGTCCCTTGGTCGGATACTATTTCCCTAGGGAACCCAACTCGAGTAAATACTTTGATGAGAGCTTCAGCTACGGTTTCAGCAGTGATATTAGGTAAGGCTATAGCTTCTGGGTAGCGTGTAGCATAGTCCACCACCGTAAGAATATATTTCTTACCCGATGGACTAGGCTTACTAAGGGGTCCTACCAAATCCACTGCCACTCTGAAAAAAGGTTCCTCTATTATGGGAAGAGGTCTTAATTTCGCTCGGGTGTGGTCACCCCTCTTTCCTACTTTTTGGCATACATCACAGGTTCTACAATAATTTTGTAAATGTTGGGTAGCACCTGGCCAAAAAAATGTCTGAGTCAACCTATCTCGGGTTTTCTTAATCCCTAGATGTCCTGCTAAGGGTATATAGTGGCTAATCCGTAATAACTCTGCCCTGTATTTGCGGAGTGCCACTAACTGTTTTTTCATCACCTGTCGGGCTCCTCCTCCCGCCCCCTCTATTATCCGATATAGCAAACCTTTTTCCCACTGGAACCTTTCCTGTCCTACATCTCCCTGGGGTTTATCTGCCTCCCTCCTGTACCCACTTAAAGTGCTATCCTCCCTCTGAGAATGCCCAAAGTCGGTGAGAGTGCCCCAATACATGTTAGGACTAGAATCTACAGAAGCATTATTAGTGCCTACTGGGTCATCCGTGGAGTGGGAGGTATCCATAGCTCGTGCCTGTTGTCTTGTTGTGACTGGGAGCACACCTGCTGTGGTCGGCTGTATAAATTGAGAAGTCAAGCACCCCAAATCGTTTCCCAGCAAAACCTCCGCCGGTAACTCTGGCATGATGCCCACCTCCACAGCCTTAGCCCCGGTGCCCCAGTCAATGTGTACCATGGCAGTGGGTAACTTGTGAATAGCCCCCCCCGCCACCCTTACAGCCACGGAGCGTCCAGTATGTTGAGACGGTTTGACACGGTTTGGTTGTACAAGAGTTATCGTAGCTCCAGTGTCTCTCAGTCCTCTGGCTTCCTGCATATTAAGTCGCACGGTCTGTCAATGGTGCGCCCGATTGTCATCTGCTGCTTGAACTGGGTTGACCTCGTGTAGCATGGACCAATTCTCTGAATTAGTGTGGTCCCCCCCTTGCGTAGAATAGTTGTAATCCTCTTGTACACAATGAGCAGCTGCTCTCGTTGGTGGGGCTGGTGCTCGCCCCCATCGATCAGTATTACGGTGTGGACAATTAGGTTTTATGTGTCCCACCTGCTTACACCCAAAACACATCGGTGCAGTTTTCTGAACCCCAGTGGAAGTAGGTTGACTCACCGGTGGTACTGGTTTCGGTTGCGGTGCTGGAGCTTGAGCGTGATACCGCGGTTGAAATCCTGAAGCTCCCCAGTTGTGATCTATCCGTCTGCTCTCGTGAAATTCGTCTGCTAGACGTGCTGCCTCTTCTACTGACAGCGGCTCTCTGTCTCTGACCCAATCCCTGGTATCTGTAGGAGTGTGGTCAAAAAACTGCTCCAATAATAACAATTGTAATGCATCCTCCAGTGTAGTCGTCTGGCATCCCTGCATCCAGTTACTGGCATCGTGGTGCATGCGGAATGCCCACTCTGTGTAAGAGTCTTTGCCCTGCTTGCGGAGCGACCGGAATTTTCTCCTGTGTGCCTCTGGTGTAACTGCATAACGGGCTAACAAAATCTCCTTCACTTTTTCATAGTTTTGTATGTCCACATCAGGTACCGCTCTAAAGGCTTCTGCTGCTCTGCCTGATAGCTTGCTGCTCAATATTGCAGGCCAATTAGTTTTATCCACATCTTCTAATACACACTGTCTTTCAAAGTCCTGCAGATAATTATCAATATCCATTACGCTTTCTATAAAAATTTTAAAAGCAGCATAATTTATCTTACGTGGCCGCCCCATAGATGATCCTGGTAGTGACAGTATATCCATTTGTGGTGATCTTTCTCTGGTCTCCCATGCTTCCCGGCGACTCTCTGCTTCCGAAGCTTGTGCCATGATTTGCACCACAATCTCTGGTGCAGGATTCGGTTCTACCAAGCTGAGTCTCTATCTCACATCTTTCTGAAACTCTGTGTCTTCTGCGTCTGCCATTTGTACCTCGCTGGTTCGGTCGCTCTCCAGTAATTCGGCTATTATCGTGGCTTTCGGCTTGTTGCTTGCCACTATGCCTCGAGCTTCCAGCAGTTCTTTAAGTGTTGTTCGTTTCAGCCGTTCGTATTTTTGCACCATTAACTTCCTTTTCGGTTAAATGAAATAAATCCATTTGGGAGAAATCCCGCCATGCCACCAATGTAAAGGAACCCATATATAATAAATGAGCCCTGTGCAGCTTACTCCCGAATAAACAGCCTGAAATACTTTGCAAAGTGAATATAAAATCCCAGTTCCCCAAACATGAGCCGAGACTTCATGAAGGGGTAAAATCAGTGTGTTTAATCAGCGTTCAAATCATTCTTTTTATGCTCTGCCAGAACTCCTCCCCACATCCGGAGAGATAAATGGATTACAGTATAATCCCAACCCAGCTTCCCCCAGCACACAAAATACAGTATTAAGCTCCCAATGAAAACAAACATCAGAATTATTCACTCCACAAATTACAGCTGAAATAGCCCTGACTGATAACCTTCCTGACCCTAATTAAGATCCCCTCCCTTGAACCCTTAAACTAATTACTTTTAATCCATAACTTGCCAGGATGTCTCAGGCTAAAGTCCATTGTCCTATTGTCTCTGGGATACATCCTGAGAAACCCTGGAGCCATCTCAAAACCAGCAGGCCATTAGCAATGCAGAAACTCACAAACGGAGCTAACTTGGTATATAAAACAAGTGGATTTAAACAGAACTCTTCCTTTCGCCACAGGAGCCAACTTCCCTTTGGCAACGCCAACAGAGGTCAGTATTATTCGTGTCAAATTTTGCCAACCGGCTAGGAACCCAGTACCATCTTTGCATAATTTTATAATATTGTTCATGGATGTTAATACAATGATTCACTTTCCTAACTTCTTGCCATGCTTTAGACCAGACATGGGGGTAAAAGACTTTCCCCAGATCCCTTTCCCATTACATGACAGCAGTAGACTTCTCGACCGTCACCCCCCTGTCGAGAAATCTCTGAGCTGTAGATATGATTTTTTTTTACCAACTGTAGCCCAGAATGGGTCCCAGTCCACATGCTCCGTGGGTGGGAATTCAGCCAGAAAGGATTTAAGTCTTATGTAATTAAAAAGTTCTGTATTCGGGAGGTTAAAATTACGCATCAATAATTCAAAGGAGACTATGTGATTATTTACATATAGGTCTCCCAAGGTCTTAATCCCAGCATTGGACCATTTACATAGAGAAAAAAAAGTCGTTTACCTTCATTTTTTTCAAGTGAGGTCATACACTCTGTGACTGACTTAAGGGAAAAGCCTGACCTTTTATATAGGCTTTGAGGCAGCCAACAAAGGAGAGACAAATCATGTTTTCAGTTTATCGCTTTTTCTAGGCTATACCATCCAACTTCGCTACATGAGTGTTTCCATGCAGTGACATGGGACATTTGGGATACCTCATATATTTTACGGAGGTCTGGGTAACCCAGTGGTTTTTTGGCCGACCATACGAATTTTACAAAAATGAAATCAAATTCCCTCAGGGTCAAAACTGGAACTCTGAACGGGATAGATCTAAATAGATATAATAGTTTTGGCATGATATATTCTTTCAGAATGTTAACGCGACCTAGCCAGGCAAGCTCTAGCTTGGTCCAATGCAGGAGTTTACTTTGAATATTTGTAAGGAGAATTTTATAATTCACTGGGACAGTTCTATCTATTTGGCGCGTAATCCTAATCCCTAGATAGTCAATAATATCTCTTTTGCCCCTTTTTTTGCAAGGTGCTCCAATACTTGATCGCTTGATTTTGGGAAATAAAAGGGAATGACCTGTGTCTTGGACAGATTAACCTTATAATTAGAAAAAGAGCCAAATAATTATATGGCCTTCAACAATGCTGGTATTGAGGTTTGGGGATTAGCCAGTCAGCAGGATATCATCTGCATACAATGTAATCAGATGTTCCTCAGTCACAATTCTAATTCCCTCGATGACCTGTGAATTCCTAAGGTATTGGGCCAGTGGTTCTATAGCAAGGGCATATAGAAGAGGTGCCAAATGGCATCCCTGTCTCGTTCCATTGTGGATGGTGAGAAAGTCAGAAGCCAGGAAAGGACCCCTTATCTTGGCTCTTGGATTAGTATATAGTGCCATGGTTGCATCCAAAAATGGGCCTGAAAAACCAAACACCAGGAGGGTTTACGCCAAAAATCTCCAGTCCACCCTTTCAAAAGCCTTCTCTGCATCCAGAGCGACTATGACAGAGGGGACTTTCCATTGATGTACTGTCTCAATTATGCCGAAAACCCTCCTGATGTTTTCAAGGCCCTCCCGATCCGGGATAAAGCCTGCTTGATCCGGGTGTATCAGGTCCCTAATCACCAACTTCAGGCAGTTTGCCAAAATTTTAGAAAAAATCTTGACATCCAAGTTAATGAGTGAAATAGGCCTATAGTTGGTAATCAGTTCTGGGTCCTTTCCTGGCTTCGGGATGGGAGCAATAGAAGCCTCAAGCATCTCCTCTGGGAATTCACCACCAGCCATAATCTAATTAAAAAGCCTTACCACTGGCTCCAATACCTGGTGATAAATTGATGAGAAGCCATCAGGACCCGGGGCCTTTCCCCCTTTCATTTCTTTAATAATACTAGATACTTCAACAAGAGTGGAATCCAGACCATCTGCCGAAAGGCGAGGTAAGTTAAGGGATGACAAGAATGTCCTTAATTCCTCTTTCGTTGTTTTAGATTGCGGTATGTTATACAGGGATTCATAGAAGTCCCTAAAAGCTGAGGCAATCTGATCTGGGGAAAGACAGATATTGTCATCTTTAACTATTCTTTTTATTCTTGACCTAGAGGTTTGGAGCTGCAGTTTTTTTTGTTAGATCTTTCCCTACTCTATTACTGGTGGTATACCATTTGCTTTTGAGATGGGTCATTGCGGCTTCAGCTTTATTTCTCAGACTTGCCACTATTTGCTCTTGCACACTCTGTATTTCTTTTACTGTCTGGTCCGTTGTTTGTGTTTCATTCCTGGCCTCCAGGATCGCAAGAGTTGCATATAACTCTGCCAGATCTTTACCCCTGTTTCTTTTCATCCAGGTTCCTTTCTTTATTAAGTAGCTCCTAAGTACACACTTCATAGCGCACCACAGTGTCTGATCTGTGATGTCGCTAGTGTCATTTATTTCTAAAAAAATGTTTGCTTGTTCATTCAGGTCAAGTCTACTTTTCTCTGAGTTCAACAGTTCTCCATTTAATCTCCAATTATCCCTTATTTTAAAGTCTGTATTATCTTTTATCACCAAATAAACTGGGGCATGGTCTGACCAGGTAATATTCCCAACCTGAGTGTCAATGCATCTGTTGAGCATATGGCCCCCTACCAGGAAATAATCAATCCTGGAATAGGTCAAGTGGACCATCGAAAGGAAGGAATAATCCCTTTCCCTCGGGTGGTGCACCCTCCAGACATCATAAAGTCTATGTCTTGACAAACAGTACGAGAAAGCGGCCGCTCTGGATCTACTATGTATTTCATGTTTCCTAGCAACATCTGATTGCCTATCTAAATCAAAGTTCGCAACTACATTTAAGTCCCCCCCACCCATAATAAGGAAACCTCTAGATAATTCATTGACTCGTTCTAACGAGGAGTCGATAAACACAGTTGTACCTTCAGAGGGGGCAAAGAGGTTCACCAGAGTATACATGATGTCGTTAATCTTACACACCAGTATAATTCTTCTGGCTTCAAGATCTGCTTCTTGATAAATAAGTTCAAATTTATTTTTATTTGATATGATTATTGCCACCCCGTGCTTACTCTTGCCTAAGAGAGAAGCAGCGTAGCCATGAGGATACTTGGAGAAGCTCCAAAAATTTGACTGATCCGACAATGGGTTTCCTGCACGAATGCAACATCAATATTCCCCCTTACTAGAGTGTCGTATAAATATGATCTCTTATAGGGGGAATGTAAACCCCGCGAGTTAATTGAAACTAGTTTAACGGACATCGTGGTATTTGTTAGTATCAGGTCCCTCCCCCGAGATAATTCCCCCTCCTCCCCCCGTCCCCCGACACCCTTCAGAGCAGAGCAGCATACACACTCACACACATACCTCACTTTCATACTCACTCCTGGCGATGATATCATCTCCGACAAGTGTGAAAAAAGAAAAACTCCCATTAACCTCCTGGGAGCAGAAAAAGGGGGGGGGGGGGGTTGAACCCGCCGAATGTATTGATTTAGTTAACAACATACCAAACTAAGAAAAAAGGTCTACTGAGAAAAATTAATGGGAACCACCGGAAAAAAAAAAAAACAAGAAAAAGGGAAAACACACAATAAATAAATAAAATACGTGTTAATGCCAAAAATCAAATATTAACACACCAATAAATTTGTGTTTTACTTTGTAGGCAGTGCAAATATTCACACAATTTGTCAATCTTGTTTAAAGCATCGGATTTCCCATATAATCCTGATGCCTATTATGATTTGATAGCCGGACCACTGCCATGGATATTTAGTTTTCAAAGTTAACTTCTTATAACAACATTGTGATTAAGAGTTCCTAGGACCATTTCGTCAATTTAAATTATATCTTACTTATACCTTTCCCTTAGTGGACAGTGCAAATAAGTTTGTGAACAGTGCAAAGGAAAAAAAACCTCTCAGTCTTGTTTGTGGCATACATTTGTCATGTCCTATCATGGTGAGAAAGTAACACACCTCTATAGTAAATAACTCTGTAAATATTGATACAGTAACAACTGTTGCATACACCTTAATGCCATATCACTAATGCCATATGCCAATTATCAAATATCAGTTATGTTAATAACTTTAAATGTCCTTCCCCCATTCGTAGCATCCCCGGCCTCCTACCAAAAGGATCATTCCTTAAGTAGACCCCAAAGCATGAGTTTATCTCTGGCCTGCTGGACATCAGAGCATAAATTAGTTTTTTCCTTATAGGTTATACAGAGTTTTTTAGGGAATCCCCATGAGTACAAAATCTTATGGTCTCTCAAACAAGCAGTTATATCCCCGAATTTCCTCCTAGTCGTAGAAAGGTCTGCATATAGTGATAAATGTGAAAATTCCTCTTCTTTTCCCAGATTTTTCCTGTATTCACTGACGAGATCCTCCTCTAAACAGAAAAAAAGGGTGTATAGATGAGCAATCCAATAACGAATATCCACCCCAAATGTCACAAATAGCACCTGCTGCCAGGCAGGTAAAACACAAACACAAGGTGTGTTGAAAATAGAGAAAAACAAGAAAATCCTCTAGCGCACAGTGCAATGTGGCAAAAGCAGTCAGTACAAATGAATAAATAAACGGATATATAACCAGTATAAACAGGGACGTCACTAGGGTTGGTGTCACCCGGTGCGGAAACTCATGGTGTCACCCCCCCTGGATTTCCTCCAATACAATGCCAAACAGATTCCTTAGTAATGCCAGTTAGATGGCCTATTAACTATGCCACACACAGGAGCCCCATAAATTATGCCACACACAGGAGCCCCATAAATTATGCCACACCAGACCCCCATAAATTATGCCACACCAGAGCCCCATAAATTATGCCACACCAGAGCCCCACTTTTGCCCAATTAATTATGCCACACACACAGGTGCCCCATAATTATGCCACACACACACACACACACAGGTGCCCCATAATTATGCCACACAAAAGAGTCCCTTAATTATGCCACACATGGGGCTCGATAAATAGGCCACACACAAGCGCCCCATAATTATGCACACATGGGACCACCATTAATTATGCAACACACAGGAGCCCCACGAGGTGACAGTTGTACAATTATAGATATCAGGAATATTGTGTCAGTCAGAGCCCAGTAATAGTATGCCAGTCAGAACCCAGTAATAGTGTGCCACTCAGATACCAGGAATATTGTGCCATTCAGATACCATAAATATTGTGCCAGTCAGAGCCCAGTAATTGTGTGCCAGTCAGAGCCCATGAATATTGTGCCAGTCAGAGCCCAGGAATATTGTGCCATTCGGATACCAGTAATATTGTGCCAGTCAAAACCCAGTAATATTGTGCCAGTCAGAGCCCAGTAATAGTGTGCCAGTCAGAGCCCAGTAATATTGTGCTAGTCAGAGCCCAGTAATATTGTGCCAGTCAGAGCCCATTAATAGTGTGCCAGGCAGAACCCAGTAATAGTGTGCCAGTCAGAGCCCAGTAATAGTGTGCCAGTCAGAGCCCAGGAATATTGTGCCAGTCGGAGCCCAGGAATATTGTGCCATTTGGATACCAGGAATATTGTGCCGGTCAGAGCCCATGAATAGTGTGCCAGTCAGATACCAGGCATATTGTGCCAGTCAGAGCCCAGTAATAGTGTGCCAGTCAGATACCAGAAATATTGTGCCAGTCAGAGCCCAGGAATATTGTGCCAGTCAGAGCCCAGGAATATTGTGCCAGTCAGAGACCAGGAATATTGTGCCATTTGGATACCTGGAATATTGTGCCAGTCAGAGCCCATTAATAGTGTGCCAGGCAGAACCCAGTAATAGTGTGCCAGTCAGAGCCCAGTAATAGTGTGCCAGTCAGAACCCAGTAAAATTGTGCCAGTCAGAGCCCAGGAATATTGTGCCAGTCAGAGCCCAGGAATATTGTGCCATTTGGATACCAGGAATATTGTGCCGGTCAGAGCCCATTAATATTGTGCCAGTCAGAACCCAGTAATAGTGTGCCAGTCAGAGCCCAGTAATAGTGAATCCAGTAAAAGTGTGCCACTCAGAGCCCAGTAATTGTGTGCCACTCAGAGCCCAGTAATAGTGTGCCAGTTAGAGCCCAGTAATATTGTGCCAGTCAGAGCCCAGGAATATTGTGCCAGTCAGAGCCCATGAATATTGTGCCATTCGGACACCAGTAATATTGTGCCAGTCAGAGCCCAGTAAAAGTGTGCCAGTCAGAGCCCAGTAATATTGCGCCAGTCAGATACCAGTAATATTGTGCTATTAAGATACCAGTAATATTGTGCCAGTCAGATACCAGTAATATTGTGCCATTCAGATACCAGAAATATTGTGCCAGTCAGAGCCCAGTAATAGTGTGCCAGTCAGAGCCCATGAATATTGTGCCAGTCAGAGCCCAGGAATATTGTGCCATTCGGATACCAGGAATATTGTGCCAGTCAGAACCCAGTAATATTGTGCCAGTCAGAGCCCATGAATATTGTGCCAGTCAGAGCCCAGTAATAGTGTGCCAGTCAGAGCCCAGTAATATTGTGCTAGTCAGAGCCCAGTAATATCGTGCCAGTCAGAGCCCAGTAATATTGTGCCAGTCAGAACCCAGTAATAGTGTGCCAGTCAGAACCCAGTAATAGTGTGCCAGTCAGAACCCAGTAATATTGTGCCAGTAAGAGCCCAGTAATATTGTGCCAGTCAGAACCCAGTAATAGTGTGCCACTCAGAGCCCAGTAATATTGTGCCACTCAGAGCCCAGTTATATTGTGCCATTATAGTGCTCGTTTTAAAAAAACGAATATGTGCCAAAATATACAGTGAATACTAGTGATCAAAAATGTGAACAAAAAGTGGTGAATAAAAATAATATCACCAAACAAGCCGTTGTTAAATGTCCTTGAACAATATGACCTGAAAAAAATCAGAAAACGGAGAAACTGGTGCAGTATATCTAGACCATAAATTATAGCATATATGAAAGTGGAAATTAACTCACAAACTCACAAACCGAGCTCCTAGGATCATAGGAGCAATGAAAATCGCGTCACAAATGGGATGGAACTGTCAAAAGTCTTGACTTTATATAGCCCTCAATTAAAGCAACAGTTCCACTTAAAAAAGTCCTTCATTGATGCAACTGTCTTTATGCATAATAATTACCATTTACCACAATCTTCAGCAATATCTATAAATTAAACAATAAAATGTAATAATTGTTATTCAGTTAATTTCCACTTTTATATATGCTATGATTTATGGTCTAGATATACTGCACCAGTTTCTCCATTTTCTGATTTTTTTCAGGTCATACTGTTCAAGAACATTTAACAACGGCTTGTTTGGTGAGATTATTTTAATTCAGCACTTTTTGTTCACATTTTCGAACACTAGTATTCACTGTATATTTTGGCACATATTCGTTTATGTCACTGTACACAGAGAGTGGTTGTTGCATATATGTGAAAGTGTTCCTATTACTTTTTTGACACTCTGTATACACTGTGCACAATTTTCATACTTTGTATTTATACTGGTTATATATCCGTTTATTTATTCATTTGTACTGACTGCTTTTGCCACATTGCACTGTGCGCTAGAGGAGATCCTCCTTTATTCTGCAGCTGTGGAAACATACAATTACATCATGAACAATATTGCCTTGGGACCAGTTCACTGGTTTTGGTAGCCGGTGTAGTCTCTCTATTGGGGTTGGGCCCAGCATTACAGGATCGATATATACAGATAGAAATTCTAGAAGGAAGGTGTTGAGATCCAGTATATCTTCATTTATACCTCTTATTTTTAAGTTCGATCTTCTTGACCGATCCTCAAGGTCGGCCACCTTCAGGTCTAATCTATTGATGTTCAAATGTGCTGCTTCATTTTGTATTTGCAAGTCTTGGATATTTAAATGTAATGATTCTATTTCAGCAGATTGGGATTTTATTGACAGCTTTATCTGAGTAAATTCCTATTTATTATCTATGACCATTTTGTCTAAATCTCCCTTAATTTTCAGGTATAGCGAATCTAAAGCTGCTAGCAAATTGGGATGTGTTATATATCCAGTAATATCAGAAGAGGAGAGGTCCAACGATCTCTCTAGAGGGATCTTTTCTGGAGCTGCAGATGTATTTACTTGATTCTTCAAGAATAGTAAGAGGCATGTTCGTCGGGATTAACAGGATATAGAGATATTAATTTATATCTGAGTAAAGTCAAAGAGACAAATGGAATCGTTTTTCCCAGGTAGTAAGTGCGTGGTTAATTTACAGTGTAGGCCACTGATGTGGATTATCTAAAAGGCTTCAAGCTTTTAACCCCCAGAGTCTATCACTGCAGGCTTTGCAGCCTATAATAAAAGGCCCCTTACTTTTGGTGCAGTTTGATTTCCTGGATAAGATATTTGCCTCCAGTCTATTATCCAGGAAATGGCTATGTTTATACAATAGCCTACTAAAGAGTCCGATACCCAGGTTTCGGGCTAATTAGCCTCTGACAGTCACACCCTAGGGACCGTAACCTCTGTGGTGAGAAGCCCTGCTTTGTAGGTGCAGCTTGATCACGGTATTCTATGTATTATAAAGTTTTTCCCTCTCCTTCCTCCCTTCCGTCCAGTCACCTCTCCTTTCTAGATAGTAGTGCTTAGTCCCTAGTGCGGGAGTGCAATTAGTCCAGCTTGATATTTTATACAGGGAGCTGATCAGTTTGGTGCACCAAATAGATGGGATGACCCCAAGAGAGAGTTACTCAACGGGAATTAGGAGAGCAGATACAATATTGCAAAGAATGCGTAACACACAATTAGAGTCCTTAATAAAAGTGAAAAAATTTATTTTGAACCTTCGTCTGGTGATCTGGCACCATATAATTTTACCGTATCGACGTTTTCAGATGCACTCAGGTGGTGTAAGAATGCCACTCATTACATGGGGAATGGCAGCAACAGCCGCCTGTCGCGTATCCCCGGTTTAGCAGACAGTCAATCGCTCCAGCTTAACTTCAAAGGGCGTTATCTCACAATAGCAGGTAACGGAAAGGTGACCTTAGGCTTGGCACCATCGGCCGTCGCTGCTGAAATCAATTGCCGTTGTGGAGGTCCGTCGAAGCAACACGCTATCCTTGTGTTTCGTGTTGGTGTCTTCCTTTTCTTTGGCGGGTTGTCCCTCCCCCTTCCCTTCACGCGCCACGCAGCGTGCGCTACGTCATCAGACTTGCGCCCCCCGCGCGGTCTCTAGTTATTATAACTCACGGAAAATGCCTTTCACACTGCTTGGTTTCTATTGTGTTACATTACATTACATTACCTTTTATTTATATAGCGCCAAAAATTTACGCAGCACTTGGTACAGAGCATAAGAAGGGAGTTACAAAAAATTTATACAAAACAGTTTCAGACTAAAACATGAGGTAGAGGGCCCTGCTCGCAAGCTTCCATTCTAAAGGTGATAGGGAACATGAGACACACAAGGAGAGTGTGAGGCAGAATGAAAAAAGGGGAGAGGTAAAAATAACAGTAGATTGTGATAATGGAAGGTGTGTGGGGGTAATTGAGAACTGAGTCACACCAGAAGTTACCAAGTAGGAGAATAGTTGGGGGCATTGTAAGTCTACAAATGGCAGGTGATTAAAGTATGTCATGATGTTAAGATATTGCTAGTAGATATGTGCAGGAGGGGGAAGTATGACAGGTGGTTGATTAGAGGTCAAGTCACATCATCTGATTAACCAGACCTATAAAAGGAATCAAGCTGGGGGTGGGTGAGTTGTGGGGAAGGGAGGGAGGGAATTAAACAGTCTGGTTTGGTTGTAAAAGGATTCTGTGTGTGTGGGTCCAAGTGAGATCTGAGTGAAGGAAGAGAAAAGAATTAAAGGTTGTAAAACACATGAAGAATGTGGGAGGAGATTGAAATCAACTGGAGAGTGCCCACAGATAGTGTAAGTATTAGAGTTGAGCGGACACCTGGATGTTCGGGTTCTGCAGGTTCGGCCGAACTCCGAAAAAATCTCCGGGTCCGTGCTCGAACTTGACCCCGAACCCCATTGAAGTCAATGGGGACATGAACTTTTGGCCAATAAAATGCCTCTAAAAAAAAGACCTGGAAAGGGCTAGAGGGCTGCAAAATGAAGTAAAATGTGGGTAAGAGTAGGACAAGTGCCCTGCAAGCAAATGTGGATAGGGAAATAACTTAAAATAACATAAAATACATACAAATTACAAATACAGCTGAGCCATAAAATAGCACTAGATGGAATCTTTGATTTTAGCTTTGGAAGAACATAAATCTAAATCTAAAGCATGGCTGCCAGGAGGATCAACAGAATTATCCATTTGAGAGAGGGTTGCAGTGAAGGGTATTCTCTTTCAGTTTATACTACGTGACCCATAGGTTGTGGAGGCGGTGACCATAGCGGTGTAGGTGGAAGCGGCGCTGGAGGAGGAGGAGGAGGTAGCCAACACTGTTTTTTATTTGGTTTTGGTTTTTTAAATTGGGGTAGCCCCCAAAATATTGGGACATATAACAACAGAAAACAAAGAATAAGTGCACTTGAGTATAACAATGACTGGGTGAGGCCGGTATAAATGTCTATTCTGCACAAGGTACAGAGAAGTCAGGTGGGATCCATGCCTGGTTCATCTTAATAAACGTGAGCTTGTCATGAGCTTGTCGTGAGCTTGTCTGAACAGTATTGGACTGTTCTATTTGACTCTCAGCAATGAAGTGCACCGCAAGATGCAAATGTACTATTTACCACCCAAAACAATTAGAATTTTTCAAAGTGCGCTGTAAGCACAGTATTGGACTGTTCTATTTGACTCTCAGATATGAAGTGCAGGACGCAAATGTAATATTTACCACCCAAAACAATTAGAATTTTTCAAAGTGCACTGTAAGCACAGCATTTCACTGTTCTATTTGACTCTCAGATATGAAGTGCACCGCAAGACGCAAATGTACTATTTAGCACTCAAAATAATTAACATTTTTCAAATTGCGCAGTCAGCACAGTATTGGACTGTTCTATTTGACTCTCAGATATGAAGGGCAGGACGCAAATGTAATATTTAACACTAACAAATTGCAGTATTTAAAAATGCCTAGATGTTGCCCACTGAGCTAACAGAACAGGATTAAAGTCATGTGCCTGGCACACATGCAGTGCTGTATTCACCGCGAGGCATCCTAGGCGGATGCCTAGGGCGGCAAATTTTGGGGGGCGGCAGCGCCCCCCAGCACTGAAAAGAAAAAAAATGTGAAAAAAAAAAAATGTAAAAAAAAAAAAAAACGCGGCCCTTTAAAAAAAAAAATAGACCGCGCTTGCAGGCAGAGACGGAGGTGAGAGGGGATCGGAAGATCCCCCCTCACCATCGCTCTGCCTGCCAGGCTGCACGGGGAGCCGAACAGGCAGCACAGAGAAACCTCCGTGCTGCCTGTTCGGCTCCCCGTGCAGTGTGCCGACACGGAAGTGCCGACAGTCACGTGACGGGCGCGCTGACGTCATACGCGCGCCCGGTCACGTGGCCTGTCGGCACAATCGCCGGGAAGCCGAACAGGCAGCATGGAGGGACCATGCTGCCTGCCTGCCAGGGAAAGGTAAGTGCTGATGGGAGAGTGTGTGTGTGTGAGAGACTGAGTGTGATGGGAGTCAGAGTGTGTGTGATGGGAGACAGTGTGTGTGGCTGAGTGTGATGGGAGTCAGAGTGTGTGTGATGGGAGACAGTGTGTGTGGCTGAGTGTGATGGGAGTCAGAGTGTGTGTGATGGGAGACAGTGTGTGTGGCTGAGTGTGATGGGAGTCAGAGTGTGTGTGATGGGAGACAGTGTGTGTGGCTGAGTGTGATGGGAGACAGTGTGTGTGTGATGGGAGACAGTGTGTGTGGCTGAGTGTGATGGGAGACAGTGTGTGTGTGATGGGAGACAGTGTGTGTGACTGAGTGTGATGGGAGTCAGAGTGTGTGTGTGATGGGAGACAGTGTGTGTGACTGAGTGTGATGGGAGTCAGAGTGTGTGTGATGGGAGACAGTGTGTGTGACGGAGTGTGATGGGAGTCGGAGTGTGTGACTGAGTGTGATGGGAGTGTGTGTGATGGGAGTATGAGCTTGATGTGAGTCTGAATGATGGGGCATGTCTTAGGTGTGTAACGTGGGTGTACAGCTTGGGTAGGGGGGTGCCCGGATTTTGTCTGCCTAGGGCAGCACAAAATCAAGATACACCACTGCACACATGCAGTTGTAAGTGCACTGCACACATGCAGTTGTAAGTGCACTGCACTCTCTGTGGCACTGGGCTCAGGGCAGGGTACAAATATGTAGTATAGCACCCACTAAAATAATCACTGTAATTTGAGTAATCGCTGTAGTTTGAATAATCGCTGTAGTTTGCAGATTCAACACCAGAATTTTTTTTAATCTGTCCCTCACAGCTGCAGCATCCTCTCCCTACACTAAGAAGAGCTCATGTGATGTGCGTGGACGTGACTCCAGCTTATATATAGAGGCTGGGTCACATGCTGCACTGGCCAATCACAGCCATGCCATTAGTAGGCATGGCTGTGATGGCTTCTAAGGGCAAACGAGTCAAATGCTTGTTGATTGGCTGCCCTGCAGCCTTTCAAAATGCACCATTAAATCGCTGAACCCCGAACTCCATCACGAACATACAGTGGAATGTCCGTGTTCGGGTCCGGGGTCAAAAAAACGTAATGTTCGGTACGAACCCCGAACAGTGCGGTTCGGGTTTGCTGTACTGTAATTCTGTTACATAGCAATGTGGAATTTGTTGGCACTTCGTGGCCTTTTTTGGGGCTGAAGAAAGAAAAAAGAAGATGGATTATTTTTCAACCGTGGATTTTTTTTTTTTTTGCGCTCATTTTTTTTTTTCGCGGCGCTTATTATGTTTTTTTATTTGCCCTTTTTTGGGGCTGAAGAAAGAAGAAAGAAAAAAGAAGATGGATTATGTTTCAACCGTGGATTTTTTTTTTTTTTGCGCTCATTTTTTTTTTTCGCGGCGCGTATTATGGTTTTTTATTTGGCCTTTGTTGGGGCTGAAGAAAGAAAAAAGAAGAAAGAAAAAAGAAGACATCAAATGGTAAGTATAAAATTGTTATTTTTTACAGGTTAATTGATTGCCCACCCCCTCACTATTATTAGGGTGAGGGGGGGTAGGTAGGCACCCCTAGTCACTTTATTTTTGGTCCCCACTTGCCGATCATGGGTTGGGACCGGGGGGGGGACACTAGGTCCCCCCCTCATTATTATTTTAAGGTCCCCACCCGCGGGCAATGGGTGGGGACCTGGGGGGGATGTTAGGTCCCCCCCTCATTATTATTTTAAGGTCCTCACCCACGGGAAATGGGTGGGGACCTGGGGTGGACATTAGGTTATTTTGACATTAGGACATTAGCACATTATTATTTGCAGGGAGGGGGGGGGCTTGCACAGGTAGGGGCAGTAGGATTTTACCTGTGCCAGACCCCCCTTATTGCACTAGTGACTCGGCAGCAATAGCTGTTACAAAATCACTTGTAATTTTAAATTTGTTTAGGCGATAAGCCCCTAGGAGGATTTAGCCTTACATTTATTAATGATGCTTGTTGAATGGCTGCTCTGCAGCCATTCAAAATGCGCCATTAAATCGCCAAACCCCAAACCCAATCCCGGACATACAGTGGAATGTCCGTGTTCGGGTCCGGGTTCCAAAAAACGTAATGTTCGGTACGAACCTGAACTTTGCGGTTTGGGTTCGCTCAACTCTAGTAAGTATATCATTTAGAGTGAGACAGATCAATAGAAAATTCAAAGTTGCATAAAATGGAGATGATAGTTTATAAATGTAGGAAACAGTTTGGTCTGGTTGCAAAAGGATTCTGTGTGTGTGGGTCCAAGTGAGATCTCAGGAATATGTAGGAAACAGTCTGGTTTGCTTGCAAAAGGATTCTGTGTGTGTGGGTCCAAGTGAGATCTCAGGAATATGAAGGAAACAGTCTGGTCTGGTTGCAAAAGGATTCTGTGTTGGATGTTAATATGTGGGTTGAGTTTTTTTAACTTAATTACCTCTGTACAGTGGCGTCCCGAGGGGGTGGCAGGGGGGCGGACCGCACCGGGTGCCACCTCCAGCAGGGGTGACACCCGTGCTGCCGGCACCCCCCTCGGGACGCCACTGCAGCTTTTCAAGAACTTGCATGCTTGATCACCCCCCGCCAGAAAAAAAAAAAAAATCACAGCACGGAGTAGGCGTCCGTCCGGGAACACGGAACACAAGCTACTCGTTTAGTGATGGGGAAGGGGGGGAGGAGGGTGGTTTGAAACGAGCACATTAATTGCACAATTTTCCTGGGCTCTGACTGGCACAATATTAGTGGGCTCTGACTGGCACTATATTACTGGCATCTGACTGGCACAATATTACTGGGCTCTGAATGGCACAAAATTACTGGTCTCTGAATGGCACAATATTACTGGGCTCTGACTGGCACTATATTAATGGCATCTGACTGGCACAATATTACTGGGCTCTGACTGGCACAATATTACTGGGCTGTGACTGGTACTATATTACTGGCATCTGACAGGCACAATATTCCTGGACTCTGAGTGGAACAATATTACTGGGCTCTGAGTGGCACAATATTACTGGGCTCTGAGTGGCACAATATTACTGGGCTCTGAATGGCACAATATTACTGGGCTCTGACTGGCACAATATTCCTGGTATCTGACTGGCACAATATTCCTGGCCTCTGAGTGGAACAATATTACTGGGCTCTGAGTGGTACAATATTACTGGGCTCTGAATGGCACAATATTACTGGGCTCTGACTGGCACAATATTCCTGGTATCTGACTGGCACACTATTACTGGCATCTGACTGGCACAATATTACTGGGCTCTGACTGGCACAATATTCCTGGGCTCTTAGTGGCACAATATTACTGGCATCTGACTGGCACAATATTACTGGGCTCTGAGTGGCAGAATATTACTGGGCTCTGACTGGCACAATTTTCCTGGTATCTGACTGGCACACTATTACTGGGCTCTGAGTGGCACAATATTACTGGTATCTAAATGGCACAATATTACTGGTATCTGACTGGCACAATATTACTGGGCTCTGAGTGGCACAATATTACTGGTATCTGAATGGCAAAGTATTACTGGTTTCTATAATTGTACAATTGTCACCTCGTGGGGCTCCTGTGTGTTGTAAAATTTAATGGCAGTCCCATGTGTGCATAATTATGGGGCGCTTGTGTGTGGCATATTTATTGGGCCCCATGTGTGGCGTAATTAAGTGACTCTTTTGTGTGGAATATTTATGGGGCACCTGTGTGTGTGTGGCATAATTATGGGGCACCTGTGTTTGTGGAATAATTAATTAGGCAGAGGTGAGGCATAAATAGTGGGGCTCTGGTGTGGCATAATGTATGGGGCTCTGGTGTTGCATAATTTATGGGGCTCTGGTGTGGCATAATTTATGGGGCTCCTGTGTGTGGCATAGTTATGGGGCTCCTGTGTGTGGCATAGTTAATAGGCCATCTAACTGGCATTACTAAGGAATCTGTTTGGCAATGAATTGGAGGAAATCCAGGGGGGTGACACCATGAGTTTCCGCACCGGGTGACACCAACCCTAGTGACGCCCCTGCCTCTGTATATAAGACTCTGCATCTGTTCAAATTGGACAGGGAAGGTCTCAAATTATATGATAAGTGGAGTACCTCAATGTTCTGTCCTGGTGCTCTTCTTTTTAATTTGTTTATTAATGATCTCCCAGAGGACATAGGAAGCCATGTCTCAGTGTTTGCCAATGACACACAATTAAGTAGGGTAATATAGTCTGAACTAGATGTTTCTGTGCTGCAAGAGGATTTGGACAAATTGGGTAATTGGGCAGATAAATAGCAAATGTGATTCAATGTAGATATTTTGGTTACAATAATAAAAATGAATCATTTAGCTTAAATGGTGTTTCCTTGGGGAAATCTGCTAATGAAAAAGATTTGCTAGTAGTTGTAGACAATAGAATTAGCAGTAGCGCACAGTGACTCACGGGAGGAAGATATTATTCTACCTCTTCATAGGTCCATGGTAAGACCTCACCTTAAATATGCGGGTCAATTCTGGGCGCCTTTTAAAAAAAAGACATGGAACTAGAGAAAGTGTAGAGGAGGGCTACAAAACTAATAAGGGGAATGGAAAGTTTTAGTTATGAATAAAGTCTTGAAAAGTCAAATTTGTACACACTAGAGATATACGGCGTCTTAGAGAAAATATGATAATGTTATATAAATATGTACAGGGCCCATACAAAGGGCTTTCTAAGGACCTGTTCATTAACAGAACAGTACAACGGACAAGAGGTCACCCACTAAGACTTGAAGAAAGGAGATTTAGTCTATGACAGCGGAAGAGATTTTTTACAGTAAGGACACTTAAGATATGGAATTCACTGCCTGAAGAAGTGATTCTAGCAAATACAGGGCTGGCCTTAGGGGAGTGCGTCCTGTGCGAGCACACAGGGCGCAACACCTCAGGGGGTGCCATTAAAAAAAAAAAAGTTTCCCAGTAGAGACACTGGCTGGGGAGATCAAAAGATCCCCCCTCACCGGCCTTCTGCTTGGCAGCACTGCTGGATCCGGGGAGCGGGTGGACCTCACCGGCTGAGAGGTGAAGCTCTGTCCCCACCCTGTGAAGCAGATCGGTGTCTACTTCACGGGGAGCCGCGGACAGCATGAGCATGAGCTGCTCGTGCTCCCCATGCTTAGTGATGATGCAGGTATCCCTCTCAATCGGTGAGCTCCGCCCCCTCAGAGGCCAATAAACTCACTTCAGTGCTTTCTAAAAAAAAATCAATACAAAACTGCACTGTGTGCCATGTCTCAATGAGTGATCACTGCATGCTTACTGCAAACATAGACACAAGTTAGACTATTACAAAT
The DNA here is from genome assembly GCA_036172795.1 of Pelodytes ibericus. Taxonomy (NCBI): domain Eukaryota; kingdom Metazoa; phylum Chordata; class Amphibia; order Anura; family Pelodytidae; genus Pelodytes; species Pelodytes ibericus. The sequence continues at coordinate 37,403,839 of CM069866.1, read as the reverse complement.
TTACTTTAGGAAGTTATAAATTATTTAAAAAAAATGTTTAAACAGACTATAATATATGCTATCATTTTAATTTGGATAAACTAATACTATTAAAAAAATGCTAAATAAATGTATTACAGCTACATTAAAGCTTAGCTTAGTACAGTCACACAGTCAATCTGTCACGTAATGAACAGCTAACAGTTAGCTTCCCTGCTTGTTGTTAAAATACACACAATAAATGAATATTAATTAAATAAATTGACAAAAATAGCACAACAGTACATTTAACTGTATATGCTGTAGTCACAACAGCACAACAGTTGATTTTAAAAAAATTGGAAATGAAAACAAAATAGACTTTTTGACTAGTGTGCTCTGTTGCTAACAAAGCTCAAAGAAACTGTACTACAGTACAAACTAATATTAGATATTATTTTTAGACTAGATTCTTAACGGAAAAAAAATCTAGTATTAATAAACTTAATAAAATATCAAATTCACAGGGCGGAGCCAGCAGCCCAAGATGGTGGAAGCACTTTAACAGAGCTCCGTAGCATCAACTGTCCTCCCGCAACAATAGGCTACGTACCGCTGCTATGGGTCGCCAAAACCGGCAGAATACCAGTGCCAAGACTGAGCAGAAAAGGCTGGATAACTCACCACCTCCCGCAGCCCCTTTTTTTGGACGCAATCAGAGTTCAGGAGATGCCGCGGGCCTACCTAAAATTGCCGCCAGTCACACGCCAAACCTCACTCAACCTTGCACAAAGGCCTCCGATAGCCGTAATACCCCTCCTGAAGACTGGAGGATGGCGTTCAGCATGCTACCAACAAAAAGTGATATTGCTGAGATAGTGGAGAAAGCACTACAACCCCTCCAAGCTGAACTGTCAGAGATGAAACATGATATGCGACAGATGGAGGGTAAAGTACTTACCCTGGAGGAGGTAATGCCATTTAAAGAAGATAGAAGGAGCGCAATGAAAAAGTATTACACAATGAAATTAGAAGTGATACACAATAAATTGTGAAAGAATGTGAAAAAACAATGTGAAAAAACAATTTTATGTGGCAACAAAGTGATGAAAATGTATTTGTATACTTATATTCAAACAGAAAAAACTTGTAACTTGATTGTAGGTCTCAGAGTGTTGATAAAAACATAAAAATAGAAGAAAAAATAGTGCTCTCTGGTTGAACAGCAACATAAATGAATGGAGTGATAGGAGTTGTACTTACAAAACTGGAGCAGATTCACTGCTCTATATGCAGGTAACAAGGGAGATCCCTGGGACATGTAGGGAACACCAACGTCTATAGATCCTCTTGTGTGTACAGATAAGATGCCGTTGAATGGGCTCAATAATTCAGATATATGGTAATGAAAAAGAAAGCTCTCATAGTGAAGTACAGTATAAAAATATATTTAATAAAACATGAAAGAGGCTTACTTTAAAAAGATGTGAGTACAGGTTATGACTCACAAACACGTTTATGTATTGCACGTGTCAGACACGCCCCCTCCTCTCCGCAATCTTCGCATTCGGCTTTCAGTTTGGACGGTGAACAGACGCTTAAAGACTCTGCTTCTCAGATGTTTTTTGAATACTCACCGCCTCCACAGCTGCTTGATTCTCCTGTTAATGGCTTCCTCGTGCAATACATAAACGTGTGTGTGAGTCATAACCTGTACTAAATCTGAAATTCTACCAATATTAAAACAACAAGAATATATACAAAGGCCTATAATTGTAGAATCTGCACAGAGAAGATGCTTAAGTTTGATAGCTCTCCATATGTGTGAAATGCTTCCATAATGTGTGGGAGTGGTGTGAGTGGTTCCGTGACCATGAACAGCAGGTCATCTGCGTATGCAGAAACTTTATGTTCTGAATTGTACGTTTGGAAACCCCTGATCCGAGGATCTTCCCGTATGCCTTGGAGAAAAGGTTCCAGGGTGATTGCGAACAGGAGTGGAGAGAGCGGGCAACCTTGGCGGATCCCATTGCTAATACCGAATGAGGTTCCCAACATCCCGTTTACCCTCACCCTTGCACTTGTCGAATCATATAATGAATTAATACATGTCCCCAAATTGGGGCCAAATCCATAATGCTGGAGAGTCGCTCTCATGAAATCCCAATTTACTCTGTCAAACGCTTTTTCGGCATCCGTTGACAGGTAAAGTAGTGGTTCCTTCCTCCTCTCAGCCATATGGATTATATTAACAAGTTTGGTAGTGTTATCCTTGGATTCCCTACCAGGGATGAAACCTGATTGGTCTGAGTGTATGATGTCCGGTAATATCCATTGTATTCGTTGGTCTATAATTTTCTTAAATAACTTCAGGTCAGAGTTTAAAAGGGAAATGGGCCTGTCAATAGGAAACATCATTTCCAGGCTTAGGGATCACGTGTATAAATGCTGCTGTTGTCTGGTAATGTAGATGTTCGCCTTGCAGTATGGAATTATATGCGTCCACAAATTGAGGTCCTAAGGTATCGGCATGTATTTTATAATAGCGTAGAGGGAGGCCATCCGGCCCAGGGTATTTCCCTGTATGAGAATTTTTAATTGCTAATTTCAGTTCCTCAAGACTGATTAAGCCTTCCAGGGATTGCTTTTGTTCTTCCGTAACCTTAGTTTTAGCATGTTTGGTTAAATATTGTTTAATATCCACCAATTTATGTGTCCGTTGGGTCGGTGTGTGTGGCTCCTGAATATTATAGAGGGACTTGTAGTGGGATGTGAATGTTTCTAATATGTCTTTCGGTAGGTATTTATATGGTTATTTTGTGTTTGCTTTGATTCTATGAACATAATTTGTCATCTGTTTGTTGTGTAAAGTCCTAGCTAAAAGGCGACCCGCTTTATTCCCATGTTCATAAAACAGAACTCTGCTTTTTTGTGCGTGTCTATGAAGTCCAGTGTTTATGAGTATAGATAATTGGTGGCGTTTAGCCATCAACTGTTGATATGTATTCGGATTCAGATCCTGTTTGTGGGATATTTCGGCTTCAGCTATCTCCCTAACCAGCTTGACGATATTCTCTGTTCGCTCCTTTTTCTTTACTGACGCTTTAGAAATAAAATAGCCTCTAAGTACACATTTGTGAGCCTCCCATACAGTCAGTAATGGGGTTTCTATGGAACAAATATCTTTACAATAATCGCTAATATGTTGGATGTTTCTGTGAGTATTTCTGGTTCGGTTAACAAAGAATCGTTCAGGCGCCAAGATGATTGTGTAGATGTATACAGAGGGGACATGAGTGTCATTATGATTGGGGCATGATCAGACCATGTAGTAATCCCTATGTCAATCCGTGTCAAACAGTCTAGCATATGGTGTTGCAAGAAAAAATAATCCAGCCTAGCGTATACTCCATGTGGGCTAGAGTAATGGGAATAGTCCCTATCGGTTGGATGCATCGCTCTCCAACAGTATACTAGTCTATTGCTATGTAGGGACGCAATCGATTTTCTGATTACATGCTGTGGGATACTGGACATGTTCTTAGAATTATCCATCGTTGGGTCTAGAGGAAGGTTGAGATCCCACCTAGTATTAGGATTCCTTGTTGGAATGTAGATAATGTACGTAAAATCCGGCTAAGAGTCGTGTGTTGTCTTTTATTAGGGAGGTATAAACAAGCAAACGTGTATTGCGTGTTAGCTATGGCTACGAGAGGTATCTTCTACAAATTAGAAAACAAAATTGCTGTACCCTTTGTTTTTGATCCAGTGGTATTCCCTCAGTAAGATTGTGTATAAAAATTATTTTTAAGATTTGGCGCTTGGCCTTTTTTTAAATGTGTCTCTGGTACAAAAATTATGGAGGCCTTCAGTGCCTTCCATTCCCTCAGGGACCTAGAGCGTTTTGCGGGGACGTTGCGTCCTTGGGCGCTTATGGAGATTAATTTCAATTGTGCTGGTTTCGTGCCCGACATGACTCGATAATATCTAGTTTTGTCTTATAACAGTGTACTATAGACCACCCGTGTAAAAAATGGAGAAAAAAGAATTTTAAGAAAAAGAAATAAAAATAAAAAATAAAAGGGGGGGGGGGGAAATCTAGGTGTAGTAATAAAGGGGAAGCACGGAATAAGAATAGGGGGGGAAGGGGGGTAGGAACCGTGCTCGGTCCACTTATGGGACGTGAAAAGGATAGACCGTGCCCTGTGTGGGGTGTAGCCTCAAACAGCCCTGCTCATTCCGTTACCACCCCCACTGTCTTGGGGCACCTATCCAATGGGGTTAACGTGGGTGTCCAAGACCCAATAACTAGCATAGATCCAACAATACCAATATGCAAATCAATGACAGTAGAATATATCATCAATATCGATATAACAGATATAGAAAAAACAGGACTTTGATTAGTCCGTCTCAAAACATCAATTCAAGCTATATACACACGACAATTACCTCCCTTTCCCTACTTATAACATTGAGGTGTGTACTGTACCCTCTCAGGGGGCAGAGGTAAACAAAAGAGATAAAAACCCCCTCTCCACTCAGTTCCGCTATTCTGAGCTCAGTACCCGTGTATCTGGTGGCCCTCTTTGCTCTGACGATTCTAGAAAGCTATTCTGTAGAAGCATGCGTGTCCGTGTCCTGTTGTCCCCCCCCCCCTTGTGTGTTCCCTTCTCCTTTCCCCATTTCTCCTATATTGTATTTCAGTTTCCCATTTAACGCTCTAGTATATCAGCCCTGTGTTGGTATTGTTATCAAGGGCATCCCTTGCTGCCTTTCAGAATGGGAGTAAAATGTGCATCACAATTTCTTACAATTATATAATACTGCATGTCAGACATGTACAATATAGGAACCTGTGCTGGCCTACCAGGATTGTAAGGCCTGTTGATCTTTCCTTCTTCAAGCCGCATATAAGTCTCTTCCCGTGCTCAAGGAGGAACAGGGAGAAGTTCTCCAGTATCCATGGGGATTGTCTCCGCAACATTAAAATGTCTGTGGATGTGTCCTCAGAGCTATCTTAAAATTGTCTGCATACAGTTACTTCAGGGTGTTGTAACTCTTGAATCCGTCTCTCAGTTGGAAGAGGTAAACTTTGCCTCCAGATACCTCTCGTAGCCTGAGCCAGGTTTCGTCCGCTATCAGCTTTGCGTAGAGAAGGATACGGATGCCAGCTGTTTCTTCTTCTGGGTCCAGGGCATGTGTTGTTCTCCGAATTGGGGGTACCGATGTTCGTCTTCGGGGTGGGCATCTTACTCACTGCGGTTGGGGCCGCAATGGATTAGAAATTTTGTTATAAAAATGTAATGAGTTCCAGTCCGGTAATTGTATTGGTGGGATACCCAGCTCTTCTATGAGGACCGATGCATCCATCCAGGATCTGATTACGTGCGTTCCAGAATCCATTCTGACTATCATGGCAAATGGAAATGCTCAGAGATATTGTTGATTGCGTTCCTGTAGTGCCATGGTGAGTGGTCGAAGCACCCTCCTCTTGCCCAATGTAATACGAGATAGATCTTCAAAGATAAAAATTCTATGGTTCTCAAAGGCCCATTCTCTGGCCTCCCTAGCCTTGCGCATCAAGACAACTTTCAGGGTATAATCCTGTCCGCAACAGATCACATCTCTTGGCGGGCTGTTCAAGGGTCCGCGAGCTCTCAGAGCTCTGTGAGCTCTATCCAAAATTATTGGAGTGTCTACCCCTCGTCCCAGGATGGTATTGAACAAGCGGGTAACTTGTGTTTTTAGATCTCGCTCATCCTCCCTTTCGTTAAGCCTCGAATTCGCATGTTGTGTCTCCGGCCCCTGTTGTCTAAGTCTTCCATAGTAGACAACATGTCTGCAATGGTCAAATTGACCTCCGCATAGGCTGATTGTGTTGCAGCCATTGTGGTTTGGACAGTTGCTATCTCTGTCAATAGGATCAAGATGGCTGAGTCCAGTCGCGTCACTTGTTGTGTAAGGCCTACTAATTCCGAATTTATTGCCATGTGGACTTTGTCTCTCACCGCCTCCTTTACCTCTGTACCCAGTCGGGAGAAGTCCTCTTTAGTGGGGCAGGATCGGAAAATGGCTTGGCTTGGGCTATCCGGTGGTGCTTCTCTCACCAGTGCCTCCGGTGATGAGGGAAGAGTGTCCGCTGGGGAAGACGTCACGCTCATCGTGTCCGGACCTATACTAGGGCCTTGCTGCGACGTAAAAATTCTCATGGTTTGGAAGTATTCCAGGAGAGTCGCAGGGAGGGAGCTCGAGGGTTGACCCCCAGTTTCTTGCCCCTTCAGAGTCCTTCGATTTCTGCCCATTTTTGCTGGAAAAAGGTAGTAAAAAACGCTGCTTTTGCTCTTTTTGTGACAGAGCTCTGGTTCTATGCTGCCATCTCAGTCAGTGGCTGTCCCACGCCCCCCTGTATTGCATGTTCTTTGCCACCCAAAAGACTTACCATCTTTCCTCAGCGGGTTGGGCCTACCTAATATCCAGGTACCGGAGTGGCAGAAACCTGCTATTTTTCCCGGACCCCTCTGCGTAAACCCTCCAACGCCAGAGACTGACTAGCTTAGCAACACCTAAGCCGACTGCCTGTCATGGTTTGGGACTTTCCCATTGGAATGCAAGTTATAATTGGGGTCTATGTCCCCAGAGACGGCCTCTGCATCTTTAACTAAGCTCCAATCTGGACTGTTTTAGCGCATTGTATACAGCCAATTTTCACACCTTTTAATAAGCCTCGTCTACATGCCTGAAACAATAGGCACATGTCCAATGTATAATATAGAAGAAGGCCCATGCCTTACATCTGTTTTGTTCTATTTGCTGGGTTATTTCCTTTTTTTATTAACAAATGGGAAGAGAAAGTTCCAAAGCCATATTCTGCTCTTTGTTGCAGCTGCAGTGCATCGTTTGTATTATTATATTACCGTGGGGCTGCTGGCTCTGTTTCCCCCACTGAGGAGCTCCACTCCACCTTGGTTGGTGGAATTGGAGCTAGGTCAACTTTTTCTGATAGTAACCTCGTTTTTCTTTTGGTGGCGCTTTCCCGCCATAGGTGGCCTGTCCCACCTGGGAGTTACTCCCTACTCTTTGTCTTTATCTTCTTCTCTGTTTTATCCTCTTCTTCCCATTCCCCGCCCCCCCCCCCCCCCCATATAATCTTCCCTCCCCCCCCCTTTTTTTTTTTTTCTTTCCTCTCTTTTTATATAAATCTTTTCACTCACTTTTGACATAATCGTTTGTGATAAAAATGTTTTTTTGAACTTGTTCTGATTCAGATATAATTATCTACAACCTGCATGTTTGTATTTTCATATTAATATGTAAAACTAATAAAACATGATTTACAAAAAAAAAGAAAATCAAATTCACTCTTACATTGACTGTCTGCAGATCTAATACTTGGCTAGTTTAAATTTAAAAGGAACACTTTACTATGCGAAGGTCGACTAAAGTTCACATTCCTGCAGTAACCTAAACCAATCTAGTAGTCTAGGAACGGAGACAAAGCAATCGGTTTGCAGAGGGAGCTCACAGTCGGTAAGTTGAAAAATTAGCCAATTTAATAAATATATTCCGATGGGTACAAAAGTGAAGACAAATACAGTGAATAGAACAGACAATAGGAGGAGTGTTTTCTACCTGGCTTCTTGACCGCGAGGCTCTCTTTTTTCAAATCTAGTAGTCTATCCATAGGGCAGAAGCCCTCAGGCCCAATCAGCTAAAAAGACTAAAGTCTTCCTTCTTTAATCAAGTGAAATATTTTATATATTATTAATTAGTAGGATTACATTTACCCTTTATTACATTACACTTGTTATTTTATTAGAAAATATTTATTGAATTCAATTATCAAATGATAACACTTTATTACAATTATTCCTTTATTTAAAAAAGATTTGACATACACTAAACATGAGAACACCTTAGTCTCCCACATTGCTCTGGCAGCCCGTAGAGCCCTTGCACAACTATGTAACCGCCCCATTACACCTTCTATAAGTACTGTACGAGCATTAATAGAATGTTAAATAGGATGTATTTTCATGACTCCTGTGTAACTGATGCTATACCCATGAATAACTGTATAAAACAATCAAAAATAAAGGATTTAAAAAATAAAATAAAATGATTTGTATTGAATTAATCAAGTGTTAATATTATTACACTTTACCACACTTTAACAATTTTTATTATTTTATAAAGAAGTATTTAATAATTCATGTGAATTCACAGAATGCACAATTTAAAAAAAAATGTCTCTGGAAGTCTCTCATAAGTCTTAACACAATACGTTGTTTTGAAAAATGGCAGACTCAGCAGGTCTCAGAATCAAGATGAAAGACAATAAGGCCTAACAAAGCTCAGTCACAGAATGTGGGGAAAACTAAACCCCTGTGTTTATATTCTGCTTCTCCTGTTTGTTCTTGTTAAAAAATAGATTCAGCACATACCATTGGACCAGAGCCGGTGCTTCCTATAGGCAAGGTAGGTAATTTGTAGAATGCAATCAAATCTGGGAGGCAAATTGGGATATCTGGATGCAGTTTTTGAGTCTGAGGGGTAGAGGGCATATCTAGGCTGCAAACTGGCTACTCAGGGGGCAAATTGGAAAATCTAGGGGTATAGTGACATGTCTGGGGGGCATGTTTGGGCACAAATTGGAAAGTCTAGGGGTAGAGTGGCATGTGTGGGCACATATTGGCAAGTCTGGGGGGTAGATTTCCTTGACAAATGTGGCGCGATACGCGTAGCTTTTTTTGTCCTCTGGGAGAGGGTTACACTGTACCGCTGATGCTGAGAAGCTAAAAAAAATCCGTTTGCAGCAAACATCATTGTGGTCTGAATCTGTTTTTTCATAGTAGCCGTCCAATATCTTTCACTTCTCTACAGGGCAGTTTCGCAAGTCTGGGGGGCAGAGTGGCAAGCTGTGGGCAGATTTCGATAGTCTGGGGGCAAATTGGTTGTATGTTTTTAAAAGGCTCCTGTATGTAGCATATTTTATTTTTTAGTATTTAAATATTTAAAACTAGCTATTTGCATTTGTTAATTGCACTTTAGTATTGTTATGTCTGTCACCTAAGTTGCTATCAATAAAAACCCTATTTAAATAAGGTTTTGGTTAAAAAGAACTATTTGTATCAGGACAAGTTGATTGTCATGAGGGACATATATATTGGGCTACCTCTTTTGTCCCTTAAACAAGTTTTTTTCCAAATTTCCACACCTCTGGTGCTGTTAGTGCAATCCGCATGCTTGGGCAAGTCCTGTGAGTGCACTGAGTGTCTGGGTGCTGGGGTAAGTCCTGGGTTCAATGTGGCAAGTGATGTGCATGCAATATGTGACTGTGTCAAGTGCTGTGGGAGCAATGTAACAAGGTGACATTGTGAAAAGTGCTGCGAGGCAGAGTGAATAGTAATTTTGAGGATGTTGAGGCAATACGGCAAGTGCTGTTGGAAGTGTGACAGTGTGGGAAGTGATATAGGGGCAATATGACACTGTGGGACAATGTGACGCAGCAAGATAATGTGACAGTGTGGCAATTACTGTGGGGCATTATGACACTGTTTATTCATTTATAGAGAAATACATTTTCTTTAAAATAGCATCAGGTGACAGGTGTCACCAATAATTGGGACAATAATGTTTTTTCAGACAGGACCTGTCTAACTATATTCGTATGGGAGCTATGATATACCTTGTCAATGTCTGCCTAACTATAAACTAAAGAGAGCTATACCACTGAAAGGATAATATCTGTCTGGCTAACTGTGAATTGATTAGACCTGTTCTGTACAACCGACTGTGTGTTAATTGCATACTTATGGAAGTTATACCATATCACACCTGTGCCTTGCTAACTAAGACTGAACTTCACTTTATCACCCCTGCAATGATAACACTACATGGAGAAGGCGGCAAAATCCAGCTTCACCAAGGGTACAACAATCCTATCACCGGCCCTGCATTGGACTAGCCCATCAGCATGATGTCACCTGACTGGGTAATGAAAATGATCTTACTCCCATGTCCCTCCTCGTTTTAAACATAAAAGCAAATGAGTAAATGAATGAAAATGCAATTAGTCCATTCAGTAATTTGTTCATTTCAGCATCAGTTGTAGATGATTGATACAAATAGGCAGCTAATCTTCTCAGACTGACAGGAGGAACTCCTTTCTTAAGGGTATATTTTTCTTTTTGGCACACCTGGGTTCTACTGAGTCCCATAGGCGTGCACGGGGTGTGCCGGGTGTGCCTGGGCACACCCTAATCCAGGGCCGGCGCCACCAGTAAGGCGACCTAGGCAGCTGCCTAGGGCGCATCTTGGCTGGGGGCGCCGGAACCCTTTTTCCAAAAAAAAAAAAAATCCTCCTCCTTACTTACCTCGTCGGCGTCGCTGCGTCTCCGGTGCTGGGGCGCCTGTGGCTGAGAGGGAAGCGTTGTGCGCTCCCCTCCAGCCAATGCGCATTCAGTAAAGTTTTTTTTTTTTTAACTTTATTGAAAGCGCATTGGCTGGAGGGGAGCGCACAACGCTTCCCTCTCAGTCACAGGCGGCCCAGCACCGGAGACAGAGCAGCAGCAGCAGCAGCGACGAGGTAAGTAAAGGAAAGAAGGCCTGGCTGGCATATTGGGTGGCTAAGTCCAGGCATATTGCTGGGGAAAGTCCTGGCATATTGCTGGGGAAAGTCCTGGCATATTGCTGGGGACAGTCCTGGCATATTGGGTGTTTAAGTCCTGGCATATTGGGTAGCTAAGTCCAGGCATATTTTGGGGGAAAGTCCTGGCATATTGCTGGGGAAAGTCCTGGCATATTGGGTGTTTAAGTCCTGGCATATTTTGGGGGAAAGTCCTGGCATATTGAGGGGCATAATCCTGTCATATTGGGTGGCATAATCCTGGGATATTGAGGGGCTTAATCCTGGCATATTGAGGGGCATAATCCTGGGATAAAGAGGGGCATAATAATGGGACATTGAGGGGCATAATCCTGGGATATTGAAGGGAATAATCCTGGCATATTGCGGAGCATAATCCTGGGGTATTGAGGGGAATAATCCTGGCATATTGGGTGGCTAAATCCTGGCATATTGCGGAGCATAATCCTGGGGTATTGAGGGGAATAATCCTGGCATATTGGGTGGCTAAATCCTGGCATATTGCGGAGCATAATCCTGGGGTATTGAGGGGAATAATCCTGGCATATTGGGTGGCTAAATCCTGGCATATTGCGGAGCATAATCCTGGGGTATTGAGGGGAATAATCCTGGCATATTGAGACTTAAGTTATGTTACTTATTCTCCACCATTCTTAATAGGGGGCTTTATTGCAACATGTAACTCTGTTAACTCTCTTTTAATTTAAATGCTGAGAAAGGGGTGGAACATGTGATGTCATGATATGGGAAAATAATATGATAATGGGGGGGGGGGGGGGGGACGCCGTGTGCGGCGTGTGTGTTTGTGCTTTAGGGTGCACACCCTAATGCAATAGGCTGCGCACGCCTATGCTGAGTCCAGCATGGAGAAGTTCAGCCTCTCTTTCCTGGAAGCTCTCAGCACACAGCTTAGCAACCAGGGGGTGAGTCATCATCACTTGCCCTCAGTTAAGCAGGCTGTGTTAACATTAAAACCAACATTGTTGGTTTTACATTTTCTGTATTACAAGTGTCTCTCTTTGAGCAGCCAGAGGCAGCATCCTGATCACAGTATAAGCAGTGTAAGTAATGTTTTTTTGCTTGTTATATAATCTTTTTTTTTTTTACTTGTGAAATAAACATCAAAATATAAAACAAACATTAAAACATTTACCCATATTTCAGACAACCTTGGGTCTAACCTAATCAAATGTCTAGAGAGGTAGAACTTTATTCGCAAGTAGGTAAATATTTCCCTACTTGGCAGTCCTGTGTCTACCTGCAACCTTTCAAAGGATTTAATTCCCTCTGGGTCCAGCAAGTCCCCAATGTAAGACAAATCACATCTCTCCCAAGCGAATAAGTTCCAGTTGGGGATATTTGTACCCAGTTTCTTAATGGGGACAGAGGGGATCACATGGTTATTTATATTCAAATTTGTTTTCCATTTATCCCAAAACTTTATCAGTTCTCCTAGTACATTGATTTTTCCTTTGGAGCTGGATTTATATGGGCCTGTAAGCCAAAACAATGTTCCCAAATCCTCTACTACACTGAGATCTTGTTCAATCACATACCAGCATTTATTCCTCATAACTCTAAAAGTAATACAATGTTGTCTGTTCTGCCAGATTTTTCTGGATGTTGTAGAGTCAAAATAATATAATTTGCATACATATTAACCTTGTAATTACCTTTAGAACTCTTAAAGCAAGTGACTTGACAGATTTTTTTTTTTTTATATTTTATTTATGAAATATACAAAAAAGCTAAATCCCTAACAAAACTTTACAGACATTACAATACGACATTGCTCAGTATGGTACTCTAACCGATTACCGAGAAGATCATGGCTTAACAGAAAAAAAAACGACAAAAAAAACAAAGTTATGCATACAAAAACTTCTTACAAAAGACACAGAATATTAAATATCTTAAATAAATTAAATAAGCTGCGAGCAGTGCAGACGAGACAATACAATTCATAGATGTTCCGCTCGCTTTCTTTCCATTTACCAAAAAGGTCTTTGAGAGGCTAGGTTTGTGAATTAGATACTGGATCTTCTTCGATTTACATATAATTAGAATAAAAAGGTAAGGTGTGAGCAATAAAACAGGATGGTACGATGTCATGCCGTTTAAGGGACTTCATCCTTCCAATCCCATATCCATAGACCTAGGGTAGGAAGGATAAAACGAAGAAAAAAGGAAACAAAAAGCAAAGGAAGATATGACATAACACCTACTATCATCCCTTACAACAAAGACGTGGAGGAGGGGGGGGGGATCGGAGGCCTGGTTGATCTGTTAACATAATCTGTCTACGCTCAAGGGATCGAACAGTCTAATTCTATGAAAGGTACATAAGCTAATTTATTAAATGCTAGATGGTTCAGGATGCGCGATTATATATCGCATATTCCTGACTTTCATCTGTCATATGCGTCTTTAGGGAGGTTGCATCTTTTCCCTGTTATTAGGCCAATTTCCATCTGGAGCTGGTGCTCTATCTGTTGTCTTATATTTTCCCAAGTTGGGGCATTGAGAGATCTCCAGTTACGGCAATTAGAATCTTAGCTGCGACTAGAATATGTTCGGCTAGGAATTTGTGGATCGGTGAGAGTGTCGGACAATTAAGGTGAGCTATATATATCTCATATTCCTTGTTTATTTTAATTCCCAGAACATCCATTAGGTTCCCTATCATAGACCAATATTTCCCTAGCTCTTGACATGTCCACCAGATATGTTTGAAGGTGCCGATATCCTTGGAGCACCTCCAGCATAATTTTGAGGCCTCTGGGTACATCTTGCCTATTTTATCTGGTGTTAGGTACCATCTAAACATGATCTTAAAGAACAACTCTAGCAGATTAAGGCAGTGAATCGACTTCCTAAGATCATTCATAGGTTTTACCCAGTCTGCAAAATTGACTACATGACCTAGGTATGTATCCCATTTTTGTAAGGGCTTTGGTTTGACAGTGTCCGCTGTAAAAAAGATTCGGCTTTTTGCTATTTTCCTGACTGGAATATCTTTTTTCAGAATGTCCTCTAGAGCCTCTTTTATTACACTACAGTCCCCCTTCTTTTTTTGGAGGAATCCTCTCAGTCTCAGATAAGCAAACACCTCTCCAGTAGGTAATGAGAATTCTTCAGCTAGACTGGTAAAGGATTTTAATTCCTTCCCCTCCCAAAGCTGAGAGTATTTCGTTAGGCCACATCTGGCCCATGAAGCGAAGCTTTTGTTGGGGATAGTCCAGTCCAGAAAAGCAAGAGACGAATCCGGACACAATACCTGATTGCATCCCAATCTTTTCTTAAATTTGCTCCAGAAGGAGAGCAGATTAGAGAGAATTAGATTTACTTTATATCTCTGCTCTAACAGCGTTTCTGCTTTTTTATTGAGAGAAGTCATCAGACTTAAGTCAGGGATATTTATTAGGTTGGCTTCGTATATATACCAGTCCTCCTGGTTATTCCCGTCCGAAAGCCATTTTAAGATATGCCAGATCTGGGCTGCATCATGGTAGGTTTGAATATCTGGGAGTCCTATGCCTCCCTGCATAGTGTCTTTTTTTAGATTTCTTTGCGCTATGCAGGGTTTTTTACCACCCCAGATATAGTTAATAAATAATTTCTGGATTTCTCTCAGCCAAGCTGTAGGAAGGCCAGGGGGACTGATCTAAACAAATATATCCATTTAGGAAGAATACATGATCTAATGATGTTCAGCCTACCCACCAGGAGACTTCTATATTGCACCATATCTTCAGAGACTCGCTGGTCTGAGCCAGCAAGCCTCTGAAGTTGGTTTCAAGGAGATGGCGCGGATTGATTGGGATCTTTATCCCCAGGTATGTTATCTCTCTCTGGATCCATTGAAAATCATACAAGCTCTTCAAACTCAGGATGTCTGAAGGGGCCAGATTCATTATAATGGCTCCGCTCTTATTAATATTTAATTTATAGTTTGAGATTTTAGAGAAGTTATTAATCTACCCCATTAATGCTGCTAATGATCTTACCGGGTCGGTAATTGTGAACGCTATATCATCTGCATATAGTGCTAGCTTCCCCCTATTTGCGGTACTCATGCTTCCCTTTATGTCAGCATTCTGTCTTACTGACTGAGCGAATGGCTCCAGCGAGAGAGCATACAGTATTGGCGAGAGGGGGCACCCCTGCCTTGTGCCATTTCTTATCTGAAACCATGGGGAAGATATGCCTGCCCCTACTATTCTAGCGGATGGAGTTTTATATAAAGCCTCTATCACATATAAGAGTCTGCCGTTGAATCCAAACTTCTTTAAGATTTATATCATTAACCCCCAGCTGACTCTGTCAAACGCTTTTTCGGCGTCTAAAAACAGAGCCAGCATGGGGGTCAGAAGAGTGTGGGACAAATCCAAAAAATGGATCAGTCGGCGGATATTATTTGTGGCCGATCTTCCAGCCACAAATCCGACCTGGTCCCTGTTGATCAAAAGAGGGACGATTGGTTTCAGCCTTCTTGCTATGATGGCGGCGAAGATTTTAATATCCCCGTTTAGTAAGGAGATAGGTCTATAGTTACCTATGTTGCAGGGGTCTTTATTGCTTTTTAAGATGGGAATAATATTTGCATGGGACATTTCAGCAGGGAGATTTTCTCCCTTTCCAAGTGCATTAAACAAATGTACCAGTCTAGGGGCTAGTTCTTTTTTAAAGATTTTATAAAATAGATTAGTATAGCCATCTGGGCCTAGAGCCACTTTATTCTTCAGCTGGTCCAGAATCTGATTGACCTCCTCTAACTCTATTGGGGCATTTAGCTCCTCCATTTGCTTCTCTGTAAGAGTCGGGAGGGATATTCTGTCTAAATATTTCCCATAGGCCTCATGTGTTTGTGGCAGGGCCGTCTTTAAAAGTGATTGGACCTTGGGCAAGCATTTGCTTGGGCCCCCTGGACCCTGCCCCCACCACTGCATGCAATCACTCCATCCATCGCAATGTTACCTCCCCCCCCCCCCCCACACACACACACAAAAAAAAAAAACATAAAAATAAGCACACACAGTTGGATTTTTCTTGCAGTGAGTATTTTTATTGCATTGAAAAAAATGTGTATATTACGTGTATAATTGCAGTGTATAAACTGTATTTTTGGATACAAAATGTGTGTATATGGCTGCAATATGTATACCTTCTTACTATGCAACACTGCACTACAACTACTCATTACCCAAATGACAAAAACATACACAGATATTAGAGAGCACTTACATATGTTCATATATATTTATAAATATCTATACACATCTCACTCTCTCTTACTAGTTGCATTTATACTTACATGGACTTCTTAATATTATATTCAACTATTTTCATATGTAATAAAAATGTTATTGAAGAGTTGCATTTCTTGTTTTTATTCCCCTTTTCTGCACCCACATTGAACCTAAAGGACTTAACACAGCCCCATAGAGTAGCCACAGCACTTGTCATGCAGCTATATTGCACCCACAGCACTTGTCTTGCACCTATATTGCACCCACAGCACTTGTCATGCACCTATATTGCACCCACAGCACTTGTCATGCACCTATATTGCACCCACAGCACTTGTCATGCACCTATATTGCACCCACAGCACTTGTCATGCACCTACCATTCAGATGCCCAGTAATATTGTTCCAGCCAGAGCCCAGTAATATTATGCCATTCATATGCCCAGTAATATTGTGCCAGCCAGAGCCCAGTAATATTCTGCCATTCAGATGCCCAGTATTATTCTGCCATTCAGATGCCCAGTAATATTGTGCCAGCCAGAGCCCAGTAATATTATGCCATTCAGATGCCCAGTATTATTCTGCCATTCAGATGCCCAGTATTATTGTCCCAGCCAGATGCCCAGTAATATTGTGCCAGTCAGCCCCCCCCCCCCCCGTTCCCAAGTACTTACATGAAGCTGCTCCGTGTCCCCCGCCGGATGTCTCCTCCGTGCAGTCTTCCATCTTGCACGGAGGAGGGAAACAGTCACCGATGTGACGCGACGTCACATCCGGCGTCAGTTTTTTTTTTCTTTTTCCGGCCGTCGCATCCATCGGATGCGGCTTGCCGGAAAAAGCGTTCACAAGCGCAATGCGCTGTGAACGCGGCAAGCAGGGCTGGGGGCCCACGGGACAGCTGCCTTGGGGCCCCCCAGGAGTAAATGGGCCCAGGGCAGCTGCCCCGTTTGCCCCGCGTTAAAGACGGCCCTGAGTCTATTATCCAGCCTCCAATCTATTCTTGGTTTGAGAGCGTCTTTTTCATTTAGAGACATTATTACCGCCTCATGGTCTGACCATGTCACCCCTTGGATCATGATGTTGTCTACTGCTAATAATGCTTTTGAATCCCCCAGAAAGGAATCTAATCTAGAATATGAGGCATGGGGGTGGGAATAGTAAGTGAAGTCAGACTCCCCCGGGCAGAAGGCTCTCCAAAGGTCGTATAGATGATGTTCTTTCAGTAGTTGTTGAAATATCTTAGATTGTTTATTATACTGATTGTTAATTTTGGTGCCTCTTGGGAGCCTCCGGTCCAGAAGGGAGTCTAATACCATATTAAAATCTCCCGCTATAAGATTGTATCCCTGTTTCACCAAGGCCAGTCTTTCTAATACTTTCCTTAAGAAGATCTGAGGGGCCTTATTCGGAGCATAGATGTTTGTAATTGTAAGTAAAACTCCATTTAAACAGCATATGAGGATAACGTATCTAGCTTCGCGATCTGTCTCCAGATTTACAATTTCAAACTTTATCTGCCTCTTTTTTTTTTTTTATCCATTGAGGCACTTGCTACGATATTATATCCCTTAAACTTATTTCTTTTGGTGGCCTCCCTGGTCCAGTGTGTCTCTTGGAGTAGACAGATATCAATTTTTTGAGCTTTCAACATTTTAGACCACATGGCTCTTTTAAAAATAGTGTTCAAGCCCTGAGCGTTAACGGTCATCCACCTGACCATTCTGGAGCAAAAGGCAGGTCCAAGCCCCCCATCCCCCCGCCCCCAGACCACTCTGGACATCCCCCTCCACAACAAATACAATGAACGACAAAAAAACATAAAATACCCAGACACCGCAAGGCCCTCCTCACGGGTTAGGGTTCGTGAATTCCCCAACATTGCTAAGGCACGAGACAGTATAAAGACCCTTTGGTCCGAATAAGCCGAGAGAAGCTTTTAGAACTACTTCCTATTTTATGTTTAATATTGCTAGTTCTGAAGCCTAGGTATAGGAAACATCCAGATCCTGTGGGGCGAAAGGTGGACCAGATTGCTTAGAAAAACAAGAAAAAAGAGAAAAAAAAGAAAAAAGAAAAAAAAATGAGAGAGAGAAAAGACAGGAAAAGAGAGAAGAAAAGGGACAGGGGTATCTCAATAGTAACCAATAGTGCTTACTCCTCCTGTATATTATCTTATAAATTGTATCTAATATTGTTTGAACTAAGTTAAATTCAGGCATAGAAGAGGAAGAAGAAGAGAAAGAGGAGAGGGGAAAGAGAGAGAGAGAGAGAGAGAGAGAGAGAGAGAGAGAGAGAAAAGAGAGAAGAAAAAAAAACATTATCGGGACCATTATATACATATTATACATAGATCTATATTCATTCTCATTTAAACAAGCTTAGGGATGAAACTAAATAAAACAATCAGCCCTGTGGAAATTATTGAGAATGCAGTTAACTATTGATATTGTGCTAATTTCTATACCCATTCCACAAGGACCATCTACAGTGTACATTGCATTATAAAGATAATCATGTGCTTAATAGGGAAATATACTCAAAGGGAAAAAAAAATAAAAAAAAAAATAAATGAAATAAGAGTGAAATTAGCAGTGCCCTCAGATACATTTCCATTTGAAATCTATATGCGTTCTCATTCACCCCAGAATCAATGGAATACTAAATGGCAAAGACAGTATTGGGGTGTTTGTTATAAGTGCTATTACTTATAAATAACCAACACAAAACTCTACCAATCCTCCCAGGAACCATCTACCCAGAGCCCTTAATTGGTAAAACAGAGGAAGAGCTATGATACAGCTCTTCAGATACATTAATTCATATGTGTAATTCTATGTTAATTATGCGGAGATGGTGGGTGGAAAGGAGCAGAAAAAATTAACACAGAGAGGAGCAGGCACTCCTCTCGTTCCACCATCGTCCCCCCCTCTCCAGCCTCGCCCTCCAGTTCCCTCATAATCAATTCCATATTGGGGAGTTCCTTAAAGCCATTCAGGCTTGAGTCATATCGCTAGAGATTTCTTCTGACTCCATCCATTCTTTTGCAGCTTTATATGATTTTAATATTGTTCTTAGTCCTTGGTGGTGAACCACCAGTGATGCTGGGAACCCCCATGTATATATTATCTTCTTATCTCTCATTGCTCTTGTTATCGGAGCTAGGCTTCTCCTAAAAGATCTTGTAAATGGGGATAAGTCTTGGAAGATCTGGATGAGTTCAAATTTCTTTGCTCTTTCTTGTTTATCTCGGTTAGCTCTGAGAATTTTTTCTCTAGTTTTATCCGAGTATAATAGGGCTATGACATCTCTTGGGGCTTCAGGGGCTATGGTTTTCGGTTTGGTTATGCGATGGCAGCGAACTATTGTATTTGCTGGGTTCTCTAAGGACAAACCCAAGCTCTTAAAGAATTCAATTAGATACATTTCCAGTTCCTCTTTTCCGATATTTTCTGGGATATTTCTAAATCTTAAATTTAGCCGTCTGGATCTATCCTCCATGTCAGCCATTTTAAATTCCAGCATGGATATTTTCTTTTCAAGACTTTGTATCTGTTTTTCATTCCTATTATTTAGTTCAATATTAGCATCCATTTTCCCCTCTAACTTCTCCACTCTACCACCGAGGCTATTAATATTTTTCTGTATTGCTTTAGCACTTATTTGTATCTCAGATTTAAGTTTGTTTAGAAGGTTCGCTAAAGCTACTTCCAATTGGGATGGTGTTATCCCAACTTGCATAGGTTTTGGGGAGATTCCTGCTCGGTGCCCTCAGTGTCTGATATTACAGCTAAGCTGGAGTCAGTGCCCGTTTTTATTAGCATATCTGATGTGTCAAGGGAGGCCCTTCGTAAGCTGGGTGAAAAAAAGGAGGAAGAGATAGCTTTGGCATCTTTTTTCCCCTGTTCGGGGTCCTTGCTAGGCTTCTTCTCTTTTTTTGGAGGTTTATCCATTCCTTTCTTACTTGCCATTTCAATGAATAAAGGGTGATACATTTTCCTTTCCCCCTTCAGTTCTAATCTCATCAGTCTTTAATTACTGTATGGCAGTATACAGAGGGGAGAGGAGTAATGAGGGATTATACTGTAGGAACAGGTACCTGTTTATTCCCACGCTGTTTACTCTTTCAGCGTGGCCAGCCTCTCTGTGGATGTTGACGCTTCCCCTCTCTTCTCTTCGGCAATCTCCCTGTGGAGCCTCTGTTGACCTTGATGTTATCAGATAGTGCTTCCGGGTAGTCTACGTCTGGAGAATGTCCAGACGGGCTGTCAAAGCAGTGTGCTGTCCTCCCGTCGCGTCTCAGCAGTAATCAGCTCTTGCGACTGTGGGTTCAAAGGGTAATGCTCTATATTCCTCCGGCCGTTTTCTTCTTGCAGCTAGGTTCACCGGTAGTTAGCGACTCTGTCCCAGGCTAATTCATCTTGCGCCTTCTCTCTCAGCTAACGGAGAGAGTCCTCACGTCATGGCTCCTCCCCCTCCAAGCTCCTCAATACCTATTTGATAGATAAGACATATAATAGTGGCGATAGTCGGCAGCCCTGTCTCACCCCATTGTTAATATTAAACCAGGAGAAGCTGAATCCACTATGGACCATTCTTGCTGTGGGGCCTTTATATAATAGTAAGATGCTATCCAGAGTCCTACCATTTAACCCCTCAAAGCCTCTGTCATGAACTCCTAGCTGACCTTGTCGAAGGTCTTTTTGGCATCTAAAAACAGGGTCAGCAAGGGAGTTCTATGAACCTTTGCTGATTCCAGTATATTAACAAGTCTTCTTATATTGTTAGCAGAGGCTTTCCCCAGCCTAAACCCGACTTGATGGAAGAGTATAATTTAATATCTACTTACCCTGTTTCATTATGGGCACAATACGGGCCTGGATTAGTTGTTGTGAAATTGTACATATTTCTATAAAGCTATTAAAGGCCTGGGAGAGATCCTTGAACAAATTACTCTTCAGTAGTTTTTAAAAACTGTAGTTAAACCCGTCCGGGCCGGGGGCTTTATTTATTTTCAATTTGTCTATAGCTATCGCTACCTCCTCCTCGGTTTATGACTGATTTAGTTTGGACAGATGGTCTTTTGTGATCTGTGGTAGGTGCAGATGTCTAAGGTAACTCTGTATTGAGCTAGGTCAAGATTCCTCTAGAAGATTATATAGTGGATTGTAGAAATTCCTGAAAAGTTCGACTATCATCTCTGGTAACAGAATTGTGTTTGTACCATCTTTAATTTTAGAAATAAAGACTGAATATGAGGAACGAAGGAGAGAGCAGAGTCAAAAGTGACCCCGAGACATCGGACACGGTCAGCTGGTATGATTGTAGCATTTTCAATGGTGACTGTGAACCCAGGTGTAGGGACAGAGTTTGAGGGAGAGAAGAAAATCAGTTTGGTTTTGGAAAGGTTACGTTTCAGGTAGCGATCAGACATCCAAGTGGAGATGACCAACAGACACTCATCTACACGTGACACTAGAGAGGGATGGAGGTCAGGAGAGGAGAGGTAGATCTGAGTATCAGTACAGGTGGTATTGGAAACCAAAAGAGCGGATGAGTTCTCCCAGAGAGGTGGTGTACAGGACCGATCCTTGCGGAACACCAACAGTGAGCGGAACAGGTGACGATGTCACTCCAGCAAGCGACTCTGAATAGGAGCGCTCAGTAGAGATCGGCAAAACAGAACTTTTCATTTAGTTTTCGTCCATTTGGTGCATTCGTTTCAGACGAAATTCATTCATTATTTACGTTTCGTTATATTCATTCGTACGAATGAAAAATAATTCACCTATTGGAGAATTCGGTTCAAATCTTAATACGAATTTCATATGAAGTTCATACGAATTTAGTGCGAATGTCATACGAATTTCACACGAATTTCATTGATCCCCTGCTATTGAGCTGTTGAAATTCGTCTCTTTCTTTAATCCAAATTCCCCAACCTTATGCTATTATACTAGGTGTAATGTTCATTCATACAAATTGAATGGTGAAATGAATGCAGCAATGGATGAAAATGGCCTCACTTCAATAGTATAAGGTTGGACAATTCGGTTGAAAGAGTCTAATTAATACGAATTTCATTCGAATTTCATTCATCCCCTATCTTATGCTATTGAGCTGTTGAAATTTGGCTCTAAGTGGTTGGGAAATTCGGATATGGAAGCTTATGGACATCATTTTGTTGAAATCAAACAGATAGAAACATAGAAAGTCAAATTTTAGTGGTGTAGATATAAACCCAAAAGTGTGATTAAAATAATATTAATAAAATAGATAACTTCAGCTATCTATTTTGGTTTAACTTCAACCGAATTCATTGATAAATGTATGAATGTAGTACATGGGAATTGACCTATTTCACCTCTATTTTGGTTTATGGAATGCCAATAGCATTTGTAACGGAACTCCCCGTACTCCGACCGAGTACCTTCTGTTGATGGACGTTTCCTAGCTTGCGCCGAGGAGCACAAACACCACACCTGGCACCAAAACCACTGCAGACTCCACAACCGCCGTAGCTTAACTGGAGTCTCGCCATCTTCTGTCCACCCTAGATCAGCTTCTGTCCTCCAGGACCGTGTGGGGAAGAACAAGCGCTTAAAAGAGCTAGTGATTATGCTGGGCAGGTTCCCTTTCAAGAACGAGACAAGGCTCCGTTTGAAGGGTGAAGTAGAACTGACCAGAACTGTTTATTGATTCAGAAACAGAGAATATATACAGTTGAACATCTTGACAAACCAGATTAGACAAAGGAACTATAACAGGATTAAAGGTTAACCTAAGGACATACCAAGGGACATCCTGCCTCACACCTTTCAGGATACAAAGGTGCCAAGTTCAGATACATACAGGAAACAAAATGACTTACATAAAGACAATGGGAAAGGTGACATAATCCCAGGGATTAAAGGATAGGATCCAATCTTAACTTGGGGAAAGCACAGTGAATAGGACAAAGACTTGGATCCTAGTAATTACAGTACATTCCTCTGCTTGGGAGATAATTGAGATAACCTTTGTATCGGCTCAATTATCTCCAAGCTAAAATATACAGGTTTTACACAATATTAATAACTTTCAAAATATGCATCATATTCACATAAAACATACATTTTCAGAATCAGCATACTTTAAACATGAACATAACTAAAAATCAGACAATTCCACCCAGTAGTTCAAAAGTTAGCTTTTTGGGGCATTTTCACCATGCCCCAAATATGTTCTTAAAGGGCCATACACCCCAGGGCCATAGTCACATGGGAGGAGGCTGGCAAACAGGCCTCTCCAGAACCAAGTGGCGAAGGGTACTTCGTCACAGCATTACATACAATAACTTAATCTGAAATTGACGAAATACGAATTCAACATATCAGAATGGCTGTCAGCATCTGAATGGACGAATGATTTTCGTTTATTTAGCATTCGTTCATTCGGATTTCGTTCGTTTATCATTTTCGTTATTAGTTATTGCACATGTCTAGCGCTCAGATAAGTATGACTCGATCCAAGAGAGTGCTGTACCACCTAAGCCAAACGCGGATAATCTATTAAGAAGGAGACAGTGGTCAATGGTGTTAAAGGCAGCAGAGAGATCTAAGAGGATCATCACTGAGAAGTGGCCTTTAGATTGGGCAGAAAGGCGGTCATTTGATACTCTAGTGAGGGCTGTTTCAGTCGAGTGTAAGGGTCTAAAGCCAGATTGAAAAGGGTCAAGTAGGTCATTGTCAGTCAGAAAGTCTGTTAGTTGTGAGTGCACAGTTCTCTCCAGCAATTTGGACATGAAGGGAAGAAGGGATATAGGACAGTAGTTAGATGGAAGAGTGGGGTCTAGGGAAGATTTTTTCAATACAGGTACAAATTCGGCTTGCTTGAAGGTTGACGGTACTATTCCAGAGGACAGATTAGAGTTGGAATTGGACAGAGTAGAGGGGAGAGAGAGGATACAAGGTGAGACGGGATGGGATCTAGCACACAAGTAGTAGATCTCGAGCAGGAGAGCAGATCATCTATCGCTTTCTCAACTACAGGGGAGAAGATATTCAGAGTGGGTTTGAGGGATGGCAACAAGGCAGGAGGTAGTTGGGGCAAGTCATGGGAGGTGAAGTTACACCTGATAGCGTCAACTTTGTTTTTGAAGTGAGAGGCAAGGTCTTGGGCCGTAAGAGTGGAGGAGGGCGGAGGAGCAGGGGTTTAGCAGGGCACAGCTGAAGAGCAGGTGACTATTGCAGGGGATAGATATAAGGTTATCAGTATTGCATTTGGTGTTGGTGATATGAAGCAAGCGAGGTCTGTGGCAGATGCTGATTTTATTTCTGGCCAGGGTTAGGGGTGGTGTCAAATATGTAGGAGTAAAAGGCTGAAGAAAGGAGGAGCTGGTAAAGAAACAGCTTTGGTTATTAGTTAAGTAGTGTATTCACGCAAACCGCGTCAAGTGTTTCCCACCACGTTTCTGCTGTTCATTATGTTTATTATTTTTTGCTATTAAACATCACTTACTCTTTTTGGATATCCTGAGTGCGAATTCCTCTTCTTTTCTTGTTTATCGTGGTTTTCCATGGAACCGTCAGAAAGGAGGGTTTTTTTCCCCCCTCTATGGGGTTTCCTGTTGCTTCTCCCGCCCAGGTTACTTGTTATATTCTATATGAGATATTTCTACCGGCTATTCATCCCTTCTTTTTCCCATTTCTCTATCCAAGTATTCCAGTTTATCCAATTTTTTTAGTTTTTTTTTGCCTCATTCTAGCACTGGCTCTTTCCATTTTCATCTGATATAATATCTGAGCGTATACCTCGTACCACTCAATTTCTTCGTTTCTCTTCCAGTTTCTTGCGATAACTACTATGGTTCCCACTGTTATTTGGACAATAATATGAAGAGATTTCCTTTCCCTTTTTGGCCGCTCTCGTAGTAGTAAGATCTTTTCTGGTGTCGGTTCGAGGGCAATACCTGTCATTTCTTTGATTTTCTTTAAAATCTTCCCCCATATCCTCTTTTCTTTCACGCACTTGCACCAGGTGTGTACATGTGAACCTATGCCTGTCTCACAGCGCCAGCATATATCTGTAGCCTGTATGTGCATTTTTGCCAGTCTACTAGGGACATAGTACCATCTATTTATCATTTTGTAATATGTCTCAAGTAGATTCAAACAGTGTACTACTTTATGTGCTTTCCTTATAAAAGCGACCAGCTCTTCCTGCACAATATGTTTATTTAAATCTCTGGCCCATTTTTTGGCAGCTAGATCTTTCTCTTATTATCTGTTACAATTTCAATGTTTACCTCGTTGTTTTTTTTTTTGCTTTCGCTGAGAAAACTGTTTCTAATTTATTATTCTTTCTTCCCTCGTGTCTACCAGTCTTTTTCTTAGGAAGTCACTCACTCTAATATAGTTAAAAAGTTATCTCCTAGATTATATTCCTCTTGAAGTTGGTTGAAGTTCTTTATTCCTGTCACATCAAATAAATCCTTAATTCTTCCAATCCCCTTGTTGTACCAGTGGTCTATGTTTATGCCTTCTACCTCCTCTGAAATTATTTTTATATGTATATTTTGAATTAATTTGTTTTTTAGCCCTAATTGGTTCCTTAATTTGTTCCAGACCATCATAATATTGCTTAATATCAGGGAGTTTTCTACTCTAGCTTCGCTCTAGCTTCACTAAATCAGTCTCCAGGTGGTACCAATCATCTTTATCTGCGTCTCTGAGTCTATATTAGGTGATTTAACATGTTTGCCATGAAATACTCTCTTGATTTTTTTTGATAGCAAGTAAGTACTAAATCCAGGCTTTTTCCCCTGCCAGACGTATTTTGTAAATGTCTTTTGAATCATATGCGGCCAGGGGTCTGGGATTTTAAGGGGAATGAGTCTAAATAGATATAGCCACCTGGGTAAGATATAGGATTTAATTACACTAACTCTTCCCCACCAAGATATTTCTTTATTTTTCCTCTCTACCCAAAATGTTTTTTTTAAATAGTATTTTATTAAGCTTTTTTGAAATAAACAAGAGAAAAACAAATACAGATATTACAAATAAAAGAAACAAAAAGGAAATACATGAGTAAAAAAAAAAGGTGAGAATTAAGATTCCAATAAGGAGTGACCAGTTAGCATAATATGTACAATAAAACCATGAAAAAAGGTACATAAGTTAATGACACTTATAGTTGAGTGAAAAGAGAAAGAGGGAGAAAGAAGGGGGGAAGGGGGATGGAAAAGGGGAAGCTGTTCCGTACTTTGTGGTGTTCACCCTGACAAATATGTACCCGAAGGTTGAGCCCATGGTAATGTTTTGCCAGGGGCTTGTTCGGCACAAGTACAACCTAGAGGTAACCAGGAATGGGTTGCTGGAGTACTCTGAGCAGCACAGGAGACAAGACAGACTGGAACAGGTTGATGATATAAAAAGGGTGAGAACAAGTGGAGTCGAGGAACAAGCTAGGGGGTCGAGGCAGGCAGAAGTCAAGCACAGTCAAAAACAGGCTGAGGATTCGAGGCAGGCAGAGATCAAACAAAGTCAAGGTACTATCCGGGGTCGATGCAGGCGGAGATCAAAAACAGAGTCAAAAAACAAGCCAAGGGTCAATATCAGAAGTCAGACGAAATATAACAATAGCCCAAAAATAGAGAGAACTCTTTGCACAGGCAACTAGAAAACGATTGAACAGGTGAATAAATATAGGAAGTAATTATCATAGACCAATGGAGAAGGAGATGGGTGTGTCAGGAGGGAGGAACAGGAAAAAACAAAAAGAATACAGAACACTAAAATATATATGCATATATATTACAATAGAAGAGGTTCCCAAGTGATAGAAAGAAAGTAAAACCGAAAATAAAACAAAAATGAATGCATCTATTTGAAGTCTGTATAACAGGGGTCCTCAAACTTTTTAAACAGGGGGCCAGTTCACTGTCCCTCAGACCGTTGGAGGGCCGGACTATAGTAAAAACAAAAACTATGAACAAATTCCTATGCACACTGCATATATCTTATTTTGCAGTGAAGAAACAAAACGGAAATGAAGTAAAGTTAAATCAACAAACTTACCAGTATTTCAATGGGAATAGTGTGCCAGTCAGATGCCCAGGAATATTATGCCAGTCAGAGCCCAAGAATATTATGCCAGTCAGATTCCAAGGAATATTATGCCAGTCAGATGCCCAGGAATATTGTGCCATTCAGATGTCCAGGAATATTGTGCCAGTCAGATGCCCAGGAATATTATGCCATTCAGATGCCCGGGAATATTATGCCAGTCAGATGCCCGGGAATATTATGCCATTCAGATGCCCAGGAATATTATGCCAGTCAGATGCCCAGGAATATTATGCCATTCAGATGCCCAGGAATATTATGCCAGTCAGATGCCCAGGAATAGTGTGCCAGTCAGATGCTCACTAATAGTGTGCCAGTCATATGCCCATGAATATTATGCCATTCAGATGCCCAGGAACATTATGCCATTAAGATGCCCAGGAATATTATGCCAGTCAGATGCCCAGGAATAGTGTGCCAGTCAGATGCCCAGGAATAGTCTGCCAGTCAGATGCCCAGGAATAGTCTGCCAGTCAGATGCCCAGGAATAGTCTGCCAGTCAGATGCCCAGGAATATTATGCCAGTCAGAGCCCAGGAATATTGTGCCAGTCAGATGCCCATTATACCTTCCTCCTCCCCCTCTTCCCCATCACTTACCTCCAGCTGCTGTGTCCCCGACCGGATGTCTTGCGCAGTGTTCCTCCCTGCACGGAGGGAAACACAGTTACCCGGTCGCGGTAATTATTTTTTTTTTTCGTTTTCCTGCAGCCGCATCAGCTGCGGCTGCAAGAAACAAAAAAAAGGTAAACAGCGGGGAGCGGGGGGTGCCGGCAGCACCCCCCGCGGGCCGGATAAATGTGCTCGGCGGGCCACATTTGGCCCGCAGGCCGTAGTTTGAGGACCCCTGCTGTATAGAGAGCAAACAGACTCCAAAAACATGGCCACCGTAGATGAAAAATGTCTCCAGAAGTCCCTAGTGACTTCCTGACTCCAAAAACATGGCTGCCGTAACAACATGAGAGCTATGACGGCATGAGGAAGGAGGTGACAAGCGATGTGAGGGGATCAGGTGAGTGACAGAAGCAATATAGCAACCGTATAGAATTACTTTAAATATGAGAATATTACATCAGTGTTCTAAACATGAGAATACATAAAATGCTACAATACAGATTTAATTTGAACCATGTGTGGAGGTCTTTGAGTCCGAATATCCTGGAGTGAGAGGCCGAGAGAGACATACTTCACGAAGCACAAACCATGTAAGATGGAAATGAAAATTTATATTTAATTGTCACAAGATGATATAATGTCCTATAAGGTAAATATTACACATAGAGTAAAAGTAAATAGGAATTAGGTACTATTAGGCAGTGGAGTCTAGCTTATCATTGATATATGGTACTGCAAAGGAGAACCAAGGATCCCAAATTTTCTTATGCCATTTACCGGTACTTCTTTGGTGCAACTTTGAAGACATGTTTTCAAACAGCTCAGTAGTTGAGATTTCATCCTTCAATTGACAAATACTGGGGATTGATGACAATTTCCAGTATCTAGCAATCAATCTCTTAGCTGCTGTAAATATGTGAATACCGTATTTGCTCCATTATAAGACGACCCTGATTATAAGATGACCCCCCAAACTTTGTATATTCCTTTAGAAAAAAAACTAAAAGCCTGAATATAAGACTACCCTATAGGAAAAAAAAAAGTTTAACTTGTATATATGTAAATTGCTTTTTAATATTTAATAAAAAATTGATATTATACAAATGCATTTCTTGTTTTTATTTCCTTGCGGCCTCTCTCCCCCCCAGCGTAGTCTCTCTCTCTCTCTCCCCCCTCCCTGCCCTAGTCTCTCTCTCCCCCCTCCCTCCCCTAGTCTCTCTCTCTCTCTCCCCCCTCCCTCCCCTAGTCTCTCTCTCTCTCCCCCTAGTCTCTCTCTCTCTCTCCCCCCTCCCTCCCCTAGTCTCTCTCTCTCTCCCCCCTCCCTCCCCTAGTCTCTCTCTCTCTCTCCCCCTAGTCTCTCTCTCTCTCTCTCTCTCTCTCCCCCTCCCTCCCCTAGTCTCTCTCTCTCCCCCCTCCCTCCCCTAGTCTCTCTCTCTCTCCCCCTCCCTCCCCTAGTCTCTCTCTCTCTCTCTCCCCCCTCCCTCCCCTAGTCTCTCTCTCTCTCTCTTCCCCCTCCCTCCCCTAGTCTCTCTCTCTCTCTCCCCCTCCCTCCCCTAGTCTCTCTCTCCCCCCTCCCTCCCCTAGTCTCTCTCTCTCTCTCTCCCCCCTCCCTCCCCTAGTCTCTCTCTCTCTCCCCCTCCCTCCCCTAGTCTCTCTCTCTCCCCCTCCCTCCCCTAGTCTCTCTCTCTCCCCGCTCCCTCCCCTAGTCTCTCTCTCTCTCCCCCCTCCCTCCCCTAGTCTCTCTCTCTCTCCCCCCTCCCTCCCCTAGTCTCTCTCTCTCTCTCTCTCTCTCTCTCTCTCTCTCTCTCCCCCCTCCCTCCCCTAGTCTCTCTCTCTCCCCCCTCCTTCCCCTAGTCTCTCTCTCTCTCTCCCCCTCCCTCCCCTAGTCTCTCTCTCTCTCTCTCCCCCTCCCTCCCCTAGTCTCTCTCTCTCTCTCTCTCCCCCCTCCCTCCCCTAGTCTCTCTCTCTCTCCCCCCCTCCCCTAGTCTCTCTCTCTCTCTCTCCCCCCTCCCTCCCCTAGTCTCTCTCTCTCTCTCTCTCTCTCTCCCCCCCCTCCCTCCCCTAGTCTCTCTCTCTCCCCCCTCCCTCCCCTAGTCTCTCTCTCTCTCTCTCTCCCCCCTCCCTCCCCTAGTCTCTCTCTCTCTCTCTCTCCCCTCCCTCCCCTAGTCTCTCTCTCTCTCTCTCTCTCTCTCTCTCCCCCCTCCCTCCCCTAGTCTCTCTCTCTCTCTCTCTCTCTCTCCCCCCTCCCTCCCCTAGTCTCTCTCTCTCTATCTCCCCCCTTTCCCTGGTGGCTAGTGGGGGTAGCTGGGGGATATCTGCACGATACGTGCAGACATCCTCCATGCTGCCCGACACCTCCGTCCATTATGACGGACAGCTGGTCCGTCATAATAGACGGAGGTGTCGGGCAGCATGGAGGATGTCTGCACGTATCGTGCAGACATCCCCCAGCTGCCCGCTTTTCCCTGGTGGCTAGTGGGGCAGCAGAGGATGCCTGCGCGATGAGCGCAGACCTCCCCTGCTGCCGCCCGGCACGCTCGCCGGGACTTGTGTGACGAAAGCGGAGGTACCTGGCTTCTTCACAGAAGCCCCGGCGGTCGTGCCGGGCGGAAGCAGGGGAGTCTGTGCTCATCGCGCAGACATCCCCTGCAGTTAGAGAGAGGGATCCAGGTCCCCTGCAGCTCTGCTGGGGACCTGGATCCCTGTCTTATAATCTGACCTCAATTTGAGGTCAGATTATAAAACGACCTTGAATGTAAGATGAGGGGGATTTTTCAGAGCATTTGCTCTGAAAAAAAACCTTGTCTTATATTCGAGCAAATACGGTAATTAAATGTTTAGTATGTAATTTCAAATTATTAGGTAGCATATCCAGTAATGCCACATGGAGGGTAAAAAGTAGAGAGGTTGTTATAAAGGAGTTTATCAATCCAAAAACAGTTTGCCAAAAAGGAGTTAAAAGAGAGCAGTACCACCATATGTCGCTCATATTACCAGTTTCAGCTTGGCATCGCCAACACATATTAAAACAAGATGGATATATATTAGCTAGCTTAGAAGGTACTAAGTACCAACGAAACAAAACTTTACGATCAGTTTCTAAGTGATTGGTACATATTTAGAGACACCCAATCCCATAGTAATTGAAGCCTGTCATTCCTTCTCAGTAAATTCCCTGTTAAGCTCCTTCTCCCATTGACACATATATGGTAATTTGCTAGGGGAATTGTAGGCAATTAAAGTATTGTAACAAGATGAGATCGCACCTTCCACAGCTATAGGGGTATTCAAGTATGTATGTACTCTATTGGCCTCTAAACCGGTAGGAAGAATATAATCTTTTTCCAGAATGTCTTTAATTCTAATACAAAGATGTAGATCTGTATTGGGTAGATTATATACACTTTGTAGGGTATTAAAAGGTTAAATAGATTGGTTCTCCATAATTTGTCCTAATTTTAAAATCCCTGCTTTTATCCAATTATTCACATTTAAATCAGATGTGAGATGTGTCAAACTAGTTATAGGTGTATAAGGAAGCGTTCCTGGAAAAGGAAGCAATATGGAAATGTGAAACCTCCAAATGTGAAGTGACCAAGCTGAACTGAGTATATGGTTGATCGTTTGGAATGAACTGAATGTGGGAGCCAGAGTAAGTCTATGAGGTTATAAGGTTTTAAAAAAGAGGATTCTATAGAAACCCAAGAGGGAATTTCATGTGCCTTGTGTATGGCCAACAATTGTGCTAATGCAGTAGCTTTGTAATAAATATGAATATTTGGAACACCCAAACCATCTGAAACCTTAGTAAAGGTAGAGAGAGATAACCTTGGTCTCTTCCCTTGCCAGATCAGTGAATTAAATTTAGATTGATACATTTTGAGTTGTGTAAGGAGATATGAATCGGGATAGCTCGAAAAAGGTACATTAGGCATGGCAAGGCGGATATTTTGACTGAGGCTATTCTACCAAGCCATGAAATTTCAAACTTTCCCCAGATCCTGCTTAATAATGGGCCATGCCATAGCAAAATTAAATTTAAAAAGAGTGGAGTACGATTTGGTTAGTTTAATGCCTAAATATAATAGGTAGTCTTTTCTATAATCAAATCTATATTGCGCTTTAAGAACATTAATGCATGAATGAGCGATATTAATAGCTAAAGCTTGGGTTTTAGTATCATTGATTTGGTAGTAGGAGACTCTACCATAATCAGTGAGAAGCTGGAATACATGTGGAAGGGACTGCTCAGGGTCAGACAGGGTTAAAATTATGTCATCTGCGAAAAGATTAAGTTTGTTTTGATGATCAGAAATATGAATACCTTTAAAAAGCTCATGATTTCTAATTTTTATAGCTAATGGTTCTAACGCTAGAATAAATATCAATGGGGATAGTGGACAGCCCTGACGAGAAGGTGAATGATAGAGGGCTAAAATGGCGTTAATAAAGGGCATAGGGAAGTCATATTTTGTAATTGTTGTTTTCATATATTTCCAATTGAGTCGATCAAAAGCCTTTTCGGCATCAAGGAATAACAGTAATAAAGTAATAATAGTAATAAACGTAGTTGTTTATCTTTGTTGGCAATGGAAATTAAATCAATTAGTTTTCTGGTAATATCTGGGGCTTGTCTGTGAGGAACGAATCCTGCCTGATCCTGAGCTACCAACAGTGGGAGAAAATCACCCAATCTGTTAGCAGTCATTTTGGCATATAGTTTGGTATCCGTATTTAAAAGGTATATAGGCCTGAAATTGGCACAGTTAGTGGTACTTTTACCCGGCTTAGGGATATGAATAATTGGGGCTTCCAGCATCACAGTAGGCATTTCTCCCGTAACAATATATGATTGAACAAATCAGTTAAGTGGGGGACAAGAATAGCCTGCAAGGTTGTATAATAAATGTTAGACAGAGCATCAGGGCCAGGGGATTTAAGTGTCTTCAGTGATTTGATAGCTGTTAATGTCATCTTGAGATGGTTGGACGATATCAGGGGCTTCTATCAGATTGTTCAGAGAGGAATAGTACTGTGCAAATTGGTCAGCTATTAGTTTGGGGTTACGGATAGTAATTCCAGTATCAGAAGTCAATTGAGAGATTCTATTTAACATTTATTTTTTACAAAGTTTACAAGCTTTATTGCCTTTAGTATAAAATAGGAGTTTAAGTTTGCGTAATGTAACAACAGTTTTTTGTGATAAAAGTACATCTAGTTCTAATTTAGTTTTTTTTAATACTGTCTAGAGTATGGGAGGAAGGGTGTGTTTTATTTAAAGTATTAAGTTTTTCTAATGTATTATACAATTCCACTTTTCATGTATTATTCGCCTTCTAATGACTAATGAGTCTTTTGATGCATGTAAGTTTACAGAGGAAGAGATTTTACTTCAGCTGTCTAAAGTAAAGACAAATAAGTTGATGGGACCTGATGGGATACATCCAAAGTTATTAAAAGAACTTAGTGGTGTACTAGCAAAACCGTTAAAAGATTTTTTTAACCAATCATTGTTAACGGGAGTAGTTCCAGAAGATTGGAAATTAGCTAATGTTGTGCCCATTCACAAGAAAGGTAGTAGGGAGGAGGCGGGCAACTATAGACCAGTAAGTCTTACTTCAGTAGTGGGGAAAATAATGGAAACCTTGTTAAAGAATAGGATTGTTGAACATCTAAAGTCGCTTGGATTTCAAGATCAGAGACAGCATGGGTTTACTTCAAGGAGATCATGCCAAACTAATCTTATTGATATTTTTGATTGGGTGACTAAAATAATAGATCAGGGTGGTGCAGTAGACATTGGTTACCTAGATTTCAGTAAGGCTTTTGACACTGCCGCACATAGAAGGCTTATCAATAAACTGAACTCTTTGAGTTTGGATTTCAATATTGTTGAATGGATTAGACAATGGCTGAGTGACAGGCAACAGAGGGTTGTAGTCAATGGGGTATATTCGATGCAAGGTCTTGTTACTAGTGGGGTACCTCAGGGATCTGTACTTGGACCCATTCTCTTTAATATTTTTATTAGCGATATTGCAGAAGGTCTTGTTGGCAAAGTATGTCTTTTTGCTGATGATACAAAGATTTGCAGCAGGGTTGATATTCATTAGACATGTGCATTCGTTTTCGGACGAATGCATTTTTGTCCATTCGTCCGAAAAACGAATAACGAAAATGTTAACTAACAAAATCCGAATGAACGAATGGTTAATAAACGAAAATCATTCGTTCATTCGTCCATTCGTCCATTCGTGCTATTGGCATTCTAAACCGAAATAGAGTCGGTTTATAGAATACCAATAGCATTACATTACATTCCATAACATGGATGACTTTCGGTTTATGGAATGCATGTAATGCTATTGGCTTTCTATAAACCGAAATTGAGTTCCCATTCATACGAATAGGTCAATTGACCTATTCGTATGAATGGGGACTCTTTCGGTTTATAGAAAGCCAATAGCATTGCATGTATTCTATAAGCCGAAAGTCTTTAAACCGAACGACGTTCAGTTTATAGAATACACATGTAATGCTATTGCTGTTCTATAAGCCGAAAGTCTATAAACCGAACGTCGTTTGGTTTATAGACTTTCGGCTTATAGAACAGCAATAGCATTACATGTATTCTATAAACCGAACGTCGTTCGTTTTAAAGACTTTCGGCTTATAGAATACTATTGGCTTTCTATAAACCTAACTAGAGTCCCTCCTCATTCATAAGAATTTCTTATGAATGGGGACCGACTCTAGTTCGGTTTATAGAAAGCCAATAGTATTCTATAAGCCGAAAGTCTTTAAAACTAACGACGTTCGGATTATAGAATACATGTAATGCTATTGCTGTTCTATAAGCCGAAAGTCTATAAACCGAACGATGTTCGGTTTATAGACTTTCGGTTTATGGAATGTATAATGTAATGCTATTTGCAATGGCATTACTATAAACTGAAATAGAGTCGGTTTATAGAATGCCATTGCCAATAGCATTACATTCCATAAACCGAAATTCGTTCATTATGTCGGTTTATGTAATGTATGTGTATTGGCTATTTTGCTATTGGTATTCCATAAACCGACTCTATTTCGGTTTATAGAATGCATTGCCAATAGCATGAAATGATTTGAATTTAGTATTAAAAAATACATTGAAAAAAGTGGAGAGGTTTAACCCCTTTGTGACGCATAGTGCTTGCGTCCCAAATGACTTAAGCACCAAAACGTCACGATTTGTTCCTGGCCACTGATCACAAGGTGATCGTTAGCCAGGAACACTATGGCAGAGACCCAATCAGGGTCTTAATAGACCCTGTGGGTCCCTGCCCAAAAATTGCAAGCCCTTTAGAGAAATGTAGCCGGTGCTCGTTTTGAGCACCAGCTAAATTTCCCCTGTCAGACTGAGGCCACTTAAAGTGGCCTCATCTGACAGGTGGGATCCCGCTGCAAGTGCCTGCAGCATGATCCGAGCCGCGATGTGAGCTGTTTAACACAGGACGTACTATGCCGTCCTAACGACTTTAAGGGACTTAAAATCAGGACGGCATAGAACGTCCCAACGTCACGAATGGGTTAACGTTTGCTCTGGTCATAATCACAGCACAGGCTTGTAGGAGTTAACTGTAATTAAATTAATACATGAAAAGAATATAAGTAATATAGTAAAAATGTACAAAATAAAATTTATTTTGAAAAAACTAAATGAGGTCCATAAACTTGGAAGGAAACGGATCACAGTAAAAAGAAACAGTGATCAGCAAGGGAAGTGTTAATACCCCTTTTATAATCCAGGTCGTTTTATAATCTGACCTCAAATTGAGGTCAGACTATAAAACTGGGATCCAGGTCCCCAGCAGAGCTGCAGGGGACCTGGATCCCCCTCTCTAACAGCAGGGGATGTCTGCTCGATGAGCACAGATCTCCCCTGCTGCCGCCCGGCATGACCGCCGGGACTTCTATGATGAAGCTGGGTACTTCCGGCTTCCTCATAAAAGTCCTGGCGGTCGTTCCGGGCGGTCGTTCATCGCGCAGACATCCTCCGCTGCCCCGCTAGCCACCAGGGAGAATCGGGCAGCTGGGGGATGTCTGCACGAATCGTGCAGACATCCTCCATGCTGCCCGACACTTCCGTCTATTATGTATAGTGCATACTGTCAGGGCTTACCTTTGTTGGGAGTCTTTTAGGCAGAGATGTTTGCTCACCCTTGCAAACAAACACAGACCAGGGTGACCAGATAAGAAGCCACGTGGTCTGTGAGTTTGTGCACAGGGGCTGGACAGGATATCCAGGTAAAGTTACAGACAAGGACAAGAGCAAGGGAATCTTCGTGGGAAAGCCAGAGGTCAGAGGATGCCAGAATTCAGAATAAACGGGCAACAAATCCAAGGTCAAAAGCCGAAAATGATTAGGAATACTGGAAGTCAAAATCACAGGAACCAAACAAGGAATCCAGAGTCAATGAACTGACACTGCCCTTAGGGAGAGGCAGTGTCATATACCTTGTTAATTAGGTATGTGATTCAGCTGGAGAGTTACTGACAGGTCTGAGCCTTTGGTGAAGTCCAGCCCCCTAGTGACTTATGGCTTATCTTCTGTGAATGAGAGGTTGTATCTAAAGAAGCATCAGAGATAAGATTAAAATCTCCACAATTAAAAAGTTTGCCTGTTTTCATTGTGAAAATCTTTTCAAAACACTTTTGCAGAAAAGGGATCTGTTTACTATTGGGAGCATAAATATTAGCTAACGTAATAGCTTCTCCATTCAGGAGTCCAGTAATTACTAAAAGTCTACCATCTGAATCGGCATATTTGTGTTCAAGTTCAAAAGTGCAGTTTTTGTTAATTAGAATAAATACTCCCTTATTCTTAGTAGAGGCCATGGCAGCGAAATGGGTAGGGAAATGTTTAGAGAAAAAAATTGTAGCTTTTGTGTTTTGAAAATGAGTTTCTTGAAAGCATGCAAATGTAGCTTGAGATTTAGCTGGACTCCTTTTATGTGGGGTGTTCAAACCGTTAGCATTTAAAGATAAAATAGTAGTCATGTGTGTGTCAAGTGGATATTTAAAAAAGAGTGGTGCTTTTTATACTGAATGAAATTGGGAAAGACATAAAAAGGTTTAGTTTGGTCAACTAAGATAGCATGTGTGATGGAATCTTTACCGTACAAAACACATAGTAGGAGACATTTGACACTGGTAATAGACTCTGGAGGAAACATCTGAGGACTCGATTCACACTCCATGTAGCTCCCGGTCTCTCTCAGCCCCTCACGTCCCTCGGCTCCTATATAAGAACCTTCAAAGTAGAAAAGAAACATGTGAGTAATGAGAAAAGTTACCACCACATAATGGAAACTGACATATTGTTCAAATGTCTGCAAAATACTTTTGGTTGCAATTGAAGGAAATAAAAAGCAAAATAACAAAAAACAAAGGTAATAGCTAAAGATATAAGGGTTGCAAACGAACCCCATTTGTAGGATACTGCATAACAGTATCTTGCACATCATGAAAGGGGGGGTAAACAAAACCTGAAACCAAAATTAGAGTTCAGGTAAATACAGAGACAGACCTGAACTAAATAACTCTATCAGTATTATATCTCGTGCATCACCGGAAGATTATACTAAAATTAAGCAAGTCTAAGACCTGCTAAAACATGTGTTAGAACTTATTAAAATCGAAATTGTCATGTGTAATAAAAAATGTGCATTGTCAATGTCTAATCACATCACATAACAGCTGTAGTCATATGTAAATAAATAAAATAAAGGTACAAGGTAAGTCCAGTAACAAGGAGAATTTAAGTTCAATACATTCCACGAACCCTCTCGCAACCTTCAGGTCTTCAGAAGCAAAAAAAAACAAGATAAGTCAGCCTAAGACCTGAAAAAAAAAAACATACAGGTGTATGGTTCAAATTAGAGTTTGTTGAAAATGGCATATGTGATGGAAAGTGATAATTGTCAATGTTCAGCCATTTCACATAATAACAATGATAAAGTAAAAACTGAAAAGCTCCAACCTATGGGGCTATTAAAGAGAATAAACAAGCCTCTAAATAGAAAAATGTAATTCCAGTAATGGGAAACAACTTAATTCGACCATTCCCTGGTCAGCTTGACCGGAGCAGAGGCCGTAGGTTTCTGTGGATCTGCTTGCAACTTCCACGTTTTTAGAAGCTCTAAACCTTCTTGTTGGGTACCGATCACTTTCAAGGCTCCATTCTCATTTTGTCTCAGAATTGTCGTAATATTCTGAAAGGAGTGCCTTTTTGCCAAGGGATGAGCAGAGAGATTCGAAAAGATGGATAAGGACTTGTAAGCGTAAGGCCAAAGTTTCTTGTTCCTAACCGCTTTCACGATTCTCTCTTTTACTTGATAAAAATGTAGCCTTGTTATAACATCTCTAGGGATGGTATTTGGTAGTTGTTTATGTCTGGGTTAGCAATGGGTACGATCCTGCATCAATTCAAGCTCCGTTATATCAGGAATCAGAGCCTTGAAGAAACCAATTAGATAAGAGGATAGTTGTTGTGGCTTAATAGTTTCCTCGATGCCTCTGATCTGCAGATTATTGCGTCTATTTCTATCTTCCATATTGGCCAGTTTATCTTTAAGTTTTTCATGGTTGTTATACCTGTCGACCAGGTCATTGTGGGCATCTGTAAACTCGTCCATTTTCTCTTCTATGTGAGAAGTGCGATTTCCAAGAAAATGTAGATCATGTTTCATGTCGTCTGCAAAATCCTTAAAATCCTTTTGCATGGTGGATCGCAATTCATCTAGCATTTTCTTCATTTTCTTCACCGATAGTGAACGGGGGAATTCATCTTCATCGGTTAGAGAGTCGAGTGAAGGAGAAGATCTGCGCGACATGGCGGGTTCCCGCGCTTTTCCCCCGCGTTTATTACGAGGAGTGAAGAACTCTTCAGCTTTCTCTTGTTTTTTGGCATATCAGGTATGGAAATGATCCTTGAGGTGCCAGGAGTCTCACGGTGAGTATTTTCCAAAAGGTAAGTATGGATGAAATAAGGTTTGAGCCGCTTTCAGGTCTGTACACTGTTGGAGCTGCTCTACCACACGACCATCACCATCGGCAGCCAAACCACGCCCCGCCTCTACCAAACTTTTATTTGTCTGTCTCAGCAAGATTAAGACATTCTATTATTTTACTAGGGTCAGATGTTATTTTTATTCCCAGGTAGGTTATCTCTTTCTGTGCCCATATAAAGGGGAATCTCTTCTTAAGCTGTACTAGTTCTTCTTCCTCTATATTTATGGGTAAAGGCACTGTTTTGTTTATATTTAATTTATAATTAGATATTTCTCCAAGTTCTGCAATCACTTGTATAAGTGCCTCAGCCGATATAGCTGGATTCGTTAAGGATATTAAAACATCATCTGCATACATAGATGTCTTTAGTTCCAGTTTCTTAAGATTAAAGCCCTCAATTTCAACCGTCTCCCTTAACTGTATGGCCAGAGGTTCAATTGATAGTACATACAGCAAGGGGGCAGGGGGCATCCCTGCCTTGTTCCATTTGATATTAAGAACCAGTCCAATATTATTCCTGGGCAAGTGGTTTTAGCAGATGGACTAGTATATAGTAGCATGATTGCCTGTAACATCCACCCAGAGAGACCAAAGGCCAGTAATGTTTGTTTCATGTATTCCCATCTCACTCTTTTACCTTTATAGTAATATCTAGCATTTAAATATTCCAGGTTCCGCACTGTTTCTTCCATCAGATGGGTGTTTATTCTATCTTTTAGTACCATCAATTTATCCTTACATGGAGTTGTTTTATTTTCTTTGGCCAGATTGAGATATTGTATATACAAGTCCAAAAGGTATTTACCTTTCTTTCTTTTATTCTCTGCATCCATTTTTATTAGGTATCCCCTGGTTGTTGCCTTGTAGGCAGCATATTGCTGCCTCTGAAGCTTCCCCATTAATATTTTCTTTGAAAAACATGTCTGTCAGATTAGCTATGTGTTCCAAATTATTCTTATCATGTAATAGGGAACTATTTATTTTCCATTCATTTATATTTATATTGTTATCTCTATTTTCCGTTTCCATGATAATCATGTTGTGATCTGACCATGTAATCTCTGTTATTAATATTTTCTTAACCATGTTAGCTAATGTATGGTTCCCTAATATCAAATCTATTCTCGAATAACAGTTAAAAGACCTAGAATAGTAGGTGAAGTCTTTCTCTTGAGGGTGGTATGTCCTCCATATAGCTAATAGATTTGCTTTAGCTATTGAGGCGTTGAATGCTTGTGATACATTTTTATATCTTTTATTGTTGGCGTTATTTCTAAGAGATCTTCTATCCATCAGGTAATCAGGAGTACAATACAAACTCCTGCCATTATCAGTACCCCCTGTTTCACTTTTTCTATCCTGGGCATTAATTTGTTTAGGTATCTTACCATGGAGGCGTTTGGAACATATATATTTACCAGCGTGTACAGAACTCTATTTAATTCACAAACTATGATAATGTGTCTTACCTTTTCGTCAATTTCCTGGTATCTAATCTTTACCTCTCTATCTTTATTTATCAAAATAGAGACCCCTCTTTTTTTCTTTGTTGTTAACGATGCTTTTATCACAAGTGGAAATCTATTTACAATAAAACTAGGAGTGTCTTGCTGTAGCCAGTGAGTTTCCTGTAAGAAGGTGATATTTATTCTTTCATCTCTCAAAATTTTAATAAAAATAGATCTCTTGAATTGAGTGTTTTTTCCCTGAGCATTAAGGAATACGATTCTAACCATATTTCCCCTTATTTCTTGCTACTTCTCCCTCTGGCTTCTGATTCCATGCAGCAACCAATGTTTCCAATGTGATATAAACAAGACAATACATACAAACATTAAAATTAGTCTCATCTCGAGACCACAGCATCCAGATCTCGGGCCCCATGCTCGAGTACAGAGAGATCCTATTATTATAGCATGGATCTCTGATTGTAGTGGAATTACCTCATCACGTTCTTTATTC
The DNA here is from genome assembly GCA_036172795.1 of Pelodytes ibericus. Lineage (NCBI taxonomy): Eukaryota > Metazoa > Chordata > Amphibia > Anura > Pelodytidae > Pelodytes > Pelodytes ibericus. The sequence goes on along the minus strand of CM069866.1, from coordinate 37,363,249 downwards.
TAGGTCTTTCTTCCTGACCCAATCAGGAAGTTTCCCACCAGTCATTTAATGTTGTACATACATGGCCAAAATCACCAGACATGTATTCCCAGCTCCTCCCTCTCCAGGGCCTGCCTCCATATCTGACCCTCAAAGTTTTTATCTGTGATTTTCCTCTTTATATGGATCTGTGTCTGAACGTCCACCCATTTATTTCTTCTTTTCCCCCTTGTGCTCTTCTTACCTACCTATTATTACTTTGTGCTTCATCTATCATACTAACGTTAAAAATGTGTGTAATAATCTGATCTGTATTATAATTCCCTTTTTATTTCTCAAGTCTTTGTGCTTAATTTTCATCCCTTTGATGCTTTGTGCTTCATCTCTAAACACTGGGATTGTGTAAAATACTCTGGTGCCAAACTTATTCTCCCCCTTATCCGTTTACTTTATTTGATTTCTATTTTAATTTTTCAATTCTTTAATATTTCCTCTTACTTAGCAATATCTATTAATTAACTTTTTTTAATCCGTGTTGTCACCCTACTTCTTAAAAAAGTTTTTATTCTACATTATTCTATTGTGTAGGACCTCTTCAGATCCATGCACCCTCTGCCTCTCTTTGTTCTGAATATTACGATGCCATATTTAGATGCTCAACCATATTTTTTCAGCCAGTCTCTGGTGGCTTCTGGATCTCTGAGTACCACCCTGTCTCCATCCCTCAGGACTATCAGGCTAGCAGGAAAACCCCACCTATATCGGATTTCTTTTGTTCTCATATCTGCTGCTACTTTTTTACATTTGTTTCTTGCCATTCTGGTTCTAAATTAATAGGTTTCTAAATTTATCATTTCTCTCTGCTTGGTTGGAGCTGGCTGCCAGCAGTATCTGGCTTTATATTCTATATGATGATAAACAGATTATTACGCCAATGCTTACCAGAATCTCTGGCAGGGACTTGGGTTTCATCAGTCTGTGGCATCTTTCTATTATATGGCATCGGTCATCTACTTGGCTACCTAATGACCTGAAGAATTGCTTTAAAAATTCTTCCAATTTATCAGCTGTAATATCCTCTGAGATATTTCTTATTCGGATATCATTCCTTCTAGATCTGTCTTCCAAATCAGCAATTTGTATTTCTAATTCCTTTAAACTTTTTTCTGTCACTTCTTGACTCTCTCTATTTTTATCACATACCAACTGAATTGTTTCAATTTTATCTTCTAGGGATTGCACTCTGTTCCCCATCCCTGCCAAATCGCTCTTTTTTTCTTTTGAAATTGTCTGAAATTTCATCTTCATTTAAGCATGACTTTATCATATCTATTGTATTTCCTGCTTGATCGGTTTCTACTGATAGATCTAACTGTGTGCCTTCATCTGGGTTCTCTGAAGTATTCAGGTCTGCTTGGGATGGTGCTATGCTAACGTCTAGCTCTTTTAGATCCCTATGCGTTGTAGGCAAGAAGAACCATGAGAGCTTTTTTCTTTCTTAGATTCCATATTCAGTATAACAATCAGTACAGTATCTTCATATAAGTGACCCAGACCGTTGACACAAATCCATTTTATATGGGTATGCGCTGCTGAATTCAGTAGCTAAGTAGGTAAACCGGTAAAGCCTCCCCACATTTCCTTTAATTTGGTCTGCACCACCTCTTTTTATTAATGAACACAGAATTGTTTGCGTTCAGTCGCCACTGGGGAAGTTCTAGTGGGTCTAAGAGACAGGCAGCCAACATTTATGTTCTGCCTTTAGTTATTTGTTATTATAGTCTGCTTTAGAGATATACATCCAGTGGTTTAGTGTGAGTATACACCAATCCAGATTAGGATACAGTCACTATTTCATGTAGATCTAACGTTCTCACAGGTACATGCTGACTCCCATCATGTAAATACACATGCAACTTTTGAAAATTACTCCTTCTGTAAGCTTGGAACAATACACCATTCAGTATGGATTTAGACAGACTTAAGCGAGGTATAACCCATTATCTCAATTCAATAGAGCTCTCCATTAGCGATTGTCTTATCAGGACAATATAGAGATTTTATCTGTGCTCAGACTATCATGCCAGTTCAGCAAGTTCATATAATATTACTCCTCACGGCTTTATGATAGGTCGACTCTTTAACCCCTTAACGCATATGGACGTATATATACGTCCTGAAAAGCATGGTCCTTGAGGACCATGAGGACGTATACATAGGTCCTCCATTTTCATGTAGCGTTGCGCTCCTTAGCGCAATGCTACATGCCTGCAGCTACTCTCAGAGGCTGCTTCAGATCCGAAGCAGCCTCTGAGAGTGCTTTCAGGGGTCTTTTTTACCATTTGTAATTGTTTAAAAAAAAATCAGGTCAAAGTTATAAGAAGTATTTTTTATGGCATATTTTCATCATATTTTATATGTTTTTTAATAGTAAATTATATCATATTATGAAAATAATAGTATCAAATGAAAGCCCTATTCATCCTTTAAAAATGATATATAATTTGTGTGAGTGGACTGAACACAAAGAAAGAAATTCACAGTTAAGTACACAAATGACAAAAATAATGGAATTCTGGTCTTCAAGGTACATCAAATGCAGCATAGCACTCGGTCACTAAGGGGTTAAATGAGTTATGCAAGACCTCTCCCTTTCCTCTTTGCCAATCAGAAGTCACTTTCTGGGTTATGGTCGCTGCTGCATTCCAGGTGTGTGTCCCTCTATGCCAGGGGTCCTCAAACTTTTTAAACAGGGGGCCAGTTCACTGTCCCTCAGACCGTTGGAGGGCCGGACTATAGTAAAAACAAAAACTATGAACAAATTCCTATGCACACTGCATATATCTTATTTTGAAGTGAAGAAACAAAACGGGAACAAATATAATATTTAAAATGAAGTAAAGTTAAATCAACAAACTTACCAGTATTTCAATGGGAATAGTGTGCCAGTCAGATGCCCAGGGATATTATGCCAGTCAGAGTCCAGTAATATTATGCCATTCAGAGCCCAGTAATATTATGCCAGTCAGAGCCCAGTAATATTGTGCCAGTCAGATGCCCAGGAATATTATGCCAGTCAGATGCCCAGGAATATTATGCCAGTCAGATGCCCAGGAATATTATGCCAGTCAGATGCCCAGGAATATTATGCCATTCAGATGCCCAGGAATATTATGCCATTCAGATGCCCAGGAATAGTGTGCCATTCAGATGCCCAGGAATATTATGCCATTCAGATGCCCAGGAATATTATGCCATTCAGATGCCCAGGAATAGAGTGCCAGTAAGAGCCCAGGAATATTATGCCAGTCAGATGCCCAGGAATATTATGCCAGTCGGAGCCCAAGAAAATTATGCCAGTCAGAGCCCAAGAAAATTATGCCAGTCAGATGCCCAGGAATAGTGTGCCAGTCAGATGCCCAGGAATATTATGCCATTCAGATGCCCAGGAATATTATGCCATTCAGATGCCCAGGAATAGTGTGCCAGTCAGATGCCCAGGAATATTGTGCCAGTCAGATGCCCAGGAATAGTGTGCCTGTCAGATGCCCAGGAATATTATGCCATTCAGATGCCCAGGTATAGTGTGCCAGTCAGATGCCAAGGAATATTATGCCATTCAGATGCCCAGGAATAGAGTGCCAGTAAGAGCCCAGGAATATTATGCCAGTCAGATGCCCAGGAATAGTGTGCCTCTCAGATGCCCAGGAATATTATGCCATTCATATGTCCAGGAATATTATGCCATTCAGATGCCCAGGAATAGTGTGCCAGTCAGATGCCCAGTAATAGTATGCCAGTCAGATGACCAGGAATATTATGCCAGTAAGAGCCCAGGAATATTATCCCAGTCAGATGCCCAGGAATATTATGCCATTCATATGTCCAGGAATATTATGCCATTCAGATGCCCAGGAATATTATGCCATTCATATGTCCAGGAATATTATGCCATTCAGATGCCCAGGAATATTATCCCAGTCATATGCCCAGGAATATTATGCCATTCATATGTCCAGGAATATTATGCCATTCAGATGCCCAGGAATAGTGTGCCAGTCAGATGCCCAGTAATAGTATGCCAGTCAGATGACCAGGAATATTATGCCAGTAAGAGCCCAGGAATATTATCCCAGTCAGATGCCCAGGAATATTATGCCATTCATATGTCCAGGAATATTATGCCATTCAGATGCCCAGGAATATTATGCCAGTCAGATGACCAGGAATATTATGCCAGTAAGAGCCCAGGAATATTATCCCAGTCAGATGCCCAGGAATATTATGCCAGTCAGAGCCCAGGAATATTATCCCAGTCAGATGCCCAGGAATAGAGTGCCAGTAAGAGCCCAGTAATATTATGCCAGTCAGATGCCCAGGATTAATATGCCAGTCACAGCCCAAGAAAATTATGCCAGTCAGATGCCCAGGAATAGTACAGTGCTCGTTATACCTCCCTCCTCCCCCTCCTTCCCCATCACTTACCTCCAGCTGCTGTGTCCCCGGGCCGGACGTCTCGCGCAGTGTTCCCTCCTCCCTGCACGGAGGAGGGAAACAGTTACCAGGTCCGGATGTGACGAAACGTCACATCCGGTCGCGGTGATTTTTTTTTTTTCGTTTTCCTGCAGCCGCATCTTCTGCGGCTGCAAGGAAAAAAAAAAGGTAATCAGCGGGGAGCGGGGGGTGCCGGCAGCACCCCCCGCGGGCCGGACAAATGTGCTCGGCGGGCCGCATGTGGCCCGCGGGCCGTAGTTTGAGGACCCCTGCTCTATGCCATCTTGGGGTCCGTCTCTCAGCTTCTACTTGCTGGCTGGATTTCCTGGGGTGTACATGCATGGCAGCCATTGAAGTGCTTTCAATCTTTCCGGTGCTCCAGTCCCTGTGTTTCCTGTAGGCAGCCTCTGTTAACCCTGTGCGTTCTCTTTTTTTTCTTTTTCTCCAGTCTTGACGGTGCGGTTCCCCTCCGGTACTCGGATGGTCATTAAGGAAGAAGTCATTTAGTGGAAGCCGGCCGTGCGGTAACTATTTTCGCGGGCGGTGTGGACCTTTCCTGAATGCTGAACCTGAGCACGTATCTCACGTCATCCCTCCCCATGATGGTTGAATTTTTTATTGCTTATAATTATGGTAAATATGTATAGTTGTATGCCATGATTTTATGTATTTTTCTACTGAAAAAAAAATAATAATATTATTTTGCACAAAAATAAAAGAAAAAATATGTCCAACTTGGAAGAATATATCCCTTTATGACATTGAGCCTACCCATCCAGGATATCTCTAGGTTTTTCCATTGTTTAATGAGTTTGATTTTTGTATCCTCATATAGGTGTTCAAAGTGTTTTTCATAACCTCATCAATTTTGGGTATAATACAAATTCCTAAAAATGTATTTCTTCCCTGGACCTATCAAAGGCATATTCCTTATATAGTCTTTCCCTTGTAACATTATCTGTGTTTGTAATTATTGCTCGAGACTTAAACACGTTTCATTTATAGTTTGAGACCTGTGAATAACTCTCAATTTCCTGAAAGAATTATTTTAAAGATGTGATTGGTTCAGTCAGGGTCATTACTACATCATCTGCATTTAAACACAATTTGTATTCTGCTTCTTTTATTTGTATCCCTTTTATATTTGGATTTTGTCTGATCCTGGATACAAAAGATTCCAGGGACAGTATATATAGGTGGGGAGCTAAAGGGCACCCCTGCCTTGTTCCATTACCAATTTTGAACCATCTGACACTGTGGGGACAGTGTATAGTGCCATTACTGCAGTTCTTATTTGTCCCACGCAGGGGCGGATCCAGAGTCTGATCTCAGGAGGGGCACATGTCCGTCTGTCTTTTCCTCTCTCCCATGTCCGTCTGTCTTATCCTCTCTCCCATGTCCGTCTGTCTTATCCTCTCTCCCATGTCCGTCTGTATTTTCCTCTCTCTCATGTCCTTCTGTCACGCTCCTCTCCCTTCCCAGGTCTGTCGCACTCCTCTCACTCCCTCTGTCTCTCTTCCTTCCATGCCCGTTTCTCTCCTCTTCCTTCCCATGTCCGTCTATGTATCCTCTTCTTTCCCATGTCCGTCTGTCTCTCCTCTCATTTCCCATCTCTCTGTCTCTCCTCTCCCATCTCGTGTCTGTCTGTCTCTCCTCTACCATCCCATTTATGTCTCTCTCTTCTCCATTCCTATTTATGTCTCTCTCCTCTCCCTTCCCATGTCTGTTTGTCTCCTCTCCCCTTCCCATGTCTGTTTGTCTCCTCTCCCCTTCCCATATCTGTCTGTCTCTCCCCTGCCATCCCATGTTTGTCTGTCTCTCCTCTGCCATCTCATATTTGTCTGTCTCTCCTCTGCCATCCCATATTTGTCTGTCTCTCCTCTGCGAACCCATGTCTGTCTGTCTCTCCTCTACCATCCCATTTATGTCTCTCTCTTCCCCTTTCCCATGTATGGCTCTCTCAGCCAATTTGCCCAATACTATGCCAGTGTTAGTTGCCATTTAATATGCCCCAGCCAATTTGCCCAATAATATTCCAGTGTTATTTGCCATTTAATATGCCCCAGCCAATTTGCCCAATAATATTCCAGTGTTATTTGACATTTAATATGCCCCTGCCAATTTGCCCAATAATATGCCAGTGTTATTTGCCATTTAATATGCCCCTGCCAATGTGCTCAATAATAGGCCTGTGTTAGTTGCCATTTAATATGCCCCAGCCAATTTGCCCAATAATATTCCAGTGTTATTTGCCATTTAATATGCCCCTGCCAATTTTCCCATTAATATGCCAGTGTTATTTGCCATTTAATATGCCCCTGCCAATTTTCCCAGTAATATGCCAGTGTTATTTGCCATTTAATATGCCCCTTCCAATTTTCCCAATAATATGCCAATGTTATTTGCCATTTAATATGCCCCAGCCAATTTGCCCAGTAATGTGCCAGTGTTATTTGCCATTTTATATGCCCCTGCCAATTTGCCCAATAATATACCAGTATTATTTGCTATTTAATATGCCCCAGCCAATTTGCCCAGTAACATGCCAGTGTTATTTGCCATTTAATATGCCCTGCCAATTTGCCCAATAATATGCCAGTGTTATTTGCCATTTATTATCCCCTGCCAATTTGCCCAGTAATATGCCAGTGTTATTTGCCATTTAATATCCCCTGCCAATTTGCCCAGTAATATGCCAGTGTTAGTTTCCATTAATATTCCCCAGCTAATTTTACCAATAATATGTCACTGTTACCTATCATTAATAAGCCCCTGCCACTTTCCCCAGTACATTCCCCCCATCTCCCCAGCACTTACCTTTCCCTGGTGGCTAGTGGCAGGCAGCATGGTCTTCTCCATGCTGCCTGTTCGTCTCCCAGGCGGCTGTGCTGACAGGTCACGTGATCCGGCGCACGTATGACGTCAGCGCGCCGGTCACGTGACCTGTCGGCACTTCAGTGTCAGACTGCACGGGGAGCCGAACAGGCAGCACGGAGGTTTCTCTGTGCTGCCTGTTCGGCTCCCCATGCAGCCTGGCAGGCAGGCAGAGAAGGTAAGGGAGATCTTCCGATCCCTTCTCACCTCCGTCTCTGCCTGCAAGCGTGTTTTTTTTTTTTTTTTTTAAGTGTCGTTTTTTTTTTTTTTTAAATAGTTTTTTTTCTCTTCTCGGGGGGGGGGGGGGGGCAATTGCCCCGTTGCCCCCCCCCCTGGATCCGCCACTGGTCCGAACGAATCCGAACCTCTCCAAAACTTGCTCTATAAACCTTCAGCTGGGATACGCCTTGTCTCTCTGCTTGTCCCATAAGACTGAGTAGTCTGCGACTGTTGTTTTCAAGATGTCTCCCCTGGACAAAATGGATTTGATCTTTATTAATGAGAGCTGCTTGAACCAATTTGCCAGGATTGCTGAGTATATTTTCAAATCACAGTTTATCAGAGAGATCTTTGTGAGCCACCGTACCAGCCGAGTCTGCCACGCCAAACATGGAAGTCCTGACCAGCCCCGAAGCGCACGGAGTGCTGTTTGTCAGAGAGGACTTGTGGACTTTTCTCCTCTTTTAATCTGTTTTAAAAGTTTTTTTCATATCCTTTAATTCATTTGGAATAAATTTATTGTACCCGGAGAATTAAAAATTTTTGTGTGTGCCGGAGAATTCCCTTGTTTTTATCAGAGAGATCGGCCTGTAGTTAGATGTTTTAGAGCTATCTTTATCGGGTTTGAGAATGGGTAAAATTGAAGCCTCGAGCTGGTAGATTTCCCATGTCTTTTATGTTGTTGAACAGGATCGTTGGCCAGATTTTTATTGAACATACTATAGAATATATTATTGTATCCATCTGGACTGGGGGCTTTGTTTTTCTTCAGTGCTAATATTACTTCCTTTATCTCTCTTTCTTCTATAACCGAGTTTAGCTATTCCACTTTTTCCTCTGTTAGTTTGGATAAATCCGCTTTTATTAGATAATCTCTTATTTGCTCATTTGTGACACCCTTATCTGATAAGTTTATATAAGGTTGAGTAATAATCATTAAATGCCCTACCTATGTCTTTTGGAAGTATTTTATCTTGAACCACAATCTTACTAATTCTTGCTTTGGACTTTTTATTTTTTAGTTTATTTGTTTAAAAATATTCTAGGAACAAACAGAGGTAGTGCCAGCTGAAGTCATCCGGAAGGTAGACAGCATCAATCCATAGTTGGTTTGTAAAAAGTAACTTTATTAAATCAAAAAAAGAATAATAAAACCATCGAGCAGGGAGACAGGTACAAAACAGAAACGACACACGCTTGACGCTTTTTGCACCAACTGGCGCTTTGTCAAAAGCAGTCTGAAGTATCATAGTACAACACACAATATATATACATAAATACACAATTAAAAAGTAATTAGTATAGTACCTGCAGCTGGTGTCAGTGAGGAGGGGCGTCCACCATGCTCAGAATGATCAAAGAGCATGCATACTAGAGTTAGGGAGCTAGACACGTCCCCCCAAAGGTGGGGGCCGTTGCAAGGAGCAAGAGACACGCCCCCCTCCCTTTCAGCAGCTGAGGATTACACAGAGTGAACGGAGCACAATCTGGACACAAGTACAATGTCTTCATAAGGAACAGCAGCACAGTGAACATTAAGCACTGCAGCCGGTGTCAGTGAGGAGGGTCGTCCACCATGCTCAGAATGATCAAAGAACATGCATACTAGAGTCAGAGAGCTAGACACGCCCCCCCCAAGGTGGGGGCAGTTGCAAGGAGCAAGAGACACGCCCCCCCAGTCAGCAGCTGAGGATTACACAGAGTGAATGGAACACAGTCTGGACACAAGTACAATGTCTTCATAAGGAACAGCAGCACAGTGCTTATTGAAGACTATGGAAGAGAGAAAGAGACAGGATTTAGCATAATAAACAGCAATAGTGCATATCAGGGGCGTTGCTAGGTCTCCAAAAGACCTGGGGCTGGAGCCCATGGCAGATTTGACTGAAATTAGACCTGGCGTCCGGGTATTGTTGTTCCTATATGGTGCCCTCGCTGCTGGGATCATTTTTTTCCCTTTTGTTTTATCCAGTGGAGCACAAGGGGGAAGTGTGTGCACCGACAGCTTCCTGTGTGTCTCTATGTTACTAACTGTATGTGTGTGTCTGTATGTTACTGACTGTATGTGTGTGTGTGTCTGTCTGTACAACGTAATATTTAGAACATACGTTTATAACCTAAATAAACCAAAATAAGATATATAGTATTAAGAAAAAAAATTAAAACTGTTACTGACTGTGTGTGTGTGTCTGTGACTGACTGTATGAATGGATGGATGTAACTGTGTATGTTACTGCATGCGATTGTGTGTATGACCAAGTGATAGTGTGTGTGTGTATGTATGTTTGTGTGATTGTGTGTATGACTGCAAGTGTGTGTGCGTGTGTGTATGTTTGTGTGTATGACTGCATTTGATTGTGTGTGTATGTTTGTGTGATTGTGTGTATGACTGCATGCGATTGTGTATGTGTATGTTTGTGTGACAGTGTGTATGACTGCATTGTTATTGTGTGTGTGTGTATGTTTGTGTTATTGTGTGTATGACTGCATTTGATTGTGTGTGTATGTTTTTGTGATTGTGTGTATGACTACATGTGATTGTATGACTGCATGTGATTGTGTGTGTATGTTTGTGTGATTGTGTGTATGACTTCATGTGATTGTGTGTGTATGTTTGTGTGTATGACTGCATGTGATTGTGTGTGTGAGATTGTGTGTATGACTGCATGTGATTGTGTGTATGACTGCATGTGATTGTGTGTATGACTGCATGTGATTGTGTGATTGTGTGTGTGTATGACTGCATGTGATTGTGTGTGTGTGTATGACTGCATGTGATTGTGTGTGTATGACTGCATGTGATTGTGTGTGTGTGATTGTGTGTATGACTGCATGTGACAGTGTGTGTGTGATTGTGTGTATGACTGCATGTGATTGTGTGTGTGTGATTGTGTGTATGACTGCATGTGATTGTGTGTGTGTGATTGTGTGTATGACTGCATGTGATTGTGTGTGTGTGATTGTGTGTATGACTGCATGTGATTGTGTGTGTGTGACTGCATGTGATTGTGTGTGTGTGATTGTGTGTATGACTGCATGTGACTGTGTGTGTGTGATTGTGTGTATGACTGCATGTGATTGTGTGTGTGTGTGATTGTGTGTATGACTGCATGTGATTGTGTGTGTGTGATTGTGTGTATGACTGCATGTGATTGTGTGTGTGTGATTGTGTGTATGACTGCATGTGATTGTGTGTGTGTGATTGTGTGTATGACTGCATGTGATTGTGTGTGTGTGATTGTGTGTATGACTGCATGTGATTGTGTGTGTGTGTGATTGTGTGTGTGTGATTGTGTGTGATTGTGTGTGTATGACTGCATGTGATTGTGTGTGTATGACTGCATGTGATTGTGTGTATGACTGCATGTAATTGTGTGTGTGTGATTGTGTGTATGACTGCATGTGAATGTGTGTATGACTGCATGTGATTGTGTGTGTGTGATTGTGTGTGTATGACTGCATGTGATTGTGTGTGTGTGAATGTGTGTATGACTGCATGTGATTGTGTGTGTGTGAATGTGTGTATGACTGCATGTGATTGTGTGTGTGTATGTTTGTGTGATTGTGTGTTTGTGCCATTGTCTGGCTCCTATATTTTTTGTTTTTCTGGCTCCTAAAATTAATTTGTCAAGCCCTGGTATATATATAATATTAACAATAAATGCATATGTATACATGATTTATATGATTATGACAATGAGCAATAGGTATATATAAAAGGTATAATATAAGAAATGAGCAATAAAACATACATTATGTGTATGATACCAATGAACAGTAACTTTATATGCAAGGCTTTATATTAAACTAAATATTAAAATTATTGGGGGTATGTTATAAGGGTTCAGCAGTTTCTATTTATGCCACTGCCAGCTCTGGATGTTCCCAAGAGTTCAGTAACATTAGTACTATATTACATAGGCCTCTTCTAATTCTATTCTGAGATAAGTGGGTTGTAACTTTTTATTTGCCAAAATGCTATAACATTGTATATCATGCCAATGATCAGTAAATGCATAATCTTTGTATATCATGCCAATGAGAAGACATACATCCACAGTGTCTCACACAGACACACACACAGTGGTCTATTCACTGAAAGGCAAGTTGTTGGTGAGTTGATGAATATTTGATGCAGAGTCAATTCTGGGGATCTATAGATATACATGGATATATATATATGTTTATATCTAATAAAAAGGTTATTGAAAAATGTATTTCTTGTTTTTATGGTTCTTCCTCTGCACCCACAATCCACCCAGAATTTACCCCAGCTCACACTCCAATGCCACCCACTCAGCCCGCCAATAAAGCTCACACTCTAATGTAAATCAGTCCACCAATAAAGCTCACACTCTAATGTAATTCAGTCCACCAATAAAGCACACACTCTAATGTAATTCAGCCTGCCAATAAAGCTCACACTCTAATGTAAATCAGTCCACCAATAAAGCTCACACTCTAATGTAAATCAGTCTGCCAATAAAGCTCACACTCTAATGTAAATCAGTCCGCCGATAAAGCTCACACTCTAATGTAATTAATTTTGCCAATAAAGCTCACACTCTAATGTAATTCACTCTGCCAGTAAAGCTCACACTCTAATGTAATTCACTTTGCCAGTAAAGCTCACACTCTAATGTAATTCACTTTGCCAGTAAAGCTCACACTCTAATGTAATTCACTTTGCCAGTAAAGCTCACTCTCTAATGTAATTCAGCCCACCAATAAAGCTCACACTATAATGCAATTCAATCTGCCAATAAAGCTCACACTCTAATGTAATTCATTTTGCCAATTAGAGTGTGAGCTTTATCGGCAAAATGATTTACATTAGAGTATGAGCTTTATTGGCAGGCTGAATTACATTAGAGTGTGAGCTTTATCGGCGGACTGAATTACATTAGAGTGTGAGCTTTATCGGCGGACTGAATTACATTAGGGTGTGAGCTTTATTGGCAAAATTAATTACATTAGAGTGTGAGCTTTGTTGGCGGACTGATTTACATTAGAGTGTGAGCTTTGTTGGCAGACTGATTTACATTAGAGTGTGAGCTTTGTTGGCGGACTGATTTACATTAGAGTGTGAGCTTTGTTGGCAGACTGATTTACATTAGAGTGTGAGCTTTATTGGCAGGCTGAATTACATTAGAGTGTGAGCTTTATTGGCGGGCTGATTTACATTAGAGTGTGAGCTTTATTGGCAGACTGATTTACATTAGAATGTGAGCTTTATTGGCAGGCTGAATTACATTAGCGTGTGAGCTTTGTTGGCGGGCTGAATTACATTAGAGTGTGAGCTTTATTGGCAGAGTGAATTACATTAGAGTGTGAGCTTTATTTTTCAAAATGAATTACATTAGACTGTGAGCTTTATTGGAAGACTTAATTACATTAGAGTGTGGGCTTTATTGGCGGGTTGATTTACATTAGAGTGTGAGCTTTATCGGTGGACTGAATTACATTAGAGTGTGAGCTTTTTTGGCAGACTGATTTATATTAGAGTGTGAGCTTTATTTTGCAAAATAAATTACATTAGAGTGTAAGCTTTATTGTCAGGCTGAATTACATTAGAGTGTAAGCTTTATTGGCAGGCTGAATTACATTAGAGTGTGAGTTTTATCGGTGGACTGAATTACATTAAATCTCACACTCTAATGTAAATCAGTCCGCCGATAAAGCCCACACTGTCATGTAAATCAACCCGCCAATAAAGCTCACACTCTAATGTAATTCAGCCTGCCAATAAAGCTCACACTCTAATGTAATTAATGTAGCTTTTTCTTTTACTTTTCGGAATAATAATATCTCAATTTGCATTTTTTGGCTGACTTGGTATCATGAGAATTGTAGTTCACAGCTAACACCTCTTATTGTGTATTCGGTTACCCATTTTCTCATAATCCTCAGCCAGGCAATTCTGGCTGAGCATTATGAGACATTTAGTCAACAGCCCATACAAAGTTAGCTGTGAACTACCATTCTCATGATCCTCAGCCAGCCAAAACACACCATAATGCTGGCTGAGCATCATGGAAAGGGTGGTCCACAACAACATACAAACTAATGTTAGTCTCCCATACCTTGTTAGGTGGAGAGGGGTCAGCTCTGGCTTCTCCCTGGCACTCTAGGATGTGGAGGGAGCTGCTGAACTCTTCTTGCCAGAGACCAGCTCCCTCCATGCTGCTTTCCTGCTGCTCGGTGGAGGGGGCGGAGTCACGGGCTTAAGCCCCGCCCCCGCGTCTGATTGGCATCGGGCAGGGAAATTTTATTAGAAGCAGGTCTCTGCTAGAAGAGACAGAGACCTGCAGTGCCACAGCTGGCAGTGAGGCACAGATATAGCATGGGGCTCCCTGTCACTCAGGGACCCCACGCTAAGGTCCAGCTGCTGCCAGCATGAAGAACTGTGCACTGCTGTTAATAATTTTAACAGCAGTGCCTGAGACTCGGGGCTATGGAGCTTTAACTCGGGGCTTCAGCCCCAGTAGCCCCCCCCTAGCGACGCCTCTGGTTCATATCATATATAGGGCAAGGTATAAATTGAAATCAAAAATGTATCAAAAATTTACCTTCCGGATGACTTCAAGCTGGCACTACCTCTGTTTGTTCCTGTTGTCTGCCTGGGGTGTGAGTAGACCCCTTTTCTGTGCTACAGCACCTGGAAGTTAATCTTACTCACTCCACTGTTACTTGGGGCTTGAACCAGTCAGAATCTGCTTGGAATTCTTAAAAAAATTATATCCTATTCCCTTTTTGATACCAGGTTTGGTTTAGCTTCAGTATTGCATAATTTACTTTTTCTATTAGTCGGAAGTTATATTCTTAGTGAGAATGGCAATCTCCTTGGTGATTTCTATACTTGGGGTTATTTTATTTTCCCTCTGAAGTTTATTCAGTTCTAAATATAGCAGACAGAGAGAAATCCCTTGACTTTTTTCAATTATGCACCCAACTTAATTAGGTGTCCCCTTAGAACGCATTTACATGCGCACCAGACTGTTGTCTTTTCCACCCCACCTTCTGAGTTCTCCTCAAAGTATCGCCCAATTATTTCGGCCAAGTAGTCAATGTTTTTTTTGTTCTTTATTAGATTGTCATTCAGCCTCCATAATATTTTGGTATATTGTTTATTTTTGGAGAATTTGAATTGAACTGCTAAATGATCAGTCCACGCTACTTTCCTGATTTAACTTTTTTTTACAATACTGCAATGCATGTGGCTTCATCAGGAAAAAGTACAAACGAGAATATGACATATGTGGGAATGAAAAAAAGGTATAATCCCTTTTATTTGGATTCATTGTCCTCCATATGTCATATAAGTTTTTGTCCATAATTTGGAACTTTCCTGCTTTTATTTTAGTTAGTTTATCAATTTTTTTTACCACTTTGTAATTTTGTTTAAAAAAGCCACCGGGGATTATATATTTAAAAGGGAGAATATCTGTTCATTGATAGTACATATTAAAGGGGAGTATCTACTTCCTTATATATTTCCTTAAATGAGACTCTGTTTGATATAATTATAGCTGTTCCCCCTTTTTTTTTTTTTGCTTATAGTGATACTGGGGGAAGAAAGAGAGAGAGAGATAAACATTTAAAAAAAAAACCAGTGAAAATACCCCACTATTCATTTGATTGTAATTTACTTGTATCTACACATAATTTGAGCCCTAATTGCTCTTATCTTTTTAGCTGTGCACGTACCCCAGTGTTATTCTTCTCCAAATGTTGTGGTATAAAAAAATGTTCTTTTTTTTGTGGAAATACGTGAATGTGTAACACCAATCAAGTTATTGTGATTAATCGTTATACTATTTATACATATTTCATGCTCTTGTATCAAATATATTTTTTAATTGTGCGTTTTACCCCATTATTTTATGTTTTGATTTAGACATTTCTGATATTAATTGTTGTTATGTTATCACTTACGCTTAAGCATAAGTTATTTTCAATTTATTCTTCTCCAAATATTTGGTGTGAGTGGGGAAAAAAATACTATTTATTATTTCCCCCTTCTCTTTGAATTCACGTCTGTACACATAGAAAATATAAAGTAATTAACACAGGAAAAACATACATGAACCTATCACCCCAGCCATGTGTGTTCTTGGTAACTTTATACTCACTTATGTAATCATAATTTCTTCCACTTTAATTCATGACTTATTTGCCCTTTAGATAGTTGTGTATGTGCTCCTATATTCTATCCTATCACCTTTCATATTCAAAAAAATATATAATTCTTACTCAGAATTTCAACACAGAGAACATATTCCATGTGTGGATCAGCTATTCAGTCCTTCTCATTGAGCAAGACCATCCTTTCTTCTTTAACCAGTCATTGGCATTTTCAACCATAGAAAAAACAATTCTTGTGGATTCATAAAACACTACAAGTTTTGCAGGGAACCCCCACATGTATCGTAGCTGTTTGTCTCGTAAGACTGCTGTAATTCCAGAAAAAGATGTCCTGAACATTCTTGTTTTTTAGAGAGGTCTGCAAAACATTGAAGATGTTGGAACCTCTGAGGAAATTTCTCTATCCCTAAATGCATTAGCGAAAGTCATCCTTTGTTTACACTCATGGAATCATATTATAACAACCAACGGGAGTTCTGAGGCTATCCCTTTAGGTTTAACAACCCTATGAATTCTTTCAAATATAACATCTTTTTCCAACTGGTTGGAGTTGATCTCTTTAAATAATTCAATTACAAATGGTTCCAGTTTCTCTTCCATTATCTCTTCTGAGATGCCACGGATCCTTACATTTATTAGTCGATCCCGATCTTCTGCATTTGAAATATTGTTTTCAAATTCATCTCCTTTGCTAAGGGGCAATTTGTGTTTCAGAAAGTTGCTGTTTTATATGCATTTCTACAATGCTATTTTCATTCTACTCTTTTCCTGGATTCTTCCATTTCCGAAGTTGTCTCTTTCAGGAATGTTTTAATTTCCTCTTTGGAGCTCATAAATTGTTCATCTAGGCATTTTTTATAGGTCTACTGTGAGTGTCTGAGAGTCCCCTGAGATCTCCATTTGCAATTTTGAGCATTCAACTTCACTTGGTATCGTAGAGACTTCTAGATTTTGCTTTGAGTCATCCAGGGTTTGGTTTTTTAGAGGCACGGGGGAGAAAATCGATGCCAATTTATTGGATTTATCCTTTTTTTGTTCTTGTGATTTTATCTCCCTTCTTTTCTGTAGCTGCTTTGCTTCTCCCCTTTTAACAGTGGACATATCTGTGATGTTGTTCAATATGCTGGATATCAATATGCAAATCAGTATTTTATTAATGCCTAATCAGACCCTCAGTTAATTCTAATAGTGTTTGATTTAGAGTCTTATTCGTATATACATAGTCAACTTTTGATTCACGATCAGTGTAACCTTCAGCTCCCGTTCAGTGTATGATGTTAAGACACGTTTCCTCAGTGGGTAGCCAGACTTATACCAAGTATTTTGCAGATATTTCACCCTTCGGTTCACTGATCAGACCTTACTTCACTGGTCACTGTACTCGGAACTTGTCTCAATAATGAGCTACTGCTTTCACTGTGATTTCACATTTACGGCCATTGCTGCTTCCACCAGCAACCAGGCACTTAGCCTCTGGGGCATTCAAACAGTCACACTGCAAGAAATTGTTCTCGTTTACTGCTTCTATCTTTTTATAGGCCATAAAAATCTGTGGTCCAGATTAGATCCTTCTCAAATATCGTACTTTTATCTGGGGTTCAACGATTCCACCCAAGACCAGGTCATCTATAGCATTCGACAGTTCAGTGACATTATATGGACAAGCCCTCTATTTGGCTTAACACTTAACACTCTTTCACAGAAATTTTAGTTTGTTCTAGAGTTCATTTGTCCAGACTTCAGCCTTTCACAATATTTGTCTGAACCTCTTTGGCACATTCGATAAACTTTTTGTGGCATTTAACTTTCCAGTCTTTCTGCAAGCCTTTGATTCAGATATTTTCAGGTATTTTAATTTGTTCTAGGGTTCATTTGTCCAGACTGCAACCTTTCACAATATTTGTCTGAACCTCTTGGGCACATTCCATAAACTTTTAGGCATATAGCTTTTCGGTCTTTCTGCAGAGCTTTGATTCAGATATATACAGGTATATTAGTTTGTTTTAGAGTAAATTTATCCAGACTGCAACCTTTATAATATATATATAACCTGTTTAAAGTTAAATCTCCTCCTGTCCCATTCAGCAAATGCCAAACTTACAGCGCTACATACATTTACTACATAAAAACATAAACCCCCCTATTTCCCGAGGAGAACAAAAACACCCTCAAGAGGATTGGGGGTCTCCCAAGACATAGAGACTCCCCCAACCCACAAAAACACAGGTCACCAAAATGCTGGTGCCCTTGCTGACACAGGCCCGAGACATGGTCACCCTATTTGGTCATGAAGAAGAGGAAAAAGAAGAATAGAGAAGAAAAAAACTAAAATCCCAAGGGGAGGGGCAAAACAAACTCCTCTTTGATCTATATTATGTGTTACTCCTAATTACCAGTTCGGCAGGTCAAGTCACTTCCTATTCAGTTCAATCTATATGTTGTCCCTACTTATCTACCAGCACAGCAGCTCTTTTTTCCATGATCATATATTCTCCCACTTGTACCTCTTTAGGCTTCTACCAAGCTGTGTGAGGTAGGATTATCACACAGACATCTGTAGTGGGGAAATTATTTGAAGGATTGCTAAAGGTGTACACTCAAGAATACATCTTGAATCAGAATATAATTAGTAAAAGTCAACATGGTTTTGTGAAAGACAGGTCTTGTCAAACAAACTTAATAACATTCTATGAGGAGGTCAGTAAAAATATAGATCTAGGTGTGGCAGTTGATGTGATCTATTTGGATTTTGCTAAAGCATTTGATACAGTTCCACACAAAAGGTTACTCTACAAATTGAGAGAAATAGGATTGGGGGCAAATGTATGTATTTGGATTGAAAATTGGCTAAAAGATAGAACACAGAGGGTTGTTGTAAATGGTAAAGCTTCAAATTGGACCAGGGTAGTGAGCGGAGTACCTCAGGGGTCTGTTTTGGGACCTCTTCTTTTTAATCTGTTTATTAATGATCTCCCACGTTGTGCTGAGTGCCATGTCTCAGTGTTTGCTGATGACACAAAATTAGGTAAGGTAATAAAGACTAATCTTGATGTTTTTTCTTTACAGGAAGATTTGGACAGAGTGGGGAACTGGGCAAGAAAGTGGCAAATGAGGTTCAATATAGACAAATGTAAAGTTATGCATTATGGGAAAAATAATAACAAAGCAACATATACGTTAAATGGTATTTCCAACCAAACTACTAACGAAAAGGATTTAGGAATCATTGTAGATAACAAACTTGGCAACAGTGCCCAATGCCAGTCAGCAGCTGCAAGGGCCAATATGATATTGGCATGTATAAAACGAGGTATAGATTCATGGGACGAGGACATCATCTTGCCTCTTTACAAATCAATGGTAAGACCTCACCTTGAATATGCAGTACAATTCTGGGCACCAGTCCTTAAAAAGGATATTAAGGAACTAGAAAAAGTGCAAAGGAGAGCTACAAAATTAATAAGGGGATTGGAGGATCTTAGTTATGAAGAGAGACTTAAAAAATTGCATTTATTTACTTTAGAAAAAAGGCGTCTTAGAGGGGATATGATAACATTATATAAATATGTGCAGGGCCAATATAAGGAGCTCTCCAGGGACCTGTTCATTAATAGAAATGTACAAAGAACAAGAGGTCACCCCCTGAGACTGGAAGAGCAAAGATTTCATAGGCAGCAAAGGAAGGGATTCTTTACGGTAAGGACAATAAAATTATGGAACTCACTGCTAAGAGAGGTAGTGCTATTAACCACAATAGATGCATTTAAAAATGGTCTGGATGTTTTTTTAGAAAAGCAGAACATACAGGGGTATTAATAATAGAATGAGCATTAATAATATAGCTTTTTGATCCAAGGAGAAATCTGATTGCACTTTTGGAGTCAAGAAGGAATTTTTTTCCCCCTAGGAGGCAACATTCGAAAAAGCTTCCTTAGGGTTTTTTTTTTTTGCCTTCTTTTGGATCAAAACGCAGAAATGATAGGTAGAAGGGTTGAACTTGATGGACTTTTGTCTTTTTTCAACCTAAATTACTATGTTACTATGTTACTTTTCACCTGTCGCCCATTTTCTCAGTTTGGTGGTCTAAGTATATCTTTCCATCTCTTAGTACTGGTTAAGTGTAATTCTTAGTGCACTATCATAACTGTGTCTCCTACCATTTTTAATCTTTTTGTGTCTATATCTTGTGCCTGGCAATAAAACTCTTATGATACTCCTAGTATGCTACCTTATACTTGTGCCAGTCAGTTATTAATAAATCAGTGATTCTGTCTTTTACAGAAGATTATTATCTTCAGCCTTACGTCAAAAAAACTTTATCTTATTTGAAGGACACTAAAGCTGTCCTACAAGAACTGGAAAATATAGAATGGAAAGACACCTTTAGGTGGGCCACTTATGACGTGACCTCACTTTATACAGTAATAGACCATGAGTTGGGGATTCAGGCTATTTCCAAAGTTGTGATGAGAGATAATTTGATTGATCCCCAATTTGGCCAATTTCTATTAGACGCTATTCACTTTATCTTACATCACAATTACTTTATGTTTTTGGATGATTATTACTTGCAATTAAAGGGGACCGCCATGGGCACCAAGTTCGCGCCGAGCTACGCCAACCTGTATATGAATGATTGGGAAGAAAAACAGATTTGGACTAACAATCCGTTTGGTGCGAATTTGGTGCTATGGCGGAGATATATAGACGATATTTTGGTAGTTTGGGATGGTGATCAGATCTCTCTGGACCAATTCTCTAGGTTTATAAATCTCAACCATTATAATTTGTCATTTACTCCAGACAGTGATATAGATTCAATACATTTCCTTGACCTGACCCTATTCCATAATAGGGGACATATAGAAACAAAAACTTTCTTTAAGCCTACAGATGGCAACGGCTTTATAGATAAAGCCAGCTGCCATCATCCAAGATGGCTTAAGGGTGTACCTAGAGGAGAATTCCTTAGGATGAGACGTAATTGTACTAGAGAAGAAGATTTTATAACTCAGTCAACCAAGGTTAAAACTAAATTAATGGAAAAAAACTATAATAGGTCTGAATTGGATAAAATCCAACAAGAAATAATTAAATTAGATAGGAATGAACTAGTAGGCAATATGTCGAAACCAAATCTCAATAGGAAACCAGAATTAGCTTTCTTAACACAGTACAGTTCTCAATCCTTTCAGGTCAAGAAAATTTTAGAGAAACATTGGCACATCTTATTGCAAGATAATATTCTAAAAGAATTAATCCCAAACAAACCTCAGATAATCTATAAAAGAGCTAGAAATCTGAAAAGCATTCTAGCCCCTAGTTTACTAAAGAGTGATACTAGTAAAGCACAGACAGATTGTGGATTCTTTAAATGTTTTAATTGTAACAACTGCACACATAATCCAAGAAAGATAGATACTTTTAGCAATTTAACTACAGGAGAAAAATTTAAAATAAAAACAAGAATCTCATGTAACACAAAGAATGTCATCTACATGTTACAATGCGGATGTAAAAAACAATATATAGGGAGAACCTGTAGGAAGTTATCTAAGAGGATTGGAGAACATATGTACGGTATTAGAACCAAATCCTCCAAACATCCAGTTCCAGTGCACTGTAACAACTGTCCCGATTTTAATTGGCACACATTTAAGTTTTGTGGACTGGAGCAGGTATATACGGGAGTGAGAGGAGGAGACCATGTCAGAAAACTATCACAAAGGGAAGGTTATTGGATATTCAAATTAGATACATTATCACCATTAGGTATGAACCAGGACTTTGATATGGTCTGCTTCATCTAAGCACATGTTTCCTTGATTAGAGGGAGAAAGAGAACATAGAGTGTCTGCTAATAAGAAGGGTTTTTACTGTACATAGTACATAAGTCATTCCTCGATTTTAGTTACTTAACACTCTTGATTGTATTATATGATTAATTCTATAAAAGATAATATAACTGTATCCTGTT
Organism: Pelodytes ibericus; assembly: GCA_036172795.1. Taxonomy (NCBI): domain Eukaryota; kingdom Metazoa; phylum Chordata; class Amphibia; order Anura; family Pelodytidae; genus Pelodytes; species Pelodytes ibericus. The sequence goes on along the minus strand of CM069866.1, from coordinate 37,341,561 downwards.
TTGATACTGCTTTTATGTGTTCTCTTTCTCTTAGTACACGTATGCCACATTATCTTTAAACTGCATATGAAGAGCTTATTTACAATTTAAGTGTGATGAATTTGAGGTTATGTTAAGAACAGGCATTGCTAAGGAGAATGCTAAGGAGAATAAGAACATCTCAAGCTGTCACTTAGACCAAATGAGACTGATTGCCTCACCAATGATGGGACTATTTCGGTTTAATAGAGAGAAAACAACCTTCGAATCTGATGAACTGAACAGAGATCGACATGAGAACAACTTTCGGTTTATAAAGAAAGATCTCACATACATGGAAAACCGAAGTGAATTCGACAAAGATGTATAAACCGACATGGGACTAGTTTCGGTTTACGAAGAGAGAACGCACATCAATTAAAACTCAGTCGTTCCACGCATGCGCACTTTTGGAACGCAATCGAATGAATGAAACGCATGAAAATCATTTACACATGCGCAGATTAGGATTCCTTACCTGTGATCGCAATTAGAATTGATTAGATAGGACTGGATTGGACAATGGGAGGGGAGGGGGCATGTATATATACTTGTGTAGCTACTGTTTTTCTCTAGACATTCATCTAGCACCTGACTCCTGAGGAAGTCTATATAGACGAAACGCGTCGAGTCCAGGTGTTTTTAAACCTTAGATACTTTTTATCTTTTACTACATTGAATGCTTTGGACTGCTACGTTGATACCCCAATTGATTCCATCTTTAAGGAACTTCAGAAGCCGAAGACGCAGCCTGACAACGCTTTTTCTATCCTTCGGGAATTGTTCCAGTCAGGGGTAATCCACACTGCAGTAGTGCCTTTTCTGCACGTAGAGCTGGTTCTCTATGTGCATCGAATTTTGTGAGTTTTCATACAATAAATTTTACATGAATTATTGATATTGGCAGTGCTACACTATTGTATATTTTCTTTCCTTGTTCCTGTTTACCCATTGGTCCATATCCGAGGGAGTACCCTGTCCACATCTAGACTTCATTAGACGGTGTCAAGATATCCTGTTTTTTTTCTGGTGTTTCTTTGGGAATTGAGGACATCCCTGCAGAGATATATATTGAAGGAGAGTATTGCTGTTGCTCTATCTTTTGTATTACGTGTTACGTGTATACACATATACATATTTGTTGTTCCCAATAGCTGTGTCCTCTTACAGTTATACATTTCTGAGTATAATAGGACTTGAAAGTCTTTTTACATTACAAGGTTTCTATACATTTTATGATCTAATTGTGTGCAATATTCTGTATATATTAATATTTGATAGATAATTTCTGTCAGTCTCACTGTTTGTATAATATGGCAAACGGTGGCAATACATATGCGGATATTGTAAAAAGGAGGATGGCGAAATTTGAATCCTTCTTTATGACCAAAGACCAAACAACCCAACCTGACATTCGGAGTTATTTATATAATATAGAAAAACTAAAAGAGAAGGAAACTAGAAAGTGGTGGGAAATTTCTTTTTTGGAAAGATATTTAAAAGAAGAACTCATCCCTAGAGGTTTAAGAATAGAAAAGTCCCCAGCGTTTGGTCTGGAGAATAGCAAATTTATGGAAGAATGGGATAGTATTCTAGATAAATGTGCAAGAGATTTAATGATATTAATTGTGGCATTTGAGAAAGAGAACCTAGAATTGATAATTAATGACATCGATAAATTAGAACAAACAAAACCAGGAGGAGAAACTTGTAGAGAGAGAAGTATAAAAGAAGATCTTATAAATGAAAGGATTTTAAAACTAGATGAAAAAATTGCTAACACTAAGGCAGAAAAATATATTAGGGATCAAAAAGATAAAATGACATACTTTTTCACAACCAAAAACCGTACTTTGAGAAAGAAAGGGAACCCATATAATCCAAGAAATAGGAACTTAGACTCTCAAAGATTATCAAATCAATATATAAGAAAAGATAGATATGACCAGAGAGATCAGTTCTCCTCCCCTAATAAAATACGGATGGGAGAAAGAAAGAGACCAGAAATTAATCAAAGAACTCTGCTCCCGAAAGGAAATGAAAGTAGAAATTCAGCGATCAATCACAATATAGAGGGATGGGGGGAGAATCCTTCAGATATTTCACACCTCAGAAGTAGAAGAGTTTCTTTAAGTTCAGAGGAAGGTAACCCTAACAGAAATAGAATCTCTCCTGAACTCCCATCTCAGAATAGGGTCCAGAGTAGATCACAGAATTCTGTCCCAAAGTCATATCAACAAGAGAGGAACGAGAATGGAACCTATCATCAACAAAGAGACGAGAGTAGAATCTTAGCCAGTACTAGGTCTTCACAACATTCTTCTTTTTTAGAGAAGGGGCTAGACCAAAAGAAAGATGGGAGAATCACACAATACTTCATCCCAAGAACCAGAGGATGGGAGCAACCGAACAGGTTTGCTCCCTTAAGAGAAACAGACTCTCCGGGGAAAAGGAAAAGATGGGAAGATCTAGAAAATTAGGAATATTAAATAAACAAGAATTACGACAAAGTGGGATTTTCAATTTATCCTCTAGAACAATTTCCCTAACAGAAGCTTCAGTTTTGAAAAAGGGTTTGAAATTTGCCCCACAAAGACCTTGTAACAATTTCGAACTCTTTGTAGATGCGCAAAAATTTTTGAGAAAATTAACCCTCAAACGATTTTTCAATAAAAAAGAAGGGGCCATGGCAAATATCATAAAAAAAGCCAATAGTCCGAATAGTAACAAAAAAGAATTTAAATTACCATCGACTTTTTATCCCTCTTGGGAAAAGGGTAACTTTGTAGAAACATTCATCCATCTAGTTGAAAAAGATTTCAAAAACCTAACGACTAAAAAAAAGTATAATATGACTAAAGATGAATCGAGAGCCCTAAGAGAACTAGAATCAGATACTTCAATCGTAATTAAAGGGGCAGATAAAGGGGGGGGTATCGTCATCTTAGACAAAGTTGACTATCTCCAGGAAGCTTATCGTATGCTAGGAGATAACATCACATATGAAAAATTAAAAATGGATCCCACAAGAAAATTTAATTTACGGTTAGAGATATTGGTAAAGAATGCTCTAGACGCTGCAGTCATTACCAAAAAGAATAAAGAATTTTTATCAAAAAAATATCCCACCATCCCAATTTTTTACTATCTCCCCAAAGTACATAAAAACTCCGAGAGACCACCAGGGAGACCTATCATTAGTGGGATTGGTTCTCTTACTGCAGGTCTCTCGGAGTTTGTAGATTATTATCTTCAGCCTTACGTCAAAAAAACTTTATCTTATTTGAAGGACACTAAAGCTGTCCTACAAGAACTGGAAAATATAGAATGGAAAGACACCTTTAGGTGGGCCACTTATGACGTGACCTCACTTTATACAGTAATAGACCATGAGTTGGGGATTCAGGCTATTTCCAAAGTTGTGATGAGAGATAATTTGATTGATCCCCAATTTGGCCAATTTCTATTAGACGCTATTCACTTTATCTTACATCACAATTACTTTATGTTTTTGGATGATTATTACTTGCAATTAAAGGGGACCGCCATGGGCACCAAGTTCGCGCCGAGCTACGCCAACCTGTATATGAATGATTGGGAAGAAAAACAGATTTGGACTAACAATCCGTTTGGTGCGAATTTGGTGCTATGGCGGAGATATATAGACGATATTTTGGTAGTTTGGGATGGTGATCAGATCTCTCTGGACCAATTCTCTAGGTTTATAAATCTCAACCATTATAATTTGTCATTTACTCCAGACAGTGATATAGATTCAATACATTTCCTTGACCTGACCCTATTCCATAATAGGGGACATATAGAAACAAAAACTTTCTTTAAGCCTACAGATGGCAACGGCTTTATAGATAAAGCCAGCTGCCATCATCCAAGATGGCTTAAGGGTGTACCTAGAGGAGAATTCCTTAGGATGAGACGTAATTGTACTAGAGAAGAAGATTTTATAACTCAGTCAACCAAGGTTAAAACTAAATTAATGGAAAAAAACTATAATAGGTCTGAATTGGATAAAATCCAACAAGAAATAATTAAATTAGATAGGAATGAACTAGTAGGCAATATGTCGAAACCAAATCTCAATAGGAAACCAGAATTAGCTTTCTTAACACAGTACAGTTCTCAATCCTTTCAGGTCAAGAAAATTTTAGAGAAACATTGGCACATCTTATTGCAAGATAATATTCTAAAAGAATTAATCCCAAACAAACCTCAGATAATCTATAAAAGAGCTAGAAATCTGAAAAGCATTCTAGCCCCTAGTTTACTAAAGAGTGATACTAGTAAAGCACAGACAGATTGTGGATTCTTTAAATGTTTTAATTGTAACAACTGCACACATAATCCAAGAAAGATAGATACTTTTAGCAATTTAACTACAGGAGAAAAATTTAAAATAAAAACAAGAATCTCATGTAACACAAAGAATGTCATCTACATGTTACAATGCGGATGTAAAAAACAATATATAGGGAGAACCTGTAGGAAGTTATCTAAGAGGATTGGAGAACATATGTACGGTATTAGAACCAAATCCTCCAAACATCCAGTTCCAGTGCACTGTAACAACTGTCCCGATTTTAATTGGCACACATTTAAGTTTTGTGGACTGGAGCAGGTATATACGGGAGTGAGAGGAGGAGACCATGTCAGAAAACTATCACAAAGGGAAGGTTATTGGATATTCAAATTAGATACATTATCACCATTAGGTATGAACCAGGACTTTGATATGGTCTGCTTCATCTAAGCACATGTTTCCTTGATTAGAGGGAGAAAGAGAACATAGAGTGTCTGCTAATAAGAAGGGTTTTTACTGTACATAGTACATAAGTCATTCCTCGATTTTAGTTACTTAACACTCTTGATTGTATTATATGATTAATTCTATAAAAGATAATATAACTGTATCCTGTTTTGATACTGCTTTTATGTGTTCTCTTTCTCTTAGTACACGTATGCCACATTATCTTTAAACTGCATATGAAGAGCTTATTTACAATTTAAGTGTGATGAATTTGAGGTTATGTTAAGAACAGGCATTGCTAAGGAGAATGCTAAGGAGAATAAGAACATCTCAAGCTGTCACTTAGACCAAATGAGACTGATTGCCTCACCAATGATGGGACTATTTCGGTTTAATAGAGAGAAAACAACCTTCGAATCTGATGAACTGAACAGAGATCGACATGAGAACAACTTTCGGTTTATAAAGAAAGATCTCACATACATGGAAAACCGAAGTGAATTCGACAAAGATGTATAAACCGACATGGGACTAGTTTCGGTTTACGAAGAGAGAACGCACATCAATTAAAACTCAGTCGTTCCACGCATGCGCACTTTTGGAACGCAATCGAATGAATGAAACGCATGAAAATCATTTACACATGCGCAGATTAGGATTCCTTACCTGTGATCGCAATTAGAATTGATTAGATAGGACTGGATTGGACAATGGGAGGGGAGGGGGCATGTATATATACTTGTGTAGCTACTGTTTTTCTCTAGACATTCATCTAGCACCTGACTCCTGAGGAAGTCTATATAGACGAAACGCGTCGAGTCCAGGTGTTTTTAAACCTTAGATACTTTTTATCTTTTACTACATTGAATGCTTTGGACTGCTACGTTGATACCCCAATTGATTCCATCTTTAAGGAACTTCAGAAGCCGAAGACGCAGCCTGACAACGCTTTTTCTATCCTTCGGGAATTGTTCCAGTCAGGGGTAATCCACACTGCAGTAGTGCCTTTTCTGCACGTAGAGCTGGTTCTCTATGTGCATCGAATTTTGTGAGTTTTCATACAATAAATTTTACATGAATTATTGATATTGGCAGTGCTACACTATTGTATATTTTCTTTCCTTGTTCCTGTTTACCCATTGGTCCATATCCGAGGGAGTACCCTGTCCACATCTAGACTTCATTAGACGGTGTCAAGATATCCTGTTTTTTTTCTGGTGTTTCTTTGGGAATTGAGGACATCCCTGCAGAGATATATATTGAAGGAGAGTATTGCTGTTGCTCTATCTTTTGTATTACGTGTTACGTGTATACACATATACATATTTGTCTTTTACAGTGAGTGTCCTTCCATTCCCTTTTTCCTCGCCATGCCTTCTTACATTACAACTATCTAATTTTTGTGATATGGATTATTAATATCGGCTGTGATATCTTTTCGCAGGGCTGCTGTGCTGTTATTCAACTCTTCTTTGATTTTACAAAAGTGAGCTTCCAGGGGTCCTTGGGGCCATTCTGGGGGGCCCTCTGGTCTTCTGACCAGAGGTGTGTGTGTGTAAATGTGAGCCTGCGTATTTGTAGGTGGGAGTCTGTATGTGTGAGTGTGTGTGTGTATGTGTGTATGTAAGTGGGAGTCTCTCTCTCTCTGTAAGTGTCTGTGTGTAAGTCTGACTGTGTGTGTGTACATGTGAGTCTGTGAGTGTGTGTGTCTAAGTGGGAGTGTGTGTGTCTAAGCGGGAGTGTGTGTGTGTCTAAGTCGGAGTGTGTGTGTCTATGTGGGAGTGTGTGTGTCTACGTGGGAGTGTGTGTGTGTGTCTAAGTGGGAGTCGGAGTGTGTCTGTGTCATTACTCCCCACTAGAGCCTAGCCATCACATTTCATAAAATTGGGGGCTCTTTTGCAGGACACATTATGTTTTGTATTAAAATATCTGTGGATAGAGTTCTGTTTTTTTTTTTCACCCTTGTGAAGGATAGGAAAGCAGAATTGTGGAGGTAACTCTCAAACATTATGTAACAAACCAAAATCCAGCAGACAAACGGCAAGAAGGGATTTTTTTAGTCTCAAGAAATGGAGGCTGATTAGGAACAAGAATGTACTTCGTTATCTCAGCAAAGTATACCAGTTAGCCCCAGCAGATACCTCATCCATAGCAGTTCCTTCAACATCTTCCGACGTAGATTGGCAAATGATAATCAAAAATTTGCCTTCAAAAGAAGACATGGTAACAATAATAGATAAATCTTTACAGTCTATTTATGAAGAAACTGCTCATTAAAAAAGAGATTATTGAAATAGGCATATTTTATTGCATATTTTTGCAAATTCTACATCACGTATCAGGGACTATAATTAAAGTGGACAGAGCTCATACGATCAGGAACTTTATTTCTGATAGTGACATAATAACAATAAAATACAGAGTGTAGAATAAAAGCAACATAAGCCACTGTCACTTAAACATGTTCCTATATACTTGACTGTATTCCATTATACATCGTATATTTTTTGGATTTTATTGTGTATTATCTGTATTATTTATACTTATATATATATTCCGTTTATATTATGGTATAGTTCATCAGTAGCTCTCACATTTTTTTCTTTTCCCTCTCCTTTCACATAATATTTTTTCTATTCCTTTTCTTTTTACATACTATTCATTCACTGCACATATATTTTTCTTTTTCACTCTTCACCTCTGTTCACACGCTGTTTTTTTGTTTCATTCTTTTTTTCTTCTTTTTTCACATTATGCTTCTTTTCACCTCTTTCACTTCCTCACCTTATTTATATATTTTTTTCTTTGTTCTGACACTTTCACTGTTAAACTACACTCCTTCTAGCATCTTGCACCAATTAGTTCTAACGTTGTATTGGCTGATGACCTGTATATAGGACATTCGTGTTCACTTGTATTACACCTATGACTAAGCGTGGTGTTACACGCAAAACGCGTTAGGTGGACTTCCCTTCGACGTTATTATCCGTGGACTGTACCTCACTCTGTTTGTTTTGGATTTTTTATTACATTAAAGCACTTTATTCATTTATTGCCTGGTGAGTGGAGTGCACACTTTTTTCTATTTGATAGTTATTTGTGGTGCCTAATCAGCACTGTGGAGCACCCACCCCACCTCCTGCACATTTGTTCTTGTGACTAAAGCCGGTGTTGCCTTCTTTTTCATTTATAATTAACTTTAAAACTGACCTTTAATAAAGACTTGTGTGTCCTTATAAGATCATGGTTGCCAACTGTCCTGGATTCGCCGGGACAGTCCCGGCAACTATGCAAATGTCCCGCGTATACTGCGATCGCGGGACAGTCCCGGGAAACTGGGTTGTCTCGCGATCGCTGCGGGTCACGTGACTTCATTATTTTTTTTAAATCTTCTTCGGCCGGATATGACAGCTAGTCATATCCTGCTAATGTACTTCCCTCCTCCGTGCAGGAGGGAAGCCTACAGCAAGGAGGACGCGACGGGGACCAAGAGGTCTGGGGAAGCCGGGGTGGAGGGTGACCTTATGGTCAAAATAACACTGAGAAATGAATTGGCATGATAAGACTCACAAATGATGATGGGCATGATACGACTCACAAATGATGATGGGCATGATAAGACTCACATATGATGATGGGCATGATAAGACTTACAGATGGTGATGGGCATGATAAGACTCACAGATGGTGATGGGCATGATAAGACTCACAGATGATGATGGGCATGATAAGACTCACAGATGGTGATGGACATGATAAGACTCACAAATGAGGATAGGCATGATAAGACTCACAGATGGTGATGGGCATGATAAGACTCACAGATGATGATGGGCATGATAAGACTCACAGATGATGATGGGCATGATAAGACTCACAGATGGTGATGGGCATGATAAGACTCACAAATGATGATGAGTATGATAAGACTCACAGATGAATGGGTGCAAGAAATTAAAAAAACGAGAGCCCGATGTTTAGAGATAGAGGTATATTTAACTTTAGGAAGCAGTTAGCCTAAGGAATTAAATGGTTAGGACGATTCAGAGAGTATTAACCCCTTAAGGACAGAGCCTTTGAAACATTTTTGTCCATTCTGGACAATGGCTATTTTAACATTTCTGTGCTGTTTGTGTTTAGTTGTAATTTTCTTCTTTGTCATTTGCTGTACCCACACATATTATATATTGTTTTTATCGGGACAAGAAGGGCTTTCTTTGGATGCCATAATTTTGATCATATCTTATAATATTATATAAAAAAAATAATAAAATATGGTAAACAAAAACAAAAAACACAAATTTACTGACTTTTATTTGAAACATCTTCTCCTCATCGACAAAAGCGAATGAAAAAAACTGCTAAATAGATTCTACTATTTCTCCTGAGTACAGGGATACCACCCATGCATAGGTTTGTTGGGTTGTTTGGGGGATAAAATGCCAAATTTGGGAGGTGCAGTTTTTGGTTTTCCAACTCGAAATTTTTACATGCAGACAGCCTGCACCCATGTCCTATTTGGGACATATTTGAAGCCAGCCAGTGTATTTTACCCCATCAACTCATATATTTTTTAAAAGTAGACACCCAAGGCTATTTCAACTGATTGTATTTTAACACTTTCCATGCACTAATTCTACCACCAGCCTTTGTCAAAGTTTGTGGTAGATATTTTTTTGTGTTTTTTTTTCTCACAAACATTGTAATTCATACATGAATTCACAGATTTTGGTACATGTCACTGCCAAATAAAACCCCAATATGTGTTCAGCAACATTTCCTAAGTATAGGGAATCCACCCATGCATAGGTTTGTCTGCTTGTTTAGGGGTGAAAGGGCCACATTTGAGAGGTGCGCTTCTTGGTTTTCCAACTTGAAATTTTGACATAAAGACAACCTGCACCCATGTCCCATTTGGGACATATTTGAAGCCAGCTAGTGTATTTTACCCCATCAACCCATATATTTTTTTAAATTAGACACCCTAGGCTATCTCAAATGGTGGTATTTTAACACTTTCCATGCACTAATTCTACCACCAGCCTTTGTCAAAGTTTGTGGTAGTAATTTTTTTGTGTTTTTTTCCACAAACCTTGTACTTCAGACATGAATTCACAGATTTTGGTATGTGTCACTGCCAAATAACACCCCAAAAGGTGTTCAGCAACATTTCTTGAGTACAGGGATACAACCCATGCATAGGTTTGTTGGGTTGTTTGGGGGCTAAAGGGCCACATTTTGAAGGTGCGCATTTCCAACTTGGAATTTCGACGTGTACTCAGCTTGAGCCCATCTTTCATTTGGGACTTTTTTTTTAAGCCGGACAGTGTATTTTACCCAAAAAAATATATATGTTGTAAAAGTAGACACCCTAGGCTATTTTAAATGGTGGTATTTTAACACTTTCCATGCACCAATATGTGTTCAGCAACATCTCCCGAGCACAGGGATACCACCCATGCATAGGTTTGTCAGCTTTGCTGAGGGTTGAAAGGCTACATTTGAGAGGTGCGCTTTTTGATTTTCAAACTTGGAATTTTGACATGTAGAGCAAGGAAGGGGTTAATAGCTCTTATATGAGCCTTTGTAGTACTGTACAAAAAAATTAACCCCTAAAAAGGCACAGACAAGAAAAAATGTTCTGCTGTGCAATGATCAGTGGCAAGGAAGGGGTTACTATACAGGGTACACTATACAAAGGGTATGGCTTTTATAAAAAGCCCTTGGGTCTCACAATTTTTTAACATTTTATTTAATTTATTACAATTAAAAACTTATATTATACAGATCTGTCTCTTTCCCTCACTAAGTGAGGAGAGAGAGGCAGATCCATATGGGTCAGAACAATATTTACCAATATTGATCTAACCAGACGAATGGTGATGCTCATCTGAGAAATCACCAAACCACCTTTGCCACTGATCGGCTGTTACTGATCGCTATACATGCGTTCAGACAGCTTCAAAAGGAATACACGTAATCCCCTAGTGGGTATAAGTAACGCCTAGCGAGGGTGAAAAAAAAATTCTGATAGCAAAAAAAATCCTTTTGCGACCAGATCGCTCCATATGCGCTGCTTAGGCAGTGACCATATGCACTGCTTAGGCAGTGACCATATGTGCTGCTTAGGAAGTGATATATGGCAAGGAAGGGGTTAATAGCTCTTAAAAGAGCCTTTGATATACTGTAATAAATCACAGTAAAAAATATTAACCCCTAAAAATATGCACAGACAGCCAAAAATGTGCTGCTGTGTAATATCACTGCGTACACAGCGATCAATTGCAGGGAAGGGGTTAAACACTGGAAACGGCTTTTATAAAAGCCTTTGAGTCTCAATTTTATTAAATATATTATAATTAAAAACTTACATTATACAGCTCTAAAACTCAAGTGAGAGGGAGGCAGATCTACACGTGTCAGATCAAATATTGACAAATATTGATCTAACCAGGCAAATGATGATGCTCATCTGAGCACCAAACCACCATTGCCACTGATCAGCTGTTACTGATCGCTATACATGCGCTCAGACAGCTAAAAAAATTTTTTTTATGTTAAACGTAATCCCCTAGCGGATATAATTAACCCGTGACGGGTGTAATAAAAAAGTTTTTAAAAAAAAGTTAAAATGCTTCTGCAGCAAGATTGCTGGATTTGCGTCAGATCGCTGCTTAGGCAATGCATTACAGTAAAAAAAATTACCACCTAAAAAATGCACAGACAGCAAAAAATGTTCTGCTGTGTATGATCACTGCGTACACAGCGATCAATGGCAGGGAAGGGGTTAAATGGCTTTTATAAAAGCCCTTGGTGTTTAAAATTGTATTAAATATTTTGTTTTATTATTTTATTTTATTATCTGATCTGTCTCTCTCCCTTACTAAAACTAGTAAGGAGAGGGAGGCAGATCAATACTTGTCAAAGGCAATATTTACTAATATTGCCTTTGACTGTATGATAAGTGCTCATCAGAGCACTTATCATACATGCCTGCACACAGATCACACAGATCTGTTGTGCAGGCATCGATTGGCTCCCCCTAGAGCATCGTAAGTGAAATACATTCACTTCCGATGCTCTTGCCATTAGAAGGGAAGCGCTGCCTGTACAGGCAGCGTTCCCTTCTACTGAGCCGATGGGGTCACTCAGGAAAGCGACCACCATCAGTTCTGGGGAGCCTGAAGGTGCTGCTACGATCACTCCGGGGAGTGATCGTAGCGCGCCCCTGCACTTTTTGGGAGTGTTGCACAATGCCTCTTCCTAGAGGCATTGTAGCAACACCGATAGAGAACAGAAAGTGACCGCTGGTCGCTTTCTTTACTCTGTTAAGTGCATGACGTGCCAGGCACGTCACCTGTCGGCAAGTCCTCGATTTGCCGTGACGTGCCTGGCACGTCATCTGTCAAGAAGGGGTTAAAGCACTGGAATTTTGTGTGGGATTAAAAGTTGGTAAATGTAATTGGAATTAGTTCAGTGGGCGTGTGAGGAAGAAGGGTAAGGAATTGTAAGGATAATAAGTGAAATAGAACATTTTTGGCCGATGTGTAATATGCCTTCATTTGGATTTGGCTCAGTCAGACCACAAAGCAGGCCTGGCCATTGATAAGATGGGAAGGAAATTACTTAGCGTATGCTTTATTCACATTTGTCCTCTTTCTCTGCATTTGTTAACTTACTGCTAGACATTTTCACTGCATTTGCCAAGGTTGGCATCCCTACAGGGTATATCCAGGAAGAACAGAGACCTATCTTTCCAGATTTGTTATCCAATTTTTTGGCTAAGTTACCCATCTGGAACCTAGTGTTAATACTCAGTTCTCCTGTTTTTAGTTAGTTTACTATGTGAGGTACTGGATTTGTGTTTTTTTTTCTTTTTCTTCTTTCTTTTTGTGCTTCCCTACACTCTCCCCCTCCTCCTCGTGCCGCCCATCCTCCCTAATTTTCAGTGTTGTTTAATAGGTATCAATAATAAGTGATGGATTTTCCATAAAGTAAAACACCAAAAAATTCCTTCTGTGTTTATGGCACTTGATGCAGAAAAGGCCTTTGATCGAGTAAGCTTGCCCTCCTTATCATAAACTCTTGAAGCCTTTGGTATCGGTGGCCTGTTTAAAACCTATGCTTTGGCTCTATAGTCAACACCAAAAGCTAAGTTCTTAGCCCCCTTCTTGGATTCTGAGTTTTTTCCGATCAAGAATGGGACAAGACAGGGGTGCCCTGTGGCGCCCCTACTTTGCGCTCTTAGTATGGAGCCATCGGCGGCCCTTATCAGAGGCACAACACATATTAAAGGGATAGAGGGAAATAGGACCTCTTGTAAAATAGCTTTGTATGCAGACGATGTTGTCCTCTCCCTAACCTCCCCGGAAACTTCGATCCCTGAGGTTATAACCCAGATAAACATCTTGAGTACCTATTAAAACTATAAAATAAACATCTCCAAGACACAGATTTTGACATTCCATCTCTCTACATTTCAACTTAAAGAATTACAAAAGATAGGTCATTTAAATTGGTCTAATACTGTACTAAACTATCTGGGTATAAAAATGAAACATGATTTAAGACAAACTATCTCATATAATTTTGAGTGTCTGATACATGAATTAAAGGACCTATTTATCCGTTGGAGGGGCTTGGAGCTGTCATCGATGGGGCGGATTCAGATCCTTAAAGCGTATGTTCTCCCCAAGGTCTTGTATTGTATGCGTACTATTCCCTTAAAAGTCCCCAATATCTATTTCACTCAACTTAGTCTTTTGTGAGAAGGATATAGTGGAATAGGCGCTACTAAAATATCTAAAAAACAATATAAATTTGCTGCTCACTTAAATGTAAGGAAAACACCTCCATTTCTTACTAACTAATAAAAACAAGAAAAGTAAAGGAGTGCAAATATTAATCAATAAAGAGTACACAATTTATGTGATATAGTTCTGTGCAACTTTGTGCAGAAAAAACAACAAAACGTGCAAATAATAAAAATACTTATATATTCACTGTTGATTGAAGAGTTCAAATTGTATATTTCTCAAAAAGAGGAAAAATCAAGAAATAATAGTGCTTTCCGTCTGACAAGGTGATATACTGGGTTAACTTGTATGGATAATACTCACAGATTTAAGAGCAGTATACTGTTCTTTTTATGGGCGAATGAAGGGATCCCTGGCAGTGTATAGGGAATACTGATGTCAGCTGGTCTGCAAAGTAGCTCACCCGAAGTGTTATATCTCAGAATGCATTCATATATATGAAAAGGAAAATGCCACCATAGTAAAGTCTTGTACAAACAAAATACTTTAAATAAGAGATAAAAATTGAAGGCTTACTTAAAAGTCTGAGTACAATCACGTAACTCACAAAAGCGCTTTGTTAAAAGGCATGAAACTCTGCTTGCAGTGAATGAAGGATCATGCAGCAGGAAAGGCACCAAGGATTCGAAGAAAACAACCAAATAGATCAGCTGTTTGCAAAGGTCTTCGTGACGGCTGAAACACAAAGTATCACGGAGAGGAGGGGGCGTGTCACAGACGCGTTTCGTTAGGCGTGGCTTCCTCAGGTGCACGCCTCCCTCCTCTTGGCGAGTCTCTTATATCCATGTCTTGTGGGCACACCTCCTCTCCGTGTTGATCTCTAATTGGCTGTCACGTTGCTTACTCCACATGGCTGATTACACAGATGGAAAGGTCGTTTTCCTCATATACAAAAAAGCAGCACAGTATATACAAATAAAGAAATGGTGCATTATATTTATAAAGCGGCATAAACCTTATCTAAGAGCATTAAAAACGTATATAATATTATTTTAAAACGGCATAATCTCTGTCAAAATTTCACATTTATGAAAAAGGGAATGCACTGTTTTTTACACAAAAATATCATAATATATTATATTCACAGGACAATACAATCTTATTAGGGAACAATGTAATATTATGGATATATACAATATTACTTAAGCATGACATAATATCTTACATAGTATCGCAATTGTGCAAAAAGGAATGCAATATGTTTACACAAAAAAACATAAAAAATGCGTTTAACCAACTTACTGATCTCTAATTTATGTAAGGGTATTGCAATTAAAAAATATTACTTTGTGTATAAAGGTGTATGTAGAATCTATATAAGTACCGTATTTGCTCGATTATAAGACGAGGTTTTTTTCAGAGCAAATGCTCTGAAAAATCCCCCTCGTCTTATAATCGAGGTCTTCTTATAATCTGACCTCAAATTGAGGTCAGATTATAAGACATGGATCCAGGTCCCCAGCAGAGCTGCAGGGGACCTGGATCCCCCTCTCTAACAGCAGGGGATGTCTGCGCAACGAGCGCAGACTCCCCTGCTTCCGCCCGGCACGACCGCCGGGGCTTCTGTGAAGAAGCCGGGTACTTCCACTTTCGTCACAGAAGTCCCGGCGAGCGTGCCGGGCAGCAGCAGGGGAGGTCTGCGCTCATCGCGCAGACATCCTCTGCTGCCCCACTAGCCATCAGGGACAATCGGGCAGCTGGGGGATGTCTGCACGATACGTGCAGACATCCTCCATGCTGCCCGACACGGCAGACTATTATGACGGACAGCTGTCCGTCATAATAAACTGCCGTGTCAGGCAGCATGGAGGATGTCTGCAAGTATCGTGTAGACATCCCCCGGCTGCCCCCACTAGCCACCAGGGATTGAAGTACAGGTAAGGGGGGGGGGGGGACAGAGAGACAGGGGGAGGGAGGGAGGGGGGCAACAGAGAGACAGGGGGAGGGAGGGGGTCAGAGAGACAGGGGGAGGGAGGGAGGGGGGCAGAGAGACAGGGGAGGGAGGCAGAGAGACAGGGGGGACAGAGCAGGAAGGGGGGAGAGACAGAGGAAGGGGGGCAGAGAGAAACATGTGGGGGGAAGAGACAGGTGAGGGTGAGTGGGGAGTGAGACAAAGCTGGGGGCAAGGGAAAGAGAGAGGCAGCATTGGCACATAAAAATAAATAAACACAAGAAATGCATTTTTTTTAATATAATATTTTATTAAAAAAGCAATTTACATGTGAATATATACAAGTTTAACTTTTTTCCTATAGGGTAGTCTTATATTCAGGCTTTTAGTATTTTTCCTAAAGGAATATCCAAAGTTTGGGGGGTCGTCTTATAATCAGGGTCGTCTTATAATCGAGCAAATACGGTATATTCTCTTATGTGTGTATGCATATAATAGAGCTCAATAAACGTTGGCTACCCAAATTAGATTTCTCAAAAATTTCTATAGCCCCTGATCTTAAATGATTGGTATAAAAGGATGATTTATTTCTTAAAGTATTGTGTACATATTCGGACTGGTTGTGCACTGTAGTGGAGGACATAGGGGAGTTGGCAAAATACTTCTTAAGGCAGAGGTTTCTAGAGAACTTCTGAATATCTACATAAACATCAAATTTGTTCATATTTCTATTAGGGGCAAATATTAAACCTTTGTTGAGTAAGGATATCTCATCAGTTGTTAAGGTTCTCTAGAAGAAGTGGAGTGGACGAGCAAACAAATACAAGTGCTACAATATAACAAATGCTAAAACTTGTGACAACAACTTCTAAGGCTGTTCAAATAAGTGAGAAAACAAGTGGTAGTTCCAGCGCACAGTTCCTAGACACTTAAAGCTAATTAACATAAAACACCTGTGTGTCATACAATCTGTGTGAATATCATTGGTGACAAACTATTCAATAAGTGCAAACCAATAAATGGCTGACAATAATTTGTATATATATGTTCAAACTTGTATAGTCATACGTGGTATGATAAGTGCATATATACAAGTGCCAAAAAATAATAAATGAAATGCAATATACTTGCTGCAGGTATTCGAGATTGTACACCTGTAACAAAAATAGAAACACAAAATAGTGCAAGTATGAACTGTATAGAGGTATTGGTATGACCAAAGGTAATATATGAACTCACAAGATTAGCTCCCAACTACTGGGGAGCTAGGTATCAGCATAAAAGATAATATACTTGCCACCTCCAGGGATAGCTGCTTTCAAATCACGGAAAAAATCTTCTCCAATGTATATGAAGATATATCCTTTAATAATAAAAAACCATTTGGATGCGGTAGAAAAAGACAATAAAAATCTGCTGTCCAGATCTAGTCCGTATGTATAAAACACAGTCCCAGTAGAAAGAAACGATGGCTCCGTGCGCTTAGGTGCCTCGTTGTGATTTTCTGGTGTTTAACGATACGTCTCTACGGTGGCTCACAATGAGCAAAAGGTCAAGTCCAACGCGTTTCGTTCCAGAGGGAACTTCATCAGGGAATGACGTCCTTGACCATCCTTCTTCTTTTAAAGCCACTTATCCACCTCCTGTGATTAGTTCTGCATATCAGCTGATGGCTGAATGGAGGGGGGCGTTTCTTTTTGCGGTTGTTCTCATAGTAATCGTTATTCTATTACAACCTGTTCTCTCTCCGTTTTAAAAATGATTAAAATATAGAAATAGCTATATCTAAACAGAGTGTATTTTATATTCCTTTTTGGAACGTCAGAAATCCCTGGAAAAAGCAAGGAAACTGACGTGGAAAATAGCAAAATATACTATGATACCCTAAAAATACAATATATGCTTATATAAAAAATTATAAATAAAATATATTGTACATTGCACTGCATCCTAGTAAAAACATAATAAATACTAAAAAACAGCATCTAGTAAAAAATGATGATCCATATATGCAATGGATGCAATATACTGATACATGAATAAAGAACTGTGTATATATATTTTAACAATAAAAAAATGATACCATATCAATAATGTGATGGGTGGATTGAAGTCTGATGTGACTAACCAATCCCCGCTATTAGATACCCCTAGACCGAGGTACAAATAAATGAATAAATGAATGTGTAGAACCCGATTCTGTCGGGACATTTAACACTTGGTGATATTATTAATAAAAAAGTGTGTCCAAGTGTTGGAAAGTTTACGAGCACAAATTTGGCTTCCCTCAAAACTGACATTCTAGAGGAAAGCTTTAAGCTCGAAGTCCAAATTTATGCCATTTGGATACAGTGTTTTGAGATTAAATATCCAGAAGGATTCTCTCTGGAGAAGTCTTTTAGTTCTGTCTCCTCTTTTCCAAGTCATGGGAACTGACTCTATGCCCATGAATTTTACATCTGATGGATTTCCTTTTGGGCAATTATGACAGTGATTTGGGAGACTGTACTAAAATATGTCACAGTCGTTTCCCCTAAAACCGAATGTGTTCAAGTATTCTTACCTTGAGGGGTCTTTTAGTTTGCCCTCCATATTGTGCCCCACATCCACATTCAACTAGATATACTACATGCGTGGTGTTACAGTTTATAAAACTCTTCACCTTGTAAGTTTTGCCTGTGCTGTTTGATTTAAATTCTATAGTTTTCCTTGATTGGTTAACACATGCCTTCCCTCAAAACTGACATTCTAGAGGAAAGCTTTAAGCTCGAAGTCCAAATTTATGCCATTTGGATACAGTGTTTTGAGATTAAATATCCAGAAGGATTCTCTCTGGAGAAGTCTTTTAGTTCTGTCTCCTCTTTTCCAAGTCATGGGAACTGACTCTATGCCCATGAATTTTACATCTGATGGATTTCCTTTTGGGCAATTATGACAGTGATTTGGGAGACTGTACTGAAATATGTCACAGTCGTTTCCCCTAAAACCGAATGTGTTCAAGTATTCTTACCTTGAGGGGTCTTTTAGTTTGCCCTCCATATTGTGCCCCACATCCACATTCAACTAGATATACTACATGCGTGGTGTTACAGTTTATAAAACTCTTCACCTTGTAAGTTTTGCCTGTGCTGTTTGATTTAAATTCTATAGTTTTCCTTGATTGGTTAACACATGCCTTGCAGTTGCCACACCTAAAAAAAACATGGCTTTTGTTGTTCTTTAGCCAACTTGACCCATCTGTTTTCGGAACCTTTTTTATTACACTAGGTGCTAGTGCTGACTTTAAATTAGGGGCCCTTTTAAAAATAACGGTGGGTCTGTTGTCGATGATAGGGGCAAGAACATCATCTCCCTGTACAACATTCCAATGTTTCGAAAATATTTTCTTTATTTGAGGAGCTGCTATGTTATATTCTGAGATAAAAGAGATCCCAAAATCTTTGGTAAGATTCTTCTTTTTGACTTTGGGTTTGAGAATATCTTCTCTATCCACTGTTTCTATATCTTTTTCTGCTTTCTCTAGTTGTTCTATTATATAGTTCTTCTGTATAAATCTCTCTTTTAACGTTTGTGTCTGCTCCTTGAATGCCTCTATATCACTACAGTTCCTTTTTATCCTTCTGAATTGCCCCTTGGGGATATTGTTTAGCCATTGAGGATTATGGCAGCTGTTTCTGTCGATATAGTTATTACTGTCCACTGTTTTGAAGAAGGTTTTTGATTTTAATACACCTTCGTGGACATAAAAGCTGAGATCTAGAAAATCTACAGCTATCTTACTATGTGTGAAGGTGAAAGACAAATTGTATGGATTATCATTTAAATAGTTCTCAAATACTTGTAGATTCTCCTCTGTACCTCTCCAGATCATAATAATATCGTCAATGTATCTTCTCCAGAGGACCAGGTCTGCGCCAAAAGGATTGTCTATTCCTACATATTTGGTCTCCCATTGGCCCATAAATAAATTTGCATAGCTTGGCGCAAACTTGGTCCCCATGGATGTGCCACATTTTTGTAAATAGAAACTCTCCTCGAAGAAAAAGTAATTGTATTTTAAAATGTATTCTATGGCCTCTAACAGGAATTGGGACTGCTTGAGGTCAATTTTTTCATCTCTCTCTAGGGTTTGTTTAATGGCCTCTATTCCCTTAGAATGTCCTATCGATGTATATAGGGCAGATACATCTGCTGTAACTAAAACAAAATTTTGTTCCCAGTGTATTGTTCTGAGTGTGTTAATGATATCGGTACTGTCTTTGATATAAGATGGAATTTGTACGACATATTTCTGTAAGAATGTGTCGACATAATGTGATAGATTACATGACATTGATCCGATACCTGCAATGATGGGGCGGCCCGGGGGATTATCTATACATTTGTGTATTTTAGGTAAAAAATAAAAATAAGGGACCACTGGGTTTGGAGCTGAAAGGAACTCGTGTTCTTGTTTGTTCAACACTCCCTGTTCCCTACCTTTGTCTATTAGATTCTTAAGAACCTGCATTTATTAGGTGGCGCACCACTGATTTCTTATAGTTATCTATCGATTGATTGGTGTAATGTAGTATGTTTGGTCCGGGGTGGAATATAGGGGGTGAATCTGTAAATTTAGCCATCACATTGTGTATCTGTTTCCAAAATGGGACAATTTTCGGAAACTTCCACCAAATGTGTAGGAGGGTTCCTGAAGCATTCCCACATCTCCAGCAAAGATCCGGGACATCCGGGAATGCTCTGTTAAGAAACACTGGGGTCCAGTACCAAAAAGTCAATAGTTTGTAGAAAGTTTCCTGTACTTTGGTATGCAAGGAGCCTTTGTATATGACAGTGAAGATTTTGTCCCAACCTGGTTGGTCGATCTTCACTTGTAACGCCATTTCCCATTGCCCCTGAAATGGTAGCGGGGTATGGTCTATTTCTGATATTAAAATTCTATACAGTAAAGATACCCCGTGTGTAGGAAAATTGGTTTTGGTGCAGAGGGTTTCAAAATATATATGATCACGTGTCAAATTGTGCTTCATAGGGAGCTTGTGGAAATAGCTTTGAAGTTGCAGGTAGTGGAAGTGATCCAAGCCACTTGGGACAACCTCCCCATAAATTTCGGCCAGAGATTTCAATGTAGCCCTATCCATATAATGTGAAATCGGCATCCTATCATTCGGGGAAGAGAGCAAAAAGTCTCCTGGGTTTTGGCCTGGAGGGAAATGAGGATTGTTACGAACAGGTAAAAGGGGAGATGGGTAGGTAGTAAGTGAATGTTTAGAAAGGGTATGGAGGATGTGTATGGAGGCTTTCGTGAATGGCTGGTTCGCTTGTGCCGTAGCGGCATGGACTTTTGGGAGCCAAATCAATTGTGAAAGAGGGATAGAAGTATAAGTGCATTCAATATTGACCCATAACTTATGTGGGGGCCTGTGTGCCCATTCCATAATTCTCACTAGGTGACAGGCCTGATAATATTTTCTTGGGTCAGGAAGACCTGTACCCCCATCCATTTTTGGTCTAATTAGGGTGGTATATTTTATTCTGGATCTTTTTTGGGCCCAAACAAACTTCAGAAATAGGGATTTCAAAGATGCAAAAAATGCTACAGGAAGGGAAATGGGTAGTGTTTGAAAAAGATAAAGTAATCGGGGCATCACATTCATTTTTATAGTGTTGATACGTCCAAACCAAGATATGTGTTGGGGCGCCCAGCTACGAAAATCTTTACACAAAATGGATAAGAAGGGGACAAAATTGTAGCTATATATGTTTGAGAGGTCTCTGGTCAACCAAATTCCTAGATATTTCATTTTACTCCCACACCACAGAAAAGGGAAAGTCTGCTCAAGATGTCGTTCAGGTCCACCGCGGGGTGATATTAAGAATTTCAGATTTGGAATTATTTATTTTAAGATTGGATATTTCCCCATAAATTCGAAATTATTTTATTATATTGGGTAAAGAAACCACTGGGTTAGTGATTGGGAAAAGTAAATCATCTGCGTATCCCAATATCTTATGGTGTGTATCACCTATAATCAAACCGGTTACGTCAGGATTACTTCTGATTGCTTCAATGAAAGGTTCCATGGAGAGGATAAAAGGCAATGGGGACAGCGGACAGCCTTGTCTAGTCCCTTTGGAAATACTAAACGGTTCCGTGAGAGCTCCATTTATTCTCAGTCTGGCTCAGGGAGCCGAATATAAGGACATAATCCAACATAAAAAATTAGGTCCAAACCTTATTCGTCTTAGCACTTCTGTCATGAAGGTCCAATCTAACCTGTCAAAAGCCTTCTCGGCATCCGTTGACAGAAGGATGGCCTTGGAGTTCGTTATCGTTGCGTAATGTATGAGGTTTAGGGCTCTGATGGTGTTGTCTCTGGACTCCCTACATGGTACAAACCCGGTTTGGTCCGGATGGATTAAATCTGGGAGAATTTTTTTTAATTTAGAGGCTAAGATTTTTGAAAACAGCTTCAGATCAACATTTAAAAGGGAGATGGGACGAAAACTACTGCACAGTTCAGGGTTCTTCCCTTCCTTGGGAATTAGCGCAATATTAGCCATCAGTGTGTGTGGGTGAAATTCTTTCCCTTCTAACAGGGTATTAAACGATGTAACCAAGAACTGCCCTAACGTGTCTAGGAACTTCTTGTAATAACTAGGGGGAAGGCCGTCCGGGCCAGGGCATTTGCCAGTTTTGGAGGCTTTTATTGCCTCTGTCAGTTCTTCAATGGTGATTGGGGACTCTAGGGCTGAAACGGCTTTGGGGGGCAACTGACGTTTGATATACTTATCTAGATAAGCAGATATCTTAGCTTTGCGGGTCTCTGGTGTGGATGTTTGTGCTCCACTATTGAGATTGTATAGATTCGTGTAGTAATCCACAAATTCCTTGCCTATTGTATGGGGGAGTCTGTGTTGTGTGCCTGAGGCACTACGTATTTTGGGGATATAGAACATTCTTCTTTTTTTACAGAGAGCCCGTGCCAGATATTTCCCAGGTTTGTCCCCATGTTCATAATATATGGCTTTTAATTTTGTAAAAGATCTGTGTGCGAGGAATTTAAGAATGGAAGCTAATTCCTTACGTAAAATCAATAATCTCTGGAAATCTGCTGGATCTAATTGATCCTTATGAACTTTTTCAAGGGCTGTGATATCTGCATATAGCATACGTAACCTACTGGCATTGGCTTTTTTCCTTTCCGCTCCCAGGCGTATAAAATGACCTCGTATTAGGCATTTGTGAACTTCCCAGATATATAAAGGAGAGATCTCAGGGGTGCCGTTTTCAGAAAAATACCTCAACAGAGCGGTTTTGGTCTCATTAGAAATAGTGGGATCAGAAAGGAAAAACTCATTTAGCCTTCATGAAGTCCCAAGACGACGAGTCAACTGTGAAATGATCGACATTAACAAAGGTGCGTGGTCTGACCATGTAATAGGTTCGTAGTGGGCGGCAACTAACTTAGGTAGGTGGTAGTATGGCATAAAGAGATAGTCTATACGAGTGTAGACTCCTCTTGGTATAGAATAGAAACTGAAATCTCTGTCTTGGGGATGAAGGGCCCGCCAACAATCAACCAGTTGGAACTCATTCAATAAATCTCTAATTTTGAGACCAACGTGAGATGGGGTGTATGTGGATCCACTAGATGTATCAAATTTAGGGTCAAGTGCGATATTAAAATCCCCACCCACTACCAATATGCCTTCCTGAAAATATTGCAGCCTGAGGAGACACTTCCGCAGAAAACGCTGTTGTCTGGTATTAGGCAGATATATGTTCGCAAAAGTATACTTTACATCCAAGATTGTACCCTTCACAAAAACATATCTGCCCTCCCTGTCAGTGAGACACTCCTCCTCAAGGAAGGGTGTATATTTGTCAAACAGAATAGCAGTACCTCTAGATTTTGCTGTGGGGTTGTTACTGAAAAAACCTTTGGGATACGAAGGGTTAGTCAATTTGGGGTAGGAAAGCCCTCTGAAGTGGGTTTCTTGCAAGAAAGCTACTGAAACTTCGTGAAATTTTAGGTCTCTAAGCAGATGGGATCTTTTTTCCGGAATGTTGAGGCCTTTAACATTGTAGGTAAGTATATTGAGGTTACGTCTGGTATGAGTTCCAGAGGACGTATTGTGCTTTGTTCTATCTAAATGCCGCTTCTGGTATAATCCGGGGCGAGAAAAACAAATGCTATTCGAGAGGGGCTGATAAAAAGGGGTGGGGTGGGGAGGATATAGCTAGGGACACGGTAGGAGGAAGAAAAAGGGGAGAGAGAGAACTAGAAAGAAGAAAAAGAGAAGACAGAAATCACACAAACAACAGCAAAAAGGAAATCTCAGACCACAGGAGAGATTTCGTAACACTATACACTAGCGGCGCCTATTGATAACTGGTTCCATCACTCCCAGAATAAATCAAAAAAGGGGGAGGGGGGGAACCAGGACAATATATGTGAGGGAACAATGATGGACAGGCCGAAAGACCGTCGTAACACAGTCTAATCCGAAAAATTTGCTTTCAAACAGAGTTTTGGAAAAAACTTTTCAATATAAAATAAAATACTAAACTATATTTAGGAGAAGGAACACTCCTCCACCCGCCCAAACCTGCCATAAAACTTGAAGGAAATTGTATATGACCAGGTAGCAATAAACTTATAACTTAAATTAAATATTTACACCGTTCAAACTTGCATCATTCAAACTTATGGGACCTTACATATCAATGTAACTCCTCAACAGCTCGTATATGGAAGGGGAGGGGGGGGAGGATTTCGATGACTTCTGAGGGTTTGTACAGGACCTACTTTAAACTCGCGTCCTGTGATTTCCCAATCATATAGGGTATCTCTCGAATTCTCACCATGGAACCCGAGCTTATGGTCAACAGATATTTCCAACCTCATTGTGACTACCGGAGTTCTTGCCTAGTGGTTACCTCCCGGGTCGCGACCACCATCTCTTTCGCTCCAAGCGGCCCGAGGAGGTAGACACCCAGGTCTCCGTTAACACACATGCAGCATATTATATTTTAGAACCATAAAATAGTCTGTGATACTTATAGGCTTCTGAGAATTGCCTCCTGGAAATCCCTCTGGTATTCTGGAGCGAGTCTTCAAGTAGATAAATCTTTTTTTGTAATCCACAGACAACCCTCGACGGGTCTATTTGGGAGCACTTTCTTCCCCCAACCAGTGCCTAAATCCGAAATTCCAAAATAGTGAATAAATTGCTCCGGGTGACAAAATCAGAATCCAGAGACTTGCGGTAATGTTATATGAGAAAGTAAAAGTTTGTAAGATAACTGGGTGTCTACCTCCTCGGGCCGCTTGGAGCGCTGGAGAAATTATCGGCGTCCACCTCTCAGTTCTCAACCGCTTGGAGAGACAGAATAAGGGGGGGACTTCGTCCAGGAGCACAATTATCCAAAAAAAATCCTGTCTTACAACGTCATTTTGAAAGCGGTTAGTGTGTGAAAGGTCCCTAATAATATCGGAGCACCTCTCAGAGGATTCTGCAATAGGTGTGTCGGCAACAGCGTTAATCTTCCACCGGTTAAGAATTAGATCTGCGGGCATCTCCGGTTCCGGGGGTCTGCGTCGCGGAAGACGTTGGGGTCACTGGGCACGGTAAGAGATCTCAAATTTCGCCCATATGAAAGGTTGTTGTAGTTTGCCCTGGCTGGCTGTAAATCCGGCAGACTCCAGTAGGGAATATCCAGTGCAGAGAGTCCCAAAACTTCCAGAAACCCAGGTAAGTCGTGGAAGTATCTCAGAGTCTGTGTCTGGTCTCCAATCCTGACCGATAGGCTGAAAGGGTGACCCCATCTATATCGGAGTTGACGCCTTTGTAGTTCGGTCGTCAGATGCCTAAGGATCCGCCTCGATTGGAGGGTTATATCAGATAGATCTTGAAATAGAGCTACTCGATGGCCCTCATAGTCCCAGGGACGGCTTCTCTCGCAGCTCTCATGATAGACTCTTTCAGTTGGAAATTAGAGACGCAGCATATAATATCCCTTGGTGGGCCCGAGGGCGGTCCGCGGGGTCGCAGAGCTCTATGGGCTCTATCCATTTGGATGGTCGTCTCCTCTGGCCTATCCAACAGGGTATTAAAAAGGCGAGTGGAGGCCTGCGCCACATCTTCTTGGGCCATACCCTGTACTTCGGGTAGGCCGCGGATCCGAATATTATGTCTGCGACCTCTGTCTAAATCCTCCAATCTTCGTCGGTAGTCAGCAAAATACAAAGAATGTTGCTTTGTCAGGTTCAAAGCGGAGTCCAGCCTTTGTGTGTGCTGTTCTAAGGTGGCTTCGTGTTGCATCACCCTCTGGGTCAGGGCCTTGTGCTCTACCCTGAGATCGTCGATCGCCTCTTTCACCATTGCCTTGAGCTCCAGTAACAGTGTGCTGGAGTCCGCACGCCACGGAGCCGAAGAAAACAACTTATCGAGTGTTGTTTGATCCATTGAGGTAGGTTGAGGCATCGCAAGGGATCAGGCGTGTCACCTTCCAGTTCCGAGGAACCGGCGGGAGAGAAGGCCTCGTGGTCTGCAGTCGTCTGGGATGCGAGGGCCGCGGGGTGTTTGGAAGTAAGCCCGCAGAGATGCGGAAATCGGTTTACTCCGTCCTCCGGGTGTTTGGGGATGTGGTCCCGTTCTCTTATTGCGTCCCATGGTCAGTGGTGCTCGGTTAATCGCAGGCTTAGGCGGGTGGCACGGGGAGTTCACTCTTTATGCGGCCATCTTCGTCCATGTCCAGCCATGGCCCCCAATATACAACAATTTGAACTCTTTAATCAACAGTGAATATATAAGTATTTTTATTATTTGCACGTTTTGTTGTTTTTTTTGCACAAAGTTGCACAGAACTATATCACATAAATTGTGTACTCTTTATTGATTAATATTTGCGCTCCTTTACTTTTCTTGTCAACTTAGTCTTTTGTTTTCTTCATATGTATGGGGAGCTAAGAGACTCAGAATTGCTAAAGTCACACTGAAACAAGGAGTAACTGGAGTAAAATGATGTGGTCTTGGATTCCCAGACCTATCTAGGTTGGCGGATTTGTGTTTGTTCACCCACTACCTGGCCTGGCGGCATGCGAGTGACTCACCTTCAATTTGGTTTCAGATTGAAAAGGCAGATTTAAAGGGACTGAATCCCAGCCTTCTCTTTTGGTTAGATCAAGGTTCTTTTAAAAAGCAATCAATTATAAATCCAATAATAAAGGACATATGTAAAATTATGTAAAAATTTAAAGCTATATTCACCAAATCACAAGGAATTACCTATCTGGCCTCACTTACAACATTATCCCTATATATTAACGACCTTAATCTGGGCGAGTGGTCCCGGAACCATATATTTAAGGTGGGGGATATTTTCCAGGGGGTCCAGATGTTGTCATTCAATGACCTACAACTAAAATATAATCTACCAAGACAAGAGTTATTTACATATGGTAGAATTAAGAGCTATATAGCCGCTAACCCTATAGTAAAACAGACAGAATTGGACATTTTTGTCGAAACAGTTAATAAGTATAAAAACATCTCTAAACTCCAGACACTATTGGATGTCCTCCCTAACTCTTTCAGATTTGACGCCCTTTCTGGGAGACAGAACTCAATATAACAATTTCCAACGAACAATGGTTTGAGGCTGTCTCCAATACTAGGAAGGGGATTCATTTGTTGGAATTATTTTTTTTAATTGCTTTCCGCTGGTACTTGGTCCCCCAGAGGCTATACAAAATCTATCCGAATGGCTCTAACCTTTGTTGGCGGTGTGAACGCATGGAAGGAGACCATGCACATGTTTGGTGGGGGTGCAGTTTACTTCAGCCACTTAAGGACAGGATATCCTACACTTTTGAAAAGATGTTTAAAGATAGTTATTCCCTAACCTCTCAAACCTTTCTCCTGCACATAGACCTGAAATTTGCCAAGACAGCCAATCGATCTCTTGCCATCCATGTCTTACTGACCTGTGAACTATCAATTCCAAGTCAGGAACTCCCAACTTGGGACAAATTAAAATTGCAGATTAATTTCCAGAGGGAGGCAGAAAGCCTAACGTATGAGACTGGCAAAGCATCCCCCAAATTTATAGAGATCTGGTCCCCGTGTGATAACTTTTAATCGAGAGCCCCTGAGATATAGAGTAAAAAAGGGGGAAAAAAGAGAGGATTTTTTTCCCCTTTTTTTTCCTCTGTTAGAGTAAAGGATAAAAGTTAGTACGCCGGAGACATGTGAGGATTTACCGTTTCTTTCCCCATTCCTCTCGCGAGCCGGTTCCACCCTCGGAACATAGTTTTGTTTGTCTATTTGTATGTTGTATAAGTGTGTATTTATGCAGAGCAAACCTGATATTTACTGATTGATGTTCTTAAGTGTTTTTGTAGTAAAATGTTTTGTACAATAAAGATATATATTATAGAAAATAATAACTGATGGATTTACACGTATATAACTTTGTTACTTTTAATGTAAAAGGGTTAAATTCCAAAACAAAAAATGGCTGAGACTCTTACATGATTTAGAAAGATACAAAGCAAAAATCACATTTATACAGGAAACCCACCTTATGGAAGACCCGACTTCCATGTACTGCCTTGCAGACTTTAAAGCTTATTGTTGTAATGTAAAAAGATCAGAAAAGTATGGGAGTAATGATTTTGATCTCGAAAGATGTGCATTTTACATTTTTGGATAGTTGACAATATAAAGAAAGTAGGACCATATTTTTAAAGGACCTCCTGGGTACTCAGAAAATAACCCTCACAAATGTTTGCTCTCAACAATAATCAAAATATATTTGTAAACAATTATCAAGACGTAATCAATTTCAGGAAGGAAATTTATAGACTAATCTTAAAAAAGTGAAGCAGGCTCTAGTATCTTCACAAAAAAATTTCAAGAATTGATTGGATGTTGATCTCCCATTATAATATGGATTTAGTTGAGAACATTGGAAATATTACATGGAGCGCCCCCTAAGAAAGTAGATGTTAGATGACATCCGGCAATCTTAGGAACTTGAATGGTGTCTGGACCCTCCTCCTCCCTGCAAAAGAAGGTAAATGAGCAGGGAGGGGGACAAACAGCATAACCTTTTTTGTGTGTGAAAAAATAAAAATCTGTGCGTCTGTAAGTGTGACTGTGTGTCTGCAATTGTGTCTGCATGTGTGTCCAAGTGCTGGGCTTTGGGACAGGTTCGGTTAGTGCAATCTATGTGCTGGGGAAAATCCTATGAGTGCAATCTGTGAGCGGGGTTAAGTCCTAGGTGCTGGGGTAAGTCCTATGAGTATAATATAACTGCTGTGGCATTTCATGGGAGTGCAATTTGCATGTAGGGGTAAGTGCTGGGGCAAGTTCTGTGAGTACAATCTATGTGCTGGGGCAAGTCCTGTGAGTGCAATCTGCAAGCTGGGGTAAGTCCTAGGTGCTGGAGCAAGTCCTGAGAGTGCAATCTAAGTACTCGGATAAGTCCTTGGTGCTGGGGCAAGTCCTGTGAGTTTAATCTGTGAGCTGAGGTAAGTCCTATGAATGAAATATGTTAGCTGGAGTAATTCCTAGGTGCTGGGGTAAGTCCTGTGAGTGCAATCTAAGTGCTGGAAGATGTCATTTGAGTTTAATTTGCATGCTGGGGTAAGTGCTGGTTGCTGGGGCACATTCTGTGAGTGCAATCTATGTGCTGGGGCAAGTCATGTGAGTGCAATCTGTGAGCTGAGGTAAGTCCTGTGAGTGCAATATGTGAGCTGGGGTAAGTCTTAGGTGTTAGGGTAAGTCATGTGAGTGCAATCTGCATGTAGGGGCAAGTTCTGGGAGTGCAATCTATATGCTGAGGCAAGTCATGTGAATACAATCTGTGAGCTGAGGCAAGTCCTGTGAGTGGAATATGTGTGCTGGGATAAGTCATATGAGTGCAATCTGCATGCTGGGGCAAGTTCTGGGAGTGCAATCTATGTGCTGGGGCAAGTCCTATGAGAGCAGAGTAAGTACTCAGATAAGTCTTTGGTGCTGGGGCAAGTCATGTGAGTGCAATCTAAGCGATGGATAAGTACTGGGTGCTTGGATAAGCCCTGTGAGTGCATTCTTAGTGTTGGGGCATATAGCATGTGAGTTCAATATGCATGCTGGAGTAAGTGCTGAATGCTGGGGCACATTCGGTGAGTGCAATCTATGTGCTGGGGAAAGTCATGTGAGTGCAATCTATGAGCTGGGTAAGTCCTGGGTGAGGGTACAAGTCCTGTGAGTGCAATTTACATGCTGGGGTAAGTCATGAGTGCAATCTAAGTTCTGAGGTTAGTCCTGGGTGATGGGACAAGTCCTGTGAGTGCAATTTGCATGCTGGGGTGTCATGCGTGCTGGGGCAAGTCCTGTGTGTGCAATCGATGTGCTGGGGCAAGTCCTGAGCACAATCTAAGTGCTGGGAAAAGTCATGAAAGTGCTGTAAGTATAATCAGAATGCTGAAGGAAATCATGCGAGTGCAATCTGTATGCTGAGATACATGGCAGTGTGTGAGCTATAACCTTATGTACATATTGAGGTATATATTGCCCTGTGTGGGGTTATTTATCAGTCTCTATAAATAATACACTCTTCAAATGTGCTTTAAAATGCATGGTTTTCCCTTTTATGAACAAGAAAATAATGTGATGCTATGGGGCTGCTATAATGACGCAGTGCTGGAATGGGCTAGAATACAATTATTTCCAGGGCTGTTTTTTTATCCCCAGTCTGGCACTAGCTCTAATCAGGTTTTATTTTCAAGAGACCGCTACTCCCAGCATCAAAAAGACTGACTTGGTCATTTTGGGAAGCTCATAAATCGGTTATTGGAGGCCATTTGATAGCATTGGGGTCCTTTAATAAAAATGAAAAAAATAAAGAGCTTCTGAGCAAAATAACAAAATTTAGAACATGAACATAAGAGTTTCTCTAGGCCTGACTTGCTAGATAAAACACAAAGTGTAGACTGCTGCGCCTGTATGTAAACGGGTATGCAGCACTCGGGCACCGCTAGTGTCTCACTTCTAGCAAAATAAATACAATACAAAGAAAAACGTGACCAGTGCGCTTCAACCAACACTACACACACTTATATTTACCCTTAGAACAAGTATGTATCTTGCAGTGTTGTACAAAGGGAATATGAAAAATAAAAGAATAAAACACACAATAGTGTAATATATCAAAGAAAAAGTGAAATAAAGTGAATGAATTGTGCCAAGTGGCCACTCACATTCGTCTGAGCAACTACTTGCTCAGGGATATCAGCATAAGGGAGCCCAGGGAAAGGGTTAATGATGTTCCGTTACTTCATCCATGAAGACTCCACAAAACACATGAGGAAGAAGGAAGGCAAGGATATTAATGAACACTGTTTAATATGTAATACAAATAAAACATAGAATTATTACAGTTAAAATCTGAAGAGTCCTCAATTTCATTAAAAGCAGTAAAAATGGTAAAAATCCTTGAAAAAGAGTCCAGTGTTGCACATCCCTTGTTTCCTATAGCACACAACGCGTTTCTCCTCTTTGGTGAGGCTTTTTCAAGTGTCCTCATGGGTCCTTAAATAGTGTGTCGCATGATTGATCCTCATCTGTCTCCCACGTGTTGCATGTCTCCGTTGCCATGGAGCCAAGTTTTTTTGTCTCCTCCGTTCATTTCTGATTGGTCCTGCTGTCACACCCCCTTCTCTCTGCCTGACTGGGCTAAATGTCTCAGCAGAAACGGAGAGACATGCAGTGTGGAAGATAAGGGGGAGTGGTTATATAACAGTGTTAGGATAGGCAGAGGTAAGATCTCAGTATTGCTTTCAGCAGATAGGCAGACAATAGCAAATGTAAACACCTTAAAAACGAAAAATCTTATACCAGCAGCAGCAAGCATCTCCTATTCCATAACAAAGGAAAAAAGAGAAAGGAAAGACTTATATAAAGCTGCCCTTTGTATTGTTGTACTCACCACCCACATCCACTGATATTAAACAAGAAAGGGGGGGTGGGGGTGGGAAAGGCAGGGGGAGGGGCTGGATGCTGCTAGTGTCTCTGACAGTGTATGATAACTGATCAGAGACATGAGGTTCAGGAAGTTATACACAGTCCATAAAATCACTAACACATACTGATTGTTTATACAAAATATATATAAAGAGACATCTTCCAATTGACTCATAAAAAATTGAATAGGTCAAACTCTGCATTTAACCCCTTGGGTGCCAGGGTTTGTAGTTCGTATACCCATTTCATTTCGAGCTTACCCAGCTCTTTCCATGAATCTCCTCCTCTCCAATATTTTCTATATTTGGCTATAGCCAAAAAGCTCAGATCTTTTGGGTTATTACCATGCTCAAAGAAGTGTTTGGGGACACTATGGGTTAAGAGTTTATTGCGAATGTTACCACAATGTTCTCCTACCCTTGTCTTAATTTTCCTCGTGGTGCGACCCACATACTGGAGTCCACACGGGCACTCCAGCAGGTAGATCACCCCACTGGAATCACAGTTCATAAACTCCTTAATATCATAAGTCCTCCCCGTATGTTTGGAGGTAAAACTAATGATTTGGGCTAGAAAACATCCCAAAAAATCAAGCCATTAGACTAAAACGTAATTGCACAGAGGACACCGTGTTTGATGAACAATTAAATCTGCTAAAGAAACGCTTTCTGGATAAAGATTATTCGGAACATAATATAGAGAAGGCTTTTAATGCAGTAAGATCAGTAGAAAGAGACTCCCTTCTTAAATATAAGGAGAAACAGGATAACCAAGATAAAGAAATCGCCCTACCAATAATCCTTGATTATAATAACAAAAATAAGGAGTTAAGAAAAATTATAAACAAACATTGGTCGATTTTAAAAAAGGATGATATCCTGAAAGAGATCATCCCCGATAAACCAAAAATTATATTTAGGGGAGCCCCCTCCATCAAAAGGTGTATAACATCCAGCTTTACCAGGGAAAATATTAATAAAAAGAAGAATAACACTTTCTTGAGTCAGAACCCAGGGTTTTACAGGTGCAACAACTGCAATGCGTGCAGACAGACTAGGAAACTACCTAAAAAAATCATTAGTTTTACCTCCAAACATACGGGGAGGACTTATGATATTAAGGAGTTTATGAACTGTGATTCCAGTGGGGTGATCTACCTGCTGGAGTACCCGTGTGGACTCCAGTATGTGGGTCGCACCACGAGGAAAATTAAGACAAGGGTAGGAGAACATTGTGGTAACATTCGCAATAAACTTTTAACCCATAGTGTCCCCAAACACTTCTTTGAGCATGGTAATAACCCAAAAGATCTGAGCTTTTTGGCTATAGCCAAATATAGAAAATATTGGAGAGGAGGAGATTCATGGAAAGAGCTGGGTAAGCTCGAAATGAAATGGGTATACGAACTACAAACCCTGGCACCCAAGGGGTTAAATGCAGAGTTTGACCTATTCAATTTTTTATGAGTCAATTGGAAGATGTCTCTTTATATATATTTTGTATAAACAATCAGTATGTGTTAGTGATTTTATGGACTGTGTATAACTTCCTGAACCTCATGTCTCTGATCAGTTATCATACACTGTCAGAGACACTAGCAGCATCCAGCCCCTCCCCCTGCCTTTCCCACCCCCACCCCCCCTTTCTTGTTTAATATCAGTGGATGTGGGTGGTGAGTACAACAATACAAAGGGCAGCTTTATATAAGTCTTTCCTTTCTCTTTTTTCCTTTGTTATGGAATAGGAGATGCTTGCTGCTGCTGGTATAAGATTTTTCGTTTTTAAGGTGTTTACATTTGCTATTGTCTGCCTATCTGCTGAAAGCAATACTGAGATCTTACCTCTGCCTATCCTAACACTGTTATATAACCACTCCCCCTTATCTTCCACACTGCATGTCTCTCCGTTTCTGCTGAGACATTTAGCCCAGTCAGGCAGAGAGAAGGGGGTGTGACAGCAGGACCTATCAGAAATGAAGGGAGGAGACGAAAAAACTTGGCTCCATGGCAACGGAGACATGCAACACGTGGGAGACAGATGAGGATCAATTATGCGACACACTATTTAAGGACCCAGCTGAGAACACATGAGGACACTTGAAAAAGCCTCACCAAAGAGGAGAAACGCGTTGTGTGCTATAGGAAACAAGGGATGTGCAACACTGGACTCTTTTTCAAGGATTTTTACCATTTTTACTGCTTTTAATGAAATTGAGGACTCTTCAGATTTTAACTGTAAGAATTCTATGTTTTATTTGTATTACATATTAAACAGTGTTCATTAATATCCTTGCCTTCCTTCTTCCTCATGTGTTTTGTGGAGTCTTCATGGATGAAGTAACGGAACATCATTAACCCTTTCCCTGGGCTCCCTTATGCTGATATCCCTGAGCAAGTAGTTGCTCAGACGAATGTGAGTGGCCACTTGGCACAATTCATTCACTTTATTTCACTTTTTCTTTGATATATTACACTATTGTGTGTTTTATTCTTTTATTTTTCATATTCCCTTTGTACAACACTGCAAGATACATACTTGTTCTAAGGGTAAATATAAGTGTGTGTAGTGTTGGTTGAAGCGCACTGGTCACGTTTTTCTCTGACTTGCTAGATAAACTGACCAATTTAAGATCTGAGCTGGATGACTTGATGAGTAAAGATTGGGAGTATATGCTAATTTAAAAATCATGCTTTCTTCAGACAAATACACCTGGTAAACTCCAAGCACAGGAACTCAAGAAAGAACATATAAGATCATTTAATCCTAGGATAAAAGATATACAGAGTCGTTATTGGCACTGCCCAAAAAATATTGCACGTATTTTTCAAACATATTATCAAGGTCTTTATAATATACATAACAATGGCTCGCAGCAATTTTATGAGGGGGTTAAAAAGATCATGAGGGAGTTTCTGGAAAAATGTGGGTATCACTTCTGAACAAAGGAGGGAGTTAGATAAATGAATCACATTAGAAGAGCTGAAAAAAGCACAGATGTATTTTTTTTTACCATTTATTATAAGCTCTTTATGAAAGAATGCCCCAATTTTAATGGAGATGGTCAGTGATATTCTACTGGATGATGGCAATATACAGTTGGAAGCAGTTATGTTCCCGATTTTAAAAAAAGTTGTGTGAAAGCTACCACCCAATCGCCTTATTATATTCCGATCTAAAATTGTTGACAAAAGTGCTGGCTGAAAGATTGAAGGGAATAGTGTCTGTATTTACGCATCCGTGCCAGTCAGGTTTTGTACCAGGCAGAGAATGTAGAGATTACACCACTAAGATTATTCATATAATGGCCTTTGCTCAAAGTTAGAAACTTCCTGCCATCTTGCTTTGTATTAACGTGGAAAAAGCATTTGACTGCGTGAACTGGTCTTTTATGTTTGAAGTCCTGGAATCTAAAGGTTTAAGGGGAAGCTTCATCCATTGGGTAAAGGCCATTTATAATTCTCCGACAACCAAAGTTAAGGTGAATGGGATATTATTAGAGACAATAATTATGAGAAATGGGACTAGGCAAGGTTGCCCCCTATCTCCATTTCTTTTTATTTTGACTGTAGAGCCCTTACTGAATGCATTACAGAGTATATAGTGAGGGGAAAAAATATTTAATCCCCTGCTGATTTTGAATGTTTGCCCACTGACAAAGAAATGATCAGTCTATAATTTTAATGGTAGGTGTATTTTAACAGTGAGAGAGAGAGAGAGAATAACAAAATCCAGAAAAATGCATTTCAAAAAAGTTATAAATTGATTTGCATGTCAATGAATGAAATAAGTATTTGATCCCTTCAACTTAGGACTTTGTGGCAAAACCCTTGTTGTCACAGAGTGGGGGGGGGGGAGAAAACAGAGGAAGAGGGGGAGAGAACAGAGATGGAGTAGGAGGGAGAGAGAACAGAGATGGGGGTAGGAGGTGGAAAGAACAGAGATGGGGTAGGGGGCGGAGAGAACAGTGATGGGAGAGAACAGAGAAGGAGGGGGTGAGAACAGAGATTGGGGAGAGGGAACAAGATATGGGAAGGGGAAAGACATGTGGGCAGGGGAAGGAGGGAAAGAGATATACTGAAGGAGAGATAAAGGATATGGGGAGAGGGAAAGAGATATGGGGTGAGGGAGGATAGATAAGGGGAGAGAATGTGGAGAGAGTCATGGGATTGTGGTGGGTATGGGCGGCCACCAAAATGCACCTTCACCTGTGTAGAAAAAAATCCTTCCACCAGCCCTGCCCCCATGCCAAGCAGCTAATTTTTTCTATAAAGACACATTTTTATCACTAGACTGGCACACATTTCATCTCCTGCCCACCTCTGTTCCTACTCACATACCTCAAACCTCTTTCTCTTTACACACATAATGTAACCATGCACCCTTGTACATGCTCATCCAAGTTATATCCAGGCATTTCTGTATTCTAAACTGTATGAATAAACTCTCATTTATGCCCTTTCCATGTTTACCCCTTTCTCTGTTCTGATCCATTTCTGGTTTTCCATTCTACCTGTCATTGTTCCATTCCAGGTTTTCTCTGAGTCCCTCTACATTGTTTGTTCACTTCTATATAAACCACACCAGTTTCTGTTAGTCCTTGTCAGTCTTTGGTTTGTATGTATGTGCATTGTTAATGTTTATAGTATGTTATTCTTTGCTTATATTATGTCTGACTTACAGACATACCTAATTGTGGGGTACCTTGACATGGTTGGCAAGCTAACATCTCATTGGCAATAGGTGAAACAAACCCCCACCATTTTACCATCTTTAGTATTAGGCTAGTTACTGTATTTATGTTTGTTTTTTTGTATGTTTCTTTTGTGTTCCTTAGGGCTGTTCTCTGCAGGTAGTCTCATCTATGTCTGTTCCTTTAAGCTCTATTTCTTTGCCCATTGTCTGTGCCTGCATTATTCTTATGTTATTATCTGTATCCCTGTGCCTTGTATTGTCTATCTTTAGTTTGGTTTCTGATTTAACTTGTTTATGTCTTGCCTCTGTCCTGTAGCCCTGCACTCTGTATTTCTGTTTTATTCTCCATCTGTTAATTTTTTGTTTTAGCTCTGCTTGGCTGTCTCTTACTTAATTTCTTCCTTGCCATGTATCCTGGACACAGCAGTTGCTTCACATGGTCTGGTATGTGACTGAATAAACTTGGGGTCCCAAACCTCCAAGGAATTGCAGTTACACACAGGCATCACAGGCACTCAGGGTCCCTTACCACCTAGATACCGTGCATTACACATAAATTGTTCGATTTTAATTTTAGCTTTAGCTTAGTGACAGAGTGCCTTATGTAAACAGACCTTCTTTTTGGATGGCTCTTCTTTTTTTTGTTTAAATTCTTTTTATTGTCAGATGACATATAAAATCTTCAACAATATACAGAACGATGCATTCAAAATAACATTGTGCTTTGTGAGCC
This sequence comes from Pelodytes ibericus, assembly GCA_036172795.1. Classification (NCBI taxonomy): domain Eukaryota; kingdom Metazoa; phylum Chordata; class Amphibia; order Anura; family Pelodytidae; genus Pelodytes; species Pelodytes ibericus. Next base: position 37,304,629 of record CM069866.1, on the reverse strand, counting down.
AGTGTGGCATTTTTGGTGCAATAAAACAATAACAATAATATAACAATTGCAAACGACCAAAATATATAAGGAAATAAGAAAGATAGGAATCGTACCAGGGGCCTTTATTAGTGGTAGTATTGCCTTGACCAACAATGAGGGTATAGTGCTTTGTCACAGCCTTGGCAGACCATGATCTTGTACATCTCGGGTACATAGACAGTGCCTAGTGGGGTAAAGTTAACATTATGCCCTGAACTGGGAAATAATTCAAGAAGAGGGGGTGATGGAAAAGCAGCAGGAGTAGTCTAGAATAAAGGAAGAAGGGAGATGAGGGGGAAAGGAGTGCAAGGGGCGCCGGAGGCGAGCAGAGTGCCTAAGGCAAGCCAACACTTCGCCGGGTCCACCCTATTAAGAAACTTACGAAACCTGGGATGAGGATTCATCCTCTTGAATCGCGGTCTGACAGTCTGGGCTGCCAAGAAACAGTGGCCAATGCAGCCATCTATTGTTATGTTGAATACCCTTACCGTTGGAGGTTTGTATCATGTCCTCGACCACTCGAATCGACTCCACAGAGGCCAGCCAATCCTTGAACGATGGAGGTTGGGGTTGCTTCCATTTTCACAGAATAAGTAATTTCACCGCATTCAGTAAGTGGATAGTGAGTGACCTCTTGTATGCCCCTATGGGGTGGGGTGTATGGTAAAGTAAGATGGTCAAGGGATCCGATTTAATGGTGTCGTCTCCAGCTATTCTAACCGCCTTGATTACTGTGGCCCAGAACTGTTGTATTTTAGGGCATGTCCACCATATGTGGAGGGTATCCCCAGGCCCAGTGTGACATTTTCAACATCTGTTAGGGGTAGTATGATATATTTTGTGTAGCATGTCCGGTGTATAGTACCAACGGGTGAGCAGCTTATACTCGTTCTCCTGAATGTGCGTGGAAATTGAACATTTGTGTGCCAAAGTAGCTATCTTACGCCACTGAGAGGTGGCTAGGACAATATTGCAGTCTTTCTCCCAATGGAGTATATAGGAAGGTTTTTTTACAGTCAGTAAGGTCTGTAAGTAGCCTATAAATTGTTGATACCAGCCGCCTGGGCGGTTCCTTGGATAAAATTAGTAATTCAAATTCAGTGGCTTCTACTGACAGTGCGTGCGTAGCGGATTGTGCAGCCACAAAATGTGTTAATTGTGCGTATTTGTATACGTGTCCCGGTGTCGAGGGTGAGTTTGGTGCTATCTGCGAAATTGGGTGCATATTGCTATCTTCAATGACGTGTCCTAGTCTGGAATATGTGATCTGTTCATGGAATAAATCCCTAAAAAAGGAGTTTGTCAAGCCCGGGGGGAAATTATTATTGCTAATTAGCGACTGCATGAATGAAGGGGAGTGGATGAACCCTGGCAGTTTTAGGCTATTTCTCCAGACCTTAAGGGTTGGGGACACAATAGGGTGATGGGGCTGAACAGGCACTAGCTGTGTATGTGAGACCCAGGCTGCCATGGGTATAGGAGGACATAAACCTTGTTGCTTGAGAGAGACCCAAAGTTTTGGGGAAGGCCTTGACAAGTCCACAATCTTAGAAAGATGCATGGATTTGTAATAACGGTCAATGTCTGGGAGGCCCACTCCCCCCAAATCCCTGGGTCTCGTAAGGGTCAGGTAACTAAGCATAGGCCGCTTAACTAAGCATAGGCCGCTTGTGGTTCCATATGAACTTGGTGAGGATAGCTGTTAGGTTTGCAATGCATATTTTGGAACACAACTGCAGGTGGCTAAATTGAGTATACCTCTTTAAGGATTTCCAGGCAATTGTAACAGTTTTCAGCAAGCAGGTTTTGCAAGAGATTAGCATGCAGGTTTTTCAGGTAATTAGCAAGCAGGTGATGCAATAGCGGTTTGATCAGAGTGAATACTTTATGCAACAAATGGATAAAAAGAAGTCAGCAGTAACAGGTATCAGGCAGAAGTCGGTACACAGAAGATCTTTATAAGTAATAAACTGGAGCTAAGCAGGCACTTGTACTGTTCAGGACAAAATAACTCAGCAACTAACTTGTTGAGTGACTCCCCTATAAGGTGAGGGAAGATTGTGTCACAGAAAGAGGGCGGAACCTGTGATGAGTGAAACCTGGAAGGAACTCTGAGGGAAAATGGATGGGTAAGTCCTGACAGAACCCCCTCCTCAAAGAGCACACCCAGGGTGCCATGGATGTGGTTTCTCAGGATGACATCTGTGGAAAAAGGTGATAAGTCTAGTAGCATGAATATCAGTTGACAATTCCCAAAAGTCATCTTCTGGTGTATAGCCCTTCCATCTAATGAGATATTTTAAGTTGCCCCTATGGAAACGAGAATCCAGAATCTTATCAATCTCATATTCTTCCTCACCTTGAACAATAAGAGGAGCAGTTTGAACAGTTCTTAGAAATGGGTCAGGGTTGTGAGGCTTGAGTAGCGAGACATGAAAAACTGGATGAAGTTTAAGGGATGGAGGTAAAGTCAGTTTAACAACAACATCATTGATGACTTTTTCAATGGGAAATGGTCCTATAAAAAGTTGATCCAGTTTCTTAGATGGACGGTTGGTTTTTATATTTTTTGTAGAGAGTAGTACCAAATCTCCAATCACATAGGGCGGAGGCGGTGTCCGTTTAATGTCCTGGAATTTCTTGTGACTCTGATATTTGTATATTGACAGCAGGGTTACAACTGAGTGGAGGATCAATGGGAATTGAGGTAGGATGGAATCCGTAGTTGGAGAAGAAGGGTGACATTTTACTGCTGGAATGAAATTAATTATTGTAAGCATATTCTTCTAGGGGTAACCAGGTTGACCAGTCATCTTGAAGGTAAGTACAATAGCAATATTGTTCTAAGCACTGGTTAACTCTCTCGGTTTGACCGTTTGTTTGTGGGTGATATGAAGAAGAGAATTTAGGAGTGTGGTACATAATTCTTTCCAAAAGCGTGAGGTGAATTGAGTACCACGGTCAGAAATAATTTCATCTGGTAACCCGTGTAATCTGATGATGTTGGTGATAAAAATCATGGATAACTCCTTGGATGTGGGAATTTTTGGTAGAGGAATGAAATGAGACATTTTGGAGAATCTGTCAACAACAACTAATATAGTGGTTTGCTTTTTTTATGTAGGAAGTTCAACTATAAAATCCATTGAGATGGATTGCCAGGTTCTATCAGGAACTTGTAGATTCATTATTAATCCGAAAGGATGAAGTCGGTTAGGTTTAGCTTTTTGACAAACAGGACATGATGAGATGTTATGAGATGGTTTCTTTTTGACCAGGCCACCAGAAGTGTCTTCTTGATAATTCAAATGTTTTTTTTTGTACCTGGATGACCTGCCAATGGAGAATCATGGATCATTTTCAATACTTCAATCCTTAAAGATGGGGGGACATAAATCTTGTTATCCTTAAAGAATATACAATTTTCTTCATGTAGAATGGAATTAGGAGGAAGGTCTAATTCTTCAGGAGGAAGTGATTTAATTGTTTCGGCAAAAGATGTGGTTATCCCAATAAATCGGGTTGGAGGAAGAATAGAAGAAGGTTTTTCAATTATTAGACTTTTGTTTGGTATTCGGGATAGGGAATCAGCTTTTTTATTTCTAGAACCTGGTCTGTATACAATGTGGAAGTTGAAAAGATCAAAGAAGAGACTCCATCTAACTTGCCTGGCTGACAATGTTTTGTTGTTATGTAGAAATTCAAGATTTTTGTGATCGGTATAAACAACGATTGGTTTTTCATTACCTTCCAATAGATGTCTCCAGTTTTCAAAAGCAGCCTTGATTCCTAATAATTCTTTTTCACCAATGGGATAATTACATTCAGATGAATTTAAGGTTCATGAATAGAAGGCAATAGGATGAATAGGATTTGGGGGTGATTCTTGTTGGGATAGAACAGCTCCTATTGTGGAGTCAGAGGCATCAACTTCCAAGAAGAAAAAAAGGCATTTTTAAGATGGGGGATGATGTGAATTTTTGTTTAAGCTAGTCGAAAGCTTCTTGTGCTTCGTTGTTCCAAGTGAAAGGAATTTTGGTTCTTGTCAGGAGATTAAGTGGATGAACGATGCTAGAGAAATTTTTTATGAATTTTCTATAAAAATTAGCGAATCCAAGGAAACTTTGTAATTCTTTAATTGAATAGAATACTGTGGGGGAATGGTATGTTCTTCAGTGATTTATAGTAGAGGAGAATGAATAAAACATGTATCCTGACAATAATTGCAATTAAACTTGATCTGTATGGGAGACCATTGGATATAAGGATTATGTAATTGTAGCCAACTCATCCCGAGAATAACAGGAAATAGAGGAGATTTTACTATTTCAAAAGTAATGTGTTCAGGGGGGGGGGGAGGCGTGGCTTCCGCTGACTATGGACGCAGAGTGAGAAGCTCCGCATCAACGGAGCGAAAAAAGCAAACGCCAGAGACTCCAGGGCCCCACTCGAATCTGTTGCGGTGCCATAATACACATAAATGGGCCCTCCTTCAAACGCGAGAAGAAGCTCACGGAGGGAACCAGTCGACGTGGCTCCTATTTTCAAGAAGGGGAAAACAGGCCCAGATCAGGATCCTGAAGGGAAAATGGCGGCTCCCGCCCAATCTCACGCCGTCTCTACCAAACAAGATTTAGAGGAGATGTTCCTCAAACTACAGCAATGTATCAAGGAGGAATTAAACCTGGCCCTTACTAAGGTCACCAAAGATATCAAAGCGGTGCAAACGCAGGTTCAAGCACACACGGATCAGATTCAGCCCCTCACAACGGACTACAATCAATTTGCCGATGACACTGTTGATCTCTATTGAGCGCTGGAAATGGCGATGGAGGACATGGGTAACAGGGCATGAAGGAACAACATCCGCATAAGGGGACTCACCGAGACGGTGGCCATGGAGGCCCTCCCCAATGTTCTAGCGGAGATGTTCCGAGAGGCGCTCCCAGAAGTTCCTACAGACAGGCTGCTGTTGGATAGGGTACATTGAGCCCTCAGACCCATGGGCCCATCGGGAACCCAACCCAGGGACATTATATTAAGATTTCACTACTACTCAACTAAAGATTTGATCATGCGCTCAACAAGATGGGCTCCCCTGAAATATGTAGGTATCCCTGTCCAAATTTTTCAAGACCTAGAGCCAGCCACATTGAACAGACGCCGACAGTGGAGACCCTTGACTGACTAGCTGAGGAATCTCAATGTTCGGTATGCATGGGGATACCCATTTAAAATCACCATCAGGCTCGATGGCAAGACACGTTCCTTCTCTGAGTATGATGACTTACAGGCCTTCCTAGAGGCGTTGCCCCCGAGAGATGGCTCTTCCAGATCCAGATCTAGGAGCCCCATTGAGAGTGCTTCGCAAGCGGAGGCAATAGACTCACATCAGGACTGATCCAAGAATGGTGCTAGCCCCGGGTAGCTAAAGAGATTCCGTCTCGCCAGGAGATATGGTCAGTTACAAAGTTATGAGTTAGACTTACCTGCCCAAGAGGACGCTGCTGCGGAGCGGGATGTTATCGGTTTGTTTTAAAGACAGTTTTCAAGATCCACAAGATCAGGGAATGAACGTTGACTACTTTGATCCCTTCACTGGGGACAGGCCATGATAATAGAAAGTGTGGAAGGGAGAGCTTAACCTTGCTTACAGCCACTCCTTGATCGGCTTATGGGCAGTCAACATACCTGGATATATCCTAACAATCCGTTGGTATTCCCCGAATTAATGTTCTAGGGGCCTTCCCGTAGATATATGATATAAAGGACCCCGATGTCTGATGTCACAGAACACGGTTATTTTTTGGGCAGGGGGGAAGGGGAATGTTAATAGTGGGATCTCTTTTTTTTTTTTAGATTTATTTTGTAAATGATTGTTAAATCGGGGACAAGGGGTCCAAGGTGGAGCACGGTATATACATAGCCAAATATTAGACAGCTCAACTCCTCTCGGAGACTATGTCTAAGCTCATTAAAAAGGCTACACTTAATTAGATTTGGAAAAGGCACCTATAGTGATATATACACATGGGGTAAGGTCTAACCGGCGAGGGGCAGAAGTGCCCAGGGTAGCAGGGTACCTGGAGTATTAGTAAAATGTATCGCTCCAAATGTTGATGCTTTTGATATGTTATATTGAATACTATTTATAGGTGTTTTTTTTACCCTACTGTTCATCAGTGCACAAGGATTTTCTGTTGCGTTACCACGCACATATTCCCACAAAAGTAAAGACTGGCAACTGAGTAATACCAGTGAAGAATAGTTTTATATCGCGGTGAAGGACCACCGGGCACATTCTGGGGATCTGAATGTAGGTTTTGAGTTTGGTAAGTTCAATCTTCACAATATTTAAAATGCCACTTGCTATATCCTTGCTCTCCATCAATGCCCATGGGTTGAATTCCCCACAGAAAAGGAGATCACTCCTACGACATTTAAAGAGAGACAAAACAGACATTGCATTCATTCAAGAAATGCATTTCCCCTCCATCAAATCTCCCACACTGAGAGATCATAGTTATAATACTAGTATCCTAGCCAACAATCATCAAAAGAAATTGGGAGTGGCCATCTTGATTAGGAGATCTTGTCCCTACAAACTCAAGTACTCCTATTCAGATCCTACTGGTAGATTCATTTTTTTAGTGGGTCAACTGGGTGACCAAATCATAGCTATGCTCAACGTATATGACCCGACCTCCCCAGAAGAGTTAAACTGATAGTGAAAAATTGATAGTGGGTGGGGACTGCAATGCCACCCTTTGCCCAGCAATTGATAGATCTACCCTCCCGTCAGTTATAAAGGCCTCAGACAAACACTTTTTTGATTTCGTGACGGAACATATTCTCTTAGACGTGTGGCGACTTCAGCACCCCACCACATGAGATTATACTTTTTTTTCACATCCTCACTTCAGCTACTCAAGAATAGATCTGTTCTGTGTATCTCAAATGTGTATGTCCCTAGTTTCAGATAGCAGCATCCATTCTATCACATGGTCAGACCATGCTGATATTATGTTATACCTCAATCTCCCGGAGATTACAAATCCCTGGACATGGAAATTTAACGATACCCTATTACATGATAAGCAAACCGTCCAAATTTTGAAAGGACACCTTGAAGAGTATTTCAACCTGAATGTCCAGGAAGAAGTAGACCTGGCAATATTATGGGCGGCTCATAAGACTGTTATACGAGGACACCTGATAGATCTCAGCTCACGCGCTAAAAAGTCCAAAGCCGAGAAACTAATTAAACTTCAAAAAGCCCTCAGTAGCATAGAAACTCTAAATAAAGCCAACCCTTCTAAATCACTTACGGATCAACTGACGAAGGTCCAGAAGGACATTAGACAATTACTTCTAGCAGATACGGCCAAATCCCTGAGATTCACGAAGAGAATGTATTACGAAAAGTCAAATAAGTCAGACAAGATACTCCTCTCTTTGTTGAAATCTCAATCCTCTTCCAAACTAATCTCAAGCATCAAAACACCCAAGGGAGACATTTCCACCAACCCTTCAGCTATAGCACAGGAATTTTATGATTACTACTCCCTTCTATACAACCACTCACCAGACAAATCCCTGGTAAATTCAGCACATGTTCAGGCCATCTCTTAATATTTAGAGCACTCAGGGATCCCAAAACTTTCAGAGCTAGAGAGCGATTTGTTAGACAATCGTATTACAGTAGAAGAGATCTCTGAGGCAATTAACTCAGCGAAACCAAATAAGGCCCCCGGGCCAGATGGGTTCACGGCACTGTATTATAAAACTTTTGGAGACATTCTCATTCCTCATTTATGTAATATATTCAATGCAATCATGGAAGGATGCTACTTCTCTAAAGATATGCAAGATGCTATTTTCATTCTTATCCATAAACCAGGCAAGGAACCAGACAGAGTGACAAACTATCGACCTATTTTACTACATACGGACTATAAAATCTTCACTAAACTTTTGGCTACCAGACTGAACAAAGTACTGACTAAATTAATACACCCAGACCAAGTGGGATTCATCCCCAATAGACAGGCCCTGGACAACACTAGACGATGTGTGGATTTTATGTGGATGGCTACCCAGTCGCAAGCGCCTTCTCTGTTCCTTTCCCTGGACGCAGAGAAGGCGTTTGATGGACTGACTTGGACTTTTTTAAGAATGACTATGGAACACATGAATTTTTCCCAGAACTTTCAGAACTGCCTAGCGGCTCTATACCATCAGTCAACTTCCACTATCAGAATTCCAGGTGCGGAGCCATTGCGCTTTGAAAAATTGAAATGGGACTAGACAGGGATGTCCCCTGTCGCCGTTGTTGTTTGCATTGTCTCTCGAACCACTGTCACAAACCATTCGAAATAACCCAGATATAAAGGGCAAAGGATTAGCGAAAGAACATTATAAAATTGCAGCGTACGCGGACGACATACTGTTATCAATTACTGAACCCCTTACGTCACTACCTTATCTATTTCAAGAATTAGGGATTTACCAAGAACTGGAAGGCCTGAAGATCAACACCGATAAGTCGGAAGCTTTCCCCATTCACATTTCCCGTCAGACGTTAAAATTACTAGAACTGAATTTTGATTTCCCATTCTCAACTAAACCTCTGACATATCTAGGTCTTCGCCTAACAAACAACCACTCCAACTTTACGATTTTAATTACACACCCTTGATTCAAACTATAAAAAAGGATCTAAAGAGATGGCAGCCTTTAAACATTTCCTGACTGGGTCGCCTTGCGACGGTTAAAATGAATGTTATTCCCCGACTACTATACCTTTTCCAAGGACTCCCAATTCCCCTAAGATCCCAGGATATTAAAACTCTACAAAAAGATATAGATGAGTTCATCTGGGACTCAAAGAGACCACGAATAGGCCATCTAACCATGCACAGATCTAAATGGGAGGGGGGGCTAGGTTTACCAGATTTAAACCTATACTACTATGCAGCCCAATTAGCTCAAATTTCAGCCTGGCATGTGGAGGTGTCGAATTTAAGATGGGTGGACCTGGAGCATAACTTGTTCCGTCCAGATGTCTTGTCACAATTCATATGGCTACCCAAAGTGGACAGACCACTCCTACGTACCAAATGCCCAGCCAAACTAAATTCTCTTGGTATCTGGAAAAAACTGGGGACCAAATATTCTCTTACCACTACCCACTACTCATTCTTCACTTACTCCCATGTATAGAAACAAAAGGTTTCCCCCGGGAATGGACCCTTCTCTGTTCCGGGTATTTGATCAGGGAGATATTTCAAGGATATATGATCTGTATCATAACGGGCAGCCCAAATCATACGATTCTCTTAAGAAACATAGAAACATAGAATGTGTCGGCAGATAAGAACCATTCGGTCCATCTAGTCTGCCCAATTTTTTTTTGAGTACATTTATTAGTCCCCCTTTCCCGGTCTTATAGCTAGGATAGCCTTGTGTCTATCCCACGCATGCTTAAAATCCTTGACTGTGTTTACCTCTACCACTTCTGCTGGAAGGCTATTCCATACATCCACTACCCTCTCAGTAAAGTAATACTTCCTGATATTACTTTTAAATCGTTGCCCCTCTAATTTAAGACTATGTCCTCTAGTTGTGGTAGTTTTTCTTCTTTTAAATATACTCTCTTCCTTTACTGTGTTGATTCCCTTTATGTATTTAAATGTTTCTATCATGTCCCCCCTGTTACGTCTTTCCTCCAAGCTATACATGTTAAGATGCTTTAACCTTTCCTGGTAAGTTTTATCCTTCAACCCATGAACCAGTTTAGTAGCCCTTCTCTGAACTCTCTCCAAAGTATCAATATCCTTCTGGAGATACGGTCTCCAGTACTGCGTACAATACTCCAAGTGAGGTCTCACCAGTGCTCTGTACAATGGCATGAGCACTTCCCTCTTCCTACTGCTAATACCTCTCCCTATGCAACCAAGCATTCTGCTAGCATTTCCTGCTGCTCTATTACATTGCCTACCTACCTTCAAGTCCTCTGAAATTATTACTCCTAAATCCCTTTCCTCAGATGTTGAGGTTAGGACTGTACCAAATAGTCTATATTCTGATTTTGGGTTTTTACGCCCAAGGTGCATAATCTTGCACTTGTCCACATTAAATGTCAGTTGCCACTGCTCTGACCATTTTTCTAGTTTAGCTAAATCATTTGCCATTTGGCTTATCCCTCCATGAATATCAACCCTGCTGCAAATCTTTGTATCATCAGCAAAAAGACATACTTCTGCAATATCGCTAATAAAAATATTAAAGAGAATGGGTCCAAGTACAGATCCCTGAGGTACCACACTAGTAACAAGACATTGCATCGAATATACCCCATTGACTACAACCCTCTGTTGCCTGTCACTCAGCCATTGTCTAATCCATTCAACAATATTGAAATCCAAACTCAAAGATTTCAGTTTATTGATAAGCCTTCTATGTGCGACAGTGTCAAAAGCCTTACTGAAATCTAGGTAAGCAATGTCTACTGCACCACCCTGATCTATTATTTTAGTCACCCAATCAAAAAAATCAATAAGATTAGTTTGGCATGATCTCCCTGAAGTAAACCCATGCTGTCTCTGATCTTGAAATCCAAGCGACTTTAGATGTTCAACAATCCTATTCTTTAACAAGGTTTCCATTATTTCCCCCACTACTGAAGTAAGACTTACTGGTCTATAGTTGCCCGCCTCCTCCCTACTACCTTTCTTGTGAATGGGCACAACATTAGCTAATTTCCAATCTTTCTGCTAAGCTTGACGGCCGATTTCTTTAGATTTATGCAACTCAGGGATTTGGCCCTATGCCCTGAAATCAGAAAAGCAGCCAATACTACCCCATCGTGGTTTGAGCGACAATGCATGGACACCCCCAGGAAAAAAGGATTGATCTCTTCTCCCCCAAATCAGATTCCCCTCTAACCCTTTATCAAGGCATGGGAAAGGGACAAGGGTTATACCCTAGATAATGAAGACTGGAGGGGTATATGGGAAGCCACAGCCAAGATTTCAATATGCACTCAACATAAAGAACAGGCTTACAAGACTATGATGAGGTGGTATCTCACTCCCTCTAAACTGGCCAAAATGGGTACAGTTACAACTCCTAATTGCTGGAAGGGATGCTCAGCAGTAGGTACATACATCCATAGTTGGTGGGCATGCTCACAAGTATTGAAGCTCTGGGTTCAGGTCCAACAATTCATTTTGAAATTTTTACTGAAACCAGTGCAGCTAGACCCATGTACTTTTCTATTATCTAAACAGATAGACACTCTAACGACCTATGAAAACAAATTGGTAGCCAGGATTGCCCTTGCAACTCGCAGGGCCATTGCCCAAGAGTGGAACACCCTTTCGGTACCAACCATGTCCAGGGTTCTTAAACTTAAGGGAGAGGTGGTAGAAATGGATTACCTTACAGCTTTGGTTCATGAGGCCCCACCCCTTTCCAAAAACTTTGGGGCCCTTGGCTAGAGGTATTCCCAATGGAAGGATTGGTGGGAGAAAGAAGGAGACCCCATGGTTCCCAGGTCTCCCCTGAGGCTCATAGATCGAGTCTAGTGAAGTAATCTAGTCCCAGCTTTAGCCTATATTTAGTTCAGTTTCTATTTCTCATGGGTGTGCTAGGAGGTTTTCCGATGCAGAGTTCAAATTTGTTTCGCCCGATAAAGGGTTTTCAATGCTCTCAAGAGTACAGACTGTATATATTGAGATACTGTATGATTTGATTTGTACTAAGTGCTTTATTTTTTTTGTTACATGTTGGGTCAGTGAGGCCCTGTCATTGCTGATTACTGCTGATTTTTATTGTGATACTTACCTATACATGTTGAATGGTGTTTTGAACTGTAATAATAGTGTGTTTAAAAAAAAAAAAATACTTACATAAATAAAGAATTTAAAAGAAAAAAAGTAATGTGTTCAGAATGATCATGATTGATGGTCATTTTTGGGGGAATAGTTTCATTCTTTATAGGACCAGAGGAAATAAGTGAACCATCAACAACTCTTATTGACACGAATGTGCTTTTTTGAACACAAGGAATTTTATTTTTCTTTACAAGACTGGAGTCAATGAAGACACCAGCAGCCCCAGAGTCAATGGGATCATCATTTTCTAAGAAGGAGTGAGCCCAAGCCATGGGATCGCCTCTAAGAAAGGAAATGACTGTACATACTTTGATTCGTTCAGTTGGGTATGATATAGGTCTCAAGGTAAATAGGAGGTGGCATGAATGAATGAATTCTCTATATTTTGAACGGTCTCCTGAAAATTTTTCAGGATTGCACACTGCTGCTTCAGCATAATCAATAGGTCTGACTCCAGTGGCAAGGATAGAAAAATCCTGGCTTTGAATTTCAGTAACACAGGTGAGTAAGCTTTAATTTGTAATTCTTAAATCATACATGCCTTGAGACAACATTTCCACCCTCTGGGTGAGTGAGGATATCTGTGAAGCCATTTCTGCTGGTTCCACATGGGGGGCTGAGTTATCTGCAGGTGGCTAAATTGAGTATACCTCTTTAAGGATTTCCAGGCAAATGTAACAGTTTTCAACAAGCAGGTTTTGCAAGAGATTAGCATGCAGGTTTTGCAGGTAATTAGCAAGCAGGTGATGCAATAGTGGTTTGATCAGAGTGAATACTTTATGCAACAAATGGGTAAATGGAAAGGATTACCTTAACATGCACAGGATGATTCTGATTCTAGAGGTTGAGAAAAGTCCATAATTAATCCAGATAAAAATGTGTTGGAGATTAAAGCAGAACTGTTTAAGGCAATTCCTGGTCCAAAGGAAAATAGAGGTCTGTAAGAATGGTGAAACAAATCTAGGTCCAAGGGCAATAGAAGTCAGCAGTAACAGGTATCAGGCAGAAGTCGGTACACAGAAGATCTTTATAAGTAATAAACTGGAGCTAAGCAGGCACTTGTACACAGCAACTAACTTGTTGAGTGACTCCCCTATAAGGTGAGGGAAGATTGTGTCACAGAAAGAGGGTGGAGCCTGTGATGAGTGAAACCTGGAAGGAACTCTGAGGGAAAATGGATGGGTAAGTCCTGACAATAGCTTTAAGTGTAGTGAAAAATGTTTTGGGAATTAATATGGGCATAGTTTGAATAACATAAAGAAACCTAGGTAAAATATTCATTTTTACTACTGAGGCTCGGCCAAACCAGGACAACCTCTTAGCTGACCATTTATATAAATCTGATTTGCAGGTGGCTAAAAGGGGTTAAAATTAATATCGAACAGCGAGGATAGATCGGCATTGAGAAAAACCCCTAGGTATTTAATCTGTCTATCATTCCAACGAAACGGTAATGTAGCTGTCAGGATCTTGACAGCAGTAGGTGGAAGCGAAACATTTAAAGCTTCCGATTTATTGTAATTTATTTTGAAGGTAGATAATGTGCCAAAAATTGAGAATTCCCTCATAAGATTTGGTAGAGACACAATCGGTTTAGTAATAAACAGTAGGAGGTTGTCCGCAAATATGGCTAATTTATGATGGTGGGGCCCCACCTCCAAACTGGTGATATCAGAATTGTTCTGTATGGCACATGCCAGGGGTTCTAGTGTGAGGATGAAGAGGAGGAGGGACAGGGGGCACCCCTGTCTAGTCCCATTTGACAGGGTGAGCCGGTCCGACAACGTGCTGTTTACCCGGACCCTAGCCGTGGGAGCCTGATATAGGGAGCCTATCCAGCCCCTGTGGAGGAGTCGAGTTGAGGGTCGAGAGTCATATTAAGGTCCTCGGCCAGAATCACCAATCCAGAGGCAAAATCCTGCAATTTACCTATGAGGGTGGAAAGAAATACATGTTGAGACACATTAGGGGTGTAAAAATTAGCGATAGTTATAGCATCAGTGCCAATGGACCCTTTTACAAATAGGGCTCTCCCTTCGCTGTCCGACCACTGGTCCTGGAGAACCAAAGGCAAATACCTAGAGATAAAAATCGCCACCCCCTTGTTCTTCTGGAACGGAGAGTGAGAATAAATACAATAAAGTGAACATGTGCGCTAGTGACCAACACTAGAGAAAAAAGAGCATTACCCTTTTCTATGAGACAAAATGCTCAGATATTATGCAAAGGGAAAAAAACAAAAACAATAATAGTGTAGTATATCAGTGCAATGGTATAATAGTGCAAAGTGCATAAATGGTACACTCACATTTACATGAGCAATACCCTGCTCAAGATAAATAGCGTGGATGAGCTCAGATAAGAGCAGGTAGATCTTGTAAACCAGCTCCAGAGGCAGCCCAGATAACCAGATCACATGGGAAGGAGAAGGCAGGATTGCACAAGTAAGTATTTTAATATAAGCAATAACACCAACAAACAGTAAGATCTTACATTTAAAAACGTTTTAAAAGTCCCAGATGCTTGTCCATAAAACCAATAGTGTTGTCTGTGCACTCCTCTCCTCTCACACAACGCGTTTCCCCTCTTGTTGAGGCTTTTGCAAGGAGAGTGAGAATAGTAGGCCTGTGGAAATTGTGGGCAGGTGAAATTCGGGACTTCAGGAATGAGTTTCCTGAATCAATGTTATATCAGCACGAAGTGCCTTCAGTTCCCGGAAAAGACGTGACCGTTTAACTCCTTAAGGACAGAGCCTTTGAAACATTTTTGTCCTTTCTGGACAATGGCTATTTTAACATTTGCTGTTTGTGTTTAGCAGTAATTTTCTTCTTTGTCATTTGCTGTACCCACACATATTATATATTGTTTTTATCGGGACAAGAAGGGCTTTCTATGGATGCCATCTTTTTGATCATATCTTATCATATTATTAAAAAAAAAAAAAAATATGGTAAAAAAAAAAAATACACAAATGTCCTGACTTTTATTTGAAACAACTTCTCCTCATCGACAATAGCGAACGAAAAAACATGCTAAATAGATTCTACTATTTCTCCTGAGTACAGGGATACCACCCATGCATAGGTTTGTTGGGTTGTTTGGGGACTAAAATTTGTGAGGTGCAGTTTTTTGTTTTCCAACTTGAAATTTTTACATGCAGACAGCCTGCACCATGTCCCATTTGAGACATATTTGAAGCCAGCTAGTGTATTTTACCACATCAACCCATATATTTTTTAAAAGTAGACACCTTAGGCTATCTCAAATGGTGATATTTTAACACTTTCCATGCACTAATTCTACCACCAGCCTTTGTCAAAGTTTGTGGTAGTAATTTTTTTGTGTTTTTTTTCACAAACCTTGTACTTCAGACATGAATTCACAGATTTTGGTATGTGTCACTGCCAAATAACACCCCAATAAGTGTTCAGCAACATCTCTTGAGTACAGGGATACCACCCATGCATAGGTTTGTTGGGTTGTTTGGGGGGTAAAAGGCCAAATTTGGTAGGTTCAGTTTTTGGTTTTCCAAATTGAAATTTTGACATGCAGACCGCCTGCACCCATGTCCCATTTGGGACATATTTGAAACCAGCCAGTGTATTTTACCCCATCAACCCATATATTTTTTAAAAGTAGACACTCTACGCTATTTCAAATGGTGGTATTTTACCACTTTCCATGCACTAATTCTACCACCAGCCTTTGTCAAAGTTTGTGGTAGTAATTTTTGTGTGGTTTTTTTTCACAAATATTGTATTTTAGACATAAATTCACTTATTTTGGTATGTGTCACTGCCAAACAATAACCCAATATGTGTTCAACAACATATCCTGAGTACAGGGATACCACCCATGCATAGGTTTGTTGGGTTGTTTGGGGGCTAAAGGGCCACATTGTGAAGGTGCGCATTTTCAACTTGGAATATTGACGTGTAGTCAGCCTGAGCCCATCTTTCATTTGGGACTTTTTTTTAAAGTAGGACAGTGTATTTTACCCCAAACAGTATATATTTTGTAAAAGTAGACACCCTAGGCTATTTTAAATGGTGTTATTTTAACACTTTCCATGCACCAATTCTACAACCAGCCTTTGTCAAAGTTTGTGGTAGTCATTTTATTGTGTATTTTTTCCCACATACATTGCACTTTAGACACAAATTCACATATTTTGGTATGTGTCACTGACAAACAATACCACAATATATGTTCAGCAACATCTCCCGAGCACAGGGATACCACCCATGCATAGCTTTGTCAGCTTTGTTAGGGGTTGAAAGGCTACATTTGAGAGGTGCGCTTTTTGATTTTCAAACTTGGAATTTGAATATGTAGAGCAAGGAAGGGGTTAATAGCTCTTATAAGAGCCTTTGTAGTACTGTACAAAAAAATTAACCCCTAAAAATGCACAGACAAGAAAAAATGTTCTGCTGTGCAGTGATCAGTGGCAGGGAAGGGGTTAATACACTACACTATACAAAGGGTATGGCTTTTATAAAAGCCCCTGGGACTCACAATTTTTTAACATTATTATGTTATACAGATCTGTCTCTTTCCCTCACTAAAACTCAAGTGAGGAGAGGGAGGCAGATCCATATGGGTCAGAACAATATTTACCAATATTGATCGAACCAGACGAATGGTGATGCTCATCTGAGAAATCACCCTTTGCCACTGATCGGCTGTTACTGATCGCTATACAGACAGCTTCAAAAGGAATACACGTAATCCCCTAGTGGGTATAATTTTTTTTTTTTTTTAAACAATCCTTTTATTATTACTTTTTTACATATAATAACATATATTGTTCAATTTAACATTCATACATTTTCAGTAGAAGCAATCACATATTATACAGGTCTTGCTTTTCCATATACATGCGTCTTACATTCCCTTCATGCCACAAGATAGCAGAAGAGATAGAGATAGAGAGAGAGGCAGAAAGAGGAGAGAGAAGAGCAGGGCGAGGTTCCAACAAATAGTGAATATATGTGATAAGTGAGTGTGCTTAATTTTTTTTTTTTTTTTTCCGCACTCAGAATCGAGAACACGTAAATAATCAAGTGGACAGTAACCGTGAAGTCGTGTATTTTCAACTCATCCTTGTGCATTTTCACTTTGCTTAGTCTCCTTAACATGAAGATTATCATAATTCGATTCCTTACATTACAAAACAGTGACAATCTTCATTCTCATATAAAAATACATAAAAGGACATTCAAATCTACAAAACATTTAACAAGACATACTACTAAAACATTTGCTTCCATGGAGATCGAGGAGAGAAAAAAACGGGGGACACAGGAGCCATCTAGTCGCTGTTCACCTTTTATTTTATCATATTTCATGTGGATCAGTGGTCTACAGTTCAAACGCGTCTACTATGTTTCATCTCAAGTCCCGAGCTAGGAGTTCTAGGCATTTATCCCATTTTTCTACCTTTTTTAGGTTTTTTGACTGGTAAAGTGAAATTCCTCTCTCCATCTTAAATTGATATTCTAGTTGTTTCTTTATCTCCGCCCAACTCGGGACTTGTGGTGATTTCCATAGTCTACCTATTGACACTTTTATTGCGGTTAAAAAATGTAGAGTAAAGGCCTTCTCCCATTCCTTAGTACCTGGTAGATTTAAGTGCAAGAGAAGTATCTCCGGCTTATTTAACAGCGGAATATTATTCATATATAGAAGCTTCCCCAACATTTCCTGCCACATCGATTTAAGGGGTTGACATGCCCACCATGTATGTAGCATGTCCCCTCTATCTTTATTACATCTCCAGCATGTATCCGGTGCCCCCCACCCCATCACCGCCAGGCGGGATGGCACCAGATACATCCTGTTTAGAATTTTATAATGTGATTCCACCAAATTTAGACATCTCACTGATTTGTATGTCAAGAAAAGGGATTTTATCAAATCTTCCTTTGGTATAATAATACCTATATCACGTTCCCTCTTAGAAAAAGCCGAGAAGTCACAATCTGCATTATCCAGATCTAGCATATCTTTTGTTCTTTTTAATAGGTTTTTCTGGTTGTTATCTTTTAGGATTTTCCTAAAAAGATTCACTTTATCTGATTTGGTCTTGTGCAGATGTTTTGACAAATAACCCTTCATCCTTAGGTAATTAAAAGTTTCGCCTTTTAAATCTGGAAATCTATCCTGCAGTTCCTGGAAGGGAATAATTCCCGTATTCCCCCAAATTTCTCCCAGGGATTTCAAACCACATTCATGCCAGGCTTTCAGATTTATATAATCTATATTGCTTTCCAGCAATGTCAGTGGGAGCTCGTGAATTACATAATTGTCAAGCCCAAGTCTTTTCCTGTGTCTTCTCCACACGTGTAGAATATTGTCTAAAACTATCCCTCTACCTTTGATTTGATCTTTTTCTTTACTCTTTTCACCAGTGTACCAGAAAAGTTTGACCAGTTCTGATTCTCCGCCCAAAACTACTTCGATATTATACCAAGCCTCGTTACTAGATATATTTAACTGGGAGGTAACTGCATGGGCTAAAAGGCTTGAGTCATGGTATTGTATTATGTCTGGCATTCCCAATCCTCCCTGTGAGATCTTTCTTTTTAAACAGTTTAATTTTAGTCTTGGTTTTTTGTTTTGCCACACAAAGTTCCTAAGAGCCCGTTGTATCATAGTGAGCCAACTGACTGGGGTTTCTATTGGGAGCATCCTGAAAAGGTAGAGCCATTTTGGTAGAATATAGGTCTTGACCACATTTATTCGGCCCCACCAGGAAAAACATAAGTTCTTCCAGTCGCTTAGTTGTTTGGTAGTAGACTTTAGCAAAGGGAGGAAATTATTCTCCATTATTTTTATTGGATCTGCCCAGATACTTATGCCCAGGTATTTCAAATTATCCGCCCAGACAAATCTTAATTAAGTTTTTAATTTGTTCTCTAATTCTACCGATATGTTATTTGGCAGGGCAATGGTTTTATCATAATTTAATTTGTACCCAGATACCATTGAGTATCTATCTATTTCCTTCACTAAGCCTACCAGGGATTTAACAGGGTTCTCCATAGTCACTATTGTATCGTCCGCATAAAGGTTGATTTTTAACTCCTCACTTCCTATCTTTAGCCCTGATATCTCTCGGTTCTGTCTTATGGCTGCTGCCATTGGTTCCATTGTGATAAGATATAAAAGTGGGGATAAAGGGCAGCCTTGTCTGGTTCCGTTATGTAAGTTAAACCACTCCCAGTACTCTTGCGGATGGAGAAGTATATAATGCCAGGATAGAGTTCAATATTCTTCCCTCGAAGCCAAAGATCTCCAATGAAGTTCTCATAAAACCCCACCTGACCCTGTCGAAAGCCTTTTCAGCGTCTAACGACAGGGTCAGGAGGGGGATATCCTTTGCTCTAGAATAGTCCAGTGTATCGATTAATCGTCTAACGTTATCTGCAGAGGATCTTCCCGGTACGAAACCTGTCTGGTCCCGATGGATTATTGATGGTAATAATTTTTTAATCCTTTCTGCTAATACTGCTGAATACAGTTTAATATCTGTATTCAGAAGGGAAATGGGTCGGTAGCTGGTTACCAGCTCCAAATCCTTTCCCTCTTTTGGTATGGTGATGATGTTTGCTCTCAATAATTCTTCTGGTATAGGATCGTTATTGGGTAACGAATTGAACATCTCAGTTAGGTTGACCAATAGATCTTTTTTGAACACTTTAAAAAACAGGTTATTAAATCCATCGGGACCAGGGGTCTTGTTAAGCTTCAATTTATCTATACAGTAATTTACCTCCTCGGATACAAATGGACTATTGAGAGTTTTTAATTGATCTAAATTTATCCTAGGCAGCATTAAATTCCTAAAGTAAGAGTCAATTAGTTCCTGATTTGGTGTGTCAGGGAGATTATATAGAGCCTGATAAAAGGTTTGGAAAGCCTCAGCTATCCTTTCTGGTATCATTACTACTCCTTCTTTCGTTTTTATTGAAGAGATCCGTTTTTTGGCCTCCTGTTTTTTAAGCCTCTTCGTCATCGATTTATTCACTTTATTTCCGTTGTAATACCATGTTGTCTTAAATCTTTCTAAAGTTTTATTTGCTTTTTCTATTAACTGCTCCTTGATCTTATCTTCTATTACTTTTATTTGGTTCGATATAGACAGAGATGGGTCAGCTTTGTTTTGGTTGATAAGGCCTTCTAAGGTTATATAGAGGTTGGCTAGTTTCGGGAGGGATCTTCTTCTTTCCTGGATTTCTAATTTGGTCAGATGTCCTCTCATGACTGCCTTAAAGGCACACCATGTCATTGGGGGGCTTACTTCATTATGACCGTTTTCGTGGAAAAAATTAGCAATTGCTTGTTTTAAATATTGTATATTTTGCTTCTTTCGAATTAAAGCACTATCAAGTTTCCATTCAGGTCTAACTCTTACTTTTTCCGTTTCCAAAGCCAACCATACAACACTATGATCCGACCAGGGAATGTTTTTTATAGCAATTTTCTTGACATTTTGAGTTACAACTCTATCTCCAAAAAACATATCTAACCTGGAATATGTCAGGTGCGTTCTCGAATAACAGGAAAAGTCCACCTCCCCTGGATGGAAGATCCTCCATAGATCCAGGAGAGGAAAGAGTTTAACAGTCTCTCTAAGCTTTTTTGCGTTGTTTATGAGATTTTTGTCTTTGCCTCCGCCCCTACCTGACCTACGATCTAGATGTTCATCCATAACAAAATTAAAATCTCCCATTACCAGTACTATTCCTTGTTTTACTCTGTCTATTTTAACAAACAATTTTTGGATATATGAAGCAGGGGAGTGATTTGGGGCATATACATTTACTAATGTATAAACTTTGTCTCTAATTTTACATATTATGAGGATATATCTAGCGTCTGGGTCACATTCTAAATGTATAATTACCGGATCAATAATTTTGGAAAACAAGAATGCAACTCCTCTCTTTTTCTTGTCAGGGAGAGAAGCACTTAATATCATTGGGTAGTCCCTAGATTTTATTCTCAATTCATCTCCCTGCTTCCAATGAGTTTCTTGTATCGCACATATATGAGCCCTCTCTTTTTTCAGGAAGTCAAGTACAACCATTCTCTTCTGAGGCGTGTTAATCCCACGCGCGTTAACTGTAAGCACTTTTAAACCACTCATATGAAGGCCGGTTTCTGGCTCCCATTCCCCGACCTCCCTCGATCTCCATGGGCAACTACGTACATGACACAACAAGACACTAACAAATATACAATCCCGCATTGGTCCTTCTCAGGATCCAACTGCACAAACCCCTTCCCACCCACCCGTGAGTCTGAGCGTTCTTTAGAGGAAACGCCCAGGTCAACAATTAAATCCATAACTATTAATGGATAGAGTGTTGGTCTCTGAATTCACACACCCTTCCAGCAGGCTGAGAGAAGAAAAAAGGAGGGAAAGAGAAGAGAAGGGGAAAAAGAAAGGGAAAGGGAGAGGAAAAGGGAAAGGGAAAGGGGGGGGAAAGGGGAGGGGGGGCAAGAAGGGAGAAGACTCGGAAGGGTCCCAAGGAACAAGAGAGAAGGGGAGTAAGCATGAGCAAAAAGTGGATGAAGGGACGAAGGGACAAAACCCTATTTTTATATTTAGTGAGTCTATGAATCTAGAGGGTTCTATCTCGTGCTCTTTGTATTATGTGAAAATGTTCCCATCTGTGTGTATAAATATTTTACTTCAATTCACTTTGTTTGTTTAACCCTCCTATCTAATGTTTACCTATAATTATTAAGTGGAGTTAAATTCTTTGTGTCAATTCCTTTTCCTGTCCGTGTGATTCTATGCTTTAGAGGTAATCTTTATTCTATTTGTTTTAAGTATAATTAATTAGCCTAGACCCTCTCGCATCTCTCCCATTATTAAAATATCTTTGTTTCCTTTTCCTTCTCCCTCCCTCTGCTTTATATTGGTGTGTCTCCATGTTTAAATAAATGTTGTGAGCTTAATCTTCTATAAAAACTATTACTTCTATATAAAGTGCATTCTCAGTAGTGGTAAATTATTGGATTAGATCATTCTTTGTCTTTCGGTATAATCCTAATTCGTTTCCCCTCTCTCTTAATTATCAATTTACAATACCTCCTCCCCTCCACCCTTCAATTTATTAATGTCATTTAGTGGAATTTAAAGTGTCCCACCTCCCACCCCCTCCCCCCCCCCATATTATTTCTTTATTCATCATTCACTCCCCAGTCAAATTATGATTTTTTATCCATTGGGCTAAGACCTGCGGTGAGGAAAATATCTCTCTTTTACCCTCGTATAGGGTCATTACTTTAGTAGGGAAACCCCATGAGTATTTTATCCCCCTGCTTCTAAGTATCTGGGTTTCTTGCGCAAAAGCCTTCCGTGCTTTCCTAGTAAAGATTGATAGATCGGGGAAGACTTTTATATTTCCATATGTTGTCCCCTCCAAAGATTTGCCCATCATAGCAGTCATTAGTGATCGTTTAAATTTAAAGGACTGAAAGCATATAACAATGTCTCTAGGTATGTGTTCCGGTATCTTCTCCGGTCTACGAACTCTGTGGCATCTTTCCATCATGTTGTTATCTTTTGTTATATGAAGATCTAAAAACTGAAAGAAATCTTCCATGAATTTCTCAAGATCTTTATTTGTTATTTCCTCTGGTATTCCTCGGACTCTGATGTTGTTCCTCCTGCTTCTGTCTTCTTGGTCTGCCAATTTTGACTCTAGATTGTCCATTCTCTTCTGTATTTCCTCAATGTTCTCTGTCTGATTCTTGATCTGGTTCTCCATCTTTTTTATCTGAGTTTCCAGCTGATCAAACTTTTTCCCCATGTTGGTAATTTCTTGTTTTATCTCTTGAGAATTGGAGAGTATTTCTTTCTTTATTTCCTCTGCTTGTTGTACGAAGCATTTTTTAATAAACTCAGCCGAGATGCTTGGTAAGGATGCGGGTTGATCCCCCTGGCCCTCTGTATCTGATATCCGATCTCCTATATCGGAAAGTGACGTTTCTTCATTAGCTAATACTTTTGCTTCTCCTCTGTTTGTTTGTGGAGAGAAAAAACCTGACAGCCTTTTTTCTGGCTTTTTATCCATTTTCTTTTTAGTAGTTTGTTTAGGTTCAGCCGATTTTTTTGATGCCATTCTATATTCGGTATTTGTCTATAAGCAAATTCAGGAGGACTTTTCTTTGAAAGATTCCTGGGGGGTTGGGGAAGTCAGCGAATTAAGCAGCTTCTTTTCGGGACCTGCTTTCAATGCTACAGGGTTTGTCAGCTTATTTCTTATTTTGGAACTTTTATAGTTCCGTATATCCAACAAGATGTTTAGAGAATCCCTTGTATATTAGTATTCCCAGAGAATCCCTTGTATATTAGTATTCCCAGAGTGGGTAGTTGAAACTCTGAAGTTTCCAACTTCCTTTCCCGGATTTAACAGCTCAAGATTAGCAGCCTGTATCAATCCCCATATGTCACCAATTCTTGGTTTATCAGGTCTTACAGTCCTTAATTCAGCTGCTGTGATCTATTTGTAGAATTTAAAGGTACGGCACGATATAAGGAGAAGAAGGAAATTAGTCCGCAGTTCTTTGTTTCTCAGTTCTCACACAGCTGCTGTGCTCTATTTGCAAAATTTAAAGGTACGACACGATATCGGGGAAAAAGTTAGTCAGCAGTTCTTTGTTTCTCAGATCTCACAGCCTATACTTCAGCAGCTACAATCTATTTGCAGAATTTAAAGCTACGTCAGGATGTGAGAGAAGATTTCAGGTTCGGATCCTTTCCCACAAGTAGTTCAAGGATTAGCAACCTGTGATTAAAACCCCTATTTACGGGGTATGAGTCACCAGTTCTTAGTTTATCGGAACTTACAGCCCATACATCGACAGCTGTGATATGTTTACAGAATTTTTAAAACTACAGCAAGGTGTGGGGGAAAAGTATCACCAATTCCCAGTCTATCAGATCTTACAGCCCATACCTCGACAGCTGTGATCTATTTACAAGATTTAAAGCTACAGAAAGATGTAAGGGAAAACATTTGTCATTAGTTCTTAGTTTTATCAGCTTTTATAGCCCATGCTTCAGCCGCTATGATCTATTTAAAAGTTTAAAGGTACCACACAGTGAAAGGAAAAAGTTAGGTTCAAACTCGCTGCTGTGGTTTGTTTGCAGCGTTTGATCCACAGCAGGATGCAAGAAAAGGGCAGTTCAGTAACTTGACGAATGATTAACTGATTAACCAGGCCCCAGGTTTGTGCTCCTTTGAAACAGTCAGAAACTTTATCTAAACGACTATTATATTCCCCATATTCGTTTGTTCCATCCTTATATTGTCTTAGCTCCCATGTTTTTACAGGGTTGGTGTATTACAGGCTTTAAACAGTGGTTTATTTCTCCCTCGTGTTCTAACAATATATACAGTTTAAATGAGACTTAGCTTTCTGAGGTTCTGTCCAATTCCCCCAGCTGGTTCTCGGTCAGGTAGATCAGGTTTGTTTCCTCCTCTGACTATAGTCGTTCTTCACGCATTAAACGCTGCTTTAAGCACGTACCCAGGCTTCCACTGTCTCTCCTTTACCGCAGGCCGTCGTGATTTTCAGTGATTTCCTACCGCCGGGGAGCTAGTCATTCTCTCTGCCTGGTTCTCGGGTGCTTCCTCCAGAGACTCAACAAACCCCGCGAAACCGTCCCTTACGTCATCGCTCCGCCCCCCGAGTGTGGTTAATTTAGTTATTTATAGTGATTGTGCCCTGGCTCGAACTGGAGGTTATTATTATATATATTGTGTGCTGTACGAGTAAATAAATGTGTTGTATCTTATCAACTCCTTTTCTCACCCCTCCCTCCCTCCCCCCTCCCTCCCCTCTCTCTTGGTATAAAGAAGGGGGCATGTGATTTTATTTTGAACCATAGTGTTAGCTCTGCTTCAGCTCTCCCTCTCCCCTACCTCTCCCTACCCCCTCTTCCCCTCCTCCTCTCCCAGCCATTTCAGTATTACATCTTTAGCTCAAATAGTTGTGTTACTTAAGTAGAAGATATCATTAGCTGTTCATTTGTTGTCGAAAAAGATCTTTGTCTTTTTCACTTTTCCCCATTTCTGGTTCAAGAGAATGATTATTATCCATTATGTGATTCCATTTCTACCTCATATACTCAACATTTAGACATTAGACATTTACATTTATGTGTGGTAGGCGGACTATCGGGGCTCCCCCGGTGGATCAGGAAATATATAGGTATCTGTCATTTACAACCTCAAGGACTCCCTTAATTGATTTTCTTTTCGTTTCCCCTCTCTTCCCTTCACTTCTTACTGTTCCTCTCCTCCTTTCCTGCTTTCCCTCCCTTCCTCTCATCCTCCTCCCCCTTTCCTTTTCAGAATATGTTTTTTTCAAAAATTTCGATCCATTTTTGCCAATAGGGTATTCTGTTTTTATCTTTCATAATTTCTAGGGATGTTATAATCTTTTTTTCCATTTGGATTTGGTGTAAAACTTGTATTCTAATTTTTGACCACTGTGGAATATTTTTTGTTCTCCAGTTTCTCGCAATTTCAAGTTTTGTTACGTTTAATATATGTAATCGGCAATGATTTTTTGTCTTCTGGGAAATTTAGATGTAAAATTCCACGCTCTGGGGTCAATTCCCATTCTGGGCCGAGTCGATTTGTGATCTTATTTGAAATGAATCTCCACAGGGGTCTAAGAGATATACAGTTCCACCATATATGTTTGTGTGTTCCTATACTTCTATCACATCTCCAACATGTTGGATTACTATCAGGATACATTTTTTGAAGATTAGTAGGGACCACATACCACCTATTAGCTATTTTGTACTGCACTTCATTTAAGTTTAAACAGTGTATACTTTTATATATTGATCTAAAGGCCTCACACCATTTCTCTCTGTCTATCTCAATATTCAATTCTTTTTCCCATTTTCTGATTGACGGGATTTCTGGGCTTTCCTTTAGCAGCTTTACAAGAGTGAGAGAATTGGCTGTTAATTTTTTGTAGTCCTCTTGTTTCATCATTTTAATTAATAGGGTCTGTGGTTCTGTGATTTTTTCTTTTATCACGACTTTGTTCAAAAAATATTTTATTCTAAGATATTTGAAAGTATCCTTTATTGGTATTTTGTAAATTTCTTTGAGGTTTTCCATGGTTTTAATATTTATACCATTCATCATATGTTGTATTTGATTTATCCCTAAGGCATTCCATGGTTCTAAATCAATATTATCCATTAGTATGTTCAGTACCGTTATGGGGAGGTCTGTTATTAGTTTGTTTTGTAATCCTATTTTTGTTCTAAATTTATTCCAACACTCAAGGATATCTATTATAGGGAGGTTATCTTTCTTTGTCTCGTTCTGGGGTAGGTCTTTATTTATGTGCCAAAATTTAGCCATAAAGGCATACGGCTTTTCCCCTTTATTTTCCAGTTCATACCAGCTTTCTTGAGGGGCATTCTTATTTTGGGTTACAAATGCCTGGGCCAGCATCGCTGCATCTATATGGTCTTGGATAATTGGGATTCCCAGACCACCTTTATCCGGCTTCAAGGCTAATATTTGTCTATTTATTCTTGGTTTTTTGTTTAGCCATATAAAATTAGTATGGGTATAATTAACCCCTAGCGAGTGTGACAAAAAAAAATGCTGATAGCAAAAAAAAATCCTTCTGCGACCAGATTGCTCCATATGCGCTGCTTAGGCAGTGACCATATGCACTGCTTAGGCAGTGACCATATGTGCTGCTTAGGAAGTGATATACGGCAAGGAAGGGGTTAATAGCTCTTAAAAGAGCCTTTGATATACTGTAATAAATCAAAGTAAAAAAATTAACCCCTAAAGAAATGCACAGACAGCAAAAAATGTGCTGCTGTGTAAGATCACTGCGTACACAGCGATCAATTGCAGGGAAGGGGTTAAATACTGGAAACGGCTTTTATAAAAGCTTTTGGGTCTCAATTCTATTAAATATATTATAATTAAAAACTTACATTATACAGCTCTGTCTCCCTCCCTCACTAAAACTCAAGTGAGAGGGAGGCAGATCTACACGGGTCAGATCAAATATTTACAAATATTGATATAACCAGACGAATGGTGATGCTCATCTGAGCAAACGCCAACCCGCCTTTGTCACTTATCAGCTGTTACTGATCGCTATACATGCGCTCAGACAGCTAAAAAATTTTTTTTACGTTAAACGTAGTCCCCTAGCGGGTATAATTAACACGTGACGGGTGTAATAAAAAAGTTTAAAAAAAATAAAAAATGCTTCTGCAGCAAGATTGCTGCATTTGCGTCAGATCGCTGCTTAGGCAGTGATCTACAGCAAGAAAGGGGTTAATCTCTCTTAAAAGAGCTTTTTTTATACTGTAAAAAAAAATTTGCTGCTGTGTACGATCACTGCGTACACAGCGATCAATGGCAGGGAAGGGGTTAAGTGGCTTTTATAAAAGCCCTTGGTGTTTAAAATTTTATTAAATATTTTTTTTATTATTTTATCTTATTTTTTACTTTATCTGATCTGTCTCTCTCCCTTACTAAAACTAGTAAGGTGAGGGAGGCAGATCAATACTTGTCAAAGGCAATATTTACTAATATTGCCTTTGACCGTATGGTAAGTGCTCATCAGAGCACTTACCATACGTGCCTGCACACAGATCACATAGATCTGTTGTGCCGGCATCGATTGGCTCCCCCTAGAGCATCGGAAGTGAAATACTTTCACTTTCGATGCTCTTGCCATTAGAAGGGAAGCGCTGCCTGTACAGTACTTCCGTGGAGTGATCGTAGCGCGCCCCTGCACATTTGGGGGGTGTTGCACAATGCCTCTACCTAGAGGCATTGTAGCAACACCGTTAGAGTAAAGAAAGCGACTGCTGGTCGCTTTCTTTACTCAATTTAGTGCATGACGTGCCAGGCATGTCACCTGTCGGCAAGTCCTCGATTTGCCGTGACGTGCCTGGCACGTCATCTGTCATTAAGGGGTTAAAAGGGGAGTAAAGGCCTTTAGCATTAATGGAGACCACGTTCAAATGGCCTATGTCAGGCATTGGCGCGGCAGACATGAGTGGGGAGAGTAATGTAGATCAGGTTGTGGTGGGTCACCTCCGGCCCTCGCTTAGAGAAGTAGGAAAGAATGAGAGAATGAAAGTGAATTAGAGGATAGGGGAGGATGGGTAGGGATTGGGATAAACAATATATACAATATGTACAACAAGTCAAATTGACCAGTAAGGCATTAGTGCCAGGTGGGTGGCCCCATGGACCCCGGAAGCAGTGCAGGGGGCCCTCCATTATCTATAGAGGCACATCTCTGCTGGGGAGAACATGGCGGGCCTCTCAAAACTTGCGGCACACTCATGGGGGAGGAAGAGCAGGGGGTACGGCTCGATGCCCCATGGGCCATTCCTAGAAGTGGGACGTGACCAGATTGGACTATTGATAACATTTAAACCCTATGAGGTCAATAGAAAACAGATCTGAAAATACATTACACATGTCTGAAACCGCAACCATAAACATAGCAATAGCATACAATCAGGGAATTGAAATTCAAAAGTTCCAAAAATTCAAAAATACTAGAGGGAAAGGTATTTGCAGGTATTGAAGTGTAACTGAGTAATATCAAGGACCATATGTCCGAGGGTGTCTCATTCTGACCATCCATCCTAAGAAATGACGGAACGTGAAATGTGCAAAAATAGGTAAAACAAAATCACTTGTGTCAAGAGTAGAAAAACCTGAAGGGAGTCTGAACGGCATACTGCACCCAGGTCGTCTTCAGGGTGGCATGGATATCGGAGTGAGCCCGGGGCCCTACGCCATAGGGACCAGCTGCTGGGTGGCTTGTCTTCTTACGCTGTGCCCTCGTCATCCAAGGGAGATTTTGCAGGTTCGGGATTAGAGGGGGCTCATCCGTTCCATCGAGCATCCAGGCAAATCTGGGACATCCTGTTGTAGAGTAGAGCAGAAGTGTAAGGACCGCAGGGCTACCCTCCGCCACACACCTGCAAGACCTGGTGCCAGGCGGGTCAAGCGATCGGGACCTAGTATCTCCCACATCCCCAGCCGTCAGGTCTCCCACTCGGCGCGCACGGTACTGGTTACTCGCGTGCGTGCGCCTGATCTCTGTAGCTTTTCTCTCTCGAGCGTCGCTATGGAGACGGGAGGTGTGGCGCATCTCACACGTCACAGGGCGGGGCTACGGCCCTTTAAAACAACAACGCGCCTTCTTCAAAATTGCTTGAGTATTTACCTAGTCTGTTCCAGTGTTTTGTTTGCTACTGCAATTGTTGTTTGACCCGGATTGTTTTCTGACCTTCCCTTCTTCTGGATTCTTGACCTGGCTTGTTATTTGGACTCTCCGCTTTCTGGCTCCCTGACCTTGGCTTCCCTCTTAGTTTTTGCTGTTCTGTGGACTCCCTGACCCGGCCTGCTTATTGACTTCTCTACTCTCTGGCTCCCCTACCTGGATTCCACCCGACTACCCATGTACTGGCACCTGTGTTCTCTCTACGCAACTACCTGACACTCGTGCCGGATATCACTGCTGCAGTCTCTCCAATCCTCCAATATTGTGGTACCTGGCAAGGGCTGTCACTTCAGCAATTGGGGCTCCACTACTGAATCACGGTACTTCGTCACAAGAAGTGTTGTAGGTCTTTTGGGGACAGCAGCATGATGGGAGTGGGTCCCCTGCGGACCGTGATGGAAAGGGGGTATCCCCAACTGAAAGGTATTGGTGGATTTTTTAGGAGGTCCGTCAACAGCTTCCTGGCTTGCAGAGTAGCCCAGGCTATATCAGAAGCGATGCTCCCTTGTAAACGATGGGGCCTTTCTTTCGTGCTTGCCGCAGGATCTCTTCCTTCTGTAGGAATGAGTGGAGGTAGCATATTACGTCTCTGGATTGAGTATTGGTCATGTCTTTGTGGCGAAGAGCCCTTTAAGCTCGGTCCAGGACTATTGGTTGATCCGTGCTGCGTTGTAGGATGCCGTTGTAGGGTGCTGCGTTGTAGGATGCCCCCAAAAAGGTCAGTGAGTACCTCCGTCAGGTTTTCCGGGCCTTCTACTTCAGGCAGGCCTCTAATCCTCAGATTGGATCTCCTGTTACGATTCTCCTGATCCACCATTTGGTGCGCTAGGTGGGACATGAAGGCCTTTTGCTCCGTGAGCTGCATCTGCAAGTGTGATATCATTGATTAGAGCGTAGTCTGGTCCTTCTCGACCGTTTCAAACCGGTGGCCTTGTTGCTTTAGGTCGGTTTTTATGTCACGCAGCTCATCTTTGATTGTGGAAGTAATTTGTTCCACCGCCGAGGACAAATCTCTCTACAGCTGGAGAGTAAGGGTCGCGAAGTCCGATCTCGTCGGCAGGTCCGCGGTCGGGTGATGTGGAGTGGAATGTGGGGAACAATCTTCACCCTCCAATTCCTCTGTTTGGGTCAAAGGTGAGGTTTCCTCCTCAGGAGCATCTGGCGCCATTTTGGAGTCGCAGGGTCATCGGGACTAGAAAGGCCTTTAAGTTGACCATGGCTGGCTTTTTTGGATTCTTTGGGGTTCCTTGAGTGGGGAGCCCTTCTTTTTGTGCTTCCGCATAATCAAGAGGTGCGGGAGTGTGTAGCGTCCGTTTTAGGCCCAGGGATCGGGAGGTCTCTCAGTGTGCGACCGCTCACATCAAGGTCCGGACACACCCCGGATGGCTCTTCTTTGAGCGACCCATTAGTTGTTTGTCTCTCTCCCCCCCAGCTTTGTCTTGCTCCCCCCCTTTCCCCCAGCGTTGTCTCTCTCCTTAGTGTTGTCTCTGTTTCTCCCCCCAGCATTATCCCTCTCCCCCTCATTGTCTCTCCCTCCCCCCACCCAAACTTTTGTCTCTCTTTCCCCAAAAACTTTTCTCTCTCCTCCCCCTAAACTTTTTCTCTCTCCCCCCTCCCCTTGTGTCTCTCTCTCCCCCTCCCTCCTCTTGTGTCTCTCTCTCCTTCATTCCTCCCTTTGTGTCTCTCTCTCTCTCCCTCCCTCCCCCCCACCTCACCTTGTCTCTCCCTGGTGGCTAGAGTGGGCAGCCGGGGGATGTCTGCACGATACGTGCAGACATCCTCCATGCTGCAAGACACTTCCGTCCATTATGACAGACAGCCAGTCTGTCATAATAGACGGAAGTGTTGGGCAGCATGGAAGGACCCGAAGCCGGAAGGACCCAGCTTCATCATAGAAGTCCAGGCGGTCGTGCCGAGCTGCAGCGGAGGATGTCTGTGCACATTGCGCAGACATCCACCGGCTGTTAGCGAGGGGGATCCAGGTCCCCTGCAGCTCTGTGGGGGACCTGGATCCCAGTCTTATAGTCTGACCTCGATTTGAGGTCAGGTTGTAAGACAACCTTGAATATAAGACGAGGGGTCTTTTTCAGAGCATTTTCTCTGAAGAAAACCTTGTCTTATATTCGAGCACATACGGTAATATGGAAATTTGCTACTTAGAGGGAAAAAATTGTTCTTGACTCCAAAATGCAATCAGATTTTTCCTTGGATCAAAAAGCTCTATTATTAATGCTTATTCTATTATTAATTGCCTTATATATCCTGATTTCTAAAAAAAAAAAAAAAAAACACAAGTATCCAACCATTTTTAAATGCATCTATTGTATTTGATAGCACCACCTCTCTTGGCAGTGAGTTACATCTTTATTGTCCTTACCATAAACAATCCCTTGCTTTGCTCTCAATAAAATCTTTGCTCTTCCAGTCTCAGGGGATGGCCTCTTGTTCTTTGAAGACTATTCCCCTGGTGGCAATTACCTTAGCTAGAAGGACGTCTGAACTTCAGTCCTTCTGATGGCAGGAGCCTTAGATTGTTTTTCAGCAATCCAGAGTGGTTTTCAGGTCTTTAATTCATTCCTGGCTTAAGGTGGTTCCAATTTTCATTTGAACCAGGAAGTTTTTCTACCTTCCTTTTTACCCAGGTAAATTCATATAAGTATCTTGCCATGTGGCTAGACCCAAACTAATCTTTTGGTCTCCATATTGATAAGCTTGTGTCAAAGCTATATCCTAGGATTGTCTTTCTACATAGAAACAAATCAAACCTAGATTCCATAGTAAGGAAACGTGCAGCAAATATTAATGCCGATCTTAGATTATGGATATGTTGTGTATGATTCTGCCCCGCAGACCCATCTTGGTAAACTCGACAATCGGTACAATACAGTGTGTCGTTTTGCAATATAGTGTGATTATAACATCATCACTGTAAAATGTTAAAATAGTTAAACTGGCTGAAACTTGCATACAGGTGCACTCTCCACCTAGCTTGCTTAGTGCATAACCACTTCTCTGGAACACTCCCCCCCTACCTGAGTGGCATGCTCACTCTTACTCCCTGCACATCCTACAATCTCAGATCCTGCACCAACCCTTCACTAGCAATCCCTCACTTCAAAAAGGAAGCAGGTTGAGTTGCGTTCTCTTTCAGAGCGCCTCATATGTGGAATAGCCTTCATGTTTCTGCCAAATCATCATCTAGTCTAAATCCCTGAAAATGAGTGTCTCCCAAATCCTCAAAACAGATTGTACCTGTAATGTATGTATGTATTTATTTTTTAATTTACTGTTAAATGTGTAACTCTGTGTAACTCCATTCTGGACTGCGTCCCCAGGACATACTTGAAAACGAGAGAAATCTCAATGTATTCTTCCTGGTAGAACACTTTCTAAATAAAAAATAAATAAAAAATCTGGACACATCAATGAGGTCTAACTTCCTGTGGAGCAGCCTGGGAGGGGGCGGATCTCACTGGGTGCGAGGTCCACCCTCTCTCCTTAAAGTAGAGTGGTGTCTGCTTCGGGGAGCCGAACAGCTCAGTAAGTGCTGCTCACGCTCCCTGTGTGGAGTGATGATTCAGGGCATCAGCCCCCTCCCAGGCTGCTCCGCAGCGGCCGTGTAAAGGGCTGGTGAGTGGAGGTTATCCCCCCAGCCAGTGCCTCTACCGGAAATTTTTCTTTCCCTCCAGGGCTGGCGCCCCCTTCGCTGCAGCGCCCTAAGGTGGCAGCCTTACGGTGGTGCCGGCCCTGCATGTGGCCTCCTCCTGCACTCTCAACTGGTTTCAGCAATTTCTAAAACCTACGAATTCCAAGGAGTTCAAGGTTTTTTCTGGCTTGAAAGTGCATTCAACAGGGGCCTTATCCTATTGGGCTGCAGTAGCACACATTTCAGTAGATCTAATCTGCAGAGTAGCAACTTAATCGTCAGTTTCCACCTTTGTGAAATATTACAAGCTGGATATCCATGCAGCTTCTGAAGCTCGGTTCAGGTAGCAGCTTCTTAATATCTCTGTATGTCTTAATACATTTTGATATGTTATGCAGTATCAATGTACTTTTTGCAATTCTTTTTGGACTCTCCCCTTTTTTATATGGGTATTACCCATATGTAATGCTGCCAAGAATAGCCAGGAAAAGTGAAAATTGTTTCATTCTTACCGTAATTTTCTGGATAAGATCCATGTCAGCATGAAATTCCTTCCCTTGGGTCTAACTAATGGTTGGGGTGTTAAGGAGCCTATATGTATCATATGTGAGTACAGTATTTGCTCGATTATAAGACTACCCTGATTATAAGACGACCCCCCAAACGTTGGATATTCCATTAGGAAAAAAACTAAAAGCCTGAATATAAGACTACCCTATAGGAAAAAAGTTCAACTTGTATATATTCACATGTAAATTGCTTTTTTAATAAAAAATTATGATATCAAAAAATGCATTTCTTGTTTTTATTTCCTTTTATGTGCCAATGCTGCCTCTCTCTTTCCCTTGCCTCCAGCTTTCTCTCTCTCCCCCCCTTAGTGTTGTCTCTCTCTCCCCCTCCCTTTGTCTCCCCCCTCGCTCCCCTTGTCTCTGTCTCTTCCCCGCTTGTTTCTCTCTGCCCCCCTCCCCTTGTTACTCTCTTCCCCCCTCCCTTCCTCTCCCCCCCCCCTCGTTTCTCTGCCCCCCCCCTGTCTTTCTACCCCCCTCCCCTAGTTTCTCTGCCCCTCCCTCCCCTGTCTCTCTGCCCCCCTCCCTCCCGCCCTCTCACCTGTCTCTCACTCCCTGGTGGCTAGTGGGGGCAGCCGGGGGATGTCAGCACGATACGTGCAGACATCCTCCATGCTGCCCGACACCTCTGTCTATTATGAAGGACAGCTGGTCCGTCATAATAGACGGAAGTGTCGGGCAGCATGGAGGATGTCTGCACGTATCGTGCAGACATCCCCCGGCTGCCTGATTCTCCCTGGTGGCTAGCGGGCAGCGCAGGATGTCTGCGCGATGAGCGCAGACCTCCCCTGCTGCCGCCCGGCACGACCCGCCGGGACTTTTATGACGAAGCCGGAAGTACCCGGCTTCATCATAGAAGTCCCGGCGACCCCCCAAACGTTGGATATTCCATTAGGAAAAAAACTAAAAGCCTGAATATAAGACTACCCTATAGGAAAAAAGTTCAACTTGTATATATTCACATGTAAATTGCTTTTTTAATAAAAAAATTATGATATCAAAAAATGCATTTCTTGTTTTTATTTCCTTTTATGTGCCAATGCTGCCTCTCTCTTTCCCTTGCCTCCAGCTTTCTATCTCTCCCCCCCTTAGTGTTGTCTCTCTCTCCCCCTCCCTTTGTCTCCCCCCTCGCTCCCCTTGTCTCTGTCTCTTCCCCGCTTGTTTCTCTCTGCCCCCCCTCCCCTTGTTACTCTCTTCCCCCCTCCCTTCCTCTCCCCCCCCCTCGTTTCTCTGGCCCCCCCCTGTCTTTCTACCCCCCTCCCCTAGTTTCTCTGCCCCTCCCTCCCCTGTCTCTCTGCCCCCCTCCCTCCCGCCCCCTCACCTGTCTCTCACTCCCTGGTGGCTAGTGGGGGCAGCCGGGGGATGTCAGCACGATACGTGCAGACATCCTCCATGCTGCCCGACACCTCTGTCTATTATGAAGGACAGCTGGTCCGTCATAATAGACGGAAGTGTCGGGCAGCATGGAGGATGTCTGCACGTATCGTGCAGACATCCCCCGGCTGCCTGATTCTCCCTGGTGGCTAGCGGCAGCGGAGGATGTCTGCGCGATGAGCGCAGACCTCCCCTGCTGCCGCCCGGCACGACCCGCCGGGACTTTTATGACGAAGCCGGAAGTACCCGGCTTCATCATAGAAGTCCCGGCGGTCATGCCGGGCGGCAGCAGGGGGAGTCTGCGCTTAAAATGGAATATATTAAAATGGAATGATGTACTTTCAAAGGAAAAAATGTATTTGTAGAATGATGTATCCATAGAGTGGAATAGAACAAAAGACAAAGAGACGATTTATATATGGGCCCAATAAATGTGCAATGCGGCGGTGAGAGTCTTGTTTAAATAGAAATGGAAAAGGAACATAATCTAGTGAGGAGTGTATGGAGGGGGATAAGAGATGAGCTATGTTTAATGAAAAGACATGATGTCAAAGTCCACATTTAGGCCCTTAGGTACTAGGGTCTGCATCTCATGTATCCATTTTGTTTCTCTTTGTGAGAGTTTTTGTGTAAGGTTACCTCCCCTCCAGTGGGGACTAATTTTATCTATACCGATCAGTTGAAGTTTTTCCAAAGAGAAAAAAGGGCATTTATTACAGTGTTTTGGTACTGTAAATTTTGTTTTCTCGTCTCCAATGCCTCCTATGTGTTCAAGAATTATTTCTTTCAGGGGTCTGATGGTTCTACCTATATATTGTATCCCACAGGGGCATTGTATAAGATATATCACGTTACTTGTATTGCAATTTATGAAATGTTTGATGTGATATTCTCTATCAGTGATCTTGCTTTTGAATTGGGTGGTACTTCTGGGGAGATATTTACACATTTTGCATGTACCGCATTTAAAAAAAACCTTTTGGTTTTTGGCTTAGAAAATGTGTAGGTCCTGGAGTTTTGAAATTTTTTTTATTAAACATAGCTCATCTCTTATCCCCCTCCATACACTCCTCACTAGATGATGTTCCTTTTCCATTTCTATTTAAACAAGACTCTCACCGCCGCATTGTACATTTATTGGGCCCATATATAAATCGTCTCTTTGTCTTTTGTTCCATTCCACTCTATGGATACATCATTCTACAAATACATTTTTTCCTTTGAAAGTACATCATTCCATTTTAATATATTCCATTTTAATATTTTTCAATATATGTTTCAAGTGTTTGTTTCCATTTTTAATGTGCATGTCTTCACCTTCAAACTAAATACTTGTCCTGTTCTCTAAAATTCAGTTCACTCCCTCAGTGTATGTTCAGCCCCCGCCACCCCCCCCCCACACTTGTTTATGCATTTTTTCCCCTCTTTTTTTCTAATAAATATTTCCCCCATTGTTTTTATGTCTTTACTACATGTATATGGAGCTTTTCTCCGCTCCGTTTTTACTATTTGGGACTCTACACTGTACTGATGATCATCTGGAACGCAAAATCCGACGGTGGAACGCACTGTGGAACGCACTGTGGAACGCATGACGTCACTTCCGGTCTGACGCTGTCCGCGTACCGGAAGTAGGTACTATTCGTCAGTGCCTTCCATCCTACTTAAGGGACAGTCATGTTTTACTGTCCCTTATCATTTCTACTCCTGAGGAAGCCGGGACTTATAATTCTTTCCCCGGAGAAACGCGTTGAGAATGGGACTTCAGCCAGTAACCCCTGTGGACCTTATCTTAAAAATTTTTTTACATTTGGATTCTGTAAGTGCAGTGCCACACGCAGACCCCCATTGTTTTTACTGTACTACTCTATGTATGTTCTTGTTTTATTCCATTTCTACAGATTAAAAACAGAAGCTTTTACCTAAATCCCATTTGATGCCTGTTTTACATGGTCGCTTGTGAGTGCACTCAGATATATGTACTATTTCACACAATATACACTTGTACTCTGTTGCACTATATATATTTTTATTCTTTACATGTTCCCTGCGTAACTCCCAGCGCCCTCATCCTTTCACCAAACTCTATCATATATATAGCACATTGAGGAGTGCTAAGAGTTGCAGCGGTTGTACAAAAGGGTATTTATTGTTAATTTGTAATTGTTTTATTTTTTGGTGATACACATTCGACCTTTTTTCACATATACAAGTATGCACAGTTACATAGACGCACATATATACAGTCACACACACATATAGTCACACATGCAGTCAGTCACATACACACAGAAACACACACATACACAGTCACATACACACCTACACACAAATATACAGTCACACATGCAGTCAGTCACATACACATACATACACACAGAAACACACATATACAGTCACATTTGCAGTCAGTCACATTCACATACATACACACAGAAACACACACACATACAGTCACACATGCAGTCAGTCACATACATACATACATCCACACCAGCAGTCTTTTTATTTATAGGGGGGGGGGCGGGGGGTTCTTCAGTTCCTACTGTGGATGACATACACAGAATGACACTCATACAGATATAAACAGTGACACACATACAGGTACATAGGGGCACACACTGACACACATGCAGACAAACAGATACACATGCAGAAACGCATGCAGATACATGGGTATCTGTTTGTATGTATCTGAATGTTTGTCATTAACATGCGTATCTCTTTGTCTGCATGTGTATCTGTTTGTATGTGTATCTGAATGTTTACCATTAAGATACACATGACAAACATTCAGATATACATACAAACAAATACCCATGCAGACAAAGAGATACACATGTTAATGACAAACATTCAGATACACATACAGACCCACATGCAGACACACACACACAGTCATACCACACATAGACAGACACACACACAGACAGACACACACACACACACACACACACAAACTGTTAAAAAAATTGTCCCCCTCCTACCTATTAGGTGCAGGAGGGTGACTTCCCTGGGGTCCAGTGGCTGCCTCCCCGGCGGTCTTCTCCCGCACGGCGCTTTGTTAGCTGGGAGGAAGTGATGGCTTCCTCCCAGCTCTGATATCATCACTGGCCCGGTCGCGCTCTTAAAGTGCAACAGTGCTAACTGGGCCCCAGGAAATCTATTGAGTAGTGCCGGCACTGGAGGGAGAACCTCCCCCCCGACCCACTGTTGCTAATCTGCGCAACAGTGCTTTGTTTTTGTTTTTTTAAACACGGCGGGCCCCCCTTTTGGCCCGGGCCCTCGAGCAGTGCCGGAATGGTCAGTCCGCCCCTGGAAACAGCACACGTAAACACATAAATACACACAGTCACCCTTACACACATACATTTACAAACACTGTTATACACAGTCACACACACAGCCACCTTTACACACACTCTGTCACACTCAAATAAATACACACACAGCCACCTTTACACACTTATACAGGATACACTGACACTCATGTACACACACTTGCACAGACAGTAACACACACATTGACACACACATACTTATATACATTGACACACACACTTATACAAACACACCCTGTACACACTTACATACACTTACATATATTGACACACATATATTTCTTTTTTTTATTTTTAACCCCCCCCCCCCCAAAAAAAAAAATTATGCTGTCCCCCTTCCTGCTTAATACCTTTATGTGCAGGGAGGAGGAGGTTCTCAATGGTGTCTGCAGAGGCTGACACATGTATCTAGTTTCTTCTGCCGGATGTCACCTGTGGCTCGCACCTCCTTGTCACACCAAGCACAGCATGACGGGTGCAAGCTCCGCTCCCGTCGCGCTCTTTGATGGCGGCACTTCTCCTCCTGTGCGATTCAGGATCGGCCCTGAACCTTAGGATAAGAGGATACATAGAAAGAGCAGATGTGGTTACACAGGAGGCGAAAGGGATCTCTTATTGAGAAGCGGAGGAAGCAGTTCCCGATAGCGATCCCGTGATAAGAAAGCGGACGAAGGTGTTATTAGTGATTCCAAAGCCAAGGCCTGCAGAGTGCTTATTGTGAGGGAGCCATAACTGATCAATACTTTACGAGGAGGCTGCAGCGGTGAGTCCGTTCCAAATCGCCCAATAAGTGACTATTTCTCTCTCTGCTTAGCATCGGTGGCATTTACTAATGGGTTATCACCCATAATATCTACTGTATGTGTCTCTCTCATTTAGCACAGTAGACTGCACAGTAAACTGTTTGCTGCACAACTTTATAAACCCGACCATTGGGTTTCGGTTCATTTAGTTGTTATATGGATAATATTGATTAGGGCCCCCTTGTACTTTATTTGCTTGTCCACCCAGTCTCTCTGTAATAGGAACTGAAGTGCTTAGATTTAGACTGCAGGTCCTTTCCGCCTAAACCAAATACAATCTAATCCTTATTAAGCCAAACACCGGCTTATAATTGATACTAGCCCTAACTCAGGTCCAGGGTGGCCTGATATAGGCTTCTGGCATGTCTAGGAAAACCGCTGATGCAAAACTGGCACCCAAACGGGCTAAGAAGATAGATCAAAAGGTGGAAAAGAACCTGTCTGCATTTTTTTCACCACAAACTTCTAGCACACAGATGGACAGCCCTATCCAGAGATCTCAATCTGATCGAGACAGTTTCCCTCCAACTGGTCATGCAGATCCCGATTACCAGGAAGTCACGCCAGCTTTGCTGAAAGCTAGCTTACAAGGTATCCTGGAGGACATAAAGATGGAGTTGGCCATATCCTCGCAAGATATTAAGAATGAAATTCTGGCACTCGTGAATAAACTTCAGCTGATGGAGCTAAAGTCCCAAGAGATGGACGCTCGGATAAATTTGATAAATAAAGATAGTCAAATGTTCTCAAAAAAAATTGATTTCTTAGAAGCTAAAATTGGAGATTTGGAAGATCGCTCCAGGAGGAATAATCTGCGGTTCATTAATTTTCCGAAATCTGCAACCCAGGAAGACCCAAAAATCTTAGTGGAAAACTTTCTGGCAGCTATTGGTCTCGCACCAGATATTCATATGTCTTCCATAGATCGGTGTCACCGACTTCCAAAACCTTTACTGGGGACGTCCCTAGGGACAGCCACTAAATCCCTTTTTGATTTCGCATTAACACTAATATCAGGCTATATATTTTTGTAATTATGTGTGACAATATTAACATGATTAGGGTAATGAGCCTAAAACAAGATATGTGAGAGGGTCCTATGATATTGACCCTCGAATGCATAGGCCACGTATTCAGCTGAAGTGTACCCAATGTTGTTCTGAATGCTGGACATGTTCCACTTTCCATCAGTCATCACAGGTTCCCTTCATTATAGTAGGGGGTTCAGATAGTATCAAAGTGCATTTTTTTTTTTTTACCAACCCAGTCAGTATATTATCTGGTTCAAGCACTAAGACGAAGGATCATTTAATCAGAGTCTCAGAGGTATAAAAGCATGGATATTTGGATACTATATCGGGTTCCTAGCTATCACTTCTGTAACGTTGAAGGAGATGTCTAAAGTTCCGTTACCTTGACATTACACAGCACCTTACATTATTATTAATGCTTAACTCATTATGATGTTATTGATGGGTTTCCGTACTGTTAATTTTCCCCTTATGCACAAGCTCTTGAACACGGTAGTATTAACACAAATAGGCACAAGCACATGGATGTAGGACGTAGTGTTAAAATGAGATGACCAAAGTTTCGATATTTTGATATCACAGTTAGACATAAGCACTTTACAGTAAGAAATATTAGTAGATTAAGATGTCTAAAGTTCCGATAATTGGACACTCACAGGACTATGCACTATTATTACTGTCACCTTACTACGATGTGATTGATGTGTTTTTTTTTGCACAAGCTTTTGAACACTGTAATATTAGCACAAATAGGCACAAGCACTTTGATGTAGGTAGTATTGGTAAAATGAAATGACTAAAGTTCCGTTATTTAGATATAACACAAGAATTTATACTATTAGTAATGTTAGGATGTGATGATGCACAATTAGGCATAAGTATTTTGCAGTAGGTAGTATTGTTAGATTGAGATGTCTAATGTTCCGATAATTGGACAATACTCAGGACTGTACACTATTATTATTGTCAACTTGAAATTATATTTCTTTAATTTGATTTTCAAGTTAATTATATAAAACATACACATGTGCACAAACATAGACATACATAGACTACTGACATTTGCGTTAAGTTGCGTTTAGGGATAAGTTAGTACAAAAATATGAAGAGATTCAATCTTAATTCAACAGCACATCCCAATCATTATCCCTCATTTGCTGGGGGAGAAAAAGAGAGAGAGAAAAAAAACCAAAAAAAAAACCAAGAACATACATACACAGTAAAAGAGAGAAGAGGAAAGGATAAAGAAAAGGAAGAAGGGGGGAAAAAGAAGAAAAAAAATATATATATATATCTTTCCCTTTTCTTCTCCCCCTTCCTCCCCTAATTCAACCGGCGCTCGTCCCCTGTACCCCCTCCCCACCCCACCCCCAGGCAGAATCAAACAGAAATACTCCCAGGAAGATAAGCCTTGACTTCTCCCCACAAGTCCCAAATTTCCCTAGATGTTTTTCTCATATCTCTAGACTCGTAGAAGACCCCCTCGGCTGTAAGTTGCGATTCTATTTGTTTCTCCGCCTCCAGCCAAGAGGGTACTTCCTGGCTCTTCCAGCGTCGAGCCAAAAGAATTTTAACTGCCATTAAGATATTAATCAAGAGGATCTGTTTCGGGGATCTTCCGCGGCCCGTATTAAAATGGAATAGAAACGCTTGTGGGGATAATGTAGTGTTGTGTTGTTGAATATAGTTTAGTACTTGACCGAGATTATTTATTATGTGTTTTAATCG
The DNA here is from genome assembly GCA_036172795.1 of Pelodytes ibericus. Lineage (NCBI taxonomy): Eukaryota > Metazoa > Chordata > Amphibia > Anura > Pelodytidae > Pelodytes > Pelodytes ibericus. Next base: position 37,262,894 of record CM069866.1, on the reverse strand, counting down.
GTCACAGGACCACCATATGTGGAACTGGGTACCTTCCTCCCTACCGCATCTCCAACATAAACGTGAATTATCGGGAGAGAACTTATTAAGTCTAGTAGGTACGTAATGCCATCTATAGAGTGTCTTATAGTATAACTCCTGTAATTTTATCCCATGTATAGCTTTTCTAGTATTTTGGCACGCGTTATTACATGTTTCCTCAGAGAATAATTCGCCCATATCTGACTCCCAATGATTAATTGAAGTAATTTTTCCCTGAGTGAATAATTTTCCAAGTAACAGTTGTAATTTAGATATGTTCTTGGTTTTATTCACACTATGAAGAAATTCATCTAAGGGGGTAACTTTTATCAATGGATTAGATGAGATGTAACTCCTTATTCTGAGGTAGGTTAGGTATTCATAGGACGGTAAGTTAGTTGCTTCCTGTAGCTCACTGAAGGTGGATATTTTATCGTTAGATAATATATCCGAGATCTCGACTAGACCCAGTGATAGCCATTTGTTGATGTTCAAATTGCTAATCCCAGTTGTTAAAGCTCCCACTGGGGCCAGACTAGTAATACCCTGCTCGGGAGAAAATAATTTCTTGAATTTAAACATCCCTCTAGTCACGTCTAAAACTATAGTGTTTGTAATTTTGAGTTTATTAAAAGCCGTACGTGAACTCCAGAATAGAAAATATAGGTTTAATTTTGGGACTTCTGAATATTATTATTGTCAACTTATTACGAGGTGATTGATGAGTGATTTTTTTTTTGTCTGTCTTTCCCTGCCCTCTCCTCTCTCCCCCCGTTATTATGAATGGGAACAATTCTGCCCCTCCCCCCTTGCAGGGCGACCAGCTTAGTGCGGGTTTTATACCGCACAGTTTCTAATGCCCACTATGCCAAAGTGGGACAGGGAAAATTGGCAGCCTTTGCTGCTCTTGTCTTTGCACTCTTTTGTGTTTTTCCTTTTGTGTGCACGGACGATGGCTGGAGTAAGGTTAACCCGCTACCGCCTTATATGTGTGTTAGTATTCGCGCTGGGGGGTTTGGACAGGGGGAATTGGACTTTGTGTACTTTAATGTTTACGTTTTTGTCGGTTAATGCTCAGGGCCTGAACTCTGTGGCTAAAAGGGTTTTTTTATATGATACACTCAGTAAGTATAACATCCAAGTAGCCTTCGTACAGGAGACACATTGGAGGACCGATATGATCCAGAACTGGGGCCGTGTGAAATATCAAAAAATATTTCACGCTTCCCTAGCCGAAACAAAAAACAGAGGTGTGGCCATTATTTTTGAACAAACGTTGGTACTGGAAATTATGTATCAGGAGCTTGATCCAGAGGCAAGATACTTGATAATTATCTGCAAAATAGACTCCGCAGTCTTTACTCTGGTCAATCTCTACTTACCTAATAAGAACCCATCCAAAATGTTTGTCAAACTTCTAGATCAGGGGTGGCAAACTCAAATTCATCGGGGGCCGCATCAGCAGTATGGTTACCCTCAAAGGGCCGGTTGTATAGGATTATGCATCTACTCTTTATTATCATGAATAATTGCCTCTGCATTCAGTTGCTACTGGTTTTAATAATAATTTAAGTAATAACTAGCCTTGAAAACAGAAGCCTAGGAAGAATAATAGCAAGCATGGGTCAGGACTGCACTAAGTACACAGTGCATGGGTCAGGACTGCGCTAAGTACACAGTGCATGGGTCAGGATTGCGCTACGTATACAGTGCAGCGGTCAGGATTGCGCTAAGTACACAGTGCATGGGTCTTGATTGCGCTACGTATACAGTGCAGCGGTCAGGATTGCGCTAATTACACAGTGCATGGGTCAGTAATAGTGTGCCAGTCAGAGCCCAGTAATAGTGTGCCAGTCAGTGCCCAGTAATAGTGTGCCACTCAGTGCCCAGGAATATTGTAACAGTAAGAGCCCAGTAATATTGTGCCAGTCAGAGCCCAGTAATATTGTGCCAGCCAGAGCCCAGTAATATAGTGCCAGCCAGAAGCCCAGTAATATAGTGCCAGCCAGAGCCCAGTAATATAGTGCCAGACAGATGCCCATTAATATAGTGCCAGCCAGATGCCCAGTAATATAGTGCCAGCCAGAGCCCAGTAATATAGTTCCAGCCAGATGCCCAGTAATATAGTGCCAGCCAGAGCCCAGTAATATAGTGCCAGCCAGATGCCCAGTAATATAGTGCCAGTCAGAGCCCAGTAATATAGTGCCAGGCAGATGCCCAGTAATATAGTGCCAGCCAGAGCCCAGTAATATAGTGCCAGCCAGATGCCCAGTAATATAGTGCCAGCCAGATGCCCAGTAATATTGTGCCAGCCAGAGCCCAGTAATATAGTGCCAGCCAGATGACCAGTAATATAGTGCCAGCCAGATGCCCAGTAATATAGTGCCAGTCAGAGCCCAGTAATATAGTGCCAGCCAGAGCCCAGTAATATAGTGCCAGCCAGATGCCCAATAATAAAGTGCCAGCCAGAGCCCAGTAATATAGTGCCAGCCAGATGCCCAGTAATATAATGCCAGCCAGATGCCCAGTAATATAGTGCCAGCCAGAGCCCAGTAATATAGTGCCAGCCAGATGCCCAGTAATAAAGTGCCAGCCAGAGTCCAGTAATATAGTGCCAGCCAGATGCCCAGTAATATAGTGCCAGCTAGATGCCCAGTAATATTGTGCCAGCCAGAGCCCAGTAATATAGTGCCAGCCAGATGCCCAGTAATATAGTGCCAGCCAGATGCCCAGTAATATAGTGCCAGTCAGAGCCCAGTAATATAGTGCCAGCCAGAACCCAGTAATATAGTGCCAGCCAGATGCCCAATAATATAGTGCCAGCCAGAGCCCAGTAATATAGTGCCAGCCAGATGCCCAGTAATATAATGCCAGCCAGATGCCCAGTAATATAGTGCCAGCCAGAGCCCAGTAATATAGTGCCAGCCAGATGCCCAGTAATATAGTGCCAGCCAGAGTCCAGTAATATAGTGCCAGCCAGATGCCCAGTAATATAGTGCCAGCCAGAGCCCAATAATATAGTTCCAGCCAGATGCCCAGTAATATAGTGCCAGCCAGAGTCCAGTAATATAGTGCCAGCCAGATGCCCAGTAATATAGTGCCAGTCAGAGCCCAGTAATATAGTGCCAGCCAGATGCCCAGTAATATAGTGCCAGCCAGAGCCCAGTGATATAGTGCCAGCCAGATGCCCAGTAATATAGTTCCAGTCAGAGCCCAGTAATATAGTGCCAGCCAGATGCCCAGTAATATAGTGCCAGCCAGAGCCCAGTAATATAGTGCCAGCCAGATGCCGTTATATAGTGCCAGCCAGATGCCCAGTAATATTGTGCCAGCCAGAGCCCAGTAATATAGTGCCAGCCAGATGCCCAGTAATATAGTGCCAGCCAGATGCCCAGTAATAAAGTGCCAGCCAGAGTCCAGTAATATAGTGCCAGCCAGATGCCCAGTAATATAGTGCCAGCCAGATGCCCAGTAATATTGTGCCAGCCAGAGCCCAGTAATATAGTGCCAGCCAGATGCCCAGTAATATAGTGCCAGTCAGAGCCCAGTAATATAGTGCCAGCCAGAACCCAGTAATATAGTGCCAGCCAGATGCCCAATAATATAGTGCCAGCCAGAGCCCAGTAATATAGTGCCAGCCAGATGCCCAGTAATATAATGCCAGCCAGATGCCCAGTAATATAGTGCCAGCCAGAGCCCAGTAATATAGTGCCAGCCAGATGCCCAGTAATATAGTGCCAGCCAGAGTCCAGTAATATAGTGCCAGCCAGAGCCCAGTAATATAGTGCCAGCCAGAGCCCAGTAATATAGTTCCAGCCAGATGCCCAGTAATATAGTGCCAGCCAGAGCCCAGTAATATAGTGCCAGCCAGATGCCCAGTAATATAGTGCCAGTCAGAGCCCAGTAATATAGTGCCAGCCAGATGCCCAGTAATATAGTGCCAGTCAGAGCCCAGTAATATAGTGCCAGCCAGAGCCCAGTAATATAGTGCCAGCCAGATGCCCAGTAATATAGAACCAGTCAGAGCCCAGTAATATAGTGCCAGCCAGATGCCCAGTAATATAGTGCCAGCCAGAGTCCAGTAATATAGTGCCAGCCAGATGCCGTTATATAGTGCCAGCCAGATGCCCAGTAATATGTGCCAGCCAGAGCCCAGTAATATAGTGCCAGCCAGATGCCCAGTAATATAGTGCCAGCCAGATGCCCAGTAATATAGTGCCAGCCAGAGCCCAGTAATATAGTGCCAGCCAGATGCCCAATAATATAGTGCCAGCCAGAGCCCAGTAATATAGTGCCAGCCAGATGCCCAGTAATATAATGCCAGCCAGATGCCCAGTAATATAGTGCCAGCCAGAGCCCAGTAATATAGTGCCAGCCAGATGCCCAGTAATATAGTGCCAGCCAGAGTCCAGTAATATAGTGCCAGCCAGATGCCCAGTAATATAGTGCCAGCCAGAGCCCAGTAATATAGTGCCAGCCAGATGCCCAGTAAAATAGTGCCAGCCAGATGCCCAGTAATATAGTGCCAGCCAGAGCCCAGTAATATAGTGCCAGCCAGAACACAGTAATATTGTGCCAGCCAGATGCCCAGTAATATTGTGCCAGCCAGAGCCCAGTAATATAGTGCCAGCCAGATGCCTAGTAATATAGTGCCAGCCAGAGCCCAGTAATATAGTGCCAGCCAGATGCCCAGTAATATTGTGCTCCCTCCTCCTTACCGAGGCTGGTCTCTGCTCCCGGACGCCTCCTCCGTGCAGTCTTCTCTTCCCTCCTGCACTGAAGAGGGAAACACAGTCGCCAGATGTGACGTATCGTCACATCCGGTCGCTGTGATTTTTTATTTTTTTTTACCCGGCGGTCGCATCCAGAGGATTCGGCCGCCTGAAAAAAAAAAAAAAGGTAAGCAGCGCGGGGGGGTGCCGGCTGCACCGGTGGCACCCCCCATAGTCACTGCTGTGCGGGCCACATTACAAGGTCCGGCGGACCGGATTCGGCCCGCGGGCCTTGTGTTTGCCACCCCTGTTCTAGATAAAATAGATAAGATCAAGATGGGCATGCTCCTTATTGCAGGGGACTTCAACTGCATTATGGACCCGTCGCTCGATAAGGAAATTCTACGGTCGGTGGTAATGGATCCCTATGTTGTAAATCAAGCAAAAAAAGCTCCGAACAGCGTGTCATAAACACAGCTTATTTGATCTGTGGAGACTCCATAATCCTAATATAAAGGACTACTCCCACCTATCTAGACCCTTTGGCTCATATTCCCGAATTGATATGTGCCTGGGTAATGATTTGGCGGTGAGGATGACAAAAAAAGTTGAGTTGATTGACAATACATGGTCAGACCATAGCCTAATCGTGCTGGAGTTCGGCCCATTGGTGGTTGGGAGTAGACCTGCCTGGAGATTGGATGAAAGCTTGCTAAAACTAAAGAAGGATAGGGATTACATTACTACCATGTCCGAACTTTTTTTCCAGGAAAACTCTGCTAGTTCTACCAGTTCTAATCTATGGTGCGCATACAAGGCGGTCATTCGGGGATATTTGATTAAGATGGACAGTGTTAGGAAGAGGAAACGGGGTAAGAGTCTTAGAGATCTGTACTTGGCATACTATAAAATATCGGCGCTATACAAACGTAACCCTGACCAGTCAAATATCTCATTGATCTCTGAGTTACAATTACAGATTAATAAACTATTGGAAGAGAAGGTACAGTTGGCAATAAAAAAACTAAAACTACATACATACCATCAGGGAAATAGAGTGCACAAATCACTATCAGTAAGACTAAAAAAGAAATATGCCAGGAGTCGAATCGATAAGATTGTGGAAGACGGTATAACGGCTGCCTCTCCGGAGGAAATTGGCTACGCCTTTAGTCATTTCTACTCTAAACTCTACAATCTTCCCTCACAGCCGGATGCTATAAGTATAGACAGATACCTAGGATCAGTCCCACTCCCCAAGCTTACTGACCCACAATCCGCGAAGATTAACTCCCCCTTCTCTATACAGGGAGTGCAGGATTATTAGGCAAATGAGTATTTTGACCACATCATCCTCTTTATGCATGTTGTCTTACTCCAAGCTGTATAGGCTCGAAAGCCTACTACCAATTAAGCATATTAGGTGATGTGCATCTCTGTAATGAGAAGGGGTGTGGTCTAATGACATCAACACCCTATATCAGGTGTGCATAATTATTAGGCAACTTCCTTTCCTTTGGCAAAATGGGTCAAAAGAAGGACTTGACAGGCTCAGAAAAGTCAAAAATAGTGAGATATCTTGCAGAGGGAAGCAGCACTCTTAAAACTGCAAAGCTTCTGAAGCGTGATCATCGAACAATCAAGCGTTTCATTCAAAATAGTCAACAGGATCGCAAGAAGCGTGTGGAAAAACCACATATTAGCTTTGATATTAATGAGTTTTTTGGGTTCATTGAGAACATGGTTGTTGTTCAATAATAAATTAATCCTCAAAATTACAACTTGCCTAATAATTCTGCACTCTCTGTACAAGAGGTTGAGTCCGCTATAGATAACTTAAAATCCTATAAAACCACCGGGTCCTGACAGATACGGCAACTCCTTTTACAGACTTTTTAAGAAAACTGTCGCTTTGTGCAAAATGTTTAATGAACTGGTAATATCCATGAACCCCCCCCCGAAGAACTTCTTAGAGCCAATGTTATCCCAAATTTAAAACAAGACAAAGATCCGGTCGATATGAAAAATTACAGACCTATCTCATTAATCAATGTTGATATGAAGATTTATGCCTCAATTCTAGCGGCACGCATTAAATCTGTCATTCACGGTCTGGTCCATTCCGACCAGACGGGGTTTGTCCCGGGGAGGTCATCGTATAGCAATGTCAGACGATTTATTGACATTTTGGACCTGGCCAACAAGTCCTCGGTCCCCCTCCTGGCCCTGTCATTGGATGCCGAGAAGGCCTATGACAGGGTCGTGTGGGAATACCTTGAGGCGGTGCTTAGGTCCTTTGTCTTTACTGGGTGGATTCTTCAGGCCATTCTGGTACTATATTTGCGACCTACTGAGTGGTGGGTCCCAATGTCTGTTCAGAGTGGTATGTTATGACCAACGGTACAAGACAGGGATGTCCGTTATCCCCCACTTTTGTATATTCTGTCGATCGAGCCTTTTGCCGTCAGAATCAGGAACAACTGAAGGTTTCCCTAGCAGGAATATAGCTCTGAAGATTTCACTTTATGCAGACGACGTGGTAATTAAGCTGACCTCCCCGCAGACATCCCTCCCTTGCTTGATGGATGAGATTGGCGATTATAGTAGTGTGTCAAATTATAAATTAAATGTGGATAAAACTGAGGTTTCGGCACTTAATCTGCCGGACTCTTTGAAGATTAATATAAGGGCACAGTTTCCCTTTCATTGGTACAACAAACAGTTTGAACATCTGGGCATAATAATGGTAAAGGAGGCGGACCATATCACGGAAACCAACTTCATGAGGCTCCATAGACAAACAAATAAGTTACTGAAGGAATGGTGTCAGTGGGAATCGTCATGGTGGGGCAAGATAAATATTTTGAATGCATATATTATCCCCAAGTGGACATATTTGTTCCCTATGGTCCCTCTATCGGTCTCTGATAGTTGGTTAGATATGGTACAGAGGGTCTTTACGGCATATGTTTGAAAGGCCAAAAGACCCAGAATTAGCCTGAAGCTCCTATCTAAGAAATATAGTAACATAGTAACATAGTAACATAGTAACATAGTAATTTAGGTTGAAAAAAGACACAAGTCCATCAAGTTCAACCCTTCTACCTATCATTACAGCTTTTGATCCAAAAGAAGGCAAAAAACCCCTAAGGAAGCTATTTCGAATTTTGCCTCCTGGGGGAAAAAAGTCCTTATTGACTCCAAGAGGCAATCAGATTTCTCCTTGGATCAATAAGCTCTTTTATTAATGCTTATTCTATTATTAATAGCCCTGTATGTTCTGCTTTCCTAAAAAAACATCCAAACCATTTTTAAATGCATCTATTGTGGTTGCTAGCACTACCTCTCTTGGCAGTGAGTTCCATAACTTTATTGTCCTAACCGTAAAGAATCCCTTCCTTTGCTGTCTATGAAATCTTTGCTCTTCCAGTCTGAGGGGGTGACCTCTTGTTCTTTGTACCTTTCTGTTAATGAACAGGTCACTGGAGAGCTCTTTATATTGGCCCTGCAAATATTTATATAATGTTATCATATCCCCTCTGAGACGCCTTTTTTCTAACGTATATAAATTCAATTTTTTAAGTCTCTCTTCATAACTAAGATCCTCCAAACCCCTTATTAATTTTGTAGCTCTCCTTTGCCTTTTATTTGTCTTTTATTGCAGAAGGTCTTGTTGGTAAAGTATGTCTTTTTGCTGATGATACAAAGATTTGCAGCAGGGTTGATATTCATGGAGGGATAAGCCAAATGGCAAATGATTTAGCTAAACTAGAAAAATGGTCAGAGCAGTGGCAACTGGCATTTAATGTGGACAAGTGCAAGATTATGCACCTTGGGCGTAAAAACCCAAAAGCAGAATATAGACTATTTGGTACAGTCCTAACCTCAACATCTGAGGAAAGGGATTTAGGAGTAATAATTTCAGAGGACTTGAAGGTAGGTAGGCAATGCAATAGAGCAGCAGGAAATGCTAGCAGAATGCTTGGTTGCATAGGGAGAGGTATTAGCAGTAGGAAGAGGGAAGTGCTCATGCCATTGTACAGAGCACTGGTGAGACCTCACTTGGAGTATTGTACGCAGTACTGGAGACCTTATCTCCAGAAGGATATTGATACTTTGGAGAGAGTTCAGAGAAGGGCTACTAAACTGGTTCATGGGTTGAAGGATAAAACTTACCAGGAAAGGTTAAAGCATCTTAACATGTATAGCTTGGAGGAAAGACGTAACAGGGGGGATATGATAGAAACATTTAAATACATAAAGGGAATCAACACAGTAAAGGAAGAGAGTATATTTAAAAGAAGAAAAACTACCACAACTAGAGGACATAGTCTTAAATTAGAGGGGCAACGATTTAAAAGTAATATCAGGAAGTATTACTTTACTGAGAGGGTAGTGGATGTATGGAATAGCCTGCCAGCAGAAGTGGTAGAGGTAAACACAGTCAAGGATTTTAAGCATGCGTGGGATAGACACAAGGCTATCCTAGCTATAAGACCGGGAACGGGGGACTAATAAAAGTACTCAAAAAAAAAATAAAAAAATTGGGCAGACTAGATGGACCGAATGGTTCTTATCTGCCGACACATTCTATGTTTGCACTTTTTCTAGTTCCTTAATATCCTTTTTAAGGACTGGTGCCCAGAACTGTACTGCATATTCAAGGTGAGGTCTTACCATTGATTTGTAAAGAGGCAAGATGATATCCTCCTCCCGTGAATCTATACCTCGTTTTATACATGCCAATATCTTATTGGCCCTTGCAGCTGCTGACTGGCATTGGGCACTGTTGCCAAGTTTGTTGTCTATAATTATTCCTAAATCCTTTTCATTAGTAGTTTTTCCCAGGGAAAAACCATTTAACGTATATGTTGCTTTGTTATTATTTTTCCCATAATGCATAACTTTACATTTGTCTATATTGAACCTCATTTGCCACTTTACTGCCCAGTCCCCCACTCTGTCCAAATCTTCCTGTAAAGAAAAAACATCAAGATTAGTCTTTATTGCCTTACCTAATTTAGTGTCGTCCGCAAACACGGAGACATGGCTCTCAGCACAATGTGGCAGATCATTAATAAACAAATTAAAAAGAAGAGGGCCCAAAACAGACCCCTGAGGTACTCCGCTTAATACCCTTGTCCAATTTGAGAATTTTCCATTTACAACAACCCTTTGTGTTCTATCTTTTAGCCAATTTTCAATCCACATACACACATTTGCCCCCAAACCTATTTCTCTCAATTTGTAGAGTAACCTTTTGTGTGGAACTGTATCAAATGCTTTCGCAAAATCCAAATAGATCACATCAACTGCCACACCTAGATCTATATTTTTACTGACTTCTTCATAGAATGTTATTAAGTTTGTTTGACAAGACCTGTCTTTCACAAAACCATGTTGACTTTTACTAATTATATTCTGGTTCAAGATGTATTCTTGAGTGTATACCTTTAGCAATCCTTCAAATAGTTTCCCCACTACAGATGTCAAGCTCACTGGCCTATAATTACCTGGCAGAGATTTTGATCCCTTTTTAAATATTGGAATGACATCCGCCTTTCGCCAGTCTGTTGGCACTGTACCTGAACTGAATGAATCCCTAAAGATCATGAATAGTGGCCTGGCCAGAATTATGCTTTCACTCCCTTGGGTGTATACCATCTGGTCCTGGGGCCTTGTCTATCTTAACAGAGTGTAATTGCTTAAGCACTTTTTCCTGTGTCAGCCAATCCCATGTTTGCGGCGAATGTCCCATAACTTCCTGTAGCAGGGGCTCGTCCATCTGCTCTTCCTTAGTATAAACAGAAGAAAAAAAAGTATTTAAAATGTCTGCTTTCTCTCTGTCCTCACTTACCAAATTTCCCATTTGGGATAACAAGGGCCCAACATTTTCCCTCTTTAGCTTTTTTCCATTTATATATTTATAAAACATTTTGGGGTTAGTTTTACTCTCCTTGGCAACCCTTTTCTCATTTTCCAATTTAGCCATTTTAATTGCCTTTTTGCAGGCTTTGTTGGCCTCTTTGTACTCTATAAATGATAATGCTGATCCCGTGTTTTTATAATGTTTGAATGCCATTTTCTTGTTTTGTACTTCCTGTTTCACGTTACCTGTAAGCCACATTGGTTTTGATTTGTGTCTTTTGCATTTGTTTCCCAAAGGTATATATTGGGATGTGTACTTTTGTAATGTGTGCTTAAAGGCATTCCACTTGTCTTCTGTGTTTAGTCCAGAAAACAATCGTTCCCAGTCTAAATGTTCAATCGATGCCCTTAGTCCATCAAAGTTAGCCCTTCTAAAATTAAGTGTTTTGGTGGCGTATTTACCAATTTGCTTTTTTGCATTAATCTCAAATGAGACCATATTATGGTCACTATTCCCCAAGTGTTCTCTTATTTGGATGTTTGAGATAAGCTCCTCATTGTTTGTTATTACCAAATCTAGACAGGCATCCATTCTAGTTGGGGTGTCTACTAATTGTGCCATAAATTTGTTATTAAGCAGGTCCAGAAACTTGCTGCCCCTAGCTGAACTAGTTGTGCCACACTTCCAATCTATATCTGGGTAATTAAAATCTCCCATGATTAGAACTTCATTCATATTTGCAGCCTTTTCAATTTGTAATAAAAGCTGATCTTCTCCATCAATGCTAATATTTGGTGGCTTGTAGCATACACCTACAAGTAATGTGCGATTCTTTTTAGCGTCTAAGCTAATCTCCACCCACAGTGTCTCCACATCAGTTCCAGTTACATCATGTACACCTTTTTTAATACTGGGATTTAATTTAGGATTTACATACAGACAAATCCCTCCCCCTTTTCTATTTACTCTGTCCTTTCTAAAAAGTGAGTAACCTTGTAAATTAACTGACCAGTCGTGGGTCTCATCCCACCACGTTTCTGTGATTCCGATTAAATCATACTGTTCAGCACTTACCAGTATCTCCAGCTCACCCATTTTGTTTGTCAAGCTTCTTGCATTTGCTAAAAGACATTTGAGATTACTACCCATTTTCTGTTTAGTTGACAAACACTTAATGTGTGCAGGTTTAATTATATGGACCTCCCTTTGGTCTATGTTAACCCCACCACTGCTTTCCTCCTCTCCCATAGCTAGACCCACCTTCCAATCTACCCTAGCTACCATTGCTTCTTTTTGATCTTGACCCTCCCCCCCAGAGCTTAGTTTAAAAGCTCATCTAATCCTATAGCCATCCTCGCCCCTAATACTGCAGCCCCCTCATCATTGAGGTGCAGCCCATCCCGTCCAAAGAGTCTGTAGCCGACTGCAAAGTCTGCCCAGTGCTCCAAGAACCCAAATCCCTCTTGCTTGCACCACCTTCGCAACCACGCATTAATCTCCCTAAGCTCCCGCTGTCTCCCTGAGGAAATATTTCCGAGAATATTACCTTGGAGGTCCTTTCCTTTAGCTTCTTTCCTAGTTCCCTAAAATAATTTTTAAGGACCCCCCACCTACCATTTACTTTGTCATTAGTACCAATGTGTACTATGACCGCTGGATCATGCCCAGCCCCTCCCAATAATGGAGGCTTACATTTTCCATCTATAAAACAGCTTTTCCACCAAACATGCTAGTCCATATGTATCAGCTACAGGTCACTCTTAATCAATAAGAACCGTGGTACATTCTGGAAACCGAATCATCCGGTGTAGGGTGTTTGGAGTCCCTACTCTGGTCCCGATATATTAAGTCGAAACGTACTGCACTAGGTAAGAGAAATTTAATTTTGGGAACATGGAACTCATGGCAGCCTATTAAGACCAGGTTGGAACTACATGGTAAAATCCTTCCCTCCTTGAGAATCAGCACGGTAGAACATTTAGTAGATAACATCTCTTTGAAACGCTGGGTGGATGGGGGAGCTTTAAGTGTGGAGGATCTATGCCAGGGATATAAATTATTGCCTTATCAAGTTCTCAGAGGAGGGATTATCCCCCTTAGTGAAAAGTTTAACTACTTGAGACTAAAGAGTTTCCTTGATGCTTCCTTATATAGAATTTCTCAAGATAGGGAGTTAAGATTGAAATGCCTTTTTTGCCTGGAGGTAGTTCCACGAGTTCTGGCTAAATCTAGGGATCTTCTTCAATAAGGTGGTATGGGCCAGATTCAGGCTATCGCCTCCTGGGAAAAGGAGCTAAACGTGAGCATAACTCCGGCTGAATGGTTGCTAGCCTCAAGTAAGTTAAAGAAAAATATACATTGTTTGAATTTACTGGAAAATTAATATAAAGTGACCAACAGGTGGTACCTGGTCCCAAATAGATTGGCAAGGATGTACCCTGATTATCCGAGCAACTGTTGGAGATGCGGTTTGAGAGGGGGATCATACCTACATGTTTGGTGGGGATGTTTGGCGGTTAGACCATTATGGATTTGGATTTTTGATTTATTCTATTGGCTGACGGGGTAAAAATACCATCTGACCCGGGATCAGCTCTGTTACATCTAGGCCTAACAACTTCCCCACCATTCCTTCTTCCACTTGTGATGCACTGTTATGTTGCGGTGAAGATTCTCATAGCTCGTAATTGGAAATCCAGCCTCCCTTTCTGTAAGAACCAATTGGTCCAGCAGGTTAAGTACCAACTCTATATGGAGAGGGAGCTGTCGTGGTCCAGTACACTTTCTCCCGATAGGTTCGCCCTATACGACACTTGGTTCAAGAAACTTGACAGTTTGTCTCCCCCCCCCCCCCCCCCCCCCAGCAGTCACAGAAGTTAAGGGCCCTGACTGGCGGTAAACCGAAAAGAAAATGGTGTTCTGGTTCCATCAGCCCGTTTGTATAATCTTCCCAGCGCGAAGTGTCTTTCTTCTTAGCTCTCTCTTCTTTTTTTTCCTTTGTCTTTCTATTCTCTCTTGTCTTCTTGTTTATAGGGATAGAGGTAATCAATTTAATTTGCTTTGGGTACAGTGTCTATTCGTCTACGTGTCTAGGTATTTGGGTTGCTCTATGTGATGGGCGATATTACAAATAAATTAATAAAAGGTGAATAAAGAAAGGCCCGGTCCTGGTCACATTAAGCTTGAACATTTGCACTTTAGAAGATGTAATTTTCATCCATTATATGCTTTTGCACTTTATTATGAATGCTTGTCCTACCCACCGGTTTGATTTCCCTCTTATGTTCTAGGTATATGTCCTTTATTTGTCTATTCTATATGCCTTTTTATATGTCTATATATGTATCTTTGTATACATTGAAATTTGCAATAAAGAATAAAAGATTTAAAAAAAAAAAAAAAAAAAGAGAGGATACATAGAAAAAGAGATAAATAGTAGCTCCCAATGGAGAGTAGAATAGAAATAAGAAAAAAGAGAGAAATACACTGTGCCTAGATGTGATGACAATAGCAGCAACAAAATCTACCAGTGTCTCACTCCTGGTACAAAGTAACAAACAGAACAAACCAGTGAAAATGTGCGCTGTAACCCAACACTTGAATACAGAAAATATAAATAAGGATTACCCTTAAATGCGAGGTAATCCACTTGGTGTTTGCCAGAGGGATAAAAAACAAACACATAATAATATAGTGTAGTAATCTTAATACAAAAGTGCAAGCGTTAAAAGTAAATGTGAATACACTCACATATCCTTGAGCAGAGTTCTGCTCAGTGTAAAGTGCATCATGGGAGCCCACATAGGGTTAATGATCCAGCAGATTCCCAGGAGATGACATGAGAGAGCAAAGGGGAGACTTTTAGAATGGATAAATGTATTTATTTATTTATTTTTAAATATTAAAATAATTCATTCATTTTTGAGGTATCACAGGAAACATTGAGTAATAAAATAACACATTATTCCAGTTATTTTATTTATTTATTTTTTATTAAAGTTTTTTATTGAGTCACCAATAAAAATACATAAAGAAAAAACATTTCAATAGTACATTCAACATAACCAGACGAATAGGATCTCCGCTTGTACAGTGCATAAAATCTATTGGTGATGACTTTTTAGGTTGTAAGTAAACAGATTAGGAAATTCCTATCTGGGCTTGGGGATACTTCCTTTACCACTGTAAGATACGCTATGAGAAACTGTATTAATAATATAAACATGGGTATCCATAAAAAAGTGGAGTCTGGTATCAACTATCAAATCTACCTATATTAATAAAAAATGGGAATATACTTTAAATCCTTTATCCATAATATGTTCTTGGGCTATATGGCCCCCCCATATAGCCCAAGAACATATTATGGATAAAGGATTTAAAGTATATTCCCATTTTTTATTAATATAGGTAGATTTGATAGTTGATACCAGACTCCACTTTTTTATGGAGTAGTAGTAAAAATATATGGATTTCTAAGTTGTCATTGATCTACACATTCGGTGGGCTTGTGACATACAAATGGGCCCATATTCGCGTTTTCTCAAATAAGCTCACATAATATGGGTCACAGCAATTCTAGGGGAACTTGACACCCACGACCCTGGTCGTTAAGCATAAACATAGTCACATTTCTGTGGGGTAAAAATCAGAATGGAATCAGCGTGAGATATAGAAAAAAAAATTGTGGAAATTAACCTAGTCAACTTTCATCGATGTGCACAGAATCTATATACAGATCTACTATTAAGTAGCTGATAAAAGATAAGAAAGGGTGAGATGAAGGGGGACAAGAAAATAACTAAAAAGAAGTAGTAGGGAAAAGAGTAACCCTTAGGTTGGGGTTACTGGCGGTACCAGAGGTTAGCGCCAACTAAAAAGGGGGGCTCCAGAGCCATCTTGTGCGGCTCGGGGAAAGGGGTACGGACGTCATGCCCCTGGGGGGGGACATCATATAGGGACAGGCGAAAAAAACATTAATTTGTTAGTAATGTCCGAAGGGTCCATGGACAAGCAAATGTATGTGCGGCTCGGGGAAAGGGGTACGGAGGTCATGCCCCTGGGGGGGGACATCATATAGGGACAGGCGAAAAAAACATTCATTTGTTAGTAATGTCCGAAGGGTCCATGGACAAGCAAATATAACTTCTCAGAACGTCTATGGTGATCTGGATCAAAAATAAAGTTAATGAAGATCTGAGGGGATGATCGGATGGCTTCTGCTGCTCTCTGTGGCCAGGAGGTTGTCTGTCTTGGTCGTCTCAAATGTCTTTTAGTAAATGCAAGAAGCTTGACAAACAAAATGGGTGAGCTTGAGATACTGGTAAGTGCTGAACAGTATGATTTAATCGGAATCACAGAAACGTGGTGGGATGAGACCCACGAGTGGTCAGTTAATTTACAAGGCTACTCACTTTTTAGAAAGGACAGAGTAAATAGAAAAGGGGGAGGGATATGTCTATATGTAAATCCTAAACTAAAGCCCAGTATTAAGGAAGGTGTGCATGACGTAACTGGAACTGATGTGGAGACACTGTGGGTGGAGATTAGCTTAG
This sequence comes from Pelodytes ibericus, assembly GCA_036172795.1. Classification (NCBI taxonomy): domain Eukaryota; kingdom Metazoa; phylum Chordata; class Amphibia; order Anura; family Pelodytidae; genus Pelodytes; species Pelodytes ibericus. Next base: position 37,246,737 of record CM069866.1, on the reverse strand, counting down.
ACGCTAAAAAAAATCGCACATTACTTGTAGGTGTATGCTACAAACCACCAAATATTAGCATTGATGGAGAAGATCAGCTTTTATTACAAATTGAAAAGGCTGCAAATCTGAATGAAGTTCTAATCATGGGAGATTTTAATTACCCAGATATAGATTGGAATTGTGGCACAACTAGTTCCGCTAAGGGCAGCAAGTTTCTGAACCTGCTTAATAACACATTTATGGCACAATTAGTAGACACCTCAACTAGAATGGATGCCTGTCTGGATTTAGTAATAACAAACAATGAGCAGCTTATCTCAAACATCAAAGTAAGAGAACACTTGGGCAATAGTGACCATAACATGGTTTCGTTTGAGATTAATGCAAAAAAGCAAATTGGTAACTACGCCACCAAAACACTTAATTTTAGAAGGGCCAACTTTGATGGACTAAGGGCATCAATGGAACATTTAGACTGGGAACGATTGTTTTCTGGACTAAACACAGAAGACAAGTGGAATGCCTTTAAGCACACATTACAAAAGTACACATCCCAATATATACCTTTGGGAAACAAATACAAAAGACACAAATCAAAAATGGCATTCAAACATTATAAAAGCAAGGGATCAACATTATCATTTATAAAATACAAAGATGACAACAAAGCCTGCAAAAAGGCAATTAAAATGGCTAAATTGGAAAACGAGAAAAGGATTGCTAAGGAGAGTAAAATTAACCCCAAAAAAGTATATAAATGGAAAAAAGCTAAAGAGGGAAAATGTTGGGCCCTTGTTATCCCAAATGGGAAATTATGTAAGTGAGGACAGAGAAAAAGCAGACATTTTAAATACTTTTTTTTCTTCTGTTTATACTAAGGAAGAACAGTTGGATGAGCCCCTGCTACCGGAAGTTACGGAACAGTCACCACAAACATGGGATTGGCTGACACAGGAAAAAGGGTTTATGCAATTAAACTCGGTTAACCCCTTAAGGACAGAGCCTTTGAAACATTTTTGTCCTTTCTGGACAATGGCTATTTTAACATTTCTGTGCTGTTTGTGTTTAGCAGTAATTTTCTTCTTCGTCATTTGCTGTACCCACACATATTATATATTGTTTTTATCGGGACAAAAAGGGCTTTCTATGGATGCCATATTTTTGATCATATCTTATCATATTATTAAAAAAAAATAATAAAATATGGTAAAAAAAAAAAAAATACACAAATTTCTTTGTTTTTATTTGAAACAACTTCTCCTCATCGACAATAGCGAACGAAAAAACATGCTAAATAGATTCTACTATTTCTCCTGAGTACAGGGATACCACCCATGCATAGGTTTGTTGGGTTGTTTGGGGGCTAAAATGCCAAATTTGTGAGGTGCAGTTTTTTGTTTTCCAACTTGAAATTTTTACATGCAGACAGCCTGCACCCATGTCCCATTTGGGACATATTTGAAACCAGCCAGTGTATTTTACCCCATCAACCCATATATTTTTTAAAAGTAGACACCCTAGGCTATCTCAAATGGTGGTATTTTAACACTTTCCATGCACTATTTCTACCACCAGCCTTTGTCAAAGTTTGTGGTAGTAATTTTTTTGTGTTTTTTTTTCACAAACCTTGTACTTCAGACATAAATTTACAGATTTTGGTATGTGTCACTGCCAAATAACACCCCAATAAGTGTTCAGAAACATCTCTTGAGTACAGGGATACCCCCCATGCATAGGTTTGTTGGATTGTTTGGGGGGTAAAAGGCCAAATTTGTGAGGTGCAGTTTTTTGTTTTCCAACTTGAAATTTTTACATGCAGACAGCCTGCACCCACGTCCCATTTGGGACATATTTGAAACCAGCCAGTGTATTTTACCCCATCAACCCATATATTTTTTAAAAGTAGACACCCTAGGCTATCTCAAATGGTGGTATTTTAACACTTTCCATGCACTATTTCTACCACCAGCCTTTGTCAAAGTTTGTGGTAGTAATTTTTTTGTGTTTTTTTTTCACAAACCTTGTACTTCAGACATAAATTTACAGATTTTGGTATGTGTCACTGCCAAATAACACCCCAATAAGTGTTCAGAAACATCTCTTGAGTACAGGGATACCCCCCATGCATAGGTTTGTTGGATTGTTTGGGGGGTAAAAGGCCAAATTTGGGAGGTGAAGTTTTTGGTTTTCCAATTTGAAATTTTGACATGCAGACAGCCTGCACCCATGTCCCATTTGGGACATATTTGAAACCAGCCAGTGTATTTTACCACATCAACCCATATATTTTTTTAAAGTAGACACCCTAGGCTATCTCAAATGGTGGTATTTTTACACTTTCCATGCACTAATTCTACCACCAGCCTTTGTCAAAGTTTGTGGTAGTCATTTTTTTGTGTTTTTTTTTCACAAACCTTGTACTTCAGACATGAATTTACAGATTTTGGTATGTGTCACTGCCAAATAACACCCCAATAAGTGTTCAGCAACATCTCTTGAGTACAGGGATACCACCCATGCATAGGTTTGTTGGGTTGTTTGGGGGCTAAAAGGGCCACATTGTGAAGGTGCGCATTTTCAACTTGGAATATTGACGTGTAGCCAGCCTGAGCCCATCTTTCATTTGGGACTTTTTTTTAAAGTAGGACAGTGTATTTTACCCCAAAAAGTATATATTTTGTAAAAGTAGACACCCTAGGCTATTTTAAATGGTGTTATTTTAACACTTTCCATGCACCAATTCTACCACCAGCCTTTGTCAAAGTTTGTGGTAGTCATTTTATTGTGTATTTTTTCCCACATACATTGTACTTTAGACACAAATTCACATATTTCGGTATGTGTCACTGACAAACAATACCACAATATATGTTCAGCAACATCTCCCGAGCACAGGGATACCACCCATGCATAGCTTTGTCAGCTTTGTTGGGTGTTGAAAGGCTACATTTGAGAGGTGCGCTTTTTGATTTTCAAACTTGGAATTTGAACATGTAGAGCAAGGAAGGGGTTAATAGCTCTTATAAGAGCCTTTGTAGTACTGTACAAAAAAATTAACCCCTAAAAATGCACAGACAAGAAAAAAATTTCTGCTGTGCAGTGATCAGTGGCAGGGAAGGGGTTAATACACTACACTATACAAAGGGTATGGCTTTTATAAAAGCCCTTGGGACTCACAATTTTTTTAACATTTTATTTAATTTATTACAATTAAAAAATTATGTTATACAGATCTGTCTCTTTCCCTCACTAAAACTCAAGTGAGGAGAGGGAGGCAGATCCATATGGGTCAGAACAATATTTACCAATATTGATCGAACCAGACGAATGGTGATGCTCATCTGAGAAATCACCAAACCACCTTTGCCACTGATCGGCTGTTACTGATCGCTATACACGTGTTCAGACAGCTTCAAAAGGAATACACGTAATCCCCTAGTGGGTATAATTAACCCCTAGCGAGTCTGACAAAAAAAATGCTGATAGCAAAAAAAAAATCCTTCTGCGACTAGATTGCTCCATATGCGCTGCTTAGGCAGTGACCATATGCACTGCTTAGGCAGTGACCATATGTGCTGCTTAGGAAGTGATATACGGCAAGGAAGGGGTTAATAGCTCTTATTTAAAAAAAAAATTACGTTAAACGTAGTCCCCTAGCGGGTATAATTAACACGTGACGGGTGTAATAAAAAAGTTTTAAAAAAATTAAAAATGCTTCTGCAGCAAGATTGCTGCATTTGCGTCAGATCTCTGCTTAGGCAGTGATCTACAGCAAGAAAGGGGTTAATCTCTCTTAAAAGAGCTTTTTTTTATACTGTAATGAATTACAGTAAAAAAAATTAACCCCTAAAAAATGCACAGACAGCAAAAAATGTGCTGCTGTGTATGATCACTGCGTACACAGCGATCAATGGCAGGGAAGGGGTTAAATGGCTTTTATAAAAGCCCTTGGTGTTTAAAATTTTATTAAATATTTGTTTTATTATTTTATTTTATTTTTTTACTTTATCTGATCTGTCTCTCTCCCTTACTATAACTAGTAAGGTGAGGGAGGCAGATCAATACTTGTCAAAGGCAATATTTGCTAATATTGCCTTTGACAGTATGATAAGTGCTCATCAGAGCACTTATCATACATGCCTGCACACAGATCACATAGATCTGTTGTGCCGGCATCGATTGGCTCCCCCTAGAGCATCGGAAGTGAAATACTTTCACTTCCGATGCTCTTGCCATTAGAAGGGAAGCGCTGCCTGTATAGGCAGCGTTCCCTTCTACTGAGCCGATGGGGTCGCTCAGGAGAGCGACCACCATCGGCTCTGGGGAGCAGAACGGTGTTGTTAAGTGCCTCGCTGGCGAGGCACTTTAACAACACCGGAGATGCTTAGAAAGCGAACGATCGTTCGCTTTCTAAGCACATGTGTGCAGCCGGCGCAGCCATTTTTAAATGGCTGCTACGATCACTCCGTGGAGTGATCGTAGCGCGCCCCTGCACTTTTGGGGGGTGTTGCACAATGCCTCTACCTAGAGGCATTGTAGCAACACCGTTAGAGTAAAGAAAGCGACCGCTGGTCGCTTTCTTTACTCCATTTAGTGCATGACGTGCCAGGCACGTCAGCTGTCGGCAAGTCCTCGATTTGCCGTGACGTGCCTGGCACGTCATCTGTCGTTAAGGGGTTAAGATAGACAAGGCCCCAGGGCCAGATGGTATACACCCAAGGGTCCTTAGAGAGTTCAGCATAATTCTGGCCAGACCAATATTTATGATCTTTAGGGATTCGTTCAGTTCAGGTATAGTGCCAACAGACTGGCGAAAGGCGGATGTCATTCCAATATTTAAAAAGGGATCAAAATCTCTGCCTGGTAATTATAGGCCAGTGAGCTTGACATCTGTAGTGGGGAAATTATTTGAAGGATTGCTAAAGGTGTACACTCAAGAATACATCTTGAATCAGAATATAATTAGTAAAAGTCAACATGGTTTTGTGAAAGACAGGTCTTGTCAAACAAACTTAATAACATTCTATGAAGAGGTCAGTAAAAATATAGATCTAGGTGTGGCAGTTGATGTGATCTATTTGGATTTTGCTAAAGATTTGATACAGTTCCACACAAAAGGTTAATCTACAAATTGAGAGAAATAGGATTGGGGGCAAATGTATGTATTTGGATTGAAAATGAGGGTTGTTGTAAATGGTAAAGCTTCAAATTGGACCAGGGTAGTGAGCGGAGTACCTCAGGGGTCTGTTTTGGGACCTCTTCTTTTTAATATGTTTATTAATGATCTCCCACGTTGTGCTGAGTGCCATGTCTCAGTGTTTGCTGATGACACAAATGTAGGTAAGGTAATAAAGACTAATCTTGATGTTTTTTCTTTACAGGAAGATTTGGACAGAGTGGGGAACTGGGCAAGAAAGTGGCAAATGAGGTTCAATAAAGACAAATGTAAAGTTATGCATTATGGGAAAAATAATAACAAAGCAACATATACGTTAAATGGTATTTCCCTGGGAAAAACTACTAACGAAAAGGATTTAGGAATCATTGTAGATAACAAACTTGGCAACAGTGCCCAATGCCAGTCAGCAGCTGCAAGGGCCAATAAGATATTGGCATGTATAAAACGAGGTATAGATTCACGGGAGGAGGATATCATCTTGCCTCTTTTCAAATCAATGGTAAGGCCTCACCTTGAATATGCAGTACAATTCTGGGCACCAGCTCTTAAAAAGGATATTAAGGAACTAGAAAAAGTGCAAAGGAGAGCTACAAAATTAATAAGGGGATTGGAGGATCTTAGTTATGAAGAGAGACTTAAAAAATTGCATTTATTTACTTTAGAAAAAAGGCGTGTTAGAGGGGATATGATAACATTATATAAATATGTGCAGGGCCAATATAAGGAGCTCTCCAGGGACCTGTTCATTAATAGAAATGTACAAAGAACAAGAGGTCACCCCCTGAGACTGGAAGAGCAAAGATTTCATAGGCAGCAAAGGAAGGGATTCTTTACGGTAAGGACAATAAAATTATGGAACTCACTGCCAAAAGAGGTAGTGCTATCAACCACAATAGATGCATTTAAAAATGGTCTGGATGTTTTTTTTAGAAAAGCAGAACATACAGGGGTATTAATATTAGAATAAGCATTAATAATAGAGCTTTTTGATCCAAGGAGAAATCTGATTGCCCTTTTGGAGTCAAGAAGGAATTTTTTTTCCCCCTGGGAGGCAACATTCGAAAAAGCTTCCTTAGGGTTTTTTTTTTGCCTTCTTTTGGATCAAAACGCTGAAATGATAGGTAGAAGGGTTGAACTGGATGGACTTGTGTCTTTTTTCAACCGAAATTACTATGTTAATATGAAAGGGTCTCTCGATCCTCTTGTGGCAGGTGAGGTAGATCCAGCGCTACAAGCGCGTCTGCAGCTTCCTCCATGCTACCGACAGTTAGTAAGCGGCCATCCTTGTGGATAATCAGAGAATTTGTTGGCCCCCATCGGTAACGGACATCTAAGGCACGTAAGTGGCCGGATAGTTGGGACATCGAGCGTCGCCATATGAGAGTTGCAGAGGGTAAGTCCTCAAAGACATAGTGACGTCATCCGCCCGGCGTCTTCATTCTGCAGTCTGCGTCTCTCCGGCCAGACGCATCTGCAGTTCCTCCGTCTTGATGATCAGATTTTGTAACTCTTTCTTCTTCCTCCAGGTTGTTTTACTCGGGCAGAAGATATGCAATCCATGTTAAAGTATACAATAAAAAACGATTACAGTACATAAAAACGATTCAAACTGTACATTTATGTAAGTCACTCTGTATCCATAACAAGATTTTGGGCAATATAAAACCTTCCATACATTAAAAAACATACAGAAAAAATAATTTATATTAAAAGTAAATCTTTATATAAAAATAGTAACAAATACATAAAAATAGCTAAAAGGCAATTAAACACTACCATGCCCAATATCCTATACATGTTTTATTCATCCACATAGATAAAAACATTATACAAAAGGGAGTTCAATGTAAAAATTTTTTGCACACAGTCCCTATTTCTTATTGCACAATGTAAATAAAAGCTTAAAGGAAATTAAAAAGGTCAAAATCAGCATTAAGGCCCTTATGAATCAAAGTTTTTAGCTCATATACCCACGTCATGCACTTAACAGAGTAAATAATAGACATGTGCAAAACTAAAATTTTCGTTTCGTTTTCGTCCATTCGGACGAAAATGTTATTTATTTCGTCTAAAACGAATTTCGTTCATTAGTGCATTCGTTTCAGACGAAATTCGTTAATTATTTTCGTTTCGTTAATTTTTTTCGTTCGTTTTATAGAATACAATGTAATACTATTGGCTTTCTATAAACCGAACGAGAGCCCCATTCATAAGAAATTCTTATGAATGGGGCTCTCGTTCGGTTCATAGAAAGGCAATAGTATTAATTGTATTCTATAAGCCGAAAGTCTATAAACCGAACGACTTTCGGTTTATAGACTTTCGGCTTATGGAATACATGTAATCCTATGGCTATTCTATAAACCGAACGACTTTCGGTTTATAGAATAGCCATAGGTTTACATGTATTACATAAGCCGAAAGTCTATAAACCGAAAGTCGTTCGGTTTATAGGCTGTCGGCATTTAACTAATAAGAGACAGAGTCTCCATTCATAAAATCTCCGTATAGTTAAATGCTATTGTATTCTATAAACCGACTCTATTTCGGCTTATAGAATGCAATAGTACTACGAATGGACGAATGAACGAATGATTTTCCTTTATTAACCATTCGTTCATTCGGCTTTAGTTAGCTTAGCATTTTCGTTCTTCGTTTTTCGGGCGAATGGACGAAAATGCAATTTTCGGACGAAAATGCATTAGTCCGAAAACGAATGCACATGTCTAGTATATATTCACATGTAAATTGCTTTTTTAATAAAAAATTATGATATAAATAAAATCTTATTTTTATTTCCTTTTATGTGACAAAGCTGCCTCTCTCTTTCCCTTGCCCCCAGATTTGTCGCTCTCCCCCCCCTTAGTGTTGTCTCTCTCTCACCCTCCCTTTGGCTCCCCCCTCGCTCCCCTTGTGTCTGTCTCTTCCCCCCTTCCCTCCCCTTGTTTCTCTCTGCCCCCCCCCCTTGTTATTCTGTCCCCCCCTCACCTGTTTCTTGCTCCCTGGTGGCTAGTGGGGGCAGCCGGGGGATGTATGCACTATACATAATAGACGGAAGTGTCGGGCAGCATGGAGGTTGTCTGCACGATTCGTGCAGACATCCCCCAGCTGCCCGATTCTCCCTGGTGGCTAGCGAGGGAGCGGAGGATGTCTGCGCGATGAGCGAGACCTCCCCTGCTGCCGCCCGGAACGACAGCCAGGACTTTTATGAGGAAGCCGGAAGTACCCAGCTTCATCATAGAAGTCCCGGCGGTCATGCCGGGCGGCAGCAGGAGAGGTCTCGCTCATCGCGCAGACATCCTCCGCTCCCTCGCTAGCCACCAGGGAGAATCGGGCAGCTGGGGGATGTCTGCACGAATCGTGCAGACAACCTCCATGCTGCCCGACACTTCCGTCTATTATGTATAGTGCATACATCCCCCGGCTGCCCCCACTAGCCACCAGGGAGCAAGAAACAGGTGAGGGGGGGACAGAATAACAAGGGGGGGGGGGCAGAGAGAAACAAGGGGAGGGAAGGGGGGAAGAGACAGACACAAGGGGAGCGAGGGGGGAGCCAAAGGGAGGGTGAGAGAGAGACAACACTAAGGGGGGGAGAGCGACAAATCTGGGGGCAAGGGAAAGAGAGAGGCAGCATTGTCACATAAAAGGAAATAAAAACAAGATTTTTTTATATCATAATTTTTTATTTAAAAAGCAATTTACATGTGAATATATACTAGACATGTGCATTCGTTTTCGGACGAATGCATTTTCGTCCGAAAATTGCATTTTCGTCCATTCGCCCGAAAAACGAAGAACGAAAATGCTAAGCTAACTAAAGCCGGATGAACGAATGGTTAATAAAGGAAAATCATTCGTTCATTCGTCCATTCGTAGTACTATTGCATTCTATAAGCCGAAATAGAGTCGGTTTATAGAATACAATAGCATTTAACTATACGGAGACAGAGTCTCCATTCATAAAATTATGAATGGAGACTTTGTCTCCGTATAGTTAAATGCCCACAGCCTATAAACCGAACGTTCGGTTTATAGGCTGTCGGCATTTAACTATACGGAGACAGAGTCTCCATTCATAAAATTATAAATGGAGACTTTGTCTCCGTATAGTTAAAAGCCGGCATTTAACTATACAGAGACAGAGTCTCCATTCATAAAATTATGAATGGAGACTTTGTCTCCGTGTAGTAAAATGCCCACAGCCTATAAACCGAACGTTCGGTTTATAGGCTGTCGGCTTATGGAATACATGTATTCCTATTGCTATTCTATAAACCGAACTTTCGGTTTATAGAATAGCCATAGGATTACATGTATTACATAAGCCGAAAGTCTATAAACCGATCGTTCGGTTTATAGACTTTCGGCATTTTACTACACGGAGACAAAGTCTCCATTCATAATTTTATGAATGGAGACTCTGTCTCTGTATAGTTAAATGCCGACAGCCTATAAACCGAACGACTTTCGGTTTATAGACTTTCGGCTTATGTACTACATGTAATCCTATGGCTATTCTATAAACCGAAAGTCGTTCGGTTTATAGTTTAGCAATAGCATTACATGTATTCTATAAACCGAACGTCGTTCGTTTTAAAGACTTTCGGCTTATAGAATACTATTGGCTTTCTATAAACCGAACTAGAGTCGAGTCCCCATTCATAAGAAATTCTTATGAATGAGGAGGGACTCTAGTTAGGTTTATAGAATGCCAATAGTATTCTATAAGCCGAAAGTCTTTAAAACGAACGACGTTCGGTTTATAGAATGCATGTAATGCTATTGCTGTTCTATAAGCCGAATGTCTTTCGGCTTATAGAACAGCAATAGCATTACATGTATTCTATAAACCGAACGTCGTTTGTTTTAAAGACTTTCGGCTTATAGAATACATGCTGCTATTGGCTTTCTATAAACCGAAAGAGTCCCCATTCATACGAATAGGTCAATTGACCTATTCGTATGAATGGGAACTCAATTTCGGTTTATAGGAAGCTAATAGCATTACATGCATTCCATAAACCGAAAGTCATTCATGTCGGTTTATGGAATGTAGTACAATGCTATTGGTATTGTAAACCGACTCTATTTCGGTTTAGAATGCCAATAGCACGAATGGACGAATGGACGAATGAACGAATGATTTTCGTTTATTAACCATTCGTTCATTCGGATTTTGTTAGTTAAAATTTTCGTTATTCGTTTTTCGGACGAATGGACGAAAATGCTATTTTCGTCCGAAAATGCATTCGTCCGAAAACGAATGCACATGTCTAGTAAATAAAGCGACCAGCGGTCGCTTTCTTTACTTTATCGGTGTTGATACAATGCCTCTAGGTAGTGCAACATAGTGCGGCATGATACAATGCCTCTAGGTGTGCAACACCCCCAAAAAGTGCAGGGGCGCGCTACGATCACTCCCTAGAGTGATCGTAGCAGCCATTTAAAAATGTGCTTAGGAAGCGAACGATCGCTCGCTTCCTAAGCACCTCCGGTGTTGCTAAAGTGCCTCACTAGCGAGGCACTTAGCAGCACCTTCAGGCTCCCCAGAGCCGATGGTGGTCGCTCTCCTAAGCGACCCCATCGGCTCAGTAGAAGGGAACAGGCAGCGCTTCCCTTCTAATGGCAAGAGCATCGGAAGTGAAAGTATTTCAGTTCCGATGCTCTAGGGGAAGCCAATCGATGCCTGCACAACAGATCTGTGTGATCTGTGTGCAGGCATGTATGGTAAGTGCTCTTATGAGCACTTATCATACAGTCAAAGGCAATATTACTAAATATTGCCTTTGACAAGTATTGATCTGCCTCCCTCACCTTACTAGTTTTAGTTAGGGAGAGAGACAGATCAGGTAAAGTAAAAAATAAAATAAAATAATAAAATTAAACATATTTAATAAAATTTTAGTAACCAAGGGCTTTTATAAAAGCCATTTCAAGTGTTTAACCCCTTCCCTGCCATTGATCGCTGTGTACGCAGTGATCATACACAGCAGCACATTTTTTGCTGTCTGTGCATTTTTTAGGGGTTAATTTTTTTACTGTAATTCATTACAGTATAAAAAAGGCTCTTTTAAGAGAGATTAACCCCTTGCTTGCTGTAGATCACTGCCTAAGCAGCAATCTGACGCAAATGCAGCAATCTTGCTGCAGAAGCATTTTTACTTTTTTTTTTACACTTTTTTATTACACCTGTCACGGGTTAATTATACCCGCTAGGGGATTAAGTTTAACGTAAAAAAATTTTTTTTAGCTGTCTGAGCGCATGTATAGCGATCAGTAACAGCTGATCAGTGGCAAAGGCGGGTTGGCGTTTGCTCAGATGAGCATCACCATTCGCCTGGTTAGATCAATATTTGTAAATATTTGATCTGACCCGTGTAGATTTGCCTCCCTCTCACTTGAGTTTTAGTGAGGGAGACAAATATATTTAATACAATTGAGACCCAAAGGCTTTTATAAAAGCCGTTTCCAGTATTTAACCCCTTCCCTGCAATTGATCGCTGTGTACGCAGTGATCTTACACAGAAGCACATTTTTTGCTGTCTGTGCATTTTTTTAGGGGTTCATTTTTTTTACTGTGATTTATTACAGTATATGAAAGGCTCTTTTAAGAGCTATTAACCCCTTCCATGCCGTATATCACTTCCTAAGCAGCACATATGGTCACTGCCTAAGCAGTTCATTTGGTCACTGCCTAAGCAGCGCATATGGAGCAATCTGGTCGCAGAAGGATTTTTTTTTGTCACACTCGCTAGGGGTTAATTATACCCACTAGGGGAATCCTTTGAAGCTGTAATCCTTTTGAAGCTGTCTGAACGTGTGTATAGCGATCAGTAACAGCCGATCAGTGGTTTGGTGATTTCTCAGATGATCACCATTCGTCTGGTTAGATCAATATTGGTAAATATTGTTCTGACCCATATGGATCTGCCTCCCTCTCCTCAATTGAGTTTTAGTGAGGGAAAGAGACAGATCTGTATAATATAATTTTTTAATTTTAATAAATTAAATAAAATGTTAAAAAAATGTGAGTCCCAAGGGCTTTTATAAAAGCCATACCCTTTGTATAGTGTAGCCTGTGTATTAACCCCTTCCCTGCCACTGATCACTGCACAGCAGAACATTTTTTCTTGTCTGTGCATTTTTAGGGGTTCATTTTTTTGTACAGTACTACAAAGGCTCTTATAAGAGCTATTAACCCCTTCCTTGCTCTACATGTCAAAATTCCAAGTTGGAAAATCAAAAAGCGCACCTCTTAAATGTAGCCTTTCAACCCCCAACAAAGCTGACAAAGCTATGCATGGGTGGTATCCCTGTGCTCGGGAGATGTTGATGAACATATATTGTGGTATTGTTTGTCAGTGACACATACCAAAATATGTGAATTTGTGTCTAAAGTACAATGTATGCGGGAAAAAATACACAATAAAATGACTAACACAAACTTTGACAAAGGCTGGTGGTAGAATTGCTGCATGGAAAGTGTTAAAATACCACCATTTAAAATAGCCTAGGGTGTCTACTTTTACAAAATATATACTTTTTTGGGTAAAATACACTGTCCTACTTTAAAAAAAAGTCCCAAATGAAAGATGGGCTCAGGCTGACTACACGTCAAAATTCCAAGTTGACAATGCGCACCTTCAAAATGTGGCCCTTTAGCCCCCAAAGAACCCAACAAACCTATGCATGGGTGGTATCCCTGTACTCAAGATATGTTGCTGAACACTTATTGGGGTGTTATTTGGCAGTGACACATACCAAAATCTGTGAATTCATGTCTGAAGTACAAGGTTTGTGGAAAAAAAACACAAACAAATTACTACCACAAACTTTGACAAGGCTGGTGGTAGAATTGGTGCATGGAAAGTGTTAAAATACCACCATTTGAGATAGCCTAGGGTGTCTACCTTTAAAAAATATATGTGTTGATGGGGTAAAATACACTATCTGGCTTCAAATATGTCCCAAATGGGACATGGGTGCAGGATGTCTGCATGTAAAAATTTCAAATTGGAAAACAAAAAACTGCACCTCACAAATGTTAAAATAGCCATTGACCAGAAAGGACAAAAATGTTTCAAAGGCTCTGTCCTTAAGGGGTTAATAACTATGTTACAACTTCACTGGAGCAAACCCATACAATTCCTCCATGCAGTGCTTCTGGGGAGAGTGTATCTAAAACACCTGAGAAACTTTTGGTTCCTGAAGCTGTTTCTGCTAATCAATCACTTCCACCTGCAACTGATGATGAGTGGTCTGATATGGAGTGCAAGTCTTTTGATGCCTCAGATCTCCGTGAGGAGGACATAATATGCACAGCTATGGAAGATCCTCCTGGATATCTATGTACTTTCAGGACTACAACTCCTATCACTCATAACAGACAAAATGGTGAATCCTGTAAACTACAGACTGCCAAACACTCTTCAGGTGCCCCAGGTCTTGTCCAAGCATCTGATGGGACAATAATAGGAAGCAAGAACCTTGTCCAATGTTAGAGTTCTCTGGATGAACAAAAGATAATCCAGAGAGATCCACTACCTAACCAATCTAAATCTGTTCCAGCAAAAAGTGATATTGCTTCTAAAGACTCTTCTAGTTCCTCTGCAGAACCTCTTGTCCTTAGTACCGTTCCGGTCTCTGGTAAGAAAAAGAGAAAGAAAAAGGGACCAAGTACACATCTAGAGAAATCTATGACCGCATGTCTAGGTGAACCACCATCCAGTGAGTCCACAGCTAAATCTCTCAATACAATACATGTTTCTGGTTCCAAGGACCCATACAACAGTACAGATGAATATCTACCACCAGATTGTGCCAAGGCTTCTAATGGGACTATTGGATCTGACCCCACTGACTTTTCTGTACTGACCCGAGCCACAACTGGCCAAATGGGGTTCAGGGATGCAAAGTGTTGTACTACATGCGGAGAGAAAGGTGCAAGTAAGAAATGCTCAGTGTGCAAATTGGTAATTTACTGCGATAAGAACTGCCAAAAACTCCACTGGGTTACACACAAGCAGGGCCGTCTTTAACGCGGGGCAAACGGGGCAGCTGCCCTGGGCCCAGTTTCTCCTGGGGGGCCCAAGGCAGCTGTCCTGTGGGCCCCCAGCCCCTGCTTGCCACGTTCACAGCGCATTGCGCTTGTGAACATTTTTTTCCGCTGGATGCGGCGACCGGGGAAAAAAAAATGTAACGTCATATCCGGTGACTGTTTCCCTCCTCCGTGCAGGAGGGAAGACTGCACAGAGGAGACGTTCAGCCGAGAACATGGAGAAGAAGCATTCGGTAAGTACTGGGAGGGGAGGTTGGGGGAATTAAAGGCATCTGACTGGCACAATATTACTGGGCTCTGACTGGTACACTATTACTTGGCTCTGACTGGCACACTATTACTTGGTTATGACTGGCACAATATTCCTGGGCTCTGATTGGCACAATATTACTGGGCTCTGACTTGCACAGTATTCCTGGGCTCTGACTGGCACAATAATTCCTGGTATCTAAATGGAATAATATTACTGGGCTCTTAATGGCACAATATTACTGGGCTCTGACTGGCACAATATTACTGGGCTCTGAATGGCACATTATTAAAGGCATCTGACTGGCACAATATTACAGGCATCTGACTGGCACAATATTCCTGGTATCTGAATGGCACAATATTACTGGCATCTGACTGGCACAATATTACTGTAATCTGAATGGCACAATATTACTGGCATCTGAATGGCACAACAATTATGGCATCTTAATAGTACAATAATACTGGTATCTTAATGGGCAAATTGGCTGTCGCATCTTAATAGTACAATATTACTGGTATCTGAATGGCACAATAATATTGGAATATTGATGGGAAAAATGTCTGTGGCATATTAATGGCAACATAATACTGCATATTAATGGCAAAATAATACTGGCACATTGATGGGCAAATTGGCTGGGGCATCTTAATAGTACAATATTACTGGTATCTGAATGGCACAATAATATTGGCATATTGATGAGGAAAATGTCTGTGGCATATTATTGGCAAAATAATACTGCATATTAATGTCAAAATAATACTGGCATATTGCTGGGCAAATTGGCTGGGGCATCTTAATAGTACAATATTACTGGTATCTGAATGGCACAATAATATTGGCATATTGATGGGAAAAATGTCTGTGGCATATTAATGGCAAAATAATACTGCATATTAATGGAAAAATAATACTGGCACATTGATGGGCAAATTGGCTGGGGCAACTTAACCCCTTGACGGCAAAGGACGTGCCAGGCACATCCTGGGAGAAACTCCCTTAACGACAATGGACGTGTCTGGCACGTCCTGCATTGAATGAAGCGGTTTTCGCGATCAACGATCGCAAAAACCACTTTAACAGTGCTGGTCTAATAGCCAGCACCGAAATTTCTATTTCGGGACTCCCACGGTCGCCCCACGGAGCGATCGTGGGAAGCCATATTGACGGAGCATGCTGCTCCGTCAATATGGCTAAGTCCTCTGCCGTCTGAGCTTCGGAAGTGAAAGTAACTTCACTTCCGTCGCTCTGAATATGCTACTTGACTACCCCTAGTGGTAGTTTAGTAGCATTGCAATGGGAAATATTTAAAATAAATATTTAATTAATTAAAAACAGG
Organism: Pelodytes ibericus; assembly: GCA_036172795.1. NCBI lineage: Eukaryota > Metazoa > Chordata > Amphibia > Anura > Pelodytidae > Pelodytes > Pelodytes ibericus. The sequence continues at coordinate 37,230,923 of CM069866.1, read as the reverse complement.
TTATTTAGCTATATTAGCCTATAGGGTTAAAATTAAATATTTTTTAGCATAAGGGATAGGGTTAAAATTAAATTAAAGTTAAAAAATATTAAGGGATATAATAAGGATTAGAGTTGGGGTTAAATTTAGTGTTAGGGTTAAATTTTGGGTTCGGGTTGGGGTCAAAAGATCAAAATAGGAAAAAACCAAAAAACACTATTTTTGGTTTTTGCCCCATAACTCGCAAAAAAATACCGAAAAATATGGAAACATGCATATTTTTGAACTCGGGAGAACATTTAGAAACTATTTAGATGGGGTCTTTTTTAATGATTTTATTTTTGTAAATTATATTTTAAGTCAAAGTTAGAAAAAGTGTGTTTTTTTAAATTTTTCATCATATTTTATGATTTTTTTTGTAGTAAATTATAAGATATGATGAACATAATGGTATCTAATGAAAGCCCTTCTTATGATGATAAAAACAACATATAATTTGTGTGGGTACTGTATGTGAGAAAGAAAAAAATTACAGCTAAACACAAACACCCTAGAAATGTCAAAACAGCCATTGTCACCAAGGGAAAGTCAAGGTCAAGTGAAAATGTCTTGTCACTAAGGGGTTAATAGTACAATATTACTGGTATCTGAATGGCACAATAATATTGGCATATTGATGGGAAAAATATCTGTGGCATATTGATGGGAAAAATGTCTGTGGCATATTAATGGGAAAATAATACTGCATATTAATGGCAAAATAATACTGGCATATTGATGAGCACATTGTCTGTGGCATATTTAATGGACAAACGGTGTCATATTTTAACAGGCAAACTGTCTGTTGCATATGCAATGACAAAGTGACTGTGGCATGTTCTCTGGGGAAAAATAACATGTACTATGGGGAAAAGTGACAATGTGGCTTTTTTCTGCATGGGCAGTTCAGTGGAACAAAGTAAAATTGTGGCATGTTCTGTGGGGCAAATTTACACTGTTGTGTGGGTTCAATATGAGTGCAAGCCATGTGCTGTTGGTGCAATATAGGTGCATGACAAGTTCAGTGGGTGAAATATAGGTGCATGACAAGTGCCGTGGCTACTCTATGGGGCTGTGTTAAGTCCTTTAGGTGCAATGTGGGTGCAGAAAAAGGGAATAAAAACAAGAAAGGCAACTCTTCAATAACATTTTTATTACATATGAAAATAGTTGAATATAATATTAAGAAGTCCATATAAGTATAAATGCAACTAGTGAGAGAGAGTGAGACATATGTTAATATTTATTTATAAATATCTATACACATAAGTGCTCTCTAATATCTGTGTATATTTTTGTCATTTAGGTAATGAGTAGTTGTAGTGAAGTGTTGCATAGTAAGATGGTATACATATTGCAGCCATATATACACATTTTTTATCCAAGTATACAGTTTATACACTGCAATTATACACGTAATATACACATTTTATTCAATGCAATAAAAATACTCACTGCAAGAAAAGTCCAATTGTGTGTGTGCTTATTTTTATGTTTTTTTTGTGTGTGTGTGGGGGGGGGGGGGGGGGGGGGTGGTAACATTGCGATGGATGGAGTGATTGCATGCAGGGTCCAGGGGGCCCAAGCAAATGCTTGCCCAGGGTCCAATCACTATTAAAGACGGCCCTGCACACAAGAAAGTCTGTAAAACGCTAAAAGAAAAAGGAAATCATTTCACATCTAGAGAAATGTATGACTGCTGTCTTGCTGAATCACCCTACAGTAATTCCAGAACTATATCTCTCAATGCAATAAATGGTTCTGGTCCCATGGACCCCTACACCAGTACAGATGAAGATTTGCCACCAGAATGTGTCAAGGCCTCAAATGGGACTATTGTAACAAAGCAAGACCTGCATATTTTTGAACAAATGCTACGTGATAATGCGCAGAGACAGCATTCTTATAACTAACCTGTTTGTTTCAGCCTTTAGCCATCCCCTGTTCTCAGCAACCATGAACAGTTTGCAGGGGTGGTTGTATTATTGTTTTTCCCCCTTCATTCCTAGAAACCTGTATTTTGTTATCACTGTTCCTCTTCTGGGAGGCTGTATATGTCTGGCCAGATTCTATGCTCAATTATCTAATTGGTTCGTGTCCGGAGGCCACTTCTTAAAGGGGGGGATATGTCAGGGTTCAACACTGACCTTCTGACTCATGCATTTAAAAGTCATTATTTATGTGTTTATATTCCTCCTGCCTCCTCTAGAGGTCTCCCTACCTTACTTTGCTTGTATTCCTTCCCCTCTGTTTGGTGTCAGGTGGGCTCGTTACCTTTTGCTCACACTCAGGTTAAATAGCTGCAGTTTCTGGCAAACAGTGCTTTTGCATTGAAGTTGGATGCCTGATTTCTGAGAGCTGCTGCTTCTGTTCCTGATACGCTCCTTAAAGCCCATTTGTATTGTGACCTTGTCCAAGAACTGGGAATCTGAACCTGAGTGGCTCAACCATCTCAGTAGATGATTTTCAGCATCTCCTGAGACCCTCTGAGTACATCAAGATCTCTTCAGCTAAGTTATTCCCTTTAAGCTACCCTTCTCATTTCTCACCCCTGTCTAGGGTGTTCCTGCTTAGTCACCCTCTCCAGGGTGTTCCTGCTAAATCACCCTCTCCAGGGTGTTCCTGCTTAGTCAACCTCTCCAGGGTGTTCCTGCTTAGTCACCCTCTCCAGGGTGTTCCTGCTTAGTCACCCTCTCCAGGGTGTTCCTGCTTAGTCACCCTCTCCAGGGTGTTCCTGCTTAGTCACCCTCTCCAGGGTGTACCTGCTTAGTTACCCTTCTCAGGCCTCACCATTACCTAAGGCCTCACCCCTACCTTTACTTTGTCTACAGTCCCTACTATAGCTCTTTGTTCTTACTGCAGTTCCTAAAAATGGAAAATTGGTCATCAAACCTGCAGATAAAGGGGGGGGGGGGGGTAATTATGTACTCTGAATATTACCTCAAGGAGGCATACCGACAACTTAATGATCCTAGTGTTTATGTCAAATTAAAAACTGATCCCACTCCAGACCAGAGAAAACTTATTATTCATTTTCTGGATAAAGGGAGGGATCAAAATTTCCTAGGTAAAGAGGAATATACCTATATAATTAATTTTTCACCAAATCATCCCAGTGTTTTATTTCCTCCCTAAGATACATAAGGATGTAGAATGTCCCCCAGGGAGACCTATCGTATCGGGAGTGGGATCCTTATACTCCAATTTATCAGAATACTTAGATCATATTTTACAGCCCTATATAAAGGAAATGCCTTCCTATCTAAAAGACCCCGTATGTGTATTAAATATTTTGAAAGATTTCATGTGGGGTAAGGAAATGTGGCTAGTGACGAGCTACGTCACATCGCCTTACACTATAATCGAGCATGAAAAAGGCTGAGCAGCAGTAAGGAGTATCCTCCTTCAGAAAAACGCTCTAGAAGAAACCTATGTGGAGTTCATAATAGAAGGGATAAATCTAGTCCTTCGGAATAATTTCTTTTGGTTTAATGATAGTTTCTTCCTACAAAACCAAGGAACAGCTATGGGAAGCAGGTTCGCCCCCAGCTATGCAAATCTATTTATGGCAGAGTGGGAGAATAGATTTGTATGGTCCGAACATAGATGGAGGGCGAACCTGACTTCCTATCACCGCTATATAGACGATTTGTTCATCATATGGAAAGGGAGTGAACCGGAATTAAAAGAATTCCTGGAATACCTCAACACAAATGATTGGGGAATAAAGCTAAATTCGGAGTACGACCGCCATAGTGTCCACTTTCTAGACCTTGAGATCTATGTTGAGGACAGTAAAATCAAGTCAAAAACATTCTTTAAAAAAGTGGATGTAAATAGTTTAATTGGATATGATAGTGGACACTATTCTCTGTGGCTGGATGGTATTCCTAAGAGTCAAGCTTTAAGATTAAAAAGGAATTGTACAGAGGATATAGTCTGTAAGGAACAACTACTGATCCTCAAAGAAAGACTAAAAACGAGAGATTATCCCGAAGGTAATATTGACAGGGCTATAGAAGAGGTCAATTTATCAGATAGGGAATCTCTTCTCATGTATAAGAGAAAAGAGAAGACCAATAAAGAACCCCCTCTTTCTATTATTCTGGATTTTAATAATAAAAATTACCGTCTGAAAAAAATTATCCAGAAACACTGGCCGATCCTAAAAAATGATGATCTCCTAAAGGAGATCTTACCTGAAAAACCTAAAATAATATTCAGGGGCGCCCCCAATATCCGTAGGTGCATCACAAAAAGTTACACTAAACATCAAACTAAAATAAAACCAACTTTTTTAACTCAAAACCCTGGCTTTTACAGATGCAATAATTGTAATGCATGCCGACAAACTAAACCTAAACAAAATAAGAAGATATGCAGCTTTAGATCTAGGGTGACAGGGAAAGATTATCAAATAAATGATTTTATGAACGGTCAGACAAGTTCGGTCATCTACTTACTTGAATGTTCATGCGGATTGCAATATGTGGGTCGCACCACAAGAAATTGGTCAAACGAATAGGGGAACACTGCAATAACATTAAAAATAAACTTGAAACGCACAGTGTCCCAAACATTTTTTTACAGCATAACAGTGACTCAGTTTTATGGCCATTGCAAAATTTAAAAAACATTGGAGTAGGCAAATTGGAAATGCAATGGGTATATGAGCTAAAAACTTTGATTCCTAATGGCCTTAATGCTGATTTTGACCTTTTTAATTTCCTTTAAGCTTTTATTTACATTGTGCAATAAGAAATAGGGACTGTGTGCAATAAAATTTAAATATGGGACATATTGCAATTTACATTGAACTCCCTTTTGTATAATGTTTTTATGAAGAAAGAAGGTGTGACACTTAACCCAAATATAAACAGTGAACAAAATAGTGAATAAAGTGAAATGGTAATTAAATTATACTCCTCCTCTGGCACTGCAGCACCCGTAAAAGTGCTCCTCGGGCACTTGACAATAGAAAAACAAGACGGAGTAGGGGCGCATGTACCGGGAAGAGAAACAAAAAAACAACAATAGTGCAACACAGTTTAAATATAATTGGATGTATAGTAAATCTCTACAGGGGTGCACTCACAAACGGATATTGAAATCAGGCTCATCAGAATATGTAGTCAGTCGGTTTTAATCATTTCCATCTAAAAAACACATTAAAAAGCCATTGCGCAGTGGCTAACACAAACCAGGCAATAAAAACAATAGATACACGTACAAAATATAAAGCACTTAAAGTGCAACTTGCGTGAAAAAAGTCCCGAGAAGTAATACTTCTTTCCTGCTGCCACCAGGATAAGATACTCAGGCTCTTTTCTTTTGAAGAAATAAACAGCTGGATCCACTTCTCAACGCGTTTCGCCGGCTCTGCTGTCGGCTTCCTCAGGAGATTGATGCTTTGTGCAAACTTGCAAATAAAGTGCTGAAAGACTGTAGCTAAAAAAACGCCTTAAAAAGGCTTCACAAAATACAATAACGTAGAACACCTGTAAAAAACACACAAATTAGGAGAGGGCACTTGTCTATGACGCAAGTGGGGGGAGGAAAAAACCCCACTATGCGTCCAGACTATGCGCGATCACGTGACCCGGACTGGAGAGAAAGAGCCTACCTCCCTAACTAACCTCCCCGTCTATAGCTGTCACTCAGCGTGTAGGCTGACTCCCCGTGACGTGACTTCAAGCGTCTATCCATAACCAACGAGAAGCGTTGGATAGATAGTCCGGGACACGTGACCTCCCGTCCAACACATACTGACTTACATAATACCTGACAGATCTATACACAAACGCCTTGCCTCTAGAGATAACGAGCAATGGACCTAATCTTATTGAAAAGAAGAAGGAGATCAACCAAAAAATAAGGACAAATGAAATAAAAATGAAAATAAATATAAATATAATTATAAATATAAAAATAAAAATAAAAAAATAAAAATAAATATAAAAATAAAAATAAATAAAAATAAAAATAAAAATAAATATAAAGTAAAAATAAAAATATATAAAAATAAAAATGAAAATGATGATAAGAAATAGTGATAATTGGCAAATGGAAAGAGGACAATAATGCAGAGGAAAAAAAGATGTAGGGGGAGAAAAGAATTAAAAGGAAAAAATAATAGAATGAAATAAAATAAAAAGAAAAGAAAAACGGAAAAAATAAATAAATAGAGAGAAAGAATAATTTAAAAGGAAATAAATAAATGGATGGATCGATAGACAGGAAAGAGGAATGAATAGATAAAAATGAAAATGAAAGAATAATTGTAATGGAGAGTAAAAATAGTGTATATATATATCTGTGGTGTGAAAGAATTATAGATAATGAAGGAAAAAATAATAATAATAATAAAGGAAAAAATAATAATCATAAAAGAAAAAATAATAATAATAAAGGAAAAAAATAAAGGAAAAAAATAATAATAATAAAAATAATAATAATAAAAGATATAGTAATAATAATAATAAAATAAAATAAAAATAATAATAATAAAATAAAAAATGAAGAACAAAGAAATGGGAGAAGTGTATGCAGGATAAAAAACTATATATATAAAAAACATATTAGTCTACAAAAATTGAGTGGCTCAGCGTGTGGCAGTATCTGTGTACATACTCAGTGGCGTAGCGTGGGGGGTGCAGGGGGGGCCGGCCGCACCGGGCGCAATATCTGGGGGGGCGCACTAGCCCTATGCGGCCGCCAGGGCCGTCTTTAACGCGGGGCAAACGGGGCAGCTGCCCTGGGCCCATTTACTCCTGGGGGGCCCCAAGGCAGCTGTCCCGTGGGCCCCCAGCCCCTGCTGCCGCGTTCACAGCGCATTGCGCAGATACCATATTCCTGGTATCTGACTGGCACTATATTACTGGGTATCTGATTGGCACTATATTACTGGTATCTGACTGGCACTATATTACTGGGTATCTGACTGGCACAATATTACTGGGTATCTGACTGGCACTATATTACTGGGCATCTGATTGGCACAATATTACTGGGTATCTGACTGGCACTATATTACTGGGCATCTGATTGGCACAATATTACTGGGTATCTGATTGGCACTATATTCCTGGTATCTGATTGGCACTATATTCCTGGGCATCTGATTGGCACTATATTACTGGGTATCTGATTGGCACTATATTACTGGGCATCTGATTGGCACAATATTACTGGGTATCTGATTGGCACTATATTACTGGGTATCTGATTGGCACTATATTACTGGGCATCTGATTGGCACTATATTACTGGGTATCTGATTGGCACTATATTACTTGGCATCTGATTGGCACTATATTACTGGGCATCTGATTGGCACTATATTACTGGGTATCTGATTGGCACTATATTACTGGGCATCTGATTGGCACTATATTACTGGGTATCTGATTGGCACTATATTACTGGGCATCTGATTGGCACTATATTACTGGGTATCTGATTGGCACTATATTACTTGGCATCTTACTGGCACTATATTACTGGGCATCTGATTGGCACTATATTACTTGGCATCTGATTGGCACTATATTACTGGGCATCTGATTGGCACTATATTACTGGGTATCTGATTGGCACTATATTACTGGGCATCTGATTGGCACTATATTACTGGGTATCTCACTGGCACTATATTACTTGGCATCTTACTGGCACTATATTACTGGGCATCTGATTGGCACTATATTACTGGGTATCTGATTGGCACTATATTACTTGGCATCTGATTGGCACTATATTACTGGGCATCTGATTGGCACTATATTACTGGGTATCTGATTGGCACTATATTACTTGGCATCTGATTGGCACTATATTACTGGGCATCTGACTGGCACTATATTACTGGGCATCTGGCTGGCACAATAATACTGGGCATCTGACTGGCACAATAATACTGGGCATCTGACTGGCACTATATTACTGGGCATCTGGCTGGCACAATAATACTGGGCATCTGACTGGCACAATAATACTGGGCATCTGACTGGCACTATATTACTGGGCATCTGGCTGGCACAATAATACTGGGCATCTGGCTGGCATAATATTACAGGCATCTGGCTGGCACTATATTACTGGGCTCTGACTGGCACAATATTACAGGCATCTGACTGGCATAATATTACAGGCATCTGATTGGCACAATATTACAGGCCTCTGACTGGCACAATATTCCTGGCCTCTGACTGGCACACTATTACAAGCATCTGACTGGCATAATATTACAGGCATCTGACTGGCACAATATTACAGGCATCTGACTGGCACAATATTCCTGGCCTCTGACTGCACACTATTACAGGCATCTGACTGGCATAATATTACAGGCATCTGACAGGCACCATATTCCTGGGCTCTGACAGGCACAATATTCCTGGGCTCTGACAGGCACAATATTCCTGGGCTCTGACAGGCACAATATTCCTGGTATCTGATTGGCACAATATTATTGGTATCTGACTGGCACAATATTACTGGTATCTGACTGGCACATTATTACTGGGCTCTGACTGGCACAATATTGCAGGCATCTGACTGGCACAATATTGCAGGCATCTGACTGGCACAATATTACTAGGCTCTGACTGGCACAATATTACTGGGCTCTGACTGGCACAATATTACTGGCATCCGAAAGTTACAATATTACTGGCATCTGAATGGCACAACAATTATGGCATATGTGTGTGTGTGGGGGGGGGGGGGGGGGTAACATTAGAGGTACAGGATTGAGGAAGTTGGCTCCATCTAGCCCAGTCTTGGATCATCTCCAGGGTATGGTTCCATTTTGATGTTTAGTTTTTGTTCTTGATATTTTTTGTCGTTTACGATGGTTGTGAGACGACATATAATAGCATGGCCCATGCTAGGTTACTACATGTGTATATTTGTATTCATAGACCTGCTGAAAATGTGGAGAATGTGTGTAATGCATGTTCGCACTCAATAAAGTGTTGGAAAATAAACTTGTATTTAGATGCATTTTACTTTAATTACATAAGTATTTTCATAACAAACAATACATGTGCTTGGGGGGTAAGGGTTTCTTTAACTAATCTAGTAGAAGAGACTCGAGTGCTAAAATCCACGGGTTAGGGGGCGCAAATTACTTGCCTTGCCCCGGGTGCTGACAACCCACGCTACGCCACTGTACATACTAACACATCAATAACATAATATACATAAATTTATACAAGTCACATCAATTGATAAGATATGGGAAACCAGACTATACATTGTATATAATGAGGACTAATAGTCCTATAGAATTACAGTATACCCTATTGACAAACAAGGGTGTTATATTTAGAGGTAACTGGTATGGACTTATAGTCTTCGATGGTAAGAAGCTGTGAAAAACATGGAGACATCTGTTAGCATATCAGAGACAAAAACATTAGAGTGGTATGGTAGATTGCCCAGAGAGGGAAGAGATGATTTTATATAGGTCAGTGATCAGTGAAGTCTAGAAATAGCCCAAGGGAAGGTTAAATTTAAATGAAGGACAGAATATCCAATTCAGTGTTTAGTCCACCATTTTTAAAGGTTTTAAATTTAAAGATCCATTCAGTTTCTCTTTTAGATAGTGTTTCTGCATGATTTCCCCCTCGCCAGTGGGGGTCTATTTTATCAATTGCGAACGCTGAAAAGGTGTCTAGTGTGAAAGCTCTACATTGATTGCAGTGAATGGGAATGCTATGTTTCTTACTTTTATTTCTAATGCCCCCTATATGTTCCAATGCTCTTACTTTAAATTTTCTTGTAGTTCTCCCTATGTATTGTGCATTACAGGCACATTGTAGTAAATATATAACATTTTCAGATTCGCAACTGACAAATTTTTTAATATCATACACATGACCTGTATTCGTACAGGTGAACTTTGTTATCTTTTTTGGTTGTTGTTTTAGAAGTTTGCATAGTTTGCATCTCCCACATTATGTAAGAGCATTGGAACATATAGGGGGCATTAGAAATAAAAGTAAGAAACATAGCATTCCCATTCACTGCAATCAATGTAGAGCTTTCACACTAGACACCTTTTCAGCGTTCGCAATTGATAAAATAGACCCCCACTGGCGAGGGGGAAATCATGCAGAAACACTATCTAAAAAAGAAACTGAATGGATCTTTAAATTTAAAACCTTTAAAAATGGTGGACTAAACACTGAATTGGATATTCTGTCCTTCATTTAAATTTAACCTTCCCTTGGGCTATTTCTAGACTTCACTGATCACTGACCTATATAAAATCATCTCTTCCCTCTCTGGGCAATCTACCATACCACTCTAATGTTTTTGTCTCTGATATGCTAACAGATGTCTCCATGTTTTTCACAGCTTCTTACCATCGAAGACTATAAGTCCATACCAGTTACCTCTAAATATAACACCCTTGTTTGTCAATAGGGTATACTGTAATTCTATAGGACTATTAGTCCTCATTATATACAATGTATAGTCTGGTTTCCCATATCTTATCAATTGATGTGACTTGTATAAATTTATGTATATTATGTTATTGATGTGTTAGTATGTACACAGATACTGCCACACGCTGAGCCACTCAATTTTTGTAGACTAATATGTTTTTTATATAGTAACATAGTAACATAGTAACATAGTAATTTAGGTTGAAAAAAGACACAAGTCCATCAAGTTCAACCCTTCTACCTATCATTACAGCTTTTGATCCAAAAGAAGGCAAAAAAACCCCTAAGGAAGCTATTTCGAATTTTGCCTCCTGGGGGAAAAAATTCCTTCTTGACTCCAAGAGGCAATCAGATTTCTCCTTGGATCAATAAGCTCTTTGATTAATGCTTATTCTATTATTAATAGCCCTGTATGTTCTGCTTTCCTAAAAAAACATCCAAACCATTTTTAAATGCATCTATTGTGGTTGCTAGCACTACCTCTCTTGGCAGTGAGTTCCATAACTTTATTGTCCTAACCGTAAAGAATCCCTTCCTTTGCTGTCTATGAAATCTTTGCTCTTCCAGTCTGAGGGGGTGACCTCTTGTTCTTTGTACCTTTCTGTTAATGAACAGGTCACTGGAGAGCTCTTTATATTGGCCCTGCAAATATTTATATAATGTTATCATATCCCCTCTGAGACGCCTTTTTTCTAACGTATATAAATTCAATTTTTTAAGTCTCTCTTCATAACTAAGATCCTCCAAACCCCTTATTAATTTTGTAGCTCTCCTTTGCACTTTTTCTAGTTCCTTAATATCCTTTTTAAGGACTGGTGCCCAGAACTGTACTGCATATTCGAGGTGAGGTCTTACCATTGATTTGTAAAGAGGCAAGATGATATCCTCCTCCCGTGAATCTATACCTCGTTTTATACATGCCAATATCTTATTGGCCCTTGCAGCTGCTGACTGGCATTGGGCACTGTTGCCAAGTTTGTTGTCTATAATTATTCCTAAATCCTTTTCATTAGTAGTTTTTCCCAGGGAAAAACCATTTAACGTATATGTTGCTTTGTTATTATTTTTCCCATAATGCATAACTTTACATTTGTCTATATTGAACCTCATTTGCCACTTTACTGCCCAGTCCCCCACTCTGTCCAAATCTTCCTGTAAAGAAAAAACATCAAGATTAGTCTTTATTGCCTTACCTAATTTAGTGTCGTCCGCAAACACGGAGACATGGCTCTCAGCACAATGTGGCAGATCATTAATAAACAAATTAAAAAGAAGAGGGCCCAAAACAGACCCCTGAGGTACTCCGCTTAATACCCTTGTCCAATTTGAGAATTTTCCATTTACAACAACCCTTTGTGTTCTATCTTTTAGCCAATTTTCAATCCACATACACACATTTGCCCCCAAACCTATTTCTCTCAATTTGTAGAGTAACCTTTTGTGTGGAACTGTATCAAATGCTTTCGCAAAATCCAAATAGATCACATCAACTGCCACACCTAGATCTATATTTTTACTGACTTCTTCATAGAATGTTATTAAGTTTGTTTGACAAGACCTGTCTTTCACAAAACCATGTTGACTTTTACTAATTATATTCTGGTTCAAGATGTATTCTTGAGTGTATACCTTTAGCAATCCTTCAAATAGTTTCCCCACTACAGATGTCAAGCTCACTGGCCTATAATTACCTGGCAGAGATTTTGATCCCTTTTTAAATATTGGAATGACATCCGCCTTTCGCCAGTCTGTTGGCACTGTACCTGAACTGAATGAATCCCTAAAGATCATGAATAGTGGCCTGGCCAGAATTATGCTTAACTCTCTAAGTACCCTTGGGTGTATACCATCTGGTCCTGGGGCCTTGTCTATCTTAACAGAGTGTAATTGCTTAAGCACTTTTTCCTGTGTCAGCCAATCCCATGTTTGCGGCGAATGTCCCATAACTTCCTGTAGCAGGGGCTCGTCCATCTGCTCTTCCTTAGTATAAACAGAAGAAAAAAAAGTATTTAAAATGTCTGCTTTCTCTCTGTCCTCACTTACCAAATTTCCCATTTGGGATAACAAGGGCCCAACATTTTCCCTCTTTAGCTTTTTTCCATTTATATATTTATAAAACATTTTGGGGTTAGTTTTACTCTCCTTGGCAACCCTTTTCTCATTTTCCAATTTAGCCATTTTAATTGCCTTTTTGCAGGCTTTGTTGGCCTCTTTGTACTCTATAAATGATAATGCTGATCCCGTGTTTTTATAATGTTTGAATGCCATTTTCTTGTTTTGTACTTCCTGTTTCACGTTACCTGTAAGCCACATTGGTTTCGATTTGTGTCTTTTGCATTTGTTTCCCAAAGGTATATATTGGGATGTGTACTTTTGTAATGTGTGCTTAAAGGCATTCCACTTGTCTTCTGTGTTTAGTCCAGAAAACAATCGTTCCCAGTCTAAATGTTCAATCGATGCCCTTAGTCCATCAAAGTTAGCCCTTCTAAAATTAAGTGTTTTGGTGGCGTATTTACCAATTTGCTTTTTTGCATTAATCTCAAATGAGACCATATTATGGTCACTATTCCCCAAGTGTTCTCTTATTTGGATGTTTGAGATAAGCTCCTCATTGTTTGTTATTACCAAATCCAGACAGGCATCCATTCTAGTTGGGGTGTCTACTAATTGTGCCATAAATTTGTTATTAAGCAGGTCCAGAAACTTGCTGCCCCTAGCTGAACTAGTTGTGCCACACTTCCAATCTATATCTGGGTAATTAAAATCTCCCATGATTAGAACTTCATTCATATTTGCAGCCTTTTCAATTTGTAATAAAAGCTGATCTTCTCCATCAATGCTAATATTTGGTGGCTTGTAGCATACACCTACAAGTAATGTGCGATTCTTTTTAGCGTCTAAGCTAATCTCCACCCACAGTGTCTCCACATCAGTTCCAGTTACTTCATGTACACCTTCTTTAATACTGGGATTTAATTTAGGATTTACATACAGACAAATCCCTCCCCCTTTTCTATTTACTCTGTCCTTTCTAAAAAGTGAGTAACCTTGTAAATTAACTGACCAGTCGTGGGTCTCATCCCACCACGTTTCTGTGATTCCGATTAAATCATACTGTTCAGCACTTACCAGTATCTCCAGCTCACCCATTTTGTTTGTCAAGCTTCTTGCATTTGCTAAAAGACATTTGAGATTACTACCCATTTTCTGTTTAGCTGACAAACACTTAATGTGTGCAGGTTTAATTATATGGACCTCCCTTTGGTCTATGTTAACCCCACCACTGCTTTCCTCCTCTCCCATAGCTAGACCCACCTTCCAATCTACCCTAGCTACCATTGCTTCTTTTTGATCTTGACCCTCCCCCCCAGAGCTTAGTTTAAAAGCTCATCTAATCCTATAGCCATCCTCGCCCCTAATACTGCAGCCCCCTCATCATTGAGGTGCAGCCCATCCCGTCCAAAGAGTCTGTAGCCGACTGCAAAGTCTGCCCAGTGCTCCAAGAACCCAAATCCCTCTTGCTTGCACCACCTTCGCAACCACGCATTAATCTCCCTAAGCTCCCGCTGTCTCCCTGACGTAGCGCGTGGTACTGGTAATATTTCCGAGAATATTACCTTGGAGGTCCTTTCCTTTAGCTTCTTTCCTAGTTCCCTAAAATCATTTTTAAGGACCCCCCACCTACCATTTACTTTGTCATTAGTACCAATGTGTACTATGACCGCTGGATCATGCCCAGCCCCTCCCAATAATCTGCCTACCCGTTCCGCAACATGCCGAACCCGAGCACCCGGGAGACAACATACAGTTCGGCATTCGGGGTCCTGGCGACAGATTACCCTATCTACCTTCCTAATAATAGAATCCCCTACCACCACAACCTGTCTAGCCTTCCTAGTGTCCTGGCTCCCAACTGCGCTGGAGAGGCTACTCACCTGGCTGCTAGGAGAGTCCGCCTGCCCCAGAAATGCCTCTTCTGAGCTAATCCCCCCAGCATCCTCACACAAGCTGGCAAACATGTTGGGGTGAACCAGCTCAGAACAAGCCTCCCTAGCTCTCCGACCCCTACTGCCCCTTACACAACTAACCCAGCTCTCTGCCCTAGAAACCTCTTCCCCTCCATCATCACCCTCCTCTACACTGGCCCCAGCCAATGCCTGCTCCGTGAGCAGTAAACTCCGCTCCATGTTGCTTATGTCCCTAAGTGTTGCCAGTTGCCTCTTTAGATCTAATATTATATTTTCCAAAGCAGCAACCTGCTCACATCTGCAGCAGTGGTATGGACCCTGGGGAACTTGCTCCAAGACCGCATACATGCTGCAAGACATGCACTTAGTGGCATTGTCCAACATGCTCTCTAGTGTAAACCACAAAATTAAAAATAGAATAAAATAAAAAAATAAAAGATTTATACTTTACCCTCCTTCTTTCCTTTTACCTCCTTCTTTGCTTCTAACTCCCACACTTAAGAAGCTTTTTCACTTTAGAAGCTGCTCCCTTGTATTCGCCTGGCTCACTATTCGCCTGCTCCTTCCAGTTAAATGGCCTTCAAAGTAAAGAGACTCCCAGAGAAGGTTAATTAACTGATTGCAAACAGCCTTGCAAACCTTTTCCCTCCAAACAGTTTTTTTTTTTCAACCAATCTTTATCAAAAATGCACACAAAATAAACAGTGCTCCCCTTGCAGTAAAAATCAAAATATACTTTCCTTCTTTGCTTCTAACTCCCACACTTAAGAAGCTTTTTTCACTTTAGAAGCTGCTCCCTTGTATTCGCCTGGCTCACTATTCGCCTGCTCCTTCCAGTTAAATGGCCTTCAAAGTAAAGAGACTCCCAGAGAAGGTTAATTAACTGATTGCAAACAGCCTTGCAAACCTTTTCCCTCCAAACAGTTTTTTTTTTTCAACCAATCTTTATCAAAAATGCACACAAAATAAACAGTGCTCCCCTTGCAGTAAAAATCAAAATATACTTTCCTTCTTTGCTTCTAACTCCCACACTTAAGAAGCTTTTTTCACTTTAGAAGCTGCTCCCTTGTATTCGCCTGGCTCACTATTCGCCTGCTCCTTCCAGTTAAATGGCCTTCAAAGTAAAGAGACTCCCAGAGAAGGTTAATTAACTGATTGCAAACAGCCTTGCAAACCTTTTCCCTCCAAACAGTTTTTTTTTTTTCAACCAATCTTTATCAAAAATGCACACAAAATAAACAGTGCTCCCCTTGCAGTAAAAATCAAAATATACTTTCCTTCTTTGCTTCTAACTCCCACACTTAAGAAGCTTTTTTCACTTTAGAAGCTGCTCCCTTGTATTCGCCTGGCTCACTATTCGCCTGCTCCTTCCAGTTAAATGGCCTTATATATATAGTTTTTTATCCTGCATACACTTCTCCCATTTCTTTGTTCTTCATTTTTTATTTTATTATTATTATTTTTATTTTATTTTATTATTATTATTACTATATCTTTTATTATTATTATTTTTATTATTATTATTTTTTTCCTTTATTTTTTTCCTTTATTATTATTATTTTTTCTTTTATGATTATTATTTTTTCCTTTATTATTATTATTATTTTTTCCTTCATTATCTATAATTCTTTCACACCACAGATATATATATACACTATTTTTACTCTCCATTACAATTATTCTTTCATTTTCATTTTTATCTATTCATTCCTCTTTCCTGTCTATCGATCCATCCATTTATTTATTTCCTTTTAAATTATTCTTTCTCTCTATTTATTTATTTTTTCCGTTTTTCTTTTCTTTTTATTTTATTTCATTCTATTATTTTTTCCTTTTAATTCTTTTCTCCCCCTACATCTTTTTTTCCTCTGCATTATTGTCCTCTTTCCATTTGCCAATTATCACTATTTCTTATCATCATTTTCATTTTTATTTTTATATATTTTTATTTTTACTTTATATTTATTTTTATTTTTATTTTTATTTTTATTTATTTTTATTTTTATATTTATTTTTATTTTTATTTATTTTTTTATTTTTTTATTTTTATTTTTATATTTATAATTATATTTATATTTATTTTCATTTTTATTTCATTTGTCCTTATTTTTTGGTTGATCTCCTTCTTCTTTTCAATAAGATTAGGTCCATTGCTCGTTATCTCTAGAGGCAAGGCGTTTGTGTATAGATCTGTCAGGTATTATGTAAGTCAGTATGTGTTGGACGGGAGGTCACGTGTCCCGGACTATCTATCCAACGCTTCTCGTTGGTTATGGATAGACGCTTGAAGTCACGTCACGGGGAGTCAGCCTACACGCTGAGTGACAGCTATAGACGGGGAGGTTAGTTAGGGAGGTAGGCTCTTTCTCTCCAGTCCGGGTCACGTGATCGCGCATAGTCTGGACGCATAGTGGGGTTTTTTCCTCCCCCCACTTGCGTCATAGACAAGTGCCCTCTCCTAATTTGTGTGTTTTTTACAGGTGTTCTACGTTATTGTATTTTGTGAAGCCTTTTTAAGGCGTTTTTTTAGCTACAGTCTTTCAGCACTTTATTTGCAAGTTTGCACAAAGCATCAATCTCCTGAGGAAGCCGACAGCAGAGCCGGCGAAACGCGTTGAGAAGTGGATCCAGCTGTTTATTTCTTCAAAAGAAAAGAGCCTGAGTATCTTATCCTGGTGGCACCAGGAAAGAAGTATTACTTCTCGGGACTTTTTTCACGCAAGTTGCACTTTAAGTGCTTTATATTTTGTACGTGTATCTATTGTTTTTATTGCCTGGTTTGTGTTAGCCACTGCGCAATGGCTTTTTAATGTGTTTTTTAGATGGAAATGATTAAAACCGACTGACTACATATTCTGATGAGCCTGATTTCAATATCCGTTTGTGAGTGCACCCCTGTAGAGATTTACTATACATCCAATTATATTTAAACTGTGTTGCACTATTGTTGTTTTTTTGTTTCTCTTCCCGGTACATGCGCCCCTACTCCGTCTTGTTTTTGTATAATGTTTTTATCTCTGTGGATGAATAAAACATGTATAGGATATTGGGCATGGTAGTGTTTAATTGCCTTTTAGCTATTTTTATGTATTTATTACTATTTTTATATAAAGATTTGCTTTCAATATAAAAAAAAATTCTGTATTTTTTATAATGTATGGAAGGTTTTATATTGCCCAAAATCTTGTTATGGAGACAGAGTGACTTACATAAATGTACAGTTTGAATCATTTTTATGTACTGTAATCGTTTTTTATTGTATACGTTAACATGGATTGCATATCTTCTGCCCAAGTAAAACAACCTGGAGGAAGAAGAAAGAGTTAAAAAATCCGATCATCAAGACGGAGGAACTGCAGATGTGTCTGGCCGCATTTGGATTTACATCATTTTGCACTTTCCTGCTGAATCCTGTTATCTGTAATGTAAGACCTTTTATATATCTTTCTTAATAATAAAATTATCCATACTAAAAGTCTCCCCTTTGCTCTCTCATGTCATCTCCTGGGAATCTGCTGGATCATTAACCCTATGTGGGCTCCCATGATGCACTATACACTGAGCAGAACTCTGCTCAAGGATATGTGAGTGTATTCACATTTACTTTTAACACTTGCACTTTTGTGTTAAGATTACTACACTATATTGTTATTTGTTTGTTTTTTATCCCCTCTGGCAAACACCAAGCGGATTACCTCGCATTTAGTCCGCATCTCCAGCATATATTTGATTGGGTATCGTAGAATTTGGCTATCCTCTCTGGAACCAGGTACCATCTGTGTATTACTTTTAAATATATTTCTTGTAAATTAATTCCATGTAAGGCCTTCCTGGTCATCTTGAAAGAATTTTCCCATTCTTCTATTGGTTTATCTAGTTGTAAGTCTTTTTCCCATTTTTCTACTCCTCCTAATTTACTTTTTTTCTCCAAGTTAAGTATGCTCTTATTAATTTTAGAGATTATCTTTGTTTGTCCCTCAATTGGGAAAATATTGTATAATTTGTTCTTTTCTATGGTATATTGTTTTCCTAAAAATGTTTGTATTTTAAGGTATGATAGAAATTCGTTATCCCCAATGTTATTTCTCTCCTTTATCGTATTAAAGGGGATTAGATTTGTATTTATATGGAGATCTCCTAATTTTTTAATTAATGATTGTGTCCAGGGGGAATATTTAATGTTGTCCAGGTAGAATCCTAAGGCTTCCAGAGGGGTGTCTGGTGTAAGCATATCAGTTATCTCGTATTTGTTTCTAATTTTAACAAGTGCCTGAAATATCCCTGTGATTACTCTTTTTTCCACTCCTAGTTTCTGGAAGGTTGCTTTATCTACCCAGAATAGATAGTAGGGGTTTCTTTGCCCTAAAGTATATTTTTCACATTTATACCAGGTACAAAGATTGGTTTTAAACTTACAGTTTACTATATGTGAAATGATAATAGAATCGTGTATTCTGTTTATATCTGGAAAAAAGGTGCCTCCTTCCTTTAGGCTCGCTGTAAGGCTTTTAAGTGATATTCTAGGTTTCTTTTTACCCCAGACGAAACTGTAAAATAAATTATGAAATTCTTTCAAAATACTTCTGGGTACTGAGAGTGGGATGGTTCTCATCAGGTATTCCAGTTTCGGGATTAAATAGGACCGGATTGCATTAATTTTCCCCAACATAGAGGTATGTACATTTTTCCATTTTAGGATTATGTTTTTTATGTCTCTCAAAACATGATCATAATTGATATGTATGATTGAGTCAAAGAGGAAGGTTAGCTTTACGCCTAGGTATGTTAATTGTTTTTTCCCCCAATTGCATTCAAATTTATTACTCAGTTGTAGCAATTGGTCTTCTTTTATATTTCTATGTATTATTTGAGTTTTTTTCATATTTATTTTATATCCGGAATATTTCCCGTATTCATTAAGTAGGTATAGTGCTGATGGTAAAGATATTTGCGGGTCAGAAAGGGTAAGTATAATGTCGTCCGCATACATTGTAATTTTTTGTTCTTCTCCTGCCAATTTGATTCCTTTTATGGTGTCTGATTGTCTAATGTATGCTGCTAGTTGCTCTATGGAGAGGACATATAAAATAGGGGCTAATGGGCAGCCTTGTCTGGTCCTGTTCCTAATGTCGAACCATTCTGATTTAAATCCATTTCCCATCACCCTAGCTGAGGGGATGGTATACGTGCTCATGATGGAATTTAATATTATGCCCTCAAATCCAAACGCGGACAAGACCTCCGACAGGTATCTCCATCCCACCCTGTCGAAGGCCTTCTCCGTGTCCAGTGCCACCATAGCAATTGATCCATCCTGTCCTCTCGAAGAGTCCACCATGTGGAGGAGTTTTCGGACATTATCTGCACCACTTCTCCCCTTTATGAATCCTGACTGATCTTGATGGATCAGTTTTGGTATTATTTCTTTTACCCTATTGGCCACGATTCCTGAGAACATTTTTAAGTCGATATTCAAAAGGGATATGGGATGGTAATTAGTACAAGGATTACCTCGCATTTAAGGGTAATCCTTATTTATATTTTCTGTATTCAAGTGTTGGGTTACAGCGCACATTTTCACTTGTTTGTTCTAGAAGTAGAAATAGAAGAGCTTCTAGAAAAGGTTTGAGTAAAATAGTGAGATCAAAGATTTTGAATAAAACTGATTGCTAAATTTTGGGAAAAGGAAATAGGGAGAACAATTATGCATAACCTATGGTTCCTGATAATACCAAAGCTAAAAAAAAAAAAAGCAATGCCACTGTTTAAATCGGGAACAGAAATATAAACGTCTTAATAAATGGTATTTAGTCCTAGAGAAACAAGATGTATCCTTCTTTCCCAAATACATGTTGGAAATATAGTAATACTCCAGGATCCTATACCCATATATGGTGGCATTGCAATGTGATAAAAAATCTCTGGTTGATAGTTAGTGTTGTATTAGCACAGTTAGACATAAGATTTGACAACATAAAAATGGAATGCTTCCTACAACACCTAAATTGGCCAACATTAACCCACCCACATTTTGTTGGTGTTAAAAATGCTAATTGCTTAAACATCGAAAAAAATCTGACTGCCCAAACTGGCAATGCCTTAGAAGCCAGTAAAATAGAGGCTATAATAGCCTGGCCTGTCCCACAGACTAAAAAGCAGGTGATGTCATTCCTGGGTACTGCAGGATATTATATTAAATTTGTACCACATTATAGTACCCTGGCCAAACCCTTAACCGATCTCACTAAGAAGGCACTTCCTCGAGTGATTAAGTGGACTCCAGAGTGTGAAGTGTCCTTCAATTCCTTGAAACAGGCCCTAACTTATTCTCCTATACTCCGGGCCCCAAATTTCCACCGATGGTTCCTAGTACAGACCGATGCTTCTAATTATGGTCTGGGAGCTTTGCTGAGTCAGGTGGATGAGAAGGGGCGTGAGCACCCTGTTATCTATCTCAGTAGGAAGCTGCTGCCAAGGGAAGTAGCATATGCCACTGTAGAAAAGGAGTGTCTTGCTATAGTGTGGGCATTGCAAAAACTACAGGCATACCTGTATGGGTGCCAGTTTACTGTGATTACTGATCACAACCCCCTACATTTTAATATGTTTATTAATGATCTCCCATGTTGTGCTGAGAACCATGTCTCAGTGTTTGCTGATGACACAAAATTAGGTAAGGTAATAAAGACTAATCTTGATGTTTTTTCTTTACAGGAAGATTTGGACAGAGTGGGGGACTGGGCAAGAAAGTGGCAAATGAGGTTCAATATAGACAAATGTAAAGTTATGCATTATGGGAAAAATAATAACAAATCAATATATACGTTAAATGGTATTTCTCTGGGAAAAAACTAATAACGAAAAGGATTTAGGAATCATTGTAGATAACAAACTTGGCAACAGTGCCCAATACCAGTCAGCAGCTGCAAGGGTCAATAAGATATTGGCATGTATAAAACGAGGTATAGATTCACGGGAGGAGGACATCATCTTGCCTCTTTACAAATCAATGGTAAGACCTCACCTTGAATATGCAGTACAATTCTGGGCACCAGTCCTTAAAATATTAAGATATTAAGGAACTAGAAAAAGTGCAAAGGAGAGCTACAAAATTGATAAGGGGATTGGAGGATCTTAGTTATGAAGAGAGACTTAAAAAATTGCATTTATTTACTTTAGAAAAAAGGCGTCTTAGAGGGGATATGATAACATTACATAAATATGTGCAGGGTCAATATAAGGAGCTCTCCAGGGACCTGTTCATTAACAGAAATGTACAAAGAACAAGAGGGCACCCCCTGAGACTGGAAGAGCAAAGATTTCATAGACAGCAAAGGAAGGGATTCTTTACGGTAAGGACAATAACGTTATGGAACTCACTGCCAAGAGAGGTAGTGCTATCAACCACAATAGATGCATTCAAAAATGGTCTGGATGTTCTTGTTTTTTTGAAAAGCAGAACATACCGGGGTATTAATAATAGAATAAGCATTAATAATAGAGCTTATTGATCCAAGGAGAAATCTGATTGCCTTTTGGAGTCAAGAAGGAATTTTTCCCCCTAGGAGGCAAAATTCGAAATAGCTTCCTTAGGGGTTTTTGCCTTCTTTTGGATCAAAACACTGGAATGATAGGTATATGGGTTGAACTTGATGGACTTGTGTCTTTTTTCAACCTAAATTACTATGTTACTATGTTACATTGTTTACACAGGGTGGCGGGGACAAATGAAAAAAAAAAAAATAAATAAACTTCTCAGATGGAGTCTAGTTCTCCAGCAATATGAGTTTACGATACAGCACAAAAAGAGGAGTACACATGGCAATGCTGATGGTTTGTCACGCCAAGGGGAGGATTCCATCTAATACGCAAGGTAGAGGCATGTGAGCCTCCTTCCACTGCGTCTCTTATTTGGGGGAGGTGTCACAACAATTGGTGTAGGGCATACGTGCATCTACTTTCCGGTAGAGATGGTATGACCTTTGTGATCTGAAAAACTTTACAACTTGAGTGTTTCCTTTGAAGCTGGAACTGATGGTACAAGGTGTGAAATGTTACACTGAGTTAGCTGCCAGTAAGTCTATGTTGCTTATGTCTGTATCCCCTTATAGATAGTAGGTGCTTTTGATATGCTAAGTGGCCCTTACCAGTTAGAAGTCTTGTCCTGCAAAAGTTATATCCCAAACATGCATTAATAATACCTGAAAAAGAAATAAACAATACTCCTCCTCTGGCACTGCAGCACCCACTTAAGTGATCTTCAAGCACTTAATACATGTAGAAAAAGGGGAGCCTCAGTCTCCCATTTTTCTACATGTATTAAGTGTTCGAGGATCACTTAAGTGGGTGCTGCAGTGCCAGAGGAGGAGTATTCTTTATTTCTTTTTCACTGATTCACATTATTGTTTGTGTTAGTGTCACTTTTTTCCTTCTTCTAATGTTGTTTCCTCACCTGACACTTTCACTGTATATGTTTTAATATGTCTTACACTAGAGATTATTATGCCAATATGAGAGAAATTAGAAGTAAAAGACTAGATGATTTATTCATGGGGGATTATGATGATACAACCCCATCAATAGGACTTTTTAACAAATTGGAAAGACTAGCAGAGAGGGAAATCAAGAAATGGTGGGAGATCACCTTTCTTGAGCAATATCTAAAACTTAAAATCATTCCAAGGGGCTTAAGGATTATAAAAAAAAACAGCATATGGATTGGATGAGGAGAGTTTCCTGAATAAGTGGAATGAGATTCTCGATGGTTGTTCTTTTAATCTAATGCGATTACTGGTGGAATCGCAACAAACACAGTTACAGGCTATAGAAAGAGAGACCAGACTACTAGAAGAGGAAATTACCAATAAAGTTGAACCTCTGACAGTAGAAAGAAAAAATTCCACCATGAAGGAAAGATTACTTAGATTGGAAGAAAATATTACCTCTAATAAAAGTAAAAAACTTAAAAGAGATAAATTTGACTATTCACAAGGGGTACACAGAAAGTGGAATAAATCAGAGAGAACAGAAGGGGATCACTTTTGGAAAAGAGATCGTGATTACCAAAACAGAGGTACACTGGAGTCACATAGGAATTATAATTATTCTAACTATCAAGAAAGACCCCCCTTTAAAACCACAAAATATCATACTAACGAGAGGGAGTATAAAAAAGAAAGCCTATATTGCCCAAGGTTTTTACCAGAGAGATATAGAAGAAACACTGTAACATCAAACCCCAGAGATCAAAGATCACCAGGGGGGGAAAAGAATGGGAGGTACCCATATAAATCTTTCCAAAGGGAGGATGAAAGAATAGCTCCAATGTATAACTCCAATAGATCTTTTTTAGGGAAGGGGCTATCCCAAAAAGAAGCCCTTGGGAAACAAACCAAAGGACCAATCGCTTCTCCTCAATATACCAGTCTCCATTGAAGAGAAACAAGCGAAACAGAGAACTAGAGGAAAGAGAGGAAGGGAAGGCAGACTCGGAATAAAAGATAGCACTAAGGAAATTGTTAATATCTCTGGAGCCACTTTAGAGCCGGCAGAAATAGCTCTGTTATCAAAAGGCTTAAAATTTGCACCTATGAGGGGCCCTAGCACTTTTTCGATCTATTTATGGACACACAAAGGTTTCTTAGAAAACTAACAGTAAAGAGGTTCTTCTTAAAAAGAGATTCTGATATCGCTATAAAGGCAAATGGTGATAAATTCACTCATACTAATTTGCGTCCAAAATCATGTTTTTATCCACAAAACGAGAAAAGTGAACACTTAAAAGTATTCACAGACCTATTGCTAAAAGACTTCGAGACCTTTGACCTTACTCAAAAAAAGAGGTTTAACCTCTCTAAATCTGAACATATGGCACTACAAACTTTAAAAGACAGACACCAAATAGTAGTAAAGGCAGCCGATAAGGGAGGAGCCACAGTAGTGATGAGTAAAACATACTATATTGCAGAAGCCAATAGGATTTTAGGGGACGAATGTACATATAAGAAACTTAAATCTAACCCCACAAAAATATTTTGTGATAAGTTGTGCTCACTATTAAAAAGTGGAAAAGAACAAGGGGTTATCAACCAGAACGAATATATGTTTCTTAATAACACCTACCCAAAAACTGCGGTTTTTTTATTTCCTCCCTAAGGTTCATAAAAATCCTTTTAACCCCCCTGGCAGACCCATCATCAGTGGGATAGATTCATTGACCAGCAACACCTTACAATATGTGGACCATTTTCTACAAAAGTATGTATCTAAGGCTCCCTCCTATATCAGAGACACGAAACACATTTTAGGTGTGTTAAATGATTTTCAGTGGTCAGACGAGTTCCTTTGGGCAACAGTTGAGGTAAAATCACTGTACACGGTGATTGCGCATGATAAAGGGATTTCGGCTGTCCGAGACACTTGTTGAATGATGAAAACATGGCAGAGGAGCAGTGCAATTTCATCCTTAAATGTATAGAGTTTATTTTGCACCACAAATATTTCTGGTTTGAAGGTGAATATTACCTTCAGTTATGCGGGACCGCCATGGGCACCAGGTTCGCTCCAAGTTATGCCAATATTTTTGTGGCAAACTGGGAGCAAAGTTACATCTGCAGTGGCAATCCATTCGGAGAGAACCTGGTGCTCTGGCGCCGCTATATTGATGACGTGCTGATTGTCTGGTGGGGCAGCAGGAAGTCCCTTGAGGACTTCGTGCTGCACATAAATGGAAATCAGCACGGTCTACATTTTACCTCCAATATTCAGGAGCATTCTATTGATTTTTTGGATTTAACACTATATGTTGAGGATGGAAGGTTACTAACCAAAACTTTCTTTAAACCCTCTGATGGCAATGGCTACATCGATTATTCCAGTTGTCATCACCCTAACTGGTTGGACAATATCCCAAAAGGCCAGATGATGAGACTTAAGAGAAACTGCACATCTGAGATGGAGTTTCTCGGACAAAGTGACGTCCTGATAAAGAAATTTAGAGAGAAAAAATACCCCCATAGTTTATTAGAAAAAAGCTTACAGGAAGTTCAAAAGTTGAATAGACTAGAACTAACAACGGATAAACCTTAGATACAATCAAGTAAAAAGGACTTCTCCTTTTCCTTCCTGACTAAGTACAATAGCGAAGCAAATATAATTAAGAGAACCATTAAGAAACATTGGCATATAATTAGGCAGGACGAAGTCCTAAAAGACCATATTCCTGCCAAGCCTCAAATTGTCTACAAGAAAAGAGACAATATTAAACAGATTCTAGCCCCTAGTGTTCTCCCTAGGTAAGTTTCAAATACTAAACAACATTTTGGAACCAACAATCAGGGATATTACAAATGCGGAAGATGCAAGCTTTGCAAACTCCTTAAAAAACAGCCCAAAAAGATCACTAATTTTACATGTACCACCACAGGTCAATCTTATAAAATCAAACAGTTTATTAATTGTGAATCTGAGAATGTTGTTTATTTGCTGCAATGTGCCTGTGGAGCACAGTATATAGGGAGAACCACTAGGAGGTTTAAAGCAGGGCTCGACAAACCCCGGGCACCAGGTCGCCATGGCGACCTGGAAATTGAGCCTGGCGCCCTGGTGCCGTTACCCTAATGTTCCCCTTGCTGCTGCTATCCGTTTTTTGCAGCGCAACGCGTGTGAGTGCTGGGTGTCGTCACGTGACAACCCAGCACTCAGCCGAAAGAGTAATGAGGATCGGCTGCAGCACGAATGTTCCCCCTCCCCTGCAATGAGGTAAGGCAGCAGGGAGGGGGAACATTCGTGCTGGAGCCTATCTTCATTGCTCTTTCGGCTAAGTGCTGGGTTGTCACGTGACGACACCCAGCACTCACAAGTTAAGAAAAGGGGGAAAAAAACTTGTGTATGTGTGAGGTGTATATGTGAAGTGTGGGGGGGGGGGGGGGTATGTGAAGTGGGGGGGGGTATATATGTGAAGTGGGGGGGTATATATGTGAAGTGGGGGGGTGGATGTATATGTGAAGTGGGTTGGTGTGTATGTATATGTGAAGTGGGTTGGTGTGTGGTGTATATGTGAAGTGGGTTGGTGTGTGGTGTATATGTGAAGTGGGTTGGTGTGTGTGGTGTATATGTGAAGTGGGTTGGTGTGTGTGGTGTATATGTGAAGTGGGTTGGTGTGTGTGGTGTATATGTGAAGTGGGTTGGTGTGTGTGGGGTGTATATGTGACATGGGTTGGTGTGTGTGGGGTGTATATGTGACGTAGGTTGGTGTGTGTGGGGTGTATATGTGACATGGGTTGGTGTGTGTGGGGTGTATATGTGACGTAGGTTGGTGTGTGTGTGGTGTATATGTGACGTGGGTTGGTGTGTGTGTTGTGTAAATGTGATGTGGGTTGGTGTGTGTGTGTGGTGTATATATGACGTGGGTTGGTGTGTGTGTGTGGTGTATATATGACGTGGGTTGGTGTGTGTGTGGTGTATATGTGACGTGGGTTGGTGTGTGTGTGGTGTTTATGTGTCGTGGGTTGGTGTGTGTGTGGTGTATATGTGTCGTGGGTTGGTGTGTGTGTGTGGTGTATATATGACGTGGGTTGGTGTGTGTGTGGTGTATATATGACGTGGGTTGGTGTGTGTGTGGTGTATATGTGACGTGGGTTGGTGTGTGTGTGTGTGTGTGTTTATGAATTGCGTGTATGTTTGCGTGATTGTCTGGCTCCTAAAAATTTTTGCAGGCTCCTAGAATCAAATTAAATTTGTCAAGCCCTGGTTTAAAGTAAGAGCATTGGAACACATGGGAGGAATCAGAAATAAAAATAAGAAGCATAGTGTCCCCCTCCACTGTAATCGATGCAATGTTTTCTCACTAGACACATTCTTAGCGTTTGCTATAGACAAAGTGAATCCTCACTGGAGAGGTGGAAACCATACTGCAACACTCTCCAAAAGAGAAACAGAATGGATCTTTAAATTTAAGACCTTTAAGAACGGGGGTCTTAACACAGAGCTAGACATTTTGGCCTTTGTTTGAAGCACACTTTCCTCCCTGTGGCTCTATCTCTGGAACCTTTAGGCTTTCCCGGTGTCATATGTATTTTTTGGTGTCTTATATATTGCTCTAACAGATATTTCTGTGTTTTCACAGCTAAACCAACATTAACCCCTTCGTGACGTTGGGATGTTCTATGCCATCCTGACTTTAAGTGCCTTAAAGTCGTTAGGACGGCATAGTACGTCCTGTACTAAACAGCTCATCGCAGCTCCCCGCGATGAGCTGTTTTCGGATCCCGCTGCAGGCACTTACAGCGGGATCCCACCTGTCAGATGAGGCCACTTTGAGTGGCCTCAGTCTGACAGGGAAAATGTAGCCGGTGATCAAAGTGACCGGAGGTCTCGCGATTTTTTGGCAGGGACCCACAGGGTCTATTAAGACCCTGATCGGGTCTCTGCCAGAGTGTTCCTGGCTACCGATGCCAGGAACAAATCGTGACGTTTTGGTGCTTGTGTCGTTTGGGACACAAGCACCATGCGTCACGAAGGGGTTAAGGACCCTTTGATATTTATCTAAAATCTTTTTGAATTATATACGGATGTTGTATATAGGTCTATATAGGTATATTGTATACCTTTTATTACATTTATGTACCATAACTATTTTATACCTTTGTATAATATATTTCGATTCTGCATGTATAATATTTGTGCCTCAAGGTTGCTATACATCTGCTTATGTTTATGGTGCCATACTCACACATCAATATTGCCCTATACTTCTGTATGACTCTCTTTTTTAATTTGTACATGTAATAATGATGTTCAGATTAGTTTGTACACAGACTCTGTCAAACGCCGAGTCACCATAATATATTTTTTATATATTTCTATTTAATATATTTTTCATATTTATACCTTTCCCCTTTTAGTTTTTATATGCGACACTTTTATACTACCACTTTAAATTCTAATTCTAATGTGGGTCTACATCTATACTTATTCCATATTCATCTATACTAACCTTATTCCAAGTATTTCCACACACATTTAATTTTTCTCTTTTTTTCATTTTTTTATTTTATTTTATATATTTTTTTTTCCATGTTATCTTTATACTGTCGGTTTATAAACTATCTCTTTCGTTTTTTCTTATTTCGTTGCTGTAGCTTTATTCTCTCTCATTTCACTTATTCATCTTTATTTCTATTTTATCTTTATATTTTCTCTTTTTCTCATCTAATGTTCCTTTTAACACTCAGCATTGTATATACTTGACAGACGAGGCATTTTCTATGCAGGTCTGTCAGTTTTTTTCTAAATGTATTGTTTGTTATGAATGAGAGGTCATGTGTCCCGGACAATCTATCCAGTTTTTTTCACTGGTATTAGATTGACGCCCAGTATGACGTCACAGTGAGTCCTCCCTAGCGCTGATTGGTCATTCTATAGGAGGTGTGTGGGAAAGGGCGGATCTTACTCGCTGGTCTCGGCCACATGACTGAGCACAGCTTGGAACACTTAGCAGGTTTTCTCCTCCCCCTGCTTGTGTTTCAGGCTAGTGCCTCGTTTCAATTCTTTTTTTACAGGTGATTTCTATCAATTATTTACTTAGACCCTATATTAAGGAAGGGTCAGAAGCACTTTTTAGCACTTTACTTTTGCACACTGTTGCACATACAACTTATCTCCTGAGGAAGCCGGCGATACAGCCGGCGAAACGCGTTGAGAAAAGATTGGATTCAAGTCATCTAAGAGCTGCACTGAAGTGTTCCATCCTGCTGGCAGCTGGAAAGAGACTTACTCTTACGCAAGTTTGCACTTTACTGTGCCTTTTCTGTTGGACGTGTATTTGTTTTTAATCACCTTACATGTGTTAAGGTTACTGCGCTATGGTTTTTAATTTGTTTTTTAGATGTACGGATTAAAACTGAATTTTCTACTACCTTGATGAGCCTGAATGACAAATTTCTTTGTGAGTGTATTCCCCAGCCTTTCCAATATTTTCAAGTGTTTTTCGCAGTGTTGCACTGTTATATTTTTTTTCTCTCTTCCCGGTACATGCGCCTCAGTCTCCCCTTTTTTCATTATTAATAACTCACAGATTATTAATCATGCCTCATTTTGTGAATATTTAGACAGGGAGTAGTACACCCTACAAAATGAGTACAAATATGGCTGGTGCAACTTGAGCCATTTGGAAGTTATTGTGAAGTCTGTGGTATAGAGTCATGGGTAGCAAAAGTGACATATCTATGGACTTCATAAATTGCAACAAATTAATAGAGGCAAGAATTATGTATGTGACATGCACTGGAGGTAAATTAACAACAAGATTCCATATTTTGACTGGGGTAGTTCAACCACACATGGGGGAGGACACTTTTAGGTACACCTTCACACCTCTGGGCCGGCTTGGAAACCTGAGTTGACCTGAGAAGGTATAAATCTAAGGATGGAACAATGTCCAGTGTGCTTACTAGGGGCCAAGATCTAATTTTGTGTAAGTTGCCGTCATTTCCTTGCCGCAGTCCCTCGGACAGAAAATATTGGTACTCCTCTTTCTGAGTAGTTAGGTTTTCTGTTAATTTCTCCTTTTTATTTTTATCTGTTTTGGTGTAAATAATTTGTAGTGAGTAAGTGTGTCTGTGAGTCTGTCTGTAAGTGTGTTTGTGAGTGTCTGTGAGTGAGTGAATGTGTCTGTCTGTGAGTATGTATTTGAGTATTTCTGTGTGCTGGAGGAGTGCGTCTGTCTGTGAGTGCGTGTGCTGGCTGAGTGTGTCTGTGAGTGTGTGTGTGCTGGCTCAGGTGTGTCTGTCTGGGAGTGTGTGCATCATGAGTCCCCCTTCCCTCTCATCCTCCCTAATATGACCCTTCGACTTGCCTTCCTGTAGTCTCAGTATGTGCTCTCTCCCTGCATTATTAGTCCCACTTCTTCCTTGCAGCATCAGCCTCTCCTTCCCAATAAAACTCACAGTAATGTGCAGCGTGTATATCACAGTACACCACAGCAATAAAAGTCACAGTAATGTGCAGTGTGTACAAATGAACAGAACAATTACATTTACAGTAATGCATTTCTGGTTGACATGGTGTCTCTTTCTCTCTCTCTCTCTCTCTCTCTCCATCCTCCTCCCTTCTCTCTCTCCCCTCCATGGGCATCCGCATAAATTTTTTCAGGGGGGGGCATAATTTTACCGTCATCCTTTCTGCGCCGCGCCTCTTTTTGACAAGTTGTTATGAAGTGGAGGAGCTTTGTCATTATCAGTGAAGGCATGCAAAGGGTTGATAAACCCTGCACCAGATACAGATCCACAGCACCAGATATAAACCAACCACACTAGATATAGCCACTGCACCAAATATACATCCACAGCACCAGATATAAACCAACCACACTAGATATAGCCTCACTGCACCAAATATAGATCCACAGCACCAGATTTAAACCAACCACACTAGATATAGTCTCACTGCACCAAATATAAATCCACTGTGCCAGATATAGACCCACAACACCAGATATTAACCCACAGTACCAGCTAAAAACCCATGACACAAGATATAAACCACAGCACCAGATAAATATCCAGAGCTCTAGCTGAAACTCCACAGCAACAGATACAACAACATAGCAAAGATATAACCCCATAGCACCAGATACAACACTATAGCACACAATATAACCCCACAGCACCAGATACAACACTATAGCACACAATATAACCCCACAGCACCAGACACAACACTATAGCAAACAATATAACCCCACAGCACCAGACACAACACTATAGCACACAATATAACCCCACAGCACCAGATACAACACTATAGCACACAATATAACCCCACAGCACCAGATACAACACTATAGCACAAAATATAACCCCATAGCACCAGACACAACACTATAGCACACAATATAACCCCACAGCACCAGATACAAAACTATAGCACACAATATAACTCCACAGCACCAGACACAACACTATAGCACACAATATAACCCCACAGCACCAGATACAAAACTATAGCACACAATATAACTCCACAGCACCAGATACAACACTATAGCACACAATGTAACCCTACAGCACCAGATACAACACTATAGCACACAATGTAACCCAACAGCACCAGATACAACACTATAGCACACAATATAACCCCACAGCACCAGACACAACACTATAGCACACAATGTAACCCAACAGCACCAGATACAACACTATAGCACACAATATAACCCCACAGCACCAGACACAACACTATAGCACACAATATAACCCAACAGCACCAGATACAACACTATAGCACACAATATAACTCCACAGCACCAGATACAACACTATAGCACACAATATAACCCCACAGCACCAGATACAACACTGTTGCACACAATATAACCTCACAGCACCAGATACAACATCATAGCACACAATATAACCTCTCAGCACCAGACACAACACTATAGCACACAATATAACCCCACAGTGCCAGATAAAACACTATAGCACACAATATAACCCACAGCGCCAGATACAACACTATAGCACACAATGTAACCCAACAGCACCAGATACAACACTATAGAACACAATGTAACCCCACAGCACCAGATACAACATTATAGCACACAATATAACCCCACAGCACCAGACACAACACTATAACACACAATATAACCCAACAGCACCAGATACAACACTATAGCACACAATATAACTCCACAGCACCAGATACAACACTATAGCACACAATATAACCCCACAGCACCAGATACAACACTATAGCACACAATATAACCCCACAGCACCAGATACAACACTATAGCACACAATATAACCCCACAGCACCAGACACAACACTATAGCACACAATATAACCCAACAGCACCAGATACAACACTATAGCACACAATATAACTCCACAGCACCAGATACAACACTATAGCACACAATATAACCCCACAGCACCAGATACAACACTGTTGCACACAATATAACCTCACAGCACCAGATACAACATCATAGCACACAATATAACCTCTCAGCACCAGACACAACACTATAGCACACAATATAACCCCACAGTGCCAGATAAAACACTATAGCACACAATATAACCCACAGCGCCAGATACAACACTATAGCACACAATGTAACCCAACAGCACCAGATACAACACTATAGAACACAATGTAACCCCACAGCACCAGATACAACATTATAGCACACAATATAACCCCACAGCACCAGACACAACACTATAACACACAATATAACCCAACAGCACCAGATACAACACTATAGCACACAATATAACTCCACAGCACCAGATACAACACTATAGCACACAATATAACCCCACAGCACCAGATACAACACTATAGCACACAATATAACCCCACAGCACCAGATACAACACTATAGCACACAATATAACCCCACAGCACCAGATACAACACTATAGCACACAATATAACCCCTCAGCACCAGATACAATACTATAGCACACAATATAAAGCCACAGCACCAGAAACAACACTATAGCACACAATATAACCCCACAGTACCAGATACAACACTATAGCACACAATATAACCCCACAGTACCAGATACAACACTATAGCACACAATATAACCCCACAGCACCAGACACAACACTATAGCACACAATATAACCCAACAGCACCAGATACAACACTATAGCACACAATATAACTCCACAGCACCAGATACAACACTATAGCACACAATATAACCCCACAGCACCAGATACAACACTATTGCACACAATATAACCTCACAGCACCAGATACAACATCATAGCACACAATATAACCTCTCAGCACCAGACACAACACTATAGCACACAATATAACCCCACAGTGCCAGATAAAACACTATAGCACACAATATAACCCCAAAGCGCCAGATACAACACTATAGCACACAATGTAACCCAACAGCACCAGATACAACACTATAGCACACAATGTAACCCCACAGCACCAGATACAACATTATAGCACACAATATAACCCCACAGCACCAGACACAACACTATAACACACAATATAACCCAACAGCACCAGATACAACACTATAGCACACAATATAACCCCACAGCACCAGATACAACACTATAGCACACAATATAACCCCACGGCACCAGATACAACACTATAGCACACAATATAACCCCACAGCACCAGATACAACACTATAGCACACAATATAACCCCACAGCACCAGATACAACACTATAGCACACAATATAACCCCTTAGCACCAGATACAATACTATAGCACACAATATAACCCCACAGTACCAGATACAACACTATAGCACACAATATAAACACAAAGCAACAGATTCCCTAAACACCCAAATTCCTAAATCTATTACATTTCTTTCTCTTTCCCCCTTTTTTATGTTTTATTCCTCCATGTTTTCCATCTCTTTCCCCATCATTTTATGTGTTTTATTCCTCCATGTCAGTGACCTCTTTTCACCTACAGTTTATCTTTTCTGCCCCATGTCACAATTTTGTCTGTATTCTGCTCCAATCAATAACCTCTTTTCATCCTCTATTATCTTTTCTGCCCCATGTCATCCCATTTTGATTGCAATCTGCTTCCATCTATCACATCATTTTATCCTTTATTATCTTTTCTGCCCCATCCACTTGTCACCATGTTGATGTGAGCAGAGCCTGGTCAGAGGAGCTGCTCAGACTGGACAAATGGAGACCTCAGGGAAATGGGAGGTACCTCCTTGGATTTACCCCACTCTGCCATGTACCTTAAAGCTATTATTAGCTCTTTCTACCTGTTACAGAGGCTAAGCTATGGTCTCTGAGTATCTTCCCCTGCAGGCTCTCTTCTGTCACATGGAGGGGCTATAACTTCATATCCCCGGGCACCCCTGTCATTGCCTCTCCATGCAGCATGACTGACAGCTGCAGAGACCTGCACCAATGTGGATGGGAGACCAGTATTACAGCAAGCAGAGTTGCAGAGAGCAACAGCTTTGGGTGTCACCTCCTACCCCAGCAACTGGTGTGCAGTCCCCTAGAGACAACTAGAGTACACACTGAGAAAAAAAAATAATAATAAAAAAAAAAGAATTCCCAAAAAAAACTTTTTTTTTTTTTTAAAGGGAATTGCAAAAATCCAGGGGGGGGGCAAGCGCCCCCCCTTGCCCCCCCCCCATGCGGACGCCCATGCTCCCCTCCCTTCCTGTGTTCTTTCTCTCTCCCCCTCCCTCTGTTCTTTCTCTCTCCCCCCTCCCTCTGTTCTCTCTTTCTCCCCCCCTACCCTTCCTCTGTTCTCTCTCTCTCCTCGCTCCCTCTGTTTTGTATCTCCCCCCCCCCCCTTCCTCTGTTCTGAATCTCTCTCTTTTTTTTTTGCGGGCGCAGGGTGCAGCTGGAAGAATGAGTTTATTTTTGAGAACCCTGCAGAAGCAGATGAGAGGGTACATGAATATGACTACACCACATGAATATTAGTCTGTCAGACACGGGTCCAAAAAGTTTAGTGACGCTACCTTTTTTGTAATCTGGTGTGTCTTCGCTAATTTTACTTTTCTGCATTGTAAATAGAAATATTTTAAAAAGCTTGCACATAAAGTTTGGCTCCTAATTGTTACATGCCATATTTGCTTCAACATAAGCATGCAGAATATATACCCTCAAAAGAAATTGCAAGGCAAAGAAGCAGGTCCCCTGCATAGCTATAGGGACCTGGGTCTAATAAGGCACAGGCAGATGGATGTCTGTGCTCAATTGGCACACAGCCATGGTCTCAGACATATCTACAGATGTCAGAATGCTGGGTGTCACGTCACCTCCCTGCATTTCCACTAAATGAGGATCATCTTATATTCAAGCAAAATGTTTCCAACTCTGGCCTTAGTTGCTATATTTTGGTTCTAGCGCCATTTCGTATAGGGACGTGTCAGGGCTATCTGCCCTGACCCCAAATATGTATACGTTTTTTGTTACATTTATGTGTATGTTTTGTTGTAGGGTGGTCAGGGATTCTTGCCTCCCCCCCCATATGATTGTTTTTGTGGCCCCACCAGAGCTATGATTTCATTCATGTACTCCTTTTTTTCATTTTGGGAGGACTTTGGTTATTTTCATAATAACCCACCCAAAATGAGTTTATATCATCCCCATAGAAATCAATGAATGTTAGAGGTACAAATGAACCATGGAGGCAGTGGCGTAGCGTGGGTTGTCAGCACCCAGGGCAAGGCAAGTAATTTGCGCCCCCTAACCCGTGGATTTTAGCACTCGAGTCTCTTCTACTAGATTAGTTAAAGAAACCCTTACCCCCCAAGCACATGTATTGTTTGTTATGAAAATACTTATGTAATTAAAGTAAAATGCATCTAAATACAAGTTTATTTTCCAACACTTTATTGAGTGCGAACATGCATTACACACATTCTCCACATTTTCAGCAGGTCTATGAATACAAATATACACATGTAGTAACCTAGCATGGGCCATGCTATTATATGTCGTCTCACAACCATCGTAAACGACAAACAATATCAAGAACAAAAACTAAACATCAAAATGGAACCATACCCTGGAGATGATCCAAGACTGGGCTAGATGGAGCCAACTTCCTCAATCCTGTACCTCTAATGTTACCCCCCCCCCCCCCACACACACACACACATATGCCATAATTGTTGTGCCATTCAGATGCCAGTAATATTGTAACTTTCGGATGCCAGTAATATTGTGCCAGTCAGAGCCCAGTAATATTGTGCCAGTCAGAGCCTAGTAATATTGTGCCAGTCAGATGCCTGCAATATTGTGCCAGTCAGATGCCTGCAATATTGTGCCAGTCAGAGCCCAGTAATAATGTGCCAGTCAGATACCAGTAATATTGTGCCAGTCAGATACCAATAATATTGTGCCAGTCAGATAAAGGAATATTGTGCCTGTCAGAGCCCAGGAATATTGTGCCTGTCAGAGCCCAGGAATATGGTGCCTGTCAGATGCCTGTAATATTATGCCAGTCAGATGCCTGTAATAGTGTGCAGTCAGAGGCCAGGAATATTGTGCCAGCCAGATGCCTGTAATATTGTGCCAGTCAGATGCCTGTAATATTATGCCAGTCAGATGCCTGTAATATTATGCCAGTCAGATGCTTGTAATAGTGTGCCAGTCAGAGGCCAGGAATATTGTGCCAGTCAGAGGCCTGTAATATTGTGCCAGTCAGATGCCTGTAATATTATGCCAGTCAGATGCCTGTAATATTATGCCAGTCAGATGCCTGTAATATTATGCCAGTCAGATGCTTGTAATAGTGTGCCAGTCAGAGGCCAGGAATATTGTGCCAGTCAGAGGCCTGTAATATTGTGCCAGTCAGATGCCTGTAATATTATGCCAGTCAGATGCCTGTAATATTGTGCCAGTCAGAGCCCAGTAATATAGTGCCAGCCAGATGCCTGTAATATTATGCCAGCCAGATGCCCAGTATTATTGTGCCAGCCAGATGCCCAGTAATATAGTGCCAGTCAGATGCCCAGTAATATAGTGCCAATCAGATACCCAGTAATATAGTGCCAATCAGATACCCAGTAATATAGTGCCAATCAGATGCCCAGTAATATAGTGCCAATCAGATACCCAGTAATATAGTGCCAATCAGATGCCCAGTAATATAGTGCCAATCAGATGCCAAGTAATATAGTGCCAATCAGATGCCCAGTAATATTGTGCCAATCAGATACCCAGTAATATAGTGCCATTCAGATACCCAGTAATATAGTGCCAGTCAGATGCCCAGTAATATAGTGCCAATCAGATGCCAAGTAATATAGTGCCAATCAGATACCCAGTAATATAGTGCCAATCAGATGCCCAGTAATATAGTGCCAATCAGATGCCAAGTAATATAGTGCCAATCAGATACCCAGTAATATAGTGCCAATCAGATGCCCAGTAATATAGTGCCAATCAGATGCCAAGTAATATAGTGCCAATCAGATGCCCAGTAATATTGTGCCAATCAGATACCCAGTAATATAGTGCCATTCAGATACCCAGTAATATAGTGCCAATCAGATACCCAGTAATATTGTGCCAATCAGATACCCAGTAATATAGTGCCAATCAGATACCCAGTAATATTGTGCCAATCAGATACCCACTAATATAGTGCCAGTCAGATACCCAGTAATATTGTGCCAATCAGATGCCCAGTAATATAGTGCCATTCAGATACCCAGTAATATTGTGCCAATCAGATACCCAGTAATATAGTGCCAGTCAGATACCCAGTAATATTGTGCCAATCAGATGCCCAGTAATATTGTGCCAATCAGATACCCAGTAATATAGTGCCAATCAGATACCCAGTAATATTGTGCCAATCAGATACCCAGTAATATAGTGCCAGTCAGATACCCAGTAATATTGTGCCAATCAGATGCCCAGTAATATAGTGCCATTCAGATACCCAGTAATATTGTGCCAATCAGATACCCAGTAATATAGTGCCAGTCAGATACCCAGTAATATTGTGCCAATCAGATGCCCAGTAATATTGTGCCAATCAGATACCCAGTAATATAGTGCCAGTCAGATACCCAGTAATATTGTGCCAATCAGATGCCCAGTAATATTGTGCCAATCAGATGCCCAGTAATATTGTGCCAATCAGATACCCAGTAATATAGTGCCATTCAGATACCCAGTAATATTGTGCCAATCAGATACCCAGTAATATAGTGCCAGTCAGATACCCAGTAATATTGTGCCAATCAGATGCCCAGTAATATAGTGCCATTCAGATACCCAGTAATATAGTGCCAATCAGATACCCA
This sequence comes from Pelodytes ibericus, assembly GCA_036172795.1. Taxonomy (NCBI): domain Eukaryota; kingdom Metazoa; phylum Chordata; class Amphibia; order Anura; family Pelodytidae; genus Pelodytes; species Pelodytes ibericus. Next base: position 37,192,656 of record CM069866.1, on the reverse strand, counting down.
GTAATATTGTGCCAATCAGATACCCAGTAATATAGTGCCAATCAGATACCCAGTAATATTGTGCCAATCAGATACCCAGTAATATAGTGCCAATCAGATACCCAGTAATATAGTGCCAATCAGATACCCAGTAATATTGTGCCAATCAGATGCCCAGTAATATTGTGCCAATCAGATACCCAGTAATATAGTGCCAATCAGATACCCAGTAATATTGTGCCAATCAGATACCCAGTAATATAGTGCCAATCAGATACCCAGTAATATTGTGCCAATCAGATGCCCAGTAATATAGTGCCAGTCAGATACCAGGAATATTGTGCCAGCCCCCCCCCCCCCCCCCGTACTTACATGAAGCGGCTCCGTGTCCCCCGCCGGATGTCTCCTCCGTGCAGTCTTCCCTCTTGCACGGAGGAGGGAAGCAGACACCGGATGTGACGCGACGTCACATCCGGCGTCAGTTTTTTTTTTTTTTTTTCCGGCCGTCGCATCCATCGGATGCGGCTTGCCGGAAAAAAGCGTTCACAAGCGCAATGCGCTGTGAACGCGGCAGCAGGGGCTGGGGGCCCACGGGACAGCTGCCTTGGGGCCCCCCAGGAGTAAATGGGCCCAGGGCAGCTGCCCCGTTTGCCCCGCGTTAAAGACGGCCCTGGCGGCCACGCGGCCGCATAGGGCTAGTGCGCCCCCCCAGATATTGCGCCCGGTGCGGCCGGCCCCCCCTGCACCCCCCACGCTACGCCACTGCATGGAGGTAACTGAAAAGTAAACAAGAGTGTTATTGCCTTACTTTTTCATAAAAACAATGTAAAAACATTACATTACAGGGCTGTAAAAATACAATAGTGAGACAAAAGGAGGTTCATTGAGATCATTATAAATGCAAATATCTACAACCAGTGAACTCTATAGCAAATAGACATCATATTTTGAGAAAAGAATTTTTAAAACATACTTTATTTTCCACTGAATGATTGTTAAGGATGCACCGAGTTAAATCTTTCGCCAAACTTTTTGAAGGTTCGGCTCTAAGGGTTAAAAGAAGGTGGAGCTGGTCAGCCGTCAAAATCCCTGGGGGAAACTGGCAGCAGATCTGAAATTACTGTTCAGAAAGCAGTAGAGTCTGTTCTGTCAGGAGCAAATTACTCCGCCTCCCCACACATAAGGACAGGCAACTCATTTAACACAAGCACTTGTCTTGAAAACACAGGAGGAAAAGGTTAGAGAATCTTCAATATTATTTTCAAAGCTGAATGAAATATGAATGCTCACATTTGGGGTGGTTTGAACTCGGCATTGGTGCGTGTAAGGCTCAGTATAACTCTGTTGTGACTGTTAGAATGAATGGTCTTGCTTTTGGGGAACTTACTATTTTTTGTGTATTTGTATCTCACGAACTAGATTGTGAGGGGTTATTTCATATCATAAGTAATATCGTTTATGCTTAGGTGCGCGTTGCGTAAAAGGACCATTCAACTCATCCTTGCTGCCGATTCACCTCCCAAAGTGATTTACATGACACTGTTTCGGCATTACCATATCATTTTTATTGTTTTTACTGATTTGTTTTGTGGAATAGGGAAAATATGTAATTTGCAGTCCTTATGTCGGCTGTGGTTTTATATAATGTTTTTTACGACTATATGTATTTTAGTGTCTGACTATTCTTTTCAAAGCATACTTTAATAAAAAGATTTACGATTTCCCCCTTCTAAAATGGTGCATGCATACTTCATTGCTTTTAGTGAATAGCTCAAGTTATTCCTTCCGGTTTCATATGTGTAAAAATCTCAATAGTAGGGGAGTGTATTTGGTAAAAATAGAGATTGGGGGAGTGGGGTACATAACTGAAAACTTGAGGGCAATTAAAATGTTTAAAACTTCTTTAAATTGTTTTTATACCTCCATGTAATAACTATTTGAAGTTATTTAGTGCAGTTTATATTTAAATAACAAAGGTGAGAACACCTTTTATTCCTTAAATGTTAAATTGGGAAATGAAAGAATGTTTGTTCACTGCAAGTCCACAGCACCATGTATCATTAGCTGAATCTGCAAATGGCAGATTCTTAAATCAATAAAGAAAAGGGAGCAGGTTGCCAACATGAACGATTTCACACATACAAATGTATTTTTACTATAGATTGAGTATCCCTTATCCAAAATGCTTGGGACCAGAAGTATTTTGTATAACGGATCATTTTCACCAATGAGATATATTAAAACCTCTCAGCACTCATGGTATATAGTAGTGTCAATGCAAATACTGTAAATAAACTGCTTTTATTGTGATGTAGCTGTGAAGTGAGTAATCACTGGGAACTTGCCGTTGGTGCATCATTGTATTACTCTGTGGGCGTGGGGGAATTTAAGCATACCGTATTTGCTCGAATATAAGACAAGGTTTTTTTCAGAGCAAATGCTCTGAAAAATACCCCTCGTCTTACATTCGAGGTCGTCTTATAATCTGACCTCAAATTGAGGTCATATTATAAGACTGGGATCCAGGTCCCCTGCAGAGCTGCAGGGGACCTGGATCCCCCTCTCTAACAGCAGGGGAATGTCTGCGCGATGAGTGCAGACCTCCCCTGCTGCCGCCCGGCACGACCGCCGGGACCTCTATGATGAAGCCGGATACTTCCGGCTTTGTCATAAAAGTCCCGGTGGTCGTGCTCATCACGCAGACATCCTCCACTGCCCCGCTAGCCACCAGGAGAGTTAGGCAGCCGGGGGATGTCTGCACGATACGTGTAGACATCCTCCATGCTGCCCGACTGGGCAGTCTATTATGACGGACCAGCTGTCCGTCATAATAGACTGCCGTGTCGGGCAGCATGGAGGATGTCTGCACGTATCCCCCACTAGCCACCAGGGGACAAAACCGGGGGAGGAGGTGAAGAGACAGAGACAAGGGGAGGGGGGGGGGAAGACACAGACAGACAAGGGGAGGGAGGGGGAAGAGAGAAAAGGGGAGGGGGAATAGATAGACAGACAAGAGGAGGGGGGAAGAGACGAGGGAGGTGGAGAGAGAGAGAGAATTTTGAGGGGGGAGAGAGAGACAACGCTGGGGGGGAGAGAGACAGCTGGAGGAGGGGGAGAGAGGCCGCATTGGCACATGAAGAGAGACATACAAATTTGCATTTATATACGTTAAAGGTAACTGATATCGGTTATTGCCCTATAACTTATTATATATTTATATATTTTTTAATAGTAAATTATATCATATGATGAAAAAGTATCAAAAGAAAGCCCCATCTGTCTTTTAAAAATGATATATAATTTGTGTGGGTGTATTGAACACGAAGAAAGAAATCACAGTTAAGCAAAGGGATGACAAAAAGAATGGAATTCTGGTCTTCAAGGCAAATCAAATGCAGCATAGAATCTGTCACTAAGGGGTTAATTCAGACACACAAGTTCTTCCTTGGTAATCCTTCCTGAACATATATAGAAACCACAAAGCATTGGCTAGTGTAACATCATTGGTTAATATTTGGTGCATAAAATGGAGTACAAAAGGTGTATAGACATAGAATACATATGTGTTAAAAAAATTTTTTTTTATATATTTAGCTAAAAACAATATATCTTTGGTTCTTTTGGTTCAGGAAGGAGCCTTCAGTTACATCCTCTGCTTAGGCATTACATAGATAAGAACATTCTTATACTAATCAGAGAAAAATATACCAGAGAAGGACCATCTGTGTGCAGAGAGATAGAATATGCTCCCTCCAAGAGGGGAGGGGGGTTTAACTCTTCCAATGCTGAATTAACTCTTATGATGCTGTTAACACAATAAATGCTGAGATAGCCCTAACAATAACATTTAAATATGGGCAGGGTCTATATAAAGAGCTCTTCAGTGACCTGTTCATTAACCGAAATGTACAAACCCCATGAGACTGGAAGAGCAAAGATTTCATGGAACGCAAAGGAAGGGATTATTTACGGTAAGGACAATAAAGTTATGGAACTCACAAGAGAGGTGGTTCTATCAAATACAATAGATGCATTTAAAAATGGTCTGAATGTTTTTTTTTTTTTTTTTTAGAAAAGCAGAACATACATGGCTATTAATAATAGAGTAAACATTAATAATAGAGCTTCTTGATCCAAGGAGAAATTTGATTGCCCTTTGGAGTTAAGAAGGATTTTTTTCCCCCTAGGAGGCAAAATTCGAAATAGCTTCCTTGGGTGTTTTTTTTTTTTTTGCCTTCTTTTGGATTAAGGGCAGGAATTATAGGTAGAAGGGATGAACCTGATAGACTTTTTTCACCCTAAATTACTGTTACTATGTTTCCTAACCATTTTCTCCTACAGTGATCTTTTGACCCCCAACACTAACCCTAAATTTAACCCTAACCCTAAATCTACACCACACCTTAATCTAACCCTAATTCTAACCCTAAATCACCTGTACTCCTAATACTAACACTAACCCTAGATCTAGGATTGGCTTTTTCCTTTTTTTTTTATTTTCTTTTTTTCCCACTGTAATGTTGCTGACTGCCTCTAGAGGCATCATCTGAATAAGTGCTCTGAGAATAACTGCCTGCATGTAGCGTTACTCTATGCTACATTAAAACTAAGGTTATATATATATATATATATATATATATATATGTCCTCAAGGACCATGCTTTTCATGACGTATTCATATGTCCAGATGGGTTAAGCGGTTAAAGATCAAATGAAACAACGCTAAAATTCATCATTAATATGATCAAGTACATACTAGAAAAAGACCTCAAACATCTTGATTCAGCTGGAATTGCCAAATAGCTGTCTGTCTCTGATAAATAATGAGTAGCTTTTATAAGTGTGTATTTGATACTAGGCTATATTCATTAAAGAAATAATTGCAAGGAACTGAGATGGGAATTTCACCCCTTAGGCCAAAGCAGCTGGTGTGTGTGTGTGTGTGTATGTATGTATGTATGTATGTATATGGAGCTTTACAATGTGCACCAGTGGGCCCGAAACGTTTCAGCAATGCACTAACTTTGTTTGTGATACTTTAAATAAACCAGAATGATATTGATGCTGTAAAGACCCGTGAGTGTGTTCTTTTTTTCTATTGGACTGTATTGAAATCTGACGGACCAGCACCCACGCATGTGTATAAATGTATGTGTGTGTGGGTGTGTGTGTATATGTATATATATATATATATATATATATATATATATATATATTGTGTGTGTATATAATAACTTCTAAATATTACATTGTGTCAATGTGTCATTTATCAAATTGTTTAACAGATTATAGAATTTATCAGAATTATTTGCAAATTATATGATGTCAGATATACAACGTAATATTAATAAAATGGGAAAACAACCCTCAAATAAATAGAATAGAGGTTTGTAATTGAAAAAGAAAAAATAACTTGGCTTAATCAATAATTAGATGATATTAGTATTGATAGATATATCATAAGGCAGGGCTTGACAAATTAGATTTAAAACTAGGAGCCAGCTGAAAACTTTAGGAGCCAGTACCAAACGCTGTGTCACGAAGAAAAATGCTTGGGTTCCAGTCCATAAACATATATAAATGACATACACTTATGGATACACACCATTTTCACATATACTAATGCACACACAAGCTAACACACATACATGCACAAAACACTTGCTCACCCACAAATACACACACATACCTAAATGCTGACACACACTAACACATGATTTCACTCTTACATACATGCACAAACACATTAATATCCACTTAAATGCCAACACACACATACACAGGTCACACACACTCACACTGAGATACACTAACACATGCAGACACCAATACATACACACTAATATCCTGATACACACAAACACATGCAGACACAAATACATACAGTAACACATGATTTACTCCTACATACATGCACAAACACATTCATATCTACTTAAATGCCAACACACACCTACACAGGTCACACACACACTGAGATACACTAACACATGCTGTCACAATTATATACACACTCTAATATGCTGATACACACACTAACATATGCAGACACACATACATACATACACACTAACATGCTGTCACACAGATTCTGACACATTCATAAAAACAGGTGCTGAACCCACACGTACATGCTAACACACATTCCAATACACACACTATTTACTTACTAGACTTACAGTGAGAAGTTGGAGACAGACCCTGTATCACTGCTGAACTGGGCAGCTTGAAGTTTTCCCTCCATTTTGAGGCACCAGTAGGAGTTCCCATCACCTCTCACATGCATCTTCTCACTGCTACAGCTACTGCCCGGTGAGAAGCAGGAACAGGAAGCTGGGGGGAGGAGCTAATCGGCAGGCTGTTCTGTGCTGCTTCTCCCAGGGACATTGCAGTTTACTCTGCTCAAAGAGTATTCCAGGTGCCAGGAGCCAGAATCTAGTCGCCATGGTGCCCTGGCGCCCGGTATTTGTCGAGCCCTGTCATAAGGGCTAGAAAGTGTCCATATTGTCAGAAATATATTGTATTTGTTGTTTACAATGCTCAATAGTTTTTCATTCACGCAGATTTTATTCTTGTAATCACATCCTACCATGATAGGTTTAATTTATTCCATCTACTAGCCGTATATATTCTTACACCCATACATAATTATCTAATTAATATATTTCCATACTTTGTTAGGTTATTCATTTTTAGATTGAGTAGCGCATTCCAAGGTGTTAAGGTCACTGGGATGGGTATGATCACATTGATGATGTTATTTCATTTGAGCCATATTCTTTTAATTTTGGGTAATTTCTACCATATATGTATGTTGTCTCCTCTTTCTACACTGCCACTAAAGCAATTTTCATTGGCATCAGCATACATCTTGTTTAATAATGTTGGCACTAGATATGTCCTGTGTAACAATTTGTATGCTTGTTTGTTGAAGTTGACTGACACAGAACATTTTGCTGTCTCTTCTAATATTTCTGACCACTTTTCATCATCTATCGCTTCACCTATATCTTCCTGCCATCTATACCTGCACAAAAGTTCCTTATTGTTTATTTTGAATACATCCTGATTCCATAGTTTGAGTGTTTTAGATATCTTTAAAAATTCTCCCTTTAGAACTACAGTTGAGGAATCGGACATTACTATGACTGAGGTAGTAACAAACCTCACATTGACAAAATTAATGGATATGAAAAAATAAAAGGACTACTTCAAACAAAATATATCTGAATTGGCTAAAGAAATTAGCTCTTTGAGCATTAAACTACTGGACCAGAGCAAAGAATTGGAAAAAATACGTGAAGAAGTGTCCCTGCTACAGGCTCACAATAATATCAAGTAATCAAGTAAAAGAAACTAACGATAAATTGGTTATGCTGGAGGATAGATCCCGCCGGAATAACCTCAGACTTAAGGGTATTCCTGAAAAAATTACTCACGACACAATGGAGCAATATTTGATAAATGAGGCTTTCTGAGGTGTTTAAAACTAATTACAACCATACGGGTTAATAATAAAATTAGCTTCAAGATTAGCTAAACATTTAAAATAAATTACATGATGATTTACAAATATAACGAAAATAACCATTGGAAATTGCGCTAATGAATGGAGCCGAATGGTCTGGACAAGACGCCCAGCACGCACATCGTCTGGAGCAACAGCATGATTATTTAAATTATGTATTGCACTTTGTAATGTGCATCTAATAGGAACTTTACGGATACCATAGATATATATGACACAAATAAACACAGGAATAAAAGTTGGACACCGATCACAGTAAGAAATAAATTAGAAATGAGGTAACACAAAAGGAATAAAATTGGATCTATGGTCATTTATAATTTGTTATTCACAAATCTTTTAAACACATTGAACTGTTAGATTATAGTTAGGAAGGATTACAAGTTTTAAATATGATACTATCACATAATTTATTTAAAGTTGATATTAAATAGAATTAAGGCTGGATATAGGATTTTATTTAAGTATTAAACAGATAATTACATATATCTTTATTGTTTAGGGAATAATGTAACATTTTCACATTATCACATAGAATTTAATAGTGATTCACCAGCAAATTATTATAAAAAAAAAAAAAAAAGAAAGAAAAAGAGAAAAAAAACCCCAAACTTTTATTATTTTGAAGAAAATACAAACACATTAACTAAATTGAATTATGAGTAGAGCTGTATGAACGCTGTGCATCTTTGGGGTCTAAATTGTCTAAACATTGTGCCTTATAGACTATTATTTAATGTCTCCAACACATGGAGTATCTGTTGAACTTGTCGGAAAGCCTCATAAAATCTAAGCAAGAGAAAGGGAATTTTCCTTGATAGAATCCTTTTTTCTTTTTTTTTTTCCCTTTTTTTTCTTTTCTTTCAGTATATGAAATCTTTTTCTTTATTTGCATAAGAAACACAGAAACAAACAAACACATACAGAATATACAACCATAAATACTTAGTTAAATACTGGTTATTCTGTCCTTAATGTCAGATATTTTTAAACAGTGCATTCATCGTATAACTCTCATTTACCCACAAAAAACAAAACAGAAAAAAAAACGACCTTGTATGCTATAACCAGTAATAAGAATAGACTAAAACAGCACTCATACAAAAACATACATTACAACCATTCACACTTACCAAGAGACCTGCTCTTGGCAATCTGGGCTTCCTCATATAGAGGGGGAGCACCCCCCGCTACTTCTTCATGTAAAACCTCTTGTGACCCCTCCTCCCATCAAACCTCCCCCCCTACCCACCCTCCCTCTACCCTCTGACTCAAAAGAATATCCCATTTCTACCCTTAGTGCTAACTGTGAGGAGGAAAAAAAAAAAAAATAAAACAGAATAAAGTGCTAGGGAATTACCTATAAGGGGGTCTACCGATCCCCTAGGTACTAGAGGTGTGTCTATCTATAAATATTGATTATTGAGGCTTATTGTTAGGTGAAAACTAGGTCTTAGGGACTTGTGTGAAAATGCCTCAGAGAATAAAAGTGAGATGTGTAATAAATTGTGAGGTGCAAACGAGGTCATCCTGTACATGTGAGCCCAAACCGCACCCTCTCATCACTCAAACTAAATCCAGAGAAATCCCTCTGGAGGGTTACCCTGGGTCCGAAGTACAGGCTAGGGGGCCGGTCCACACCTTCCTAGCCGTCTGTGTGAATGCTAGGTGCTCAGACTATCCCAATCTTGCTTCCAATTATTTATCCACTGCTTATACTGGGCTGATATTTTCCCTGACGTATCCCTCGACCAACCTAAACCCATTTCCATTCTCATCTGATGCAGCAACTGTTCTTCCATCTGAGTTGCTATCAATGGTAAGCTAGATTTCCAATTCCTAGTTATTATTATTTTGGTAGCTGTAAAACAATGTATTGCTAGGGTTCTATCTTTTTTAGTTAATTCTTCCATTTTAAGATGCAAGAGAGTTGTCTTGGGGTCAAACCTCGGGTTCACTCCCAGTATTTTCAGAATTCTAAAAGTATTTCTCCAAAGTGTTTCCACACGTAGACACTTCCACCAAATATGTGCAAATGAACCCTCATTGGGGTACCCCGTATACATTTTAGACAGTTTATTTGGAGTCAGATACCATCTATGCATCAATTTGAAATGGCTTTCAACCAAATTCAAGCAGTGAATGGACTTTAATACTTGCAAGATGGAATTATTCCATTCTTTCATTGGTATATTTGTTTGAAGCTCTCTTTCCCATGCATCTCTGGCTGCCGGGAGGGAGAGCTTCTGGCCATTGTCTAGGAGATGTCTACATTTTGAGGCTCCTCTATGGATCTTATTGTGTGAGAAGACATTCTCCAACTGGTCCGCTCCTTGTCCAAGCTTTATTAGGTGGGTCTGTAGAAAGTGTCTAACTTGCATATAGTCATATTTATCTCGCTCTCCCAGACCCAACTTAGCTGCCAACTGTTGAAAAGGGAGTATTTCATTATTAGCTACTATATCGGAAATACAGATGCTTTCTTTCTGCTGCCACTTACTTAACGATAGGTTTTCCATATTGACTTGGATACTATCAAGAGTAGAGGTTTTTAAAATGTTGTTCTTTATGCCCAATATGTTCTTTATTAGTTGCCATTCTTGAATTAGTTGGGACACAGTTTTTGAGCTTATCTGTAAGTTAGATTTCTTACTCTCATAGTTGTTTATCCATAGCAAGGTTTCCAGCTCAATATTCCTATAGGCCTCTGCTTCGATTTTATACCAAGGTTCTGTCTTGGAGTCTGCTTCTTGCAGTCTATATATGCGTCAGAATATTTGCCTGGTATATGGCACTAACATCTGGAAATCCCATCCCTCCTGCCTTAGTTTTCCTTGTCAAGATATGTTTAGCAATTCTAGGTTTCTTACCCTGCCATATATATGAGTTAATTGCAGATTGTAACATATCTAGCCAAGCCTTAGGAATTCTGAGGGGGATCATGCTGAACATGTAGGCCCACCTGGGGATAAGATAATAATTAATTGTATTTATTCTCCCCCACCAAGAGATTTCCAGGTGGGCCCACTCCCTCAATTGTCTATTAGTCTCCCTCAGAAGTAACATAAAATTTCTTTCCATTAGGCTTGACACATCCCCTGTTACCATTATACCCAGGTAAGTAAATTCTTTCTGTGTCCACTGAAAACCAAACTCACTTGTCAGTTTATTCACCGTAGGTTGTTCTACATTTTTGGACATAACGGTAGTTTTTGTTACATTAAGTTTGTAGTTTGAAACACTACTATATCTAGTTATCTCCGCCAACAACGGGGGAAGAGAATGTTCCGGATCCCCAATCGTGAGCACGACATCGTCGGCATACAGGGAGTGCAGAATTATTAGGCAAGTTGTATTTTTGAGGATTAATTTTATTATTGAACAACAACCATGTTCTCAATGAACCCAAAAAACTCATTAATATCAAAGCTGAATATTTTTGGAAGTAGTTTTTAGTTTGTTTTTAGTTTTAGCTATTTTAGGGGGATATCTGTTTGTGCAGGTGACTAATACTGTGCATAATTATTAGGCAACATAACAAAAAAACAAATATATACCCATTTCAATTATTTATTTTTACCAGTGAAACCAATATAACATCTCAACATTCACAAATATACATTTCTGACATTCAAAAACAAAACAAAAACAAATCAGTGACCAATATAGCCACCTTTCTTTGCAAGGACACTCAAAAGCCTGCCATCCATGGATTCTGTCAGTTTTTTGATCTGTTCACCATCAACATTGCGTGCAGCAGCAACCACAGCCTCCCAGACACTGTTCAGAGAGGTGTACTGTTTTCCCTCCTTGTAAATCTTACATTTGATGATGGACCACAGGTTCTCAATGGGGTTCAGATCAGGTGAACAAAGAGGCCATGTCATTAGATTTTCTTCTTTTATACCCTTTCTTGCCAGCCACGCTGTGGAGTACTTGGACGCGTGTGATGGAGCATTGTCCTGCATGAAAATCATGTTTTTCTTGAAGGATGCAGACTTCTTCCTGTACCACTGCTTGAAGAAGGTGTCTTCCAGGAACTGGCAGTAGGACTGGGTGTTGAGCTTGACTCCATCCTCAACACGAAAAGGCCCCACAAGCTCATCTTTGATCATACCAGCCCAAACCAGTACTCCACCTCCACCTTGCTGGCGTCTGAGTCGGACTGGAGCTCTCTGCCCTTTACCAATCCAGCCACGGGCCCATCCATCTGGCCCATCAAGACTCACTCTCATTTCATCAGTCCATAAAACCTTAGAAAAATCAGTCTTGAGATATTTCTTGGCCCAGTCTTGACGTTTCAGCTTGTGTGTCTTGTTCAGTTGTGGTCGTCTTTCAGCCTTTCTTACCTTGGCCATGTCTCTGAGTATTGCACACCTTGTGCTTTTGGGCACTCCAGTGATGTTGCAGCTCTGAAATATGGCCAAACTGGTGGCAAGTGGCATCGTGGCAGCTGCACGCTTGACTTTTCTTAGTTCATGGGCAGTTATTTTGCGCCTTGGTTTTTCCACACGCTTCTTGCGACCCTGTTGACTATTTTGAATGAAACGCTTGATTGTTCGATGATCACGCTTCAGAAGCTTTGCAATTTTAAGAGTGCTGCATCCCTCTGCTAGATATCTCACTATTTTTGACTTTTCTGAGCTTGTCAAGTCCTTCTTTTGACCCATTTTGCCAAAGGAAAGGAAGTTGCCTAATAATTATGCACACCTGAAATAGGGTGTTGATGTCATTAGACCACACCCCTTCTCATTACAGAGATGCACATCACCTAATATGCTTAATTGGTAGTAGGCTTTCGAGCCTATACAGCTTGGAGTAAGACAACATGCATAAAGAGGATGATGTGGTCAAAATACTCATTTGCCTAATAATTCTGCACTCCCTGTATAGGGAGATCTTGTATTCTTCACCTCCGCTGTCTGTAGAGAAACCCTTGATCTCTGTGTTTCTTCTTATGTTTATGGCCAGTGATTCTACTGAGAGGACGTACAGGACAGGGGAAAGAGGGCATCCCTGCCTCGTACCGTTACCCAGACTGAACCACTTGGCCATGATATTCGGGCCCACTGTCCTCGCTACTGGTTTTGAGTATAGAGCCATAATGGCCCTGTGTATCCAGCCGCTGAGACCAAATGCTACTAGGACCCTACTAAGGTAGCCCCACCTGACCCTGTCAAAAGCCTTCTCCGCGTCCAATGACAGGGTCAGGAGGGGCAGCCCTGTTCTATCTACCTGATCCCAAACATCTATCATTCTTCTCACATTGTTGGCAGATACTCGGCCAGGGATAAAACCTATTTGGTCAGGGTGGATTACCGATGCCATAATACTTTTCAGTCGTTGCGCTAAAATCGTTGAGTATAATTTGGTGTCTACGTTAATCAGCGATATAGGTCTAAAATTCTTAACATCTGTATGGTCTTTATCGGGCTTCGGAATCGGCAGAATGTTGGCACTAAGCTTTTCCTCAGGAGCCTCACCACTTAATGCAATTTCATTAAAAGCCTTAAGGAGTCCCGGTGAGATGATTTCCTCAAATATTATTCTTCCTCAAAGAATTATTAAAGCCGTCTGGACCGGGGGTCTTGTAATTATCTAATTTACTAATGGCCTCTTGCCATTCTATATTGGAGAATGGTTTGTTCAATTTGATTCTAACCTCTTCAGGCACTTTTGGAATAGGGGTCTCTGCTAGGTATTTATCTATCTGATTAGTGTCCTTTGCATTAGTTGATGGCAGGTTGTACAGAGATTCATAGTAATTATTAAAGGTGTTGCCTATGTCCTCCGGAGTCATACAGACTACCCCTTTATCTATTAATTTGGAGACTTTACTACTTGATTTTATTTTCTTAGTCTATTCGTTAGGATTTTATTTGCCCGATTGCCTTTATAGTAAGTTTGTACCCGCAGTCTATTAAGAGCCGAAATAACTTTTTCATATGATTTATCATTTATCGCTTCTTTTAATCTTTTTATATGAATGATATTTTCTGGTTGCGGATTTCATTTATTATGATTAGTTACTTTGTAGAACTCTATATACAGATCTTCCAATTGTAATCCTGCTTCTTTCCTCCTAGCTTTTTCCAGTTTAATGAAGTATCCCCTCATAGTGGCCTTAAAAGCACACCATTTTTTTGGGCATCGAGACCTTTCTCCTGGAATTTCTTTTGACAAATTCCACTTGCCTTGATTTTTCTTTTTTCTTTGGTTCGACAACCTGAAGAACTGTATTCTTATTTTTTATATATCTCCATATAAGAACTAGACTCTCTCGTATGTGATTGGAGTTTCGCTGAAATTTAAACTGTCCGACAAAGATTAATTAGAAACTGTTGGCGCACAAAGAAAACCTTTTATGCTAAAAACTAGGCTGTATGGGAACCCTGTTTCGCTTATGAGTATTGAACGTAATTTGGTGTCTCCATATTGATGTCCCTTCGCAAACAAATTAGCATTATCAGGCTGTTGCACAGAATAATATTAGAATCTTTGTTTTTGGTATCAATCTAAGTTTAACTGTGAAAATGGTGATCGCAGAAACATAATTTATCCTGGCTACTAAGTGTTAGAGTTAGAACTGCACTCATTTATCAATAACTGTTTTATCCCTTTGAGTTTGATCCACTATACCTACTTATAGACCAAGCAATGTGGTAATGAATAATAGCTAAGGAAAGAACAGATAAAGAAGTAATACAAAGGTAAAAGGGAACGTAAATGTAAATACTCTGGTAAGGAAGGGAACTAAGGAAGGCAGATAGGACAAACAGGCAGGAAAAGGGTTAAAAGAGAAAGGGGGAGGAGGAAAAAGAAAGAGAAGGGAAAGGAGGAAAAAAAAGAGGAAAGAGGAAAAAACTCATATTTTAACATAAACCATTATGGCTCCCAAAAAAATACTAACCTCTGATAAGAACAAATCAATTTTTTACTCCCCAAGATCTGACATAAATAAACCCCCCCTTCTTAGACAATCTCTGTCCCCCGCTGGTGGAAGGTCAATCCCTCTACCAGATAAAGATGAACCCACAATCTCGGACACAGTAACAAATACAAGCCTAGCAATAGCAATGAATGAGCTATACGAAAAGTTAAAAAATGATATTAAACAGAATATATCGAACCTAACCACAGAAATCACAACTTTAACAGAAAAAGTCTCCAAACAAGATGATACAATTCGGACTCTGTCTGATGAGATGGCAAAACTACAATCACAAAACTGCTCTTTGAAAGAGCAAATTAAAAATTGTAATAACAAGATAGCAGATTTCGAAGATAGATCGAGAAGGAATAACATTAGAATTAAGGGAATAAATGAAGATATTAAAAGCATTAGTCTCAGGGACTACGTTTACAATTTTGTGTCACAGTTTGTTGACCCTTCAATACTGGGGAATTCCCCCTTTGAACGCATCCATAGAGTATTCCGTTCTGACAATCCAAGCAATTCCTCTCCACGAGAGGTAATTGTGAGATTTTTGAACTGCTCTGTTAAGGAAGAGTTTTCACGACAGCTCCGTGATAACCCAGATAAAAAGAAAGGGAAATATGAGTCATTAATGGTATTCCCTGATATCTCTTATGCCACCCGTATGAACCGTAATACCTTTAAAGATCTAACGGAACAACTAAGATCTAAAGATATTCCCTATAGATGGGGATTCCCCACCAAACTTCTGATTGTCTACAAAGGGGAAACAATTGTTCTTAATAATGCGAAAGAAGGTTACTCTAAGCTCTGCACTTTAGGAATACTAGAATAATCCACTTTAATTGTAATTTGAATACGAATATTTATTACCAGTCACTCACATCTGAATATTTATCTTGTGTTTTAGGGTTTACTCATTGATAAGATAAAGCACTTAACATAGTCCTAGATTGTTTAGTTTTATGCATTTTTATAGGTACTCACTACTATTGATATAAACACTGAAGTATAAAATGAGGCCCACTTTTTGTTCACGTGGAGTTTGTGATGTCTGTTTATTATTTAACCAGGATAGTGGGTTTTTTATCACAATTCTCCCGAAGGAGGAGACAATAAAAGTTGTTGGATAGTAAAGCTAAGGGAGAAAGGGGAAACATAGCGGCTTAGAAACTGAGAAAAAATAAAAGAGGAAAAGGGATAGTTATTTGTATTATTCACTCGGGAGTATAACACATTAGTATAATTGGATTTATAGATTAAACCCTAGTCTTAAAGAAAAGAACAATCATCACAAATGTAATTATCAGAGTTTAAAATGATAATTTAAATGTAATCTCTGTTTGAGTTTCCTCTTAATAAATAATATAGATTCAAATATTTCACAGAATTAATTTAAAAATCACATCGTATAAATCTGAGAACGAAATCAGTGAAAAAGGTGGATTAGGATGGGAGGAAGCAGGTGTTTGTGGAGAGGTGAAGGAAGAGGAGATACGTGAGTGGAAAAGATATATAGTGGCAAGTAGGATAGACACGCTTAATAAGAAGTGAAGCGAAACCATCTATTATTAGTACTCATTGGAACCCACTCAATTTAATCCCTCCGGCTTACATCTCTATATTCCAAGTTAGACCCAATAATTAAAAACAGTACTTAATCAAGACAACTAACCAGCAGCATGGAAAGGGAGGCCACCAACGACTGCTAGCCTGCTAGACAGGGACCCACCAAGGAAATATTTTCCGTATAGGTGGCGAATGAGTTGTAGAATGGAAATGTATTGTGCTGTGTTTTATAATTTGTGTTGTGTTTATGTTGTATTATTTGTAAAGGTGTTCAGATTAAGGGCTCTAAAAAGGGAACCTAGGCGAGGATGAATGGAGAGTTATACTGGATCCCGGAGAATGGTATGTCTCTGAGATTTATGTCAATTAATGCCCGGGGATTAAACACACCAATGAAAAGGGGACTTTTATATAAAACGATGCTAGGGGAAAAGACAGATATTTGTTATGTCCAAGAAACACACTGGAAAGGAACTGACAATAACTTATGGAGATTCTCTAAATTTCCCGTGATCTCCGTCGCCAATTTACCGGATAAAAAAAACCGAGGGGTTGCAATAATGATCTCCAACCGAATTAAATTTGAGCTGATATGGGAGGAGATAGACAAAATGGCCAGATACTCAGTAGTTATTTGTAAACTTAATGACCAGGTTTATACTCTGGTAAACATTTACGCTCCTAATATATTTGAGCAAACCTTTTATGAAAAACTTTTTGGAAGAGTCGAACAAATCAAAAAGGGTATACTGATCATGGGCGGAGATATGAACACCATAATCGAGTGGAAACTGGATAAAACAAATTTTAAAAAAACTGAAACTTTAAACTACACCAAAATCAAGGGAAAATTATTTCAAGAAATTCTAATAAAATACGATTTATATGACATCTGGCGAGTAAACCATCCCAGAGATAAAAACTATACTTTTTATTCACGTGCCCATGGTGTGTATTCAAGAATTGACCTCTTTCTAACCAACCCATATAATTTAAAAAATATAATCAACTCAGAAATAGGTCAGATAACTTGGTCTGATCACGCACCTATAAGTATTATAATTAAAGATAACCCTAAATATAATATAAAAACTCAATGGAAATTAAAAGAATTTCTGCTGTTAAATAAAGAAGATAAAGAACATATAAGGGCCCTGATTATAGAATATATTAGGAATAACGACAATGGTCTAGTATCTGATCAAATACTATGGGTTACACTTAAATGTGTCATCCGGGGTTATTTGATACAACTCGAGGCTAGAAGGAAAAGAGAAAAGGGAACCACCCTATCAGATTTGTATATAGATTTGGCCAAATTAGAATACAGTAATAAAAGTAACCCTCTCTATGGAACCACAGAACAAATTAAATTAGTACGAGAAATGATTGTAAAAAAGTTAGAAGAACAAGTCAGCAATATGATAATGACTTCAAACCAGAGATGGTATAACTGTAACGATAAAACAGGGAAAATGCTCACCAGGAAAATCAAACAAGATCGCGTGAATCAGAAAGTAAAAAAAATTGTAGAGGCAGATAAAGTATTTCATACTCCACAAGAAATAAGTGAATCTTTCGCTAAGTACTATGAAACACTCTACAATCTTAAAGATACTGACCCTGATATTAATAACTTGAGATCTTTCCTAAAAAAAATCAATATACCACAAGTCTCTAAAGAAAAAATGGCTAACTTGAACAACCCGATCAATAGAGCAGAAATAAGTAAGGCCATCTTAAACCTTGAAAATGGTAAAGCCCCTGGCCCGGATGGGTATACAGCTCTTTTCTACAAGATTTTTGAACCAGAAATATCCCCCCTTCTATGCTCGCTCTACAAAACTATAGGAAGTACTGGGAGCATTCCCTCTGAAATGTTGAGGGCTACGATCTCCCCGATACCGAAACCGGACAAGGACCCGAACTTCGTATCTAATTATCGCCCAATTTCATTAATAAATATAGACCTTAAGATTCTTTCTAAAATTTTAGCCGATCGTTTGAAAACGATTGCACCAGATGTGATTCACCCGGATCAGTCAGGCTTTTTACCCAACAGATCTGGGGGTGATAATGTCAGGGAGATACTGAATTTGGTTACAATAGTAAATACCACCAATACACCATGCACTTTTGTATCTGTCGATGCCGAAAAGGCATTTGACAGAGTCAATTGGACATATATGTCTGAAGTCTTGTCCGCTTACGGTATCGGGGGAATGTTTAAAATAATGATAATGTCAATGTATACAAACCCTTCAGCACAAATTCTTGGTAATGGTCTAAATTCTAGATGGTTCCAAGTCAGGAATGGTACTAGGCAGGGCTGCCCGCTGGCTCCCCTCCTATACAACCTGACTATGGAGCCTCTAGCCTCATATATTAGACAAACTCAATCAATCTCAGGGATAGAGTTCGGAAAAATAAAAAAATTTTGCTCTACGCAGATGATGTCATTCTAACCCTTACTAATCCAGAGCGCTCTATCCCAGAGGTAATGCGATGTGTAGAAGAATTTGGTCTCTGCTCAAATTATAAAATTAATCTTGCCAAAACCCAAATTATTTCTAAAAATTTAACCCAATCTCAGATCCTACTTCTTAAACAGTCCTACCATCTAAAATGGTCAAACGATAGAATTGGCTATTTGGGTATTAATCTTGAGTTCGACATAGACAACATAGTTACATTTAACTATTTGAGACTGTACAAGGAATTGGAAACCAAAGTAAAGACCTGGAGGAAAATTCCGACTTCTTGGATGGGGAGGATCAACTTAGTCAAGTCCTATCTGTTGCCTAAACTAGAATATCTGCTACGCACTATTCCATTAAGAGTCCCAAAGAGGATTTTGTCTATGTTCCATGGTCTGTTTGCCTTGTACGTCTGGGAGGGTAAGAAACCCAGAATTAAATTTAAAATTATGTCACAACCTTTCTCACACGGGGGACTTTCGTTCCCAGATGTGTATCACATTCATGACTCATGGATGTTCTCGCACTTTTTGTTATGGGGCAATAAGGCATCTGAGAACAAAAATTGGTATCGATACGAAAGGGAGCTATGTGGCAACATAGACCCCTTTCTTCTCTTTTGGGCGGGCAAGCAAAGGTATGGAGCATTAAAAATAGCTAACCCAATTATAAACAACGTAGCTATGTCTATTGGTAAAATTAAATCTAAATTCTTTAAGGACAACCAATTAATAACTAGAATACCGATTGATATACTGAAATTTCTTATGGAGGATCTAAATCTTGAACACTGGTATAGATCTGGCCTAAACAAGATCGGTGATCTATTTGATGATACTACCATACTCTCATTTACTGTTATTCAACAGAAATACAATCTTCCAAGAAATGAAGTATTTTCATATGCTCGAATTAGGTCTCTTCTTAAAAATTACCATATTAAATACGATTCCCCTTTAGAAAAAATCTTGTATGGTACCCACCACAAGCTATCCTCTCAAATATGGGAAGCCTTAGAACAACTACAGGTTACAGATAAAAAACACGACACGATTATTAAATGGGAAATTGACTTTAAGAAAACTTATCCTCTACAAATGTGGTATAAAGCAGTTGACTTAATGAAAAAAACAATTCATTGTATTACCCTCCAAGAATTATACATGAAATTATTACACAGGTGGTACTGGGTCCCATCAAAATTAGCGAAATTCCAACCAACTACTTCCCCACTATGTTGGAGATGCCTTAAAGAAACGGGCACTATAAAGCACATTTGGTGGGACTGTCGAGATCTAAACCCTGTCCGTACGAATCTTATTGAAATTCTTGCAGACCTACATATTAATCTAGGGAATTTGACTCCAGAAAACTTCTTATTCCACCTTGAATTGCCTGGTAAAAACATGCATTCAAAAAATTTGATATTGCATGTCTTGATGGCAACTAAGAGGTGTATTTCTAGGCACTGGAAGAAAAGGAAAACGCCTTCTAAAATGGAAATAAAAACCCAGATTTATTACAAATGTAAAATGGAAAGACTACTCTATTTGGATTATTTAACTCTAAACGACTATAACAATATCTGGAATCCAGTCTTATCATTATACGCATCCCCCCCAAATTCAAATTTAACTTAAAAATTAAATCTAAACTCAATTCCCTAAATTGGTCTACTCACTATTGGATTTCCCCCCACCACATAATATTCTATTGTGTTATTCTATTGTGTCAAGATAACTCATCGGGATTATACTTAATGAATTTAGTGCCTCCCGGGCACTAAATTTAACCTATCTCCATCCGTCCTCCCAAGTTCTCGACTTCATACCAACACAGAGTCCCTGACCTCTCTACACCTAACTTGTTGTTTGCCTGTGTGGAGAGAGTCTCTTATTTTTACAGTTTGTTTAAAGATTAAAGAACTCCTATTTAGCTTGCACTATCTATGAGATAAGTTAGCTGTGATCTTTGGAAATGTTTAGCAATCCAAACCTTTACCGCTCATGATACAAGATTCGCAGTTCTCCACTTAAAATTTCCGATTTTACAATTATTTGTTATAAACTTGTGCTTATCGATGAGGCCCTGACCACACAGACAGTTTGTGTTTGTTTGATATTTGTCTTTTATATTTGTCTTTTGTAATGTATTATTGTTTAATGCAAAAATTAAAAAAATTAATAAATAAAAAAAAAAAAAGCACACCATATAGTAATCGGGTTTACTTCCGGGGTGTTATTTTCCTGAAAAAAGCATTTAGCCATTGATTTCAGATATTCTCTATTAGTGTTCTTAGAGAGAATAAAGTCTTTTAACTTTCATGTAAATGTTCCTCTTAGTTCTCTATCTTCCAATGTAACTAAATTAATACTGTGATCTGACCATGTGTTTTCTATTAAGGAGGCAGAATTGACCAAGTTGACGACTTCTGAACATCCCAGACACAGGTCTCTTCTCGCGTAGGACCCGTGACGACTGGACATATGCGAGAAGTCCCTATTCCCTGGGTTCTTCACCCTCCATAGATCAAATAAGTCATATCTTCCACATATTTGTCTCAGTTTTTCGGCTTGTTTTTTAACTGCCGTATCAACACTGATCCCAATCTTAGACAATTTTTTGTCCAGTTCTGGGTCCATTACAGTATTAAAGTCTCCCGCAATAAGTAAACATCCCTTCTTTATTTCCATTACTATCTTCATGATCTTTTGTAAAAGTCTTACCGGGCCTTTATTTGGGAGGTACACATTTACGAGTGTATAAACTCTGTTGTTAATTTTGCAAACTAAGATTATATACCTTCCATCTGGGTCTAGTATTTGGCTAGAGGGTTTCTTTCAGGACTGATTTAGAAAAGATGATAGCCACACCCCTTTTCATTTTATCTTTCATTGAGGCTTGAATTATAATAGGACATTTTTTCCCTCCCCAGTTTTGTTTCGTGTTCTCCAACCAGTGTGTTTCTTGAATAAAAACCACATGGGTCTCCAATTTATTCAATGTATTATATAAAAGACCTCTTTTTTGCGTGTTAAGCCCCTGGGCATTCACTGACATGATGTTAATCATCGTCTAGGTTACCACCCTTATTTGACCCCCCACCTGAACCCGGACATAGCACCCACAGACATACATGCATCCTTCGGGACAAGTCCAATGTACTCATTGGCTATCATCCCACATTCATACAATGTGGAGGCAAAAGCCCCCCTAGAACTGTTCCGGAAACTGTTTTCCAGAGTTCTCGGCGTATTTTACGCACAGCCGACCGGCCGGAGGGTAGGAGACGGATTTCTCTTTAGTCTTCAAAACATATTATCACTTCTAGTAGATTAGCGGGGGAAGGAAGAGAGAGAAATGAAAGAAAAAAATAATAATACATCAAAACATAGGCATAACCATTATTGTAATCTATAAATTCCCTTATATTATGCCCATATACGACAAAAAAAAAAAATCAGTTTAATCAAAATAATGCGTAGCAATTATTATTATCTATTGCAATACTAGCTTATATTCACTTGTCAATAAGTAAAAATTAAAATAAAAAACGAAACAACTTGTACATAGTCATTACTTCACATAAAAAAAAAAGCAATTATTATAGTCTTTTGTGCTCAAGTGACTATAAAAAAAAAAAAACATAATCAAACCTCAAACCGTAGACATACATTTGTTGTGTCACTCATTTGTGCTAAAGTGCCCCCCCCCAAAAAAAGACAAAACCCCCTAATGCCTAATTATTACATCAAAACATAGGCATATCAATTATTCTAAACTATTAAATACTTGCTCCTTTGTGCTCATGTGCTCAATAAGAAAGACATAATATTAAACCATGACATTTGCATAAAGTTCTTGTACTCTATCCCTTCATTCCCCCTATACTTAAGGGTAATGGATAGGTAGACAAAGAGTAATAAACGCTAAGCATAATTTTTAACTCCAGATGGTCTCAGCAAAGGGAGGGGAAAAAAAATATATATATATATATAAAAAAGCCTAACCTTATACATAATCAATCCTCAAACCATAGACATACATTTGTTGTGTCACTCATTTGTGCTAAAGTGCTTAAAAAAAAAAAAAATCAGTTTAATCAAAATAATGCGTAGCAATTATTATGATCTATTGCAATACTAGCTTATATTCACTTGTCAATAAGTAAAAATTAAAATAAAACACCTTGTACATAGTCATTACTTCACATCATAAAAAAAAAAAAAAATTACAAATATTATAGTCTGTTAGTTCAATCTTTTGTGCTCAAGTAACTATAAAAAACAAAAAAAAACCCAAACAAAAAAAACCATAATCAAACCTCAAACTGTAGACATACATTTGTTGTGTCACTCATTTGTGCTAAAGTGCCCAAAAAAAACAAAAAGAAAAAAAAAACACCCTAATGCCTAATCATTACCTCAAAACATAGGCATATCATTTATTCTAAACTATTAAATACTTGCTCCTTTGTGCTCACGTGCTCAATAAGAAACACATAATTTTAAACCATGACATTCGCATAAAGTTCTTGTACTCTATCCCTTCATTCCCCTATACTTAAGGGTAATGGATAGTTAGACAAAGAGTAATAAACGCTGAGCATGATTTTTAACTCAAGATATAGTCTCAGCAAAGGGGAGAAAAAAAAAAATCTCCCCTCCAAAGTGTTTTCCTTTAAGAGATCTGTTTTTCCTTTAGCCATTTGTGGATTACTTCCACTGAATCGAATTCCTCCATGTAGTCTTCTCTAATAACCATCAGTTTTGCTGGGTGTTTCCACCTAAATCTAATTTGGTTTTTCATCAGGATGTTTATTGCCCCATTAAAATTCCTTCTTTTCGCTCTTGTAGCATAGGATAAATCCAGCAAAACGAGTACATCCAAAAAATTTGATATCCCTCGGTGTATCTTGGGGAAGGTTTGTTGGTCTGGGCAGTCTATGGCATCTCTCCACAATTTCACTATGACCATCAAGGGGAAGGTCAAGAGATTTAAAGTATTCCATTAATAGAGCCATAGTGTCGTCTGCTTGTGTTTGTTCCGTGATGTTCCGGAATCTGAGATTGTGCCGTCGTGATCGATCTTCCATGTCGCATAATTTGTTTTCGAGTGCGTCCACCCTTTTTATTAGATGCTCGTTGGTGGCTTGAACCTTTTAAATATTGCTGTGTCAAAGCTTCTATTTTGTCATCTGTTGCTTGCAGTTTGATAGAAAAACAATGAAGGTCTTTTTTAATCTCTTGTGCGTTATTGGTCATCTCATCTTTTAGTTCATCTAAAATTGTCTTGAGGCTAGATTTTAATAATTCGGGTGTGACCATCTGTGGCTCATCATTCCCATGAGGGGAGAAGAAGGACAATCTTTTTTCCTGCTTATCTTTATCTCTTGGTTCTTTAGTGTCTTTCCTCTCCCGTCTGTTAGCAGACTTTGTTTCAAGTGTTTTTTTCTGAGGCCATTCTGATGTTATTTTCCTTGATAGAATCTTATGCTACATTGATAAGTAGAAATTAATGACTTTAATACCGGTGGTCCCCGCGTTGCGTCACCAGCAACTGTTGGCCCTGAAATATAATCAGGGTAGTGAAATATAATCAGGGTAGCCATTGTTAGACAAATCTAAAAATGGCGTATGATGTTATCCGGAAACGGAAATGTGTGTGTTTTTGTTTGTTTGTTGGTGTGGAGCTCTCTGGGGGGTGCCCGGAGAAACCGCGGAGGGGGGAGTTGGGGGAGGTAGAGATAGGAGGAGCTAGACAATATCATGTCCCTTAAACTAGCATCTATTAATGCCCAGGGGTTGAATTCTACAATGAAGAGGGGATTATTATATAAAACATTATTAAATTATAAGATAGATTTATGCTTTGTCCAGGAAACACACTGGACGGGAAAGGGTTCAGACTCCTGGAAATACTCAAAATTCCCAGTGATTTCCTCCTCAGACTTGACAAATAAAGCGAGAGGTGTGGCGATTTATCTGCTCCTCAAAAATTAAATATAAATCTATACTATTAGAAAAAGATTGCTTTGGTAGATTTGTTTTGACTATATGTAAATTAAACAACATAATATACACTCTTGTTAATATATACGCCCCCAATTAATTTTCATATACTTTCTTTAAAAAACTATTCAAAACGATAAACCAGCTCAAAAAAGGAATCTTAATACTCGGGGGAGATTTAAATACTATCCTAGACGAAAAACTTGATAGAAGTGGTAAGATATCACAAAAAGGTACTAGGGTGTATAGGAACAGATGTAAACAGCTTCAAAGAATTATGGCGGAATATAACTTATTTGATATCTGGAGAGTTTACCACCCTACGGAGAGAGACTTTACTTGTTTATCCAAAATACATGGGTCCTATTTGAGAATTTACTATTTTATGACGGACCTGGGAAACTTGGATAAAGTTGAAAAATCAAAGATTGGGGCAATAACTTGGTCAGACCATGCTCCAATTGAGATTTTCGTCAAAAACAATCAAGAATATAAATACAAACATCAATGGAGATAAGACGAATATTGTCTTCTCTCCGATACTAACAAAGAATTATTATCTAAGTTTGCTAAAGAATATATTAGATTTAACAACAATGGAGAGGTTAACTCAGAAACAGTATGGTCAGCATTCAAATGTGTCATGAGGGGGCATTTGATAAAAAAAGAAGCACAAAGAAGGAAAGACAGAGGGGCACCTCTGTCCGACCTCTATATTCAACTAGCCCAATTAACAGTACAAAACAAGACCAATCCGAATCCACTTCAAACTGAAAAAATTCCATCAATTCAGTCTAAGATAAAAACAAGACTCGAAGAAAAAGTTAGACTCATGTCGACCTCGATGAAACAACACTGGTACAACAGTAATAACAAGGTTGGTAAACCTTTCTCAGCCAGACTTAAATCGGAATTTACAAAAAAAGCAATAAAGAAAATTATTTAGTCGTGGATACAGTTTGTTTGTCCCCTTCCCAAATAAGTAGAGCCTTTGCACAATACTATTCTTCTCTATATAACATTGAAGGTTCTAAAATCTCCCCCCCAGATATAGAAACCTTTCTCTCCAGGTTGAATCTTCCAAAACTTGATCCTACGAAATTGGATCAATTGAACCTACCGATAAGCAATGATGAGATAAGTCTAACATTAAAAAATCTAAAAAAGGGGAAGGCTCCAGGCCCTGATGGCTATACTGCCAAATTCTATAAACTGTTTGAACCCACTATAACCCCTCTGCTGAACAATTTTTACCAAGAAGTTGGGAGAGCTAAAAAAATCTCTTCTGACCTATTGGGGGCTACAATTTCCCCCATCCCGAAGACAGAGAAGGATCCTCACTTCATAAGCAATTATCGCCCGATCTCACTTATAAATCTAGATATAAAAATATTCTCCAAAATACTAGCTGATAGGCTCAGCCTGGACATTCCAGACTTGATTCACACAGACCAATCTGGATTTGTGAAGGGAAGATCGGGAGGAGATAATGTGCGTAAAATCTTGAATATTATACAAGAAGTAAACAGAAATTGTACTCTATATCTGTCGATGCTGAGAAAGCATTTGACAGAGTAAGCTGGAACTTTTTATCGGCTTCCTTTGACGGCTTCGGGATGGGGGGGACTCTTTAAGGACTTTGCCATGGCCCTGTACTCTTCCCCATTGGCAAAGATATATGGTAATGGCCTGAACTCAGAATGCTTTTGAGTGAGGAATGGGACAAGACAGGGTTGCCCTCTCGCCCCTCTCCTTTACATCCTCACAATAGAAACTCTAGCTATAAGCATTAGACAACTAGAGGACGTCGAGGGGATTTTTCTTGGGGATGTGGAGCAAAAGATAACACTGTTCGCGGACGATATATTGATAATCTCTAACTCAGAACGATCAATTTTATCAGTCCTCAAATGTATAGAGGAATATAGTAGATATTCTAATTATAAAATAAACATGACCAAAACACAGGTGATCCATTGCAATCTTAACCTGGTCCAGAAGTACAATTTGGAATCCAGATACAAATTTGATTGGACAAACGATCAGGTCCAATACCTAGGAATTAAAATAAATTTTACAATTGATTCTTGGATTCAAACTAACTATATGGATCTGTACAGCAAACTATCCCTTTTACTCACAAAATGGAGTAAACTGTATACTTCTTGGCTGGGAAGATTGAATATACTAAGGTCATATGTTGTCCCAAAATCGGAGTATCTCCTTCGAACAATGCCGCTCCGCGTCCCCAAGAGAACCCTAATGTTATTCCATAGGCTCTTTATCTCATATGTTTGGGGAGGAAAGAAAACCAGGATCCCATTAGAAATTATGACTACTATAATGGCCAGAGGGGGTCTATCTTTTCCTGATGTTTTTTTTCTACACGACACAATAATGTTTTCTCATTTCATGATATGGGGAAACCCTCATTCTAAGAAAAAAAGCTGGTACATTTACGAGAAATCACTTTGTAAATCTATCGATCCGATATTACTATTCTGGGCGGATGGGATCACTTTTGGGAGATTGAACACGGACAATAAAGTCATTGAACAAACTTATATCTCCATAGAAACATAGAAACATAGAATGTGTCGTCAGATAAAAACCATACGGTCCATCTAGTCTGCCCAATTTTTCTTTTTTTTTGAGTACTTTTATTAGTCCCCCGTTCCCGGTCTTATAGCTAGGATAGCCTTGTGTCTATCCCACGCATGCTTAAAATCCTTGACTGTGTTTACCTCTACCACTTCTGCTGGCAGGCTATTCCATACATCCACTACCCTCTCAGTAAAGTAATACTTCCTGATATTACTTTTAAATCGTTGCCCCTCTAATTTAAGACTATGTCCTCTAGTTGTGGTAGTTTTTCTTCTTTTAAATATACTCTCTTCCTTTACTGTGTTGATTCCCTTTATGTATTTAAATGTTTCTATCATATCCCCCCTGTTACGTCTTTCCTCCAAGCTATACATGTTAAGATGCTTTAACCTTTCCTGGTAAGTTTTATCCTTCAACCCATGAACCAGTTTAGTAGCCCTTCTCTGAACTCTCTCCAAAGTATCAATATCCTTCTGGAGATACGGTCTCCAGTACTGCGTACAATACTCCAAGTGAGGTCTCACCAGTGCTCTGTACAATGGCATGAGCACTTCTCTCCTCCTACTGCTAATACCTCTCCCTATGCAACCAAGCATTCTGCTAGCATTTCCTGCTGCTCTATTGCATTGCCTACCTACCTTCAAGTCCTCTGAAATTATTACTCCTAAATCCCTTTCCTCAGATGTTGAGGTTAGGACTGTACCAAATAGTCTATATTCTGCTTTTGGGTTTTTACGCCCAAGGTGCATAATCTTGCACTTGTCCACATTAAATGTCAGTTGCCACTGCTCTGACCATTTTTCTAGTTTAGCTAAATCATTTGCCATTTGGCTTATCCCTCCATGAATATCAACCCTGCTGCAAATCTTTGTATCATCAGCAAAAAGACATACTTTGCCAACAAGACCTTCTGCAATATCGCTAATAAAAATATTAAAGAGAATGGGTCCAAGAACAGATCCCTGAGGTACCCCACTAGTAACAAGACCTTGCATTGAATATACCCCATTGACTACAACCCTCTGTTGCCTGTCACTCAGCCATTGTCTAATCCATTCAACAATATTGAAATCCAAACTCAAAGATTTCAGTTTATTGATAAGCCTTCTATGTGCGACAGTGTCAAAAGCCTTACTGAAATCTAGGTAAGCAATGTCTACTGCACCACCCTGATCTATTATTTTAGTTACCCAATCAAAAAAATCAATAAGATTAGTTTGGCATGATCTCCCTGAAGTAAACCCATGCTGTCTCTGATCTTGAAATCCAAGCGACTTTAGATGTTCAACAATCCTATTCTTTAACAAGGTTTCCATTATTTTCCCCACTACTGAAGTAAGACTTACTGGTCAATAGTTGCCCGCCTCTTCCCTACTACCTTTCTTGTGAATGGGCACAACATTAGCTAATTTCCAATCTTCTGGAACTACTCCCGTTAACAATAATTGGTTAAATAAATCTGGTAACGGTTTTGCTAGTAAACCACTAAGTTCTTTTAATAACTTTGGATGTATCCCATCAGGTCCTATCGACTTATTTGTCTTTACTTTAGACAGCTGAAGTAAAACCTCTTCCTCTGTAAACTTACATGTATCAAAAGACTCATTAGTCTTTTTCCCTAAATGAGGTCCCTTACCCTCATTTTCATTTGTAAAAACTGAACAAAAATATTCATTAAGGCAGTCTGCTAAGCCTTTATCCTCTTCTACATAGCATCCTTATTTTGTTTTTAATCTAACTAATCCTTGTTTTACTTTCCTTTTCTCATTTATGTATCTAAAAAATGTTTTATCCCCCTTTTTCACTGACTGGGCTATAGTCTCTTCTGTGTGTGCTTTGGAAGCTCTTATAGCTTGCTTTGCTTCTTTCTGCCTACTCTTATAGATCTTTCTATCTTCCTCACTCTGAGTATTTTTATAATTACTAAATGCTAGCTTTTTATTTTTTACTATTTTAGCCACCTCTGCAGAGTACCACAGTGGTTTCTTCAATTTTTTGCTCTTACTGACAAGCCTTATGCAATTTTCTGTTGCCTTCAGTAGTGCAACTTTTAGATAATCCCATTTCTCCTGGACTCCATTTAAATTGCTCCAGTCTGATAATGACTCCTTTACACCTAATCTAATTTTAGAAAAGTCTGTTTTTCTAAAATCTAAAACTTTTGTTTTTGTGTGGTGTGACTGCGTCACTGTTCTTATATTAAACCACACTGTCTGGTGATCACTAGATCCTAAACTTTCACCTACAGTAATATCTGATAACAAATCTCCATTTGTGAACACTAAGTCTAGTATGGCCTGCTTTCG
The DNA here is from genome assembly GCA_036172795.1 of Pelodytes ibericus. Classification (NCBI taxonomy): domain Eukaryota; kingdom Metazoa; phylum Chordata; class Amphibia; order Anura; family Pelodytidae; genus Pelodytes; species Pelodytes ibericus. The sequence continues at coordinate 37,163,245 of CM069866.1, read as the reverse complement.
AGTTGGCTCCTCCACTACTTGTTTTAGAGATAATCCCAGTAGGGAGTTTAGGATATGCGTACTCCTGGCGCAAGTAGCTGTTTTGTATTTCCAGTTCACATCAGGAAGATTAAAGTCACCCATGATGATCACTTCTCCCTTCATTGTCATTTTAGCTATTTCCTCAACTAGTAGATTATCTAACTCCTCTATTTGTCCAGGGGGCCTATAAATCACACCTACCCGAGTTACCATATGATTACCAAATTCTAATGTAACCCAAACTGACTCTATGTTCGCCTCACTAACTTGTATTACGTTACATTTTAAGCTATCCCTCACATAGAGGGCCACCCCTCCCCCTTTTTTACCTTCTCTGTCTTTTCTATATAAAGAGTACCCTGGTATTGATATGTCCCAGTCATGTTTTTCATTATACCATGTCTCAGTAACAGCCACTAAATCTACATTCTCAGTTGCCAATATTGCCACAAGTTCATTGATCTTATTCCCTAAACTGCGAGCATTTGTAGACATGACCCTAAGCTTATCATTTTTCAGCACACTGACTGCAGGTAACTTCTGTACCTTTTTTGGGGGGCAATTGGATTGATGTTTTATCGCTATTTTGCCCCCCTCTTTTAGTTTAAAAACCTCCTAGCAAAACCTCTGAACTGCTCACTGAGAACATTCGTTCCCTTTTGAGAAAGATGCAAACCATCTTTTTTGTACAGTTCCTTTCTATCCCATCGTGAACTTCCATGAGAAACAAAGCCAAATCCTTGCTCCCGACACCATTCTCCAAGCCACAAGTTGAAGTCCCTAATACGCATCTGTCTATCATTGTGAATGTTATGCACAGACATAACTTCAGAAAAGGACAGTGTGGACACAACCTGCCGTATATCATTGGCAAGAACACGAAAAGCTTCCTTCACCTCTGAAACCTCATTGCAAGCCAAATCATTTGTCCCTAGATGAACCAGTACATCCAATTCTCCTTCCTGATTTGCTTGCTTAACAATATTAGAAATACGCCTCCTGTCTCTGCGAGCAGTAGCTCCAGGAAGACATCTCACTAAGCCAATACTGTCCAACTCTGCACCTCTTATGATAGAATCGCCCAACAACAACTGCTTTCTATCAGGCCTCACCTTCTCCTTGCACACCTTAGCCACATAGGAGAGTGGTTCCTCAAACTCTGCATCTGAGCCTGCCTCCACAACACCACTGCACTCTGAAAGTGCTGAAAATGAATTCTGGACAGCCACAGACTGCGGGACATGCCTTTTATCCACAACTCTAAGCCTACCAGATCCAACAGTAACCCACCTGCCATTCCTAGGAAGCCTCTGCGGCAATGGCCTCTGTGGCAGTGACTTTGCAACAGTCTCAGCCCGAGTTTGTTTTACAGATAAATTACAAATCTCGGACTTTAAAAATGCAGAGACAAGTTATACACAAGGAATTCTATATCTAAAGAGACCCCTTAGATTTCTGTACCTTGATGTCTCAGGATCTCAACTTACGTAGATGGGCTGAGCGGGGTATTTTTAAAATATCAGACATAAGTAATGAGCTAGGGTTTCTCCCCTTTCCTGTGCTCCAAGCAAAGTTTGCACTCAGGACCTCAGAAGCTTTTACGTAAATAAGATTAGTTAGTATATTGGGGAAATTTACCATCACCAATGAAGGCCCCTTTAGAAAAACTATATACTATAGCGCCCCCCCCCCCCCCCCCCCCAGCGCCCTCCACACCAAACAGAATTGTATTTTGTCTGTTTATAAATGAGTTGCTCCTAGTGACTGTATAATCTTATATAATCTATTAGAAATGTCAATTTAATATACAATTTATGTGTATGTTATCTGTTAATTAGTCCTCATCTCTCAGATTAGCTTTCTTGTTGGTCAGTCACTTGACATCACACGTTGAAGAACTATTGAAGACGAATATAATGTATACATGTGTATTTATGTTGAATTTTATTCGTAACTGTTTTGTATGTTTGTAATAAAATAAAAAAATAGATTTCTTTCAAAATCTGTGTACTTATCTGTAATAAGAGGTCACAGATATCTGGATAAGAAATTTGAATAATTATTATACCGTACTTGCTCGAATATAAGACAAGGTTTTTTTCAGACAAATGCTCTGAAAAATACCCCTCGTCTTACATTCGAGGTCGTTTTATAATCTGACCTCAAATTGAGGTCAGATTATAAGACTAGGATCCAGGTCCCCCGCAGAGCTGCAGGGGACCTGGATCCCCCTCTCTAACAGCAGGGGAATGTCTGCGCGATGAGCGCAGATCTCCCCTGCTGCCGCCTGGCACGACCGCCAGGACTTCTCTGATGAAGCTGGGTACTTCCGGCTTCGTCATAAAAGTCCCGGCGGACATCCTCCGCTGCCCCGCTAGCCACCAGGGAGAATCGGGCAGCCGGGGGATGTCTGCACGATACGTGCAGACATCCTCCATGCTGCCCGACACGGCAGTCTATTATGACGGACCAGCTGTCCGTCATAATAGACTGCCATGTCGGGCAGCATAGAGGATGTCTGCACGTATCGTGCAGACATCCCCCGGCTGCCCCCACTAGCCACCAGGGAAAGAAACCAGGTGGGGGGGGGGGAAGGAGACACAGACAAGGGGGGGGGGACACAGACAAGGGATGGGGGGAAGACACAGACAGACAAGGGGAGGGAGGGGAGAGACACAGACAAGGGGAGGGAGGGGGGACAGAGAAAAGGGGAGGGGGGACAGAGAAAAGGGGAGGGGGGATAGAGACAGACAACGGGAGGGGGGAGACAGACAAGGGGAGGGGGAAGAGAGAGAGAAGTTTGGGGGGGAGAGAGAGACAACGCTGGGGGGGGGGAGAGACAGCTGGGGGAGGGTGAGAGAGGCGCATTGGAAAATAAAAGGAAATAAAAACAAGAAATGCATTTGTATAATATAATTTTTTTTATTAAATATTAAAAAGCAATTTACATATATACAAGTTAAACTTTTTTTCCTATAGGGTAGTCTTATATTCAGGCGTTTAGTTTTTTTTCCTAAAGGAATATACAAAGTTTGGGGGGTCGTCTTATAATCAGGGTCGTCTTATAATTGAGCAAATACGGTATTTTCCTCTGTAAAGTCATTTCTAGCATTTAGATTTGTTATAAATTCATGGTATGTTAAAATGGTATTGTTTGCAATAAAATCTTAAATTTTATAAAAGCCTTTATCAGTCAGAACTTTACTTGGTCTAAGGGGTGACTGTTTACTTCTTAAAGACATATATTTTTTGGAATATCTGATTCTGAACCAAATTTATAAACTGTGTAATTATGTGCTCTGGGGTAGATTTAAGTTTTTCAAGAGAGTAACTCTTGGAATCCACATTAAATATCTAAAACTATTACCATTACAAAATCTATATTCATGTTCTTCCCATTTTGGAGTGAGTATGGTTATATCATTTTTATATGTATGATACAAATGCTAAAGCTTTTTGGCTTAAAAATGCTATGTAGTCATTATAGATATTAAGTAGGTTCTGCCCACCATATTTTTTATCCCTAAATAGAATGTCCTGTGAAATAAGTGTTTTTTTTTTATTAAACCATATAAACTAAACGATGTTTTACTGAAGATCTTCTAGGATTGATTTAGTAATATTTATTGGTAAGCTTTTAAAGTAATATAATCATTTTGGAAGCAATGTCATTTTAATTGCATTAATTCTACCAATGGATGATAGATTAAGACTCTTCCACTTTTCTAGAATTTTTTAAAACATTTTTTACATCTGTGTAATTGAATTTGTATAGGTTGCTATACATATTGGTAAGATTGATTCCTACGTATAAAAATGTATTTATTATTTAATATGTATTTAAAATTGTCTTTGATATTTTTATATTCACTGTTATTAAGGTTAATATTTAAAAATTCAGATGTCTCCATTTAAGCATAGCCCTGATATGTTTTCAAAAAACTTTAAATCCTTATGCACGTTTGGAAAGCTAATTATAGGATTAGACTCTATAATGATCCCATCACCCGCATAAAGTATTTTTTCCTGTATGTTATTAATAGTTACACCTGTTATAGTTTTATTAGTTCTTATTGTCATGTAGTGAATACTGATAGCCTCTACGACTGGGGTTCTTGGAGGGGTATGAGGGCCAAACACCTCCCTATAGATTTGGGTCCTGGCATTAAAAAAGGTTTTTTGTTTTGGAGGATTTGGGTACAGTGGGTAAGTTTTGCACTTTGCACTGACTTTACTTCATATTGTGCTCTCTGTAATCCTGACTCACCCTGGCTTATGTACTTTAACTACCATATTTATCGGACTATAACACGCACCTCATTTTAAGAAGGAAATTTCAGGAAAAAAAACTTAAATTTCAAATAAAGAACTTTGAAGCCCAATATGCCATTTTAATATGCCAGGATATTGCCCCCAATATGCCATTTAATATGCAGGATATTGCCCCCAATATTCCATTTAATATGCAGGATATTGCCACCAATATGCCATTTTAATATGCCAGATATTGCCCCCAATATGCCATTTAATATGCAGGATATTGCCCCCAATATGCCATTTTAATATGCCAGGATATTTCCCCCAATATGCCATTTTAATATGCCAGGATATTGCCCCCAATATGCCATTTTAATATGCAGGATATTGCCCCTAATATGCCATTTTAATATGCCAGGATATTGCCCCCAATATGCCATGATATTGCCCCCAATATGCCAGGATATTGCCCCCAATATGCCAGGATATTGCCCCCAATATGCCATTTCATATGCCATGATATTGCCCCCAATATGCCAGGATATTGCCCCTTAGCATGCTCGTTATGCCACCCTCCTCCCCCCCTTCCCCAGACCCCAGCACTTACCTGCTCTGTCCCCCGGTGCTCTGAAGCTGCGTGGCTGTGAGGGAAGCGTTGTGAGCTTCCCTCCAGCCGCGCGGAACAATAAAGTTTGTTTTAAAAAAACACACTTTATTGACCGCGCGGCTGGAGGGAAGCTCACAACGCTTCCCTCACAGCCACTCACCTTCAGAGCACCGGGGGACAGCAGGAACGAGGTAAGTTTTAGATTTTTTTTCTTTTCGGCGTATAACACGCACACACCATTTTCCCCTTATTTTCAGGGAGAAAAAGTGCGTGTTATACGCCGATAAATACGGTATATAATTTAATATGGTTTTTAGTCAGATTCTGTTAGTATATTGGTTTATGTGTAATGCATAATTCTGTGAGACCACCACTCTGAAGGATTACAATGTGTCACACAGGATTCAGTGACAATGATTGATAGTTTACTCCAACATCCATTGTTCTGTGTTAATTGAATTTAGTGTTAAACTGATTTATTTCTGTAGCAATGTTGGTTAATTGCTGTTTGGTTTCTATTGTGTTGTATATTAATATGTGGGTTAATTTATGTTAACTTGATTAATGTCTGTATATTAGACTCTGTTTCTGCTCCAATAAAGTTGTTGTTCATTCTTGCTATGCCTAACTGCTAGTGTTCCTTTCTGCTATTTGGGTACAAAGAGCAAGGTTCCAGAAAGACATGCTGAGCTTTAATCGGGAGCTAAGGAGGGGATTTCCTCAACGGGGAGAGGTGCTACTGGTCTTGGGTAGCTGTCCCATTACACTTATCAATCCAGCTAATGGTTCCATACAAAGCGCATGGTTTTTAAATATTTTTTTTTTAAATTTTAAAGCTTTCAGATTCACAGCTCATAATTCTAATACTTGCTTTTGGTTTATTATGAAGCAAGGTTAGAGTTTTGATTATAAAACCTTCAAGACCATATATTCTGACTACAGAATCCATGACACACTCTCAAATACTTTATTCAGATCTAAGCTAAGAAGGCTTTTTCGTTTGTTGTTTTTTTGACATACGTATTTGCTCGATTATAAGACGAGGTTTTTTCCAGGAAGAAAATTCAGAAAAATACCCCTTGTCTTATAATTGAGGTCGTCTTATAATCTGACCTCAAATTGAGGTCAGATCATAAGACAGGGATCCAGGTCCCCAGCAGAGCTGCAGGGGACCTGGATCCCCCTCGCTAACAGCAGGGGATGTCTGCGCGATGAGTGCAGACTCCCCCTGCTGCCGCCCAGCACGACCGCCGGGACTTCTATGATGAAGCTGGGTACTTCCGGCTTCGTCATAAAAGTCCCGGCGGTCGTGCCGGGCGGCAGCAGGGGAGGTCTGCGCTCATCGCGCAGACATCCTCCGCTGCCCCGCTAGCCACCAGGGAGAATCGAGCAGCTGGGGGATGTCTGCACGATACGTGCAGACATCCTCCATGCTGCCCGTCACCGCAGTCTATTATGACGTATCGTGCAGACATCCCCCGGCTGCCCCCACTAGCCACCAGGGAGAGAGTTACAGGTGAGGGGAGGGAGGGGGCAGAGAGATGGGGGGGCAGAGCAACAAGCGGAGGGGGGCAGAGAGAAACATGGGGAGGGGGGGAGAGACAGAGACAAGGGGAGGGAGGGGGGAAGAGAGAGACAAGGGGAGGGAGGGGGGGCAGAGAGAAACAAGGGGGGAAGAGACAGAGGCGAAGGGGGAGTCAAAGGGAGGGGGAGAGAGAGACAACACTAAGGGGGGGAGAGAGACAAAGCTGAGGGGAAAGGGAAAGAGAGAGGCAGCATTGGCACATAAAAGGAAATAAAAACAAGAAATGCATGTTTTGATATAATTTTTATTAAAAATGCTATTTACATGTGAATATATTCAAGTTGAACTTTTTTCCTATAGGGTAGTCTTATATTCAGGCTTTTAGTTTTTTTCCTAAAGGAATATCCAAAGTTTGGGCGGTCGTCTTATAATCAGGGTCGTCTTATAATCGAGCAAATACGGTAATTACAAATGTTAATGATCCTTCTTATATTATCCCTAGTACTTCTTTGGGTGATTAAATCCACTTTGATATTTATTTATTAAATGTGGTAGAATTTTTTGTAACCTACACGCTACCAGCTTTGTAAAGATTTTTATGTCAACATTCAAGAGGCTTATAGGCCTAAAACTGGAGCAGATTTCTGGGTCTTTTTTTTTAGTTTTAATATCACACTAATATGAGCCTTCAGCATTGTTTTCTAGCATTTGGTTGTATAGAGATATATTAAATGAGGAATAAGTATATTTTTGATTTTTTTTTTTTTTTATAATAGAGGATGCTAAAACCGTCTGGTCCTGGAGCGTTCCCATTTTTAAAGGAGCTTATTATATATATATTTTTTTATTTATTTAGAAAGTGTTTTACCAGGAAGAATACATTGAGATTTCTCTCGTTTTCAAGTATGTCCTGGGGACCCAGTCCAGAATGGAGTTACACATTTAACAGTAGATTCAAAAATAAATACATACATATATTAAACAAGTTGGAAGGAGAAGATACAGGGTAAATCATTATTGTTACAAAAAAGGAACAACATGTACAGTAAAGGAAAGCGTTTGTAAACTAATAACAGGTACAATCTGTTTTTTGGATTTGGGAGATAATTATTTTCAGGGATTTTAGAGTAGATGATGATTTGGCAGAAACTGGAAGGCTATTCCACATATGAGGAGTTCTGAAAGAGAACGCACCTCAACCTGCTTCCTTTTTGAAGTGGGGAATCGCTAGTGAAGGGTTGGTGCAGGATCTGAGATTGTGGGATTTTGGATCTAGCCACATGCCAAGATACTTATATGAATTTACCTGGGTCAGGTTATAACTGGATTTGGTCTTGATGGTTAATTGAGGATTGTTTAATTTAAGTAGTTTGGCATTTGTCCCAAACAACATGGACACCGTTTTTTCAGCATTAAGGAATAATTTGTTGTTAGCTATCCAATTTTCAACTTTAGAAAACTGATCCTTTAGCATGGATTCCACTTGCGATAGTTGAGTACCGCAAGTATAAATGACCGTATCATCAGCATACATATGCACATGAGCCAGGTCACACACCGAGGGTAGATCATTTATAAATAGCGAGAATAGCAGAGGCCCAAGAACAGATCCTTGCGGCACTCCACACTTGATTGGCAATGGGAGGGAGGCAGCATCAGCCATGGACACATATTTAGTTCTATCAGACAAGTATGAACGAAACCAGCAGAGCGACCTCTCATTTATACCGGAACAACTTGGCTTGTTTAGCAGCAGCTCATGATCAACTGTGTCAAAGGCCTATAGTCTAATTCCTCAGTGGAAATTTATTTATTTAAATAATTTTGGGAATTTAAATTTAATTTGACACACAGGGCTTGACAAACTTAACTGACTTTTAGGAGCCAGACAACAGCACGTACACATATTATACATGTATATACTTACACATATACAATCAGTCAGTCACACATACACAGTCACTCATACACATATATATACAGTCTGTCAGTCACTCATATATGCAGTCAGACATGATTGTATGACTGAGTGTTTTTTTATTTTTTATCTTAAGCAGTTTTTTTTTAATCTATCAATGTGTCCCCCCTCATTGCAGGGAAGGGTGGCATTTTCATTCCACGTTGGTCTGTGCCCCTTACAAAAGCACAGACAATCGTTGCTTCCAGCCCTGCACTGTGGCACCATAGCTCTGTGAGTGAGGGGGTGGAGAAGGAAGTCTGTGCAGCTGGTGCACACACTCTGCTCCCTCGCTCGCCGGAGGAATAAAGTTCATGATACCCGGGCGCTGGGCTCTTATTTCCTGGTTGCCGTGCAACTGTGGCATATTAATGGGCAAACAGTGGCATATTAATGGGCATACTGGCTGTGGCATATTAATGGAAAAACTGGCTGTGGCATATTAATGGGGTAAGTCTTGGATGTGCAATACAGGTGAAGGGGCATGTCCTGGGGTTTATTTAAATCACTGGCATGATAAAATGACTGTGGGAGCATATGGGGTCGAGAAGGATATATGGGGGGGGGGGGGGCAGGCATTTTTTTTTCAGTAAAGGTACCTAAAATTTCTGATGGTCAGCCCTAGATGCAACAGAAAACTAGACCCCATTTCTGTTAGTTTCTAAATAGAGATATGGTTCAAAAATCAGACTATACATCAGAAAATAAATACTTTTGATTGAACTGGACCCATAAGGACAAAGTATGAAAAGGTCTAGGTACAACGGCTAAATGAAAAATAACTGTCAGTGTCTGTATTAAAGGAGCATTAAACATTGTTTAACAAAAACATGTCCCGGGAAATGTAAGTAATCCCTACGTGTATCTTAATAGATAAACGCGGGTTTATGAACTGCTGTGTCTCACATGCGAGACACAACAGTTCCTGGTTGTCGCGTGCCGACACAGTCAATCAGAGTGTGGGCTCGCCCTCCTCTGACAGCCGAATGCGAGGGTCTCTCGCTGCTAGCACAGAGAGAGAGACCCTCGTTTTGGCATGGAAACAACAGGGGGCCCCTAGTTATGGAAGAATGGCAGCTGTTGGTCAGAGGGTAAACTGGCATGTACTATCAAAAGTACACGCCAATGTTCATCCGCATACTAGGGACAACTAACTTTTCACTTGTGCTTCTATATCAGAAGCACAGGTGAAAAAAAAAAATGTTTTAGTGTCCCTTTAAGTATACAGTATGAGGATGATGGATGAAGTCATGCCACACTTCAGGCAACCTGGAAATTATCAATGAGAAGACTGTTAGTAGTGAGAAGAATGGTATAGTGCAGTGATGGTGAACTGATGTCATGAGTGCCACCTCTTCCCCAAAAAATAGCATTGGTGACTAGAGATGTCCCGAATAGTTCGCCGGCTTGTTCGCGTTCGCCGCGGCGGGCGAACATATGCGATGTTCGGTCCGCTCCCTATTCGTCATCATTGAGTAAACTTTGTCCTGTACCTCACAGTCAGCAGACACATTCCAGCCAATCAGCAGCTGCTGCTGATTTAATAGGGAAATCGATAGCTAGGCTAGTGTATTCAGTGTCCACTACAGTCCTGAAGGACTCATCTGATCTCTGCTGTAAGGACAGCACCCCAAAAAGCCCTAGAACATCAGTCTGCTTTTTTTCCTGTGTAATCTAATTGCAGTTGCCTGCCTGCCAGCGTGTGTGTCAGGCTCACAGCGTATACTGTGCCCACTTGCCCAGTGCCACCACTCATATCTGGTGTCACAATAGCTTGCATTTAAAAAAAAAAACTGTGACTGTGAAATAATAGCAGTCAGTTTCCTTCACGCGTGTGCATTTCAGGGCCTGCCAGGGCACAGTGTCACACCAGTGCAACTCATATCTTGTGTAACAGTAGTGTACATTTAAAAAAAAACAAACTTTTTTGACTGTGAAATAATAGCAGTCAGTTTCCTTCATGCGTGTGCATTTCAGGGCCTGCCAGGGCACAGTGTCACACCAGTGCAACTCATATCTGGTGTAACAGTAGTGTACATTTAAAAAAAAACTAGAAATTTGACTGTGAAATAATAGCAGTCCGTTTTCTTCACACGTGTGCGTTTCAGGGCCTGCCAGGGCACAGTGTCACACCAGTGCAACTAATATCTGGTGTAACAGTAGTGTATATTAAAAAATAAATAAAATTTTGACTGTAATAGATTGAATAGCAGTTAGTTGTCTGCAAGCGTGTGTGTCAGGCCTACAGCGTCTACTCTGCCAACTTCTGCCAGTGCACAGTGCCACTCATATCTGTTGTCACAGTAGCTTGCACGCATAGTACCACTAATCGAAAAAAAAATGACAGGCAGATGCAGGCCACCCCACAGGGGCCGTCGTGGTCGTGGTGCTGTGATTCCCTTTGGCCCTAGAATAATGCCCAGTGTTCAGAGGCCACGTACCCTGAACTCGAAAAGTTCTGAGGACATAGTTGACTGGCTAACACAGGACACCCAATCTTCTACAGCTTCCGCTCGGAACCTTGACGCACCATCCTCCTCCAGCTTATCTTCGGGCACCTCTCTAGATACCACTCGCCCGCCTGCCGCCACCACCAACACTAGCACCACAGCGCTTCACTTGATCTGTCAGAGGAGTTATTTACACATCAGTTGGAAGAAATGAGTGATGCGCAACCATTATTGCCAGAGGATGTAGATAACAGGGATATGTCTCAGTCAGGCAGCATTACACACATGGACGTACGGTGTGATGATGATGATGTTGTACCCGCTGCTGCTTCCTTTGCTGAGTTGTCAGATGCAAGTGAAGCGGTTGATGATGACGATGCGTCCGTGGATGTCACGTGGGTGCCTGCTAGAAGAGAAGAAGAACAGTGGGAAAGTTCAGATGGGGAGACAGAGAGGAGGAGGAGACGAGTTGGAAGCAGGGGGAGGTCGTCGCAAGGAGCTAGTGGCACAGTCAGACAGCATGCATCGGCACCCGGGGTCAGCCAGACAGCACGCCAATCAACGCATGCTGTTGCCACCACCAGAATGCCGTCATTGCAGAGCTCAGCTGTGTGGCATTTTTTTTGTGTGTCTGCCTCTGACAACAGCGATGCCATTTGCAACCTGTGCCAAAAGAAACTGAGTCGTGGGAAGTCCAACACCCACCTAGGTACAACTGCTTTGCGAAGGCACATGATCGCACATCACAAACGCCTATGGGATCAACACATGAGTACAAGCAGCACACAAACTCAAAGCCGTCATCCTCCTCCTGGTCCAGCTTCTTCAGCCACGTCAACCACTGCTGTCCTCCTTGCCCCCTCTCAACCATCCGCCACTCCGTCTCTCGCCTTGAGCAGTTCCTGCTCATCTGCCCACAGTCAGGTGTCTGCCCGGCATCTGACAGCTGGCTTGTCTGAACTCTTAGCCCGCCAGCTGGTGGAGTCTGAGGCGTTCCAAAAATTTGTAGCTATTGGGACACCGCAGTGGAAGGTACCCAGCCGAAATTTCTTTGCACAACAGGCAATCCCCAACCTGTATTCGATTGTGCAAAACGAAGTAATGGCATGTCTGGCACACAGTGTTGGGGCAAGGGTCAATCTGACCACTGATACCTGGTCTGCAAAGCATGGTTAGGGCAGGTATATCACCTACACTGCGCATTGGGTAAACCTGCTGACGGCTGCCACGGCTGCAGAGGAGTTGGTGACACCGCCACGACTTGCAGGCAGGCCTGCTGCCACCTCCTCTACTCCTGTCCGCCCTGAACAAACAGGTGGATCAGTGGCTGACTCCGCACCAACTGGAGATCGGCAAAGTGGTTTGTGACAACGGAAGAAATTTGTTGGCGGCATTGAATTTGGGCAAGTTGACACATGTGCCGTGCATGGCACATGTGTGTAATCTGATCGTACAACGCTTTGTGCATAAGTACCCAGGCTTACAGGACGTCCTGAAGCAGGCCAGGAAGGTGTGTGGCCATTTCAGGCGTTCCTACACGGCCATGGCGCACTTTTCAGATATCCAGCGGCGAAACAACATGCCAGTGAGGCGCTTGATTTGCGACAGCCCGACACGTTGGAATTCAACACTCCTAATGTTCGACCGCCTGCTCCAACAAGAAAAAGCCGTTAACGACTATTTGTATGACCGGGGTGCTAGGACAGCCTCTGCGGAGCTGGGAATTTTTTTGCCACGTTACTGGACGCTCATGCGCAATGCCTGTAGGCTCATGCGTCCTTTTGAGGAGGTGACAAACCTAGTCAGTCGCACCGAAGGCACCATCAGCGACATCATACCATTTGTTTTCTTCCTGGAGCGTGCCCTGCGAAGAGTGCTGGATCAGGCCGTAGATGAGCGTGAAGAGGAAGAGGAAGAGTTGTGGTCACCATCACCACCAGAAACAGCCTTATCAGCATCGCTTGCTGGACCTGCGGCAACGCTGGAAGAGGATTGTGAGGAAGAGGAGTCAGAGGAGGAATGTGGCTTTGAGGAGGAGGAGGAAGACCAACCACAACAGGCATCCCAGGGTGCTCGTTGTCACCTATCTGGTACCCGTGGTGTTGTACGTTGCTGGGGGGAAGAACATACCTTCAGTGAGATCACTAAGGACGAGGAACGGGACATGAGTAGCTCGGCATCCAACCTTGTGCAATTGGGGTCTTTCAAGCTGTCGTGCCTGTTGAGGTACCCTTGTATAAAAAGGCTGAAGGAGAACTACTAGACCCCCGGTATAAGCAGAAAGTGCCTGAAATGTTACCGAATTACCGCAAGTCGGAAAGGATGCAGAAGTTCCAAAATAAATTAAAAAGTATGCTTTACACAGCGTATAAGGGTGATGTCACAGCACAACGGGAATCTAAGAGGGGAAGAGGTGAAAGTAATCCTCCTCCTCCCACGACCACGCCGGCAAGGACAGGACGCAGTCTAGACGTGTTGTTGATGGAGGACATGCGGAGCTTTTTAAGTCATACACATCGCCACAGCCCTTCGGGATCCAACCTCAGAGAACGACTCGAGCCATGAACCCCTTGACTACTGGGTGTGCAGGCTTGACCTGTGGCCTGAGCTATCCCAATTTGCGATAGAACTTCTGGCCTGCCCCGCTTCAAGTGTCCTGTCAGAAAGGACCTTCAGTGCAGCAGGAGGTATTGTCACTGAGAAGAGAAGTCGCCTAGGTCAAAAAAGTCTACATTACCTCACCTTTATTAAGATGAATGAGGGATGGATCCCGAAGGGACTGACAGTGGGCGATACATTCGACTAAAAAAGGCCTGATGAGGGGGACGTAACAGGGATTAAACTGATAAGAATAGTACTACTTAACACACCACTCCTATCTGGTGGCACATTAGATTGCACGCGCAGTGCCCCAAATTTGAAGTAGGAGGACCGACCAAGCATCTTTTTCCATCTCCCGGTTCCTAAAATCGATGCCATATACACGTCCCCTGATAGGGGACGTAACAGGGATTAAACTGATAGGAATAGTACTACTTAACACACCTTATAATAACGCAGAGAGAGGCAACGCAGAGAGAGGAGTCTGAAGAAGAGGAGTCAGAGGAGGAAGGTGGCTTTGAGGAGGTGGAAGACCAAACACAGCAGGCGTCCCAGGGGGCTTGTTGTCACCTTTACGGGACCCTTGGTGTTGTACGTGGCTGGGTGGAGGAAGAGACCTTCATTGACATCAGTGAGGACAAGGAACGGGACATGGCTAGCTTGGTATCCAACCTTGTGCAAATAGGGAGATTGCGGTTGTGCAAATGGACTGTTTGCGGTTGTTTGCGGTGCGTTAAACGGGGAGTTTAGTCTGTCACTGTGAAGTGGGCGTAACCCTTACACTACCTGATCGATACAACATCATACCTGATGTTTTAAAGCACGTTATTCCAAACAATTTAGGAATGTTAGGTGATTTATGCCCTTTATGGATTAAAACCAGACTCTGCATCAACTATGTAATTTTCCATGGGAGTTTTGCCATGGATCCCCCTCCGGCATGCCACAGTCCAGGTGTTATTCCCCTTGAAACAACTTTTCCATCACTATTGTGGCCAGAAAGAGTCCCTGTGGGTTTTAAAATTCGCCTGCCTATTGAAGTCTATGGCGGTTCGCCCGTTCGCGACATCTCTATTGGTGACATTGTAATGAATCCCTGAATCATCCCCACATGTACACTTTTTTTTTAAAGTAGACACCCCGGGGTATTCAACTAGTAGTATTTTGACACTTTTCATGGAGCCCTGTTACATACAATAGTAAATGGAAACAGGACATAGGAGATTACAAGTTCACACCTACACAAAGGATAATTGAATTTGGTGCCAGAATACCTGGCAACCAATCAGATTTACTGTAGAAAACATTCCTGGGGAAATAGTGGAAACAAGTGATAAAGCTCTTTTAACAGTGCACTATACATTTTAAACACACAGTTAACACAGGGGAAAACACACATAAGCCAGAACATGGGCACTGACGAACGACAAAACATGGTTGGTTGCGGGGGCTACTGTGACAACAAAACATGCATATTTATGAACTCAGGACAACATTTAGAAACTATTTAGACAGGGTCTTTGTTAATGATTGTATTTATGTAAATTATATTTTAGGTCAAAGTTATAAAAAGTGTTTTGTTTTTTTTACATCATATTTTATGATTTTTTTTGTAGTAAATTATAAGATATGATGAAATTAATGAAATCCTTTCTTATGGTTATAAAAACCACATATGATTTGTGTGGGTACAGTATGTGAGAGAGAAGAAAATTACAGCTAAACACAAACACGCCAGAAATGTAAAAACAAGTCAAGGTCAAAATGTCTTGTCACTAAGGGGTTAAGGCCAGTTAGGGCTTTCATTTGAGCCCATTATTTTGAGACTTAACCCTTTTTGTGCTGTATAAATTTTAAAGAAGTGTAAAAATGGCAAAAATTTTTTATTTTTTTCTTACATTTTTTTTTCTGGGACAATGTATATTTTTTCCCTCTCACTTGGATACAGGATCAAAGTGTGTCCATGAGAGAGGGGAATGATTTTGACAATTGGTCTTCACACAAAACTGATTGTCATTTAACCCCTTAAGGACAGACCCTATTTTTGGTCATTCTGGACGATGGGTATTTTAACATTTCTGTGCTGTTTGTGTTTAGCTGTAATTTTCTTCTGTCATTTGCTGTGATATATGCTGTGATATACTGTTTTTATCGGGACAAAAAGGGCTTTCTTTAGATACCATCATTTTGATCATATCCTATAATATATTATAAACAAAATAATAAAATATGGTGAAATCCCCCCATACATTTACTGAATTTTATTTGAAAAATCTTTTACTCATCTAAAAAAGCTAATGGAAAAAACCTGCTAAATAGATTGTACCATGCAAACTGTATTTTACCCCATTAAACCATTTTTTAAAAAAAAAGTAGACACTCACACAATTGTATATGATTGTGTGAGTATGAGTTTTATTGCCATGGAGTCTGTGATACTCACACAATGTACATTAATATGAATTTTATATATATACTCATATTTTTTTTTTTAGATGATAGGATATTTTATCTTCACAATAAAACATGCCCAAACTGTAGCAATGCTTGTTTGGCTATAACATTTTAATTATAATTCTTTAAACCCAATTCAACTACATGTAAAGGTTTGACAGTCATTACCTTTTTTACATTTTTTTTTATAATTTATAAATTTTCCAATATAAAAGACAGTACTTATACATACTGTGATAAGGTGAATGGGGTGGTTGTGAGGGAGTGTATATTTCCAATAAAGTGCTCAGAGAGGCATATGACATTTAACCCCAGGGGGAGTATGTGTTATATATGTGTGTATATGACTTAAACTACTGTTTAGTTATGGGCTCCTGGGGTGGAGCATTTGGAGAGCAGGGTGGGCCAGTGCTCCACTCCGCTGTTTATTGTTTTCTTGGGAGACATAGGTCCATGTCAGGGTTTTGGACTGTCTCCAAATACACTGCTCAGCTTCAGGTAATCAGCTGCAGCAGTAGGAATAGGCAGGAAGGAGAGATTTTGTTTGTTTCTCTCTTGAAGGGCTGAAAAACAACAGGCTGCCTGAGAAGCAGAGTGCTGACAAGGCACTAGGTTGGTGAAACCAGTATTGTTTTCTTATAGTTTAAACCCTTGACAGATAGGAAAGTTTATGTTAGTAAGTGCTCAGACGGGCTAGGTTTTTGTTTACAAAGGTTATATTAAGGTTTGTTTCATTTTCTGCTGTATCTGGGGTGTAGTACAAAAATAAAGTACCTGGATTTAAGACAATTCAAATGACTGCACATGTTTTTGCCCAAGAGGACCGTGCTAACTGAGAACAAGTATCACAATACATTTAAAGTGCATAAATTCTTTGTATACATTACATCAGTGTTTCCCAACCCAGTCCTCAAGGCACACCTACCAGTCCAGGATTTAGGGATTACCTGGGTGTGTCTAAGGTGTTTTTACAAAGAAGAAAAAAAACACCTTAGACACAACTGGGTGATCCCTAAATCCTGGACTGGTAGGTGTGCCTTGAGGACTGGGTTGGGAAACACTGCATTACATACATGTTCAAACGTTTCATATATGTGTTTTGTAAGTGATAACTTTCTCATAGTTCCTATCTCCCTAATTATTATCCCCTATATATATACATACAAATCTTGGGCTTTTCTATATAGGTGTCTATCCCTGTAGTCATCTCTTCTCTATTACCCTATGCGCCTGTCTTCTTTTAACCCCTTAGTGACTTTTTTGGCTTGTCATTTAGTGTACCCACACAAACTATATATTGTTTTTATCGTCATAAGAAGAGATTTCTTTTGATACCATTATTTTGATAATAGCATGTAATTTGATATAAAAAAAAAATATGGCAAAACAATGAAAAAAAAAAAATTCTGACTTTTATCTGAAAAATCGTATACTCATCTACAAGAGACAACAAAAAAACACTGCTAAATAGTTTCTAATATTTGAGTTCAAAAATAGCCCATGTTTTATGTTTTTGTGCTTTTTTTTTATTCATGTTACAGGGCCAGAATTATAAGTAGTGCAAAGCTATTTCAAAATCCTTTTTCTCAAAATTAGTGATAGGGATATTGTAACACTGATATCTGTACTAAATCCATGAATGACCTCCCACATGTACACACATTTAAAAACTAGACACCTCAGGGCATTTAACTTGGGGTATTTTGACACATTTCATGTAGCCATTTTACCACCAACCTTTGCCAAAGTTTGCAGCAAAATATTTTTTTCACATAGATTCCAATTTAGGTAAACATTACCTGAAAATGTGAAGGGGTATTTCCAAACAACAACTCAATATGTGTTCAGCAACATCTCCTGTATACAGGGATACCACCTATGCATAGGTTGGTTAGGTTATTTGGGGGTTTAAAGGCCACATTTGAGAGGCGCGCTTTTTGGTTTTCCAATCTGGAATTTTGACATGCAGAAAACCTGCGCCCATGTTCCATTTGGGACATTTTTGAAGCCAGAATGTATATTTTACCCCACAAAACCACACATTTTTGAAAACTAGACACCCTAGGATATTTCAAATGGTAGTATTTTAACACTTTCCATGCACTTATTCTACCACCAGCCTTTGTCAAATTTGAGGTTAGTAATTTTTTAACACAAAAAGAGAGTATGTGCCAGCAATAAAACATCCAGGAAGCTCGTCAGTTCAGTGAAAAATTCAATAGAAAAATATTTATTAGAATCCAAAATAAAACCTATACTAGAGTATGGAGAAACAGACAATCCTGTTTTACATCTTGAGAAACATTATCATATGCTGGAAGGAATCTGCTGACGGCCGTGTTGCGCCCACTTCGCCTGTTTCAGTAAACCTACATGTAAGCAGATATGTTTCTCTATTAAATGTATCTTTTGCACTTTACTAACTGGATACTTTGTTGTTATGTTTTTTTGAGCTTGTACCATAGAAGAACATCAGCTGGAGCTGACTGAGGTTTATATGTATCAGAAGTATCTCCTGCCCAAATAAGTGTTGTGAGTGTATCCCCAGAGGGGAAAAAGATTTTTCCTGCATTTTTTGGAAACATCTCCTCACTGATCATTCACAGAATATTGTTTATGTTCCACAGTTTGCTTTAAGCGCACTATTTGCTATTCTGTTTTATAATTATTTTTATTGTATCTTTTTCTTTTCACCTTCACAGTTATTGTTTTTCATGTATTACAATGTATTTTTTCTCCTCTCTCCGATCCTGGTTGCTGCTGGCCGGGTAGTGGGCGTGGTCTCCACCCCTGGGGACATGTCTCACTGCTGGGGGGCGTGTTCCGCCTTCGGCACTGGAAAAATGGTTTTCGTGTGTTCTCCGTGTGGCTGTCTTGTCTCTAGGGGTGTGGACTTGGTTCCCGCCCATGGGGGCGGGGCTGCACTCGGGAACACTCTGTTTTTTCTAATTAAAATAATTAATTGAGAGCCAATGTATCTAAACAGTACTATGATATATAAAACTGGCGTTTTGTGCCCTCATATGCCAATCTTTATATGATTTATTGGCAAGAACATTATGTTTTTTGTAATGAAAACCTATTCAGAACGAATATAACTGTAATGGTATATGGTTTATGTTCAGATGTAAAATGAAGCATAAGTGAATTATTGTATTGTTAGCATAGTCTACAAAATGATCCACATCACTATGGTCTCCTCTCCAAATAATCAGTAGGTCATCAATGTAACGACTGTAAAGATCGTTACATTGATGACCTACTGATTATTTGGAGAGGAGACCATAGTGATGTGGATCATTTTGTAGACTTTGCTAACAATAAAATAATTAACTTAATCTTCATTTTACATCTGAACATAAACCATATACCATTACCTTTCTGGATTTAGAACTTAGCGGTAATGATACTAAATGGAGAGATCAGTACTACAGTTTTTCACAAAGAAGTGGCCGGTAACACGGTACTACACGTGAATAGCTGTCACCCGCCTCATGTCCTTAAGGCTGTCCCTACTGGCCAGTTTATAAGGCTAAAAAGAAACTGTTCCTCACCGAATAGTTTCGAGACACAAGCGAGGGATTTAAGGAGGAGGTTTAAAGAGAGAGGTTATTCTGATAGGGATATTCAACACTCTTATACTGTGGCAAAAGAAAGGAATAGTGTAGACCTACTTAGAGACCAGCCACCTAAAAAAATTGGGAATCAGGAAGACGACCAAATTAATTTCACCACTCAGTTTAGTCTTGAATTTAATAAAATTAGATCTATTCTTAAAAAACATCTCCCAGTACTTAAAACAGACGAAACACCATCGAAATTTTTTGATAAAGCTATAAACTTTGTGCCTAAATAAGCTTGCACTTTAGGAAATCAACTAGCACCTAGCACTTTCTCTAGCTCTACTATTAATAAAAATACCTGGCTCTCTGTGACAGGCATGTATCCGTGCGGTCACCGAGTGTGCAAGTGCTGTGCCCGTATTGACAGGACTAATACTTTTAAATCTACAGTAGGGGGTAAGACTTTTCATATAAAGGATTACATTAATTGATGCACCGAATATGTGGTTTATCTAATAACATGCACTAAATGTGGTATACAATATGTTGGCAAAACTACACGCCAGTTAAAAAATCGAATAAGAGAACATCTATCGAGTGTAGAGTTGAAGGATGAACAGTCTCCCATAGGTAAACATTTCCTATACTGTAATGATGGGTCTAAAACTCACTTTAAGTACTGTGGCATTGAAAGTGCACGAACTCCTTTTAGGGGGGGGGGGGGAGGGGGGGGGTAATATTAATACCATCCTTAACCAACGGGAGTTTTTTTGTGATTTTCCAATTAAAAACCTGTACTCCCCAGGGGCTCAATGCCAAGTATGATGTCACCTGTTTCATAGGCTAGGGCTCACACTCTTCATTATAATATTTTATTATATTATGTTTTTCTTTAGAGGTTCATTTTTTGGTAAAACCTTTATATCATGTGCATTATGTAAGAACATTTTTGCTTTGTATTATGTCTGTTTGCATTTTTTTATTATCTGTTGATCTTTCCTATTTATTAATCTTCCACATATTTGGAAATGCTTAACAATTATTGTTTATTTTGCTGCTTTTCTCTTTTTTTATTTATAATCAGTCCTATATATCATAGTACTGTTTAGGTACATTGGCTCTCAATTAATTATTTTTATTGTATCTTTTTCTTTTCACCTTCATTTATTGTTTTTCATGTATTACAATGTATTTTTTATCCTCTCTCCGATCCTGGTTGCTGCTGGCCGGGTAGTGGGCGTGGCCTCCACCCCTGGGGACATGTCTCACTGCCGGGGGGGCGTGTTCCTCCTTCGGCACTGGAGACTGGTTTTCGTGTGTTCTCCGTGTGGCTGTCTCGTCTCTAGGGGTGTGGACTTGGTTCCCACCCATGGGGGCGGGGCTGCACTTGGGGACGCGGCTCTCTTTCTCTGTTGCTGGGGGTTGAGCTCCGTCGCTGGCTTGGGGGTGTGTCCCCCTGGGTGGATTCTGATTTGCGCTGCCTCCCTCCCACTGGCAACAGGTAAGACAAGTCTGTTTTTAATTCACTCATTGGTTTGTGTATTTAATGATGGTATTGTTTAATGTATTCAGACTGCTTTTGACAAAGCACCAGCAGGTGCTGTCTTCATACTCTAGTATTGGTTTTATTTTGGATTCTAATAAATATTTTTCTATTGAATTTTTCACTGAACTGACGAGCTTCCTGGATGTTTTATTGCGGGCACATACTCTCTTTTTGTGTTGCTGTTTATCTGAGCCCTGAGTAGGCTCTTTTTGTGCTTCAGCGCCTGGGAATACTCTGCACTCTCTCTTTTTAACCCTCTGAAGGCTGGAGCCGGTTTCTACTATTTGGCATTTGTTATATATACATTGTACTTCGGGCATGAATTTACAGCTCCTGTTATGTGTCAGTGCCAAACACCTTAATATGTGTTCAGCAACATATCCTGAGTACAGGGATACCACGCATGTATAGGTTTGTTGGGTTGTTTGGGGGCTAAAAGGCCACATTTAGGGGGTGTGCATTTCCAACTTGGAATTTTGACATGTAGTCAGCCTGCGCCCATGTTCCATTTGAGACACTTTTGAAGCCTGTAAAAGTATTTTACCCCATCAAACAATATATTTTGGAAATCTAGACATCCTAGGGTATTTAAAATTGTGGTGTTTTAATTCTACCACCAGCCTTTGTCAAAGTTTGTGGTAGTAAATTTTTGGAGTTTTGTTTCCACATACATTGTAATTCAGGCATGAATTCACAGATTCTGAAATATGTCGCTGCCTAACACCCCAATATATGTTCAGCAACATCTCCCGAGTACAACGATACCATCCATGTATAGGTTTGTTTGGTTGCTTGGGTGGTTAAAGGCAACATTTGTGAGGTGCGCATCTCAAAATGCCAACTTGGAATTTTGACATGTAGTCAACCTGCGTCCATGTCCTATATGGGATATATCTTTGAAGTCAGCCAATGTAATTTACCCCCACCAAACCATATATTTTTTAAAAGTAGACACCCATGACTCCTTGTGGCATGGGCTCAGCAGCCACTGATACATCACTAGACAGGGGCGTTGCTATGTTCCCAAAAGATCCGGGGCTAGAGCCCATAGCAGATGTGATAGCACTGGCGTAGAGAATATCACACGCTTAGACAGGCATATACATGCACATAAAATACATGTGTGTATGGAGATTGCACATACAAATTGCCGTACAAAAGAGATCAATGAAAAAACAAATGTAAACAATGGCCTTGCACATTTGTACAAGTTAAACCTGAGGTCTGCAGTTGTACAACCCAGTGAAGAGACCTGTATATAATTTAAATATATATTCAGCATATCACAAACAATTTAATAAATAAAATAGTTCTTAAGAAAACCTTTGAATAAAGGTGTTTTAGGTTCCTAAGATAAGCAAGTAAAACATCAATACTTAACACATATATGTAATATATTAACAGCTTTAAATAGTTTGGTACAAACAAGTGTATTAGTAGAGACATTTTAATTTTTAGGGTATCATTGTAACATGTAAACAATAGTGCAAAACAATAAATATATTCACCAGCAACAGATTTAGTTAAAGGAATGGTATCACCTAAACATAGTTTTCTCTTCATTCACACTAAAAATGATGATTGAAAATGATCTATACATTGTGTTAGCAAAGTTGCATCCAAATGCCTAATTTAGGAGAAAAATAATAATTGAGAATTTAATGTATAATTTGCATACCGTGCCACAGGTGATGTCAAACAGGAGACTCCACAAACACATTTAAAACACATTTTGTCGGGGGGTTTCCGGTCGGCGGCCATGATGACAAGACGTGTACTCTGCTCTCTCCTCTGAGGCCTTTTACCATCCAGCAAAAATCACAATTCTCTACTACTCATCGAGGCACAAGAAAGCTCAGGACTACTCCACACAGCAAGGGCTATTGATCTATCTCTTTTAAATTATCATCCAAAGCCGGCCAGGGGTCTCACGTACCAACCAGGCCCGAAACTGAGGGAAATAAGGCCCCAAAACGGCCTCACTGCGATCCTCTCCCTTCACCTCTCCATCAGCCAAAGGCTCCAAGGGTCACAAGCAAGCAAGGCACTCGGGTATCTTTAAAACTGATCACTTGGTTGAAAATCCTGACTACCGGGCACACACTACCCCGATCGCGGGGTGCACGATCTAGGAAAGTCCCCGGCTTTTGCGGCCTACTCGCTAAAAAGTACCCGATTTCATTCAAACTGCCTGCTTCTGTTCCCATACGGGCAGCCCTAGCCCTGAGAGACACTGCATCACACTGACCCCCCTTCCACACTGGAACACAGGCAGGCCAACAAACACCTCCATGTAGTATGTCTGTTTGGCCCTGGAGAGTACACACATCAGAAGCTTTCAACTCCAAGCCTTGAGAGAACACACTCTCTACCTTGGACAGACTAATTACCTAGGAGGGTTTCAAACTACTAACTGTCTAGAAAAAGCAGCCTTGCTGAGAGGGTCTTGTCTGTCTAGAGACTATACTTACCATGGGGAAGAAGTCCAGAAAACCTAAACCAGGCCCAGAGTCTCACGACATAGGGGTACTGCTAACCAGACCCCCCAGGTCTCTGAATCAACATATGCTCCCACCCGGCTACACGCCGGACGTCTCAGAAGACTCCGACTATGAGGACTCTCCTTTACTGGAGACGGGACCACGCCATTACTCACCTCCAGCACCAGCTGCGGCTAAGACAGTTTCCCCAATCACAAGAGAGGACTTTCAACTATTATCACTGAAGTAAAGCAAATAATTGATCGCGGAGTGGCGGACATTCAATGTAACATTAAAGCTTTGGAGACCAAAGTGACACACCTGGAAACTGAGAAAAAGATCTCTGACTCTAAGGTGGAAAAACTGGGGAAACACTATAGAGCCCTTGACAAGCAACAGGATGCGCTTCACCTTAAACTTGAAGAACTAGAAAATAGATCACGTCGCAAAAATATAAGGCTGCGTGGTGTTGGCGAAGGAATAGACCTACAAGAAGTACCGAACCTCATAAGACGGCTATTAGCACAACTCTCCCCCACTACTCAAGGCAGACCACTGCGTTTCGATGACATGTTCAGAGTGGCGAAAGCCACTGCTGCACCGCCAGACTCCCCTAGGGACATTATAATCCAATTCCGAAGTTTTACAGACAAGTCCTTTTTCCTGGCAAGGTTCCGGGGCCCTAACCCAATCAAGTTTGAATCCCACAACTTGCAAGCATTCCCGGACCTGACCCATCCGACGGTTGGCTGGCGACGATCACTACGTCCCCTAACCCAGGGCTTGACAAATGTATCCGAGTTTTAGGAGCCAGCTAAAATATCTAGGAGCCAGACCACAGCACATAAACACACGCAGTCACAGACAGACACACATAGTGAAACCTGCTACACCTTGTTTTCCTACATATACATACACACACACACACACATCCAGTCAGTCACATACATACATACACACACACACATCCAGTCAGTCACATATATACACACAAACACATCCAGTCAGTCACATATATACACACACACACATCCAGTCAGTCACATATATACACACAAACACATCCAGTCAGTCACATATATACACACAAACACATCCAGTCAGACACATATATATACACACAAACACATCCAATCAGACACATATATACACACAAACACATCCAGTCAGACACATATATACACACAAACACATCCACTCAGACATATATATACACACAAACACATCCACTCATACACATATATATACACAAACATATCCAGTCAGACACATATATACACACAAACACATCCAGTCAGACACATATATAAACACAAACACATCCAGTCAGACACACACACACACACACACATATATATATATATATATATATATATATATATATATATACACACAAACACATCCAGACACACACATATATATACACAAACACATCCAGACACACACATATATATACACAAACACATCCAGACACACACATATATATACACAAACACATCCAGACACACACATATATATACACAAACACATCCAGACACACACATATATATACACAAACACATCCAGTCAGACACATATATGCACATCCAGTCAGACACATATACACACACACACACACACACACACGGCATAAGGTTTTTTTTTTAAGGAAAAAAATAAATAAAAAATGTTCACCTATCAATGTCCCCCCTCCCTGCTATAGCACCAGAGGGGGGGGGGGGCGCTCAAGCCTCAATAAAGGGAGGGGGAGGGGGGCGTTCCAGCCTGGTGGCAGAGAGCAGCTTTCCTGCTGAGCTCCCCGATCAGCACTATATCGGTGCGCGAGGGGGCGGAGCAGGAAGTCTGTGCAGCCGGTGCACTCACTCTGCTCCCTCGCGCACCGCTGCTGGAGAGAAGGGAAAAAGCAATCCTATTGCCGAGGGCACCACGCGGGACTCACGATACCCGGGCGCCAGGTCTGATTTCCTGGTCGCCATGGCGACCTGGCGCCCGGGGTTTGTCGAGCCCTGCCCTAACCACTCATCTCCGTACCCTGCAGGTACAATACCAATGGGGCCCGGCTCGCTCTCTTTTGGTCCGCAAAGATGGATTGACGCACCGCCTAACCGATGTTCGAGAGACTCAGTCCTTCCTCTCGGATCTCTCCTTGCCTCCTATGCCTACCCTCCCGGCAAGACTTTTAAATCAACATGCTCCACCTTTTACGCCCCCTTCTTCATGGAACCCAGGCGGCAGCAGTGCAGATGAATCCACTGAAGCCCCCCAGAAGACAAAAACAGTACCCCCGGGCAGCAGAATTCTATCTCAGTGACTGATCAAGGAGAGAGGACTTTGAAATTCCCATTTTTTCTTGCCCAAATTCACCACGAACATAATGCCATGCATTTTCGCCCCTTTTATCTGCCTTTTCTCTTGCATCCTGAGTAATTGCAGCTCCTTTTCTGCTCTAGCTGCTTCTTTTTTTTTTATTTATTTTTTTTTTTTTTACTCACATTGCTCTCCTCCTAAACCTGCTATCTTCCGGTCTCCCCCTAACCACTGTTTTTAACAATAGCCGTTCATATTATATATGTTGCTCATGTTCTTGTGGATTCAGAGTGGAGACACTATGCTTACTGTAAAATCTTACTGATAGAAGGTCACTTTCTGAACCCACAACAGTTATGTTATGATGTTATGCACTTGTTGGTACACATTCCAACTCTCGCTACAAGGGCTAGCCCAGGTGAGAGTAGATGTAGTCAATGTTAGATACCACTATATTGAATTGTCACCTACCAGATATACTGACCACCCTATAGGATGTTTGGTATATCAGTAATCTGACCATAAAATAATATTGGGAGAGGAGGTACTAGTTCACTTGGTGTGTATGCCCCCACGAATATGTCCTCAAGTAATTTAACTTACGAATAGCCCCTAGCTCTTAATGTCAGATTGGGCTCACACGACACGCCGTACATATATGTTTCTAGGTTCTATCTCTGCCGTATGTAACATTAATCATTTTTGTTTATTTTGATGTGAGATACCTGAGTTGTTTTTTTTTGTTTAAAAACAAAACAAAAAATAGTACTAAATATTTTGATTATATTTCTAATGGATCCGGAGAGTCGGCTATTTACTTATAATGGAGATATCCTTTGTGGATGGTGCCTCTCTGGACCCATAATAATTGATTGGCTTGAATGTTTGGAATTTGTTGTATTGGTGTCCCTACCTCTGCTAAGAGGGTTAAGTTTGGGGAAGAAGGAAGTTAGACGTGACTTATTACTGTTGGAACTGGCTTAGATGTCAGCATATTTATCAGTATACATAAGCTGCACATTTGTTCTCCTAAGTCAGTTCATGTTTTATTTCTGTCATATGAAAAATATTCTTTTATGTCTATTTTTATGAAACGTATTAACACTGTCATGAAAATAAAAAATCAATAAAAATATAATAAAAAAAAAAAAAAAAAAACACATTTTGTCTCCAAATTTAGGCAACTGCTTGCAGTTCTGCTAACATAATGTATAGATTATTTAAATCATATTCTCGTATTCAGTAAAAGCAATGTTTAGGTGATAAAGTCCCTTTAACTACTGTCCATTACCAATGAATAGCTTATTTTTTTCAAACTCCTTAATATGAAAAATAATTAAAATATATGTAAACAATGTGCATTAAGTGAAACTGAGGTATGCAGCTGTACATCATAGTGCTAAGATATATAACAAACATACTACCTATGTAATTAAGACATTCTTTACAAAAACTTTGCATTAAATTATAAAACGTCCACTTAAATGCTTAATTTCCATTTTCAACTAGCAAATGTTAGTGCTTGTCTTCTTGTTTGTTTATGGCCAAAACGATCAATGATATCTTCCTCAGAAACAGAAAAAAGAACCTGTTTCTCTATTGAAAGAATTGCAAGATTGTTTCATCTTGGCTGTCCCATTGTACATTATGAAGCCGCCTGAGTGCACTAAAATATCTCTCGCAACTGCAACTGCTCGTGGGAATAGTTAGAGCAATTTGAATAATTTTTTTTTTACAGTTGGGAACATTAGTCGATCTAACTGCTGATAGATCTGAACCATTGACAGCTGTTCACCATGCTGTTGTTTCCATTCAAAAAAATGTTTGGCAACAAGCACTTCCTCACTTTTGAGTTCCACTTTGTAATGCCTACCAATCTCAGCTAAATCCTCAGAAAGAAAGTTTGGCGAAACAGGACTGCAAGCCTGAATCCCTTTCAGAAGTTCTTTATTGATACTAGAAAATCTATGGTCTAGTTCAGATAGCATGCAGTCTACACATGGAAAAAATAACTTTGTTCTGAAGTCATCTTTGGAACCAATATCTTCCCGAGAAAAACTAGGTTCAGTCACATAGTCTTCCATGTACTTTTTGTTTTTTTTCTTTGCGCTGCCACTCCCTCACCTTCTGTGTTGATACTAGCTAATAAGGTTTAAGCTTTTTGAAGCAGCTCTGAAGCTTTTTCAGTTGTGCGCATGGATTTTAAAGTACTACAAACTGCTTCTTTTAGGTCAGCTGCTTTAGCTAAATCTAGATTTTTTTTGGAGCATTTTATGGAATCCCTCTGTTATGCTAAATAAACTTTGGAACATGAAAAGACAAAAAATTACTGAGATTTTTTTTAGTTTTGAAAACAGACCAGTTGCAGTACTGGATTTCATCTCGGAAAGGCACTTGTAGACTGCAGCAAAGTTTGTGACAAGTGCATTTACAGAACGTATCTAGCAAGACCAGCACGTTTCAGACAGTTGAACTAGCTCCCCTGGTTTTAAGCCTAAAGTAGATTGCACATCTTTAAACTTCTGATGGTTAATCAGAGATGTGCTAAAAAATGCATATATATTTTCCATGGGATTGAAAAAGTCCTTAGAATCGTTAATTGCCTTGCAAGTATGGCACAATATAAGGTTGAGTTCATGGGCATAGCAGTGCACATATATTGCTTCAGGGTGGTATTTTTGGAATTTAGCCTGAACACCACCACTCGCTCCACTCATTACTGCTGCACCATCATAGGTTTGCGTAACACATAGAAGACTATCTAGCCCATTCTCTTTTAAGCATTCCTGCAAAGATTCAGTGATTGAATCCGCATTGAAATGTTTTAGTTCATTGAAAGAAAGAAAATGTTCTTTTATTTCACCATTTTCAGGTAAAACATAAGGGATACATATGGCCAACTGCTCTTTTCGGTGATCTCTTGCCTCGTCTGCCATGATCGAAAAAACACCAGAAGCCTTCAGCTCACTAACTATCCTGCTGGTAAGTTCCTCAGAGCAGCACTGAAACATTGCATTTTGAGATGAAGGGGAAGTATAAGTAGCATTGGCAGGTGGTCAAATTTGGAAAGCAAATGCAAACATTCCTTAAAATGTCTATATTGTGGCTTTCTTCTGTCTCATCGTGACCCCTAAATGAAATGCCTTGCTTACCAAGGAAGATTGTGATAGCCACAATACGTTTTAGATATGGTCTCCTTTCTTGGATTTGAGCATCACTGCCTGTCTGTATTTTCTCCACCACATTGCGATGTACTATGCTATCTTTGTAAGATGACCACGCCAGCATACTAGACTTATGACTGGATGACTTTTCATGTTCTTTAAACGAGTCTAGAGCTCTTTTCCAGTTTTTATATCCACTTTTACACACAAGTGAATCCAAATGTGACCGACTTTGTTTTGGCCCAAAGTTTCTGCAGGCAAAACAGAATGTGGCATTTTTTTGAAGTGAATACTCCAACCAGTTATATTTTTGAAACCACTGAAACTGAAATGAACGTTTTTGTGTGCCAAAAAGTTCATAAGGATATTGTGCCAGTTTAGGCTGTACTGGACCCTTTTCAACATCACCTAGGTCAGCAGCCTCACATACTGTACTAATATGTACAGAGCTGCTCCCTGGTCTTTCTGTCAGCTCTTCAAGTCTAGCTGTACATGAACTTGACGCTTCCCCAGCATCCAATGGATCATCATAAACCTCAATCATTTGTTCAGCATTCTCTGATTCTTCTTGCTGCTGCGGAGACTCATCTGATGGTGATGATTCCGTTGCTGCAGCTTTAGCAAGAAAGAACTTTATAATATCCATATATGTCCTATAAAAAGGATCCCATTACATTCAGTGCGTATAATCACTTTAAATAGGCAGCATAGATGCAAGTCCAGTTATAATGGTCCATACTGCGAATCAATGTAAGTTAAGGACCACATTTGTCTCTAAATGGTTTCATTTTTGTAAACTGTTCCTTTTTTAAATAATTTTTTTGAGATTAGAGTGCTGACAGAGTAAGTGGTCAGAGTAAGTCAACAAAACTTGGTGGCAACTTGGGTTCCTCACTGTTGGTGGCTATATTTTTAAATTGCTGCTTAATGGAAAAGTTTTAAGAAAAATAAAGAAAACTTTACGCATATAAAAACCAGAGTCTCTGTAAGTTATTGCTTCGAGTGCAGCTAATGAATCAGAATTAGACATAAAACATTGCCACTATGTACACACAATGAGGGTTATGTGGAAATAGTGGCAATGTTTTATGTCTAATTCTGATTCATTTAGACACGTTTTTGTTTCTGTGTCTGTTATGTGGACAAAAATCCGACTTTACATGCTCAATATGCAATTTATTATTCTCAAATTGTGACTTTAACACTAGATAACAGTGCAGATAACACCAGATTAGGATTGGCGGACAAATGTAGTCCAATAAAGGGATCTCAAATGGTCGCAGTTGTGTGACTTTATTTTTAAAGTTAGCATGCAACAAAATACTTAACCAACTTATATCACATTTTAAAGTTTTGGTGCAACTGGTGCACTATGACTTTTTCTGACTCAATTCATTTTATACATAGGGGTAGGCATAAAATATGCACTACATTTGTGATGGAAAAACCTTTCTATATAACCCCAATTATTTAAGACTGCAGAATGAAGGTATACTTTACACAAAGAGCACATAACATCTAACCACAAGCTTTCCACTATGCTCAATCAATAAACTGGCAATGTATGGGAACAGGGCTAGCACTTTTTACAATGAATGGTACTTTAGAAATTAAGGAGTCGAGTTAACAGGCTTTTGAAATGTGTTAATGTCTTAATTTGTCAATTCCATGTGTTAACAACCCAAACAAATAAATACATAATATGAATATATTTAAACACCATGGTATCATACCTGTACTGACTACAGCTACCAAAATAGACGGCGACAGCAAGCGTCACTGTATATATCAACAATGGACATATATCTGTCTAGAAACAAAAAATGAAATACCGTTAGAGTTGCTCAAATCATCATCTCAACTTCCTTTCACACTCTCCTAACATATCATCTCACCTCCAATTAGGACACCCACAGATTGCCTGTGTAGGAAGCACAAGAAACTATTTTTGCGGTTCTCAGTTGTTGAAATATAAATGTGGGGGAAGCCAATGGACAGTAGATTCTGTTGCAAGCAAACATAAATGTCAGTATAATATATATATATATATATATATATATATATAATATATATATAATTATAACACAGTGCAGTTGTAATACCATATCCCGGAACGTCATAACCTCACCAACATCACCTGTCTCACACCCCCACGAGAGCATAAACCCCAGGCCAGACTGGGAATGAAAACCAGCCCAGGAAATAATTGCATACCAGCCCCATAGCATTGGGTCATTATAACAGCCTCCTAGCATTGCATCATTATACCAGTCCCATAGCATTGCTTCATTAAACCTGCCCCCTAGCATTGCTTAATTAAACCATCCCCCTAGCATTGCATCATTATACCTGCCCCCTAGCATTGCTTCATTAAACCATCCCCCTAGCATTGCTTCATTAAACCATCCCCCTAGCATTGCATCATTATACCAGCCCCATAGCATTGCTTCATTAAACCAGCCCCACAGCATTACATCATTATACCAGTGTCAGGGTTCAACACTGACCTTCTGACTCATGCATTTAAAGTCATTATTTATGTGCTTATATTCCTCCTGCCTCCTCTAGAGGCCTCCCTACCATACTTTGCTTGTATTCCTTCCCCTCTGTTTGGTGTCAGGTGGGCTCGTTACCTTTTGCCCACACCCAGGTTAAACAGCTGCAGTTTCTGGCAAACTGTGCTTTTGCATTGAAGTTGGAGGCCTGATTTCTGAGAGCTGCTGCTTCTGTTCCTGATACTCTCCTTAAAGCCCATTTGTATTGTGACCTTGTCCAGGAACTGGGAATCTGAACCTGAGTGGCTCAACCATCTCAGTAGAGAATTTTCTGCATCTCCTGAAACCCTCTGAGTACATCAAGATCTCTTCAGCTAAGTTATTCCCTTTAAGCTACCCTTCTCATTTCTCACCCTCTCCAGGGTGTTCCTGCTTAGTCACCCTCTCCAGGGTGTACGTGCTTAGTCACCCTCTCCAGGGTGTTCCTGCTTAGTCACCCTCTCCAGGGTGTTCCTGCTTAGTCACCCTCTCCAGGGTGTTCCTGCTTAGTCACCCTCTCCAGGGTGTTCCTGCTTAGTCACCCTCTCCAGGGTGTTCCTGCTTAGTCACCCTCTCCAGGGTGTTCCTGCTTAGTTACCCTTCTCAGGCCTCACCATTACCTAAGGCCTCACCCCTACCTTTGCTTTGTCTACATTCCCTACTATAGCTCTTAGTTCTTACTGCAGTTCCTACTCATACCCTTTTCCTATTCTGCAGTTCTTTGCTAAATTCCCTTTTTTCTCTCCTTCAGTCTTTATTCCTATACCTAGCTCTGTTTCTTTATCTGTTCTCCCTTTGCACTATATTTAACATGTAACCAGACACCTCCACTATCCCTGCACTTAAACTCCGTAAAGACCCTGACAGAATGCAAAAGCCATACTATGGAGTCTGCAGGGTTAACCTCAGTGCTAAAGCTGCTGGCTGAATGTTTGTTGCAGATATGCAAGTCTGTGATGTGTGTCCTGGAGAACAGTGATACTTATGTTTGTGAGAAAAACCCCAAGACTGAATCATCTATAAAACTGCCTAAGAAAAGTTTTAAACGTGAACCCCTCACTAATGAGCAAATGAAGAAGCGGCGTATTGACAATGCCTGTTTCTATTGTGGTAGAAAAGGCCACAGAATTTCATTTAAACCAGCTAAAGTCTCTGTACCTAGCAATGTCAAGTTCCAGGCCCAGGAACCTGCAAATAATAACTACGTTACACCTACACTGGAGAATACCCATACAATTCCTCCATGCAGTGCTTCTGGGGAGAGTGTATCTAAAACACCTGAGAAACTTTTGGTTCCTGAAGCTGTTTCTGCTAATCAATCACTTCCACCTGCAACTGATGATGAGGGGTCTGATATGGAGTGCAGGTCTTTTGATGCCTCAGATTTCCATGAGGAGGATATAACATGCACAGCTATGGAAGAGCCTCCTGGATACCTAATGTACTGTCAGGACTATAACTCCTATCACTCATAACAGACAAAATGGTGAATCCAGTAAACTACAGACTGCCAAACACTCTTCAGGGTCCCCAGGTCTTGTCCAAGCATCTGATGGAACAATAAAAGGAATCAAGAACCTTGTCCAATGTGAGAGTTCTCTGGATGAACAAAAGATAATCCAGAGCGATCCACTACCTAACCAATCTAAATCTGTTCCAGCAAAAAGTGATATTGCATCTAAAGACTCTTCTTGTTCCTCTGCAGAACCTCCTGTCCTTAGTACCGTTCCGGTCTCTGGTAAGAAAAAGAGAAAGAAAAAGGGACCAAGTACACATCTAGAGAAATCTATGACCGCATGTCTAGGTGAACCACCATCCAGTGCGTCCACAGCTAAATCTCTCAATACAATACATGTTTCTGGTCCCAAGGACCCCTACAACAGTACAGATGAACATCTACCATCAGATTGTGCCAAGGCTTCTAATGGGACTATTGCATCTGACTCCACTGACTTTTCTGTACTGACCCGAGCCACAACTGGCCAAATGGGGTTCAGGGATGCAAAGTGTTGTACTACATGCGGAGAGAAAGGTGCAAGTAAGAAATGCTCAGTGTGCAAATTGGTAATTTACTGCGATAAGAACTGCCAAAAACTCCACTGGGTTACACACAAGAAAGTCTGTAAAACACTAAAAGAAAAAGGGAATCATTTCACATCTAGAGAAATGTATGACTGCTGTCTTGCTGAATCACCCTACAGTAATTCCAGAACTATATCTCTCAATGCAATACATGGTTCTGGTCCCATAGACCCCTACACCAGTACAGATGAAGATTTGCCACCAGATTGTGTCAAGGCCTCAAATGGGACTATTGTAAGAAAGCAAGACCTGCATATTTTTGAACAAATGCTACGTGATAATCCGCAGAGACAGCATTCTTATTACTAACCTGTTTGTTTCAGCCTTTAGCCATCCCCTGTTCTCAGCAACCATGAACAGTTTGCAGGGGTGGTTGTATTATTGTTTTTTCCCCCTTCATGCCTAGAAACCTGTGTTTTATGTATTTTGTTATCACTGTTCCTTTTCTGGGAGGCTGTATATGTCTGGCCAGATTCTATGCTCAGTTATCTAATTGGTTCGCGTCCAGAGGCCGCTCCTTAAAGGGGGGGATATGTCAGGGTTCAAGACTGACCTTCTGACTCATGCATTTAAAGTCATTATTTATGTGCTTAAATCAGGGCTCGACAAACCCCGGGCGCCAGGTCGCCATTGCGACCAGGAAATGAGACCTGGCGCCTGGGTGAAGTTACCCTCCCTGTCCCCTTGCCGCTGCCATCCGATTTTTTTCTTTTCTTTTTTCGTAGCGCGAGGGGGTTAAGTCTGTGCGTATAGCACAGACTGCAAGCTCCGCCCCTTCGCGCAACGCGTGTCTGAGTGCCGGGTGTCGTCACGTGACATCCTGGCACTCAGCAGGCCGATGAGTGAGGACATGCTGCAGCACGAATGTCCCCCTCCCCTGCAATGAGGTAAAGCAGCAGGGAGGGGGGACACATCAAGAAGAAACCCCAAGAAAAGACTGTGTGAGGTGGGTGTGTGTTTGTGTATAAATGTGTATATGTAAAGTAGATGTGTGTGAGGTGTTTGTATATTTGGGTATATGTAAAGTAGGTGTGTGTGTGAGGTGTTTGGATATATGGGTATATGTAAAGTAACACCTACTTTACATATACCCAAATATACAAACACCTCACACATACCTACTTTACATATACACATATATACAAACACCTCACACACATCTACTTTACATATACACATATATACAAACACCTCACACACACACACACCTACTTTACATATACACATATATACAAACACCTTACACACACCTACTTTACATATACCCATATATACAAACACCTCACACACACCTACTTTACATATACCCAAATATACAAACACCTCACACACACACACACCTACTTTACATATACCCAAATATACAAACACCTCACACACACACACACCTACTTTACATATACCCAAATATACAAACACCTCACACACACACACCTACTTTACATATACCCATATATACAAACACCTCACACACACCTACTTTACATATACCCAAATATACAAACACCTCACACACACACACACCTACTTTACATATACCCAAATATACAAACACCTCACACACACACACCTACTTTACATATACCCATATATACAAACACCTCACACACACCTACTTTACATATACCCAAATATACAAACACCTCACACACACACACACCTACTTTACATATACCCAAATATACAAACACCTCACACACACACACCTACTTTACATATACACATATATCCAAGGTATGAGGTGTTTGGAAATATGTGTATATGTAAAGTAGGTGTGTGTGTGAGGTGTTTGTATATTTGGGTATATGTAAAGTAGGTGTGTGTGAGGTGTTTGTATATATGGGTATATGTAAAGTAGGTGTGTGTAAGGTGTTTGTATATATGGGTATATGTAAAGTAGGTGTCTGTGTGAGGTGTTTGTATATATGGGTATATGTAAAACAGGTGTGTGTGTGTGTGTGAGAGGTGTTTGTATATATGGGTATATGTAAAGTAGATGTGTGTGAGGTGTTTGGATATATGTGTATATGTAAAGTAGGTGTGTGTGTGAGGTGTTTGGATATATGTGTATATGTAAAGTAGGTGTGTGTGTGAGGTGTTTGGATATATGTGTATATGTAAAGTAGGTGTGTGTGTGTATATATGTGAAGAAGGCGTGTGTGTTTATGAATTGCGTGTATGCTTGCGTGATTGTCTGGCTCCTAAATTTTTTGGCTGGCTCCTAAAATCTAATTAGATTTGTCAAGCCCTGGCTTATATTCCTCCTGCCTCCTCTAGAGGCCTCCCTACCATACTTTGCTTGTTTTCCTTCCCCTCGGTTTGGTGTCAGGTGGGCTCGTTACCTTTTGCCCACACCCAGGTTAAACAGCTGCAGTTTCTGGCAAACAGTGCTTTTGCATTGAAGTTGGAGGCCTGATTTCTGAGAGCTGCTGCTTCTGTTCCTGATACTCTCCTTAAAGCCCATTTGTATTGTGACCTTGTCCAGGAACTGGGAATCTGAACCTGAGTGGCTCAACCATCTCAGTAGATGATTTTCAGCATCTCCTGAGACCCTCTGAGTAAATCAAGATCTCTTCAGCTAAGTTATTCCCTTTAAGCTACCCTTCTCATTTCTCACCCTCTCCAGGGTGTTCCTGCTTAGTCACCCTCTCCAGGGTGTTCCTGCTTAGTCACCCTCTCCAGGGTGTTCCTGCTTAGTTACCCTTCTCAGGCCTCACCATTACCTAAGGCCTCACCCCTATCTTTGCTTTGTCTACAGTCCCTACTATAGCTCTTTGTTCTTACTGCAGTTCCTACTCATACCCTTTTCCTATTCTGCAGTTCTTTGCTAAATTCCCTTTTTTCTCTCCTTCAGTCTTTATTCCTATACCTAGCTCTGTTTCTTTATCTGTTCTCCCTTTGCACTTTATTTAACATGCAACCAGACATCTCCACTATCCCTGCACTTAAACTCCTACCTGACCTGGTAAAGGCCCTAACAACCAGTATATTTTTGTTCATAAAAAGGGAAACCATGCATTTTACAGCACCTTTTAAGAGTATTTTTTTTATTTTATAGATAAAACAGTCAGTCAGTCACACACACACAACACACACAGTCAGTCACACACACACATATACAGTCAGTATGTAACATCCCAGCAGTGAGGGCACCATACAAGGCTAACAATACCCAGACACCAGACCTAATTTCCTGGTCGCCAAGGCAATCTGGGATTTGCCAAGCCCTGGTCTTCCCACCTAAATATAATATTACAGTATATAATGCCCTTATCCCAATACCCTTTCCTCCACTGTTCAAAATAAATATATTATAATATACATTTCCTTCACCACTGCAGCCAGTGCTGTATTTACCGCGAGGCATCCTAGGCGGATGCCTAGGGCGGCAAATTTTCGGGGACGGCAGAGCCCCCCAGCACTGGAAAAAAAAAATATGTACAAAAAAACCCCCGGCCCTTTAAAAAAAAAAAAAAAAAGACCGCGCTTGCAGGCAGAGACGGAGGTGAGAGGGGATCAGAAGATCCCCCCTCACCATCACTCTGCCTGCCAGGCTGCACGGGGAGCCGAATAGGCAGCACAGAGAACCCTCTGTGCTGCCTGTTCGGCTCCCCGTGCAGTGTGACACGGACGGGCGCGCTGACTTCATATGCGTGCCGAATCACGTGACCTGTCGGCACAATCGCCTGGGAGCCGAACAGGCAGCATTGAGGGACCATGCTGCCTGCCACTAGCCACCAGGGAAAGGTAAGTGCTGGGGAAATGGGGGGATTTGGGCAAATTAGCTGGGGCTTGATAAATGGCAAATAACACTGGCATATAATTGGGCAAATTGGCTGGGCACATTAAATGGCAAATAACACTGGCATATAATTGGGCAAATTACCAGGGGCATATTAAATGGCAAATAACACTGGCATATAATTGGGCAAATTGGCAGGGCATATTAAATGGCAAATAACACTGGCATATTATTGGGCAAATTTGCAGGGGCACATTAAATGGCAATTAACACTGGCATATTATTGGGAAAATTGGCTGCGGGATATAACATGGCAAATAACACTGGCATATTATTGGGCAAATTAGCAGGGGCATATTCAATGGCAAATAACACTGGCTTAATATTGGGCAAATTGGCTGGGGCATACTACCGGTAAATGGCAGAATAACACTGGCATATTATTGGACAAATTGGCTGGGAATATTAATGACAAATTATACTGGCATAATATTAAACAAATTGGCAGGGGCTGATTAAATGGCAAATACTGGCATATTATTGGGGAAATTGGCTGTGACTTATTAATGGCAAATAATACTTGCATATTATTGGGCAAATTGGCTGGAGCATATTAATGGCAAATTATTCTGGCATATTATTGGACAAATTAGCTGGGGAATATTATGGGCAAATACTATTGGCAATGTGTATGTAATGAGGTGATAGAGGCATGTAAATGGGGTGATGGGGCATGTCCTAGGTGTGCAACGTGGGTTATGGGTCATGTCGTGGGTGTGCATCGTGGGTAGGGGGGGTGCCCAAAATTTGTCTGCCTAGGGCAGCACAAAACCAAGATACACCACTGACTGCAGCCCCCTCTTTTTACAGTTCCTCCCCACACATAAATATAAATATTAAAAGAAATAATTCACTTAGCCCAAGCCCTGTCAGCTCCACTCAGTTTTGTTTTTAATTACAGATCCCCCCCTCCCCATTAATATAATATTAAAATATATAATTGCCTTTGTCCCCCACCTGAGGTACAATGATATATTTTAATATGGGCCACATTGAAATAAACATCATATAAATATAATCATTGCATCCCTAAGCTCTCATGACCCTCAGCCAGCTATAGGATCAGCATCAGAAATGCAAATCGCCCCCAGGTGATCTTTTCTAATTCTACCGCGCAGGCTCTGTTCGCCGGAGTCAGACATATCCTAATTTATCTTATGTCCCAGTATGATTCCCTTCTCCCAGCTTTCGGGCCCCATTAATCCTTTATCAAATCCCATTTTGACCATATCTTCTCATATCTCTCTCTCCCTTCCGTTTCTATTCCATAGAAATATATCTTTCTGCTTTTGCTTGAAAGTTTATTTGGGCTTTTACTTCTTCCCAAACTGGAGTCTCTGTAAAGTTTTTTTCATTTTTGTTCCAGTTTGGAAGATCCATATGAAATAGAAAGTTCTGTGGGGTTAATGGTCTCATGTAGTTAAACAATATTTTTAATATTTGTTATTTTATTTTTGAGCTCCGCCAAGGCCGTACATTCCCACCAGATATGGATCTGTGTACCCCTTTGTTTCCTACATCTCCGGCATGTCTCATTTGGCTCTACCGCAAACTTCGCTAGTTGTTCCGGCACCAAATACCATCTAGTGTATTAATTTATAAAAATGTTCCTGACTGTTAATGTAGTGCACAGCCTTCCTGACCTCCCTCCAGGCTCTGAACCAGCTCTGGATCGTGAAGACTTGCTTCAGATCCATTTCCCACTGGAGAATGGCTCGGGGTTTCTCTATAGCTTTATCCCCCGCAAGGGACTTCTGAACTCTGGAGATCGGACAGTTTAATGCACTCACTGTAAGTAGTTTGTCACATTCTGAGACCTGTGAAGGTGATCTCCCCGCGAGAAAGGACTTAATCCTCATATATCTGAATAGCTCTCTTTGTGGTAGCCTGTATTTGTTGCTTCGGTCAGGGAAGGACATTAGGTTGCCTTCAGCATATAAGTCTCCTATCTATCCCCAAGTTCTTCCATTTGGTTACGTCCATATATATTACACACCGATAAGATTTGTAATGGTGCCGCCAGGGAGATCGTGTTTTTAATCTCTAATCTTTTTTTTGTCTTTTTTAAAGTCTGTATGATATCTGACAGATTTAGGTTTGTCTGCTGCTCCTCCCCAGAATTCATCCGGTAACCAGATAAGTGTGGTTAGATCTGTATTTTTATAATGTTTTTTTCTATATCTATCCAGCCCATCATTTTATTATGGGATTTGTTCCAAGCAAGTCCATGTACTAACAGGCATGCGTCTACGTAGGTCCGGGTAACCTAGTCCGTCTTTATTTAGACTACGTTTAAGCGTCCCACTGGGGATTCTTGGTTTCCTGGCTGCCTTATTAAATTTTGAAAATATTAGATCAAAGTCTCTCAGTGTGGGGTTTGACACTCTACAGGGAATCACTCTGAATAAATAAACTAGTTTAGGCAGAATATAAGCTTTTAAAACATTAATGCATCCAAGCCATGAAATCTTTATCTTGGCCCATCGTGACGTAATGGCTTGGAGCTCTTGTAGAGCCTTGGTATAGTTTATTCTTACTATATTTTCTAGTCGGGGTGTGATTTTAATACCTATATAAACAATTATCTCTGCTCCCCTTTCTCCCAAATTTCTTGAGCCATTCCTTTTGTCCATCCGTCAAATATAAGGAGGTTAATTGTGTCTTTCCCAAATTTAGACTTTAATTTGACGGCATACCAAATAAGTCTCTAAATTTCAAAAGTGCTGGGATATTATAATGAATATTATGCATAATGTCTAAGACTCTACGTATGTTATCTGTTCCTGTTCTTCCGGGCATGAAACCTGTCTAGTCTGGGTGCACCAAATCTGTAATAATTTTATTCAACCTTCCTGCTATAATTTTTGAATATATTTTAACATCTAAATTGATAAGGGAGATTGGTCTATAGTTACTCACTATGGTGGGATCCTTTTCTGGTTTTGGAATCGGGGAGATAGATGCCTCAAGCATCTCCCTCGGGAATCCTTTCTCCCTGGCGGCAACATCAAATACCCTCTTTAGTAGCGGAGCAATAGTTGGCACCAATATTTGATAAAAACTCATAGTATAGCCGTCCAGACCCGGAGCTTGCCCTTTCTTTAATTCTTTAATTGCTTTGGACACCTCATTTTGGGAGAGAGGTTGATTTATATTGGAGAGTTCTTCACTTTTTGGGAGTTGGCTTTTCTCTAAAAATGTTGAGATCTCTAACAATGTTTGAGGTATATTATATAAGGTTTTATAATAGTTCCTAAAAGCATTGGCTATCTGTACAGGGGAGATTGTAACTTTATCTTTATATATCATTTTCTTAATCCTAGATTGCTGATTCAAAGTTTTACGTTTTTTTGTTAATTCCTTCCCAACCTTGTTATTACTATAATACCAGTTGCTTTTTAACAGAGTAAGTGCTTGGTCCGCTCTCCATTTTAGTCTTTGCTTTATCTGTTCCTGGATCTCGGATATTTCCTCACTCCATTCTTTAGTTGGAATTCTTTTATTTTTTAAATTCTAATTGAGTCAGTATTGCATTTAATTCCGCCAAGTTTATCCCTCTTTGTTTTTTCATCCACGCACCCTTTTTTATGAGATTGCCTCGCATTACACACTTCAGTGTGCACCATATTATCTGGTCAGAGACTTCCCCATTAGTAATTAGTTTTAGGAAGTATTTGACTTGTTCAATCAGTTCTTGTCTATTCTCATTATTTTTTAAGATGTTCTCATCCAATCTCCAACCATTTCCTCTTTTATATTGTGAATTATCCTTAATTTCAATAAAGACTGGAGCATGATCTGACCACTCAATGAGTCCCACTTTGGACTCAGAGCATATCTCCAGAGTAGGACCTTTTATCAAGGAATAGTCAATCCTAGAGTATGAACGGTGTGCACCTGAGAAGAATGTAAAGTCCCTCTCTGTAGGGTGCTGCACCCTCCATACATCATATAGGTTGTGGAAGAACAGGCATGCTGAAAAGGATTCCGCTCTCCCCCTGGCCTTCAAGTTCC
This sequence comes from Pelodytes ibericus, assembly GCA_036172795.1. Classification (NCBI taxonomy): domain Eukaryota; kingdom Metazoa; phylum Chordata; class Amphibia; order Anura; family Pelodytidae; genus Pelodytes; species Pelodytes ibericus. The sequence continues at coordinate 37,121,881 of CM069866.1, read as the reverse complement.
ATTTACTTATTTTCTGCGCCTTCCTATCCATATCCCAGTTTGCTATGGCATTTAAATCCCCTCCGATAACCATAAGGCCTCATGATACTTTCTGAGGAGAGTTACGTCCCTGCACGTTGATCATGACCATTTTAAGGGTCATCGCTTCTGTTGGCGCGCCCCCCTATGCTCCTGTCCCCCGTCCCCCCCCCCCCCCCGCCGGTAGCATCCACCCTTGCATGCACAAAAAAGTGAAAAACCCACTATCCGCCAAACGCGGGGGTATACAGCCCGCCCTGCGTGGAATGTTAATTCCCCGTTACATCAGGGAAAGGGGGCGACGTGTCCCACTCGAGGAGCTTATTGCTCTAAAGTTTAACCGAGGTAGGTATCCAGAGAGAGAAGGAGGATAGAAAAGAGAAGACGGGGGGGGGGTGAAAGAAAAAAAAAAAACACAAACCATTCTTTCTTTAAGATATGTATCTTAATTTTCTGCCATAGCTATCTTCTGGGTTTCTTTAATTTAACTATAATGTGGATATTTATGTAATCTCCTGTCTCTATACACACCTCTTACCATCTTTTATCTGGGTCTGTGACAGTTGTATCATTATTTATAGTATAGTGTGTCATACTATATCTTATTTTAAGAAGGTTCTTGACCTTGTATCTTCCCTTCTAAGATTCATCTTTTTTGCAATATGTTATATATGTTATATTATATATATAACCCCCCCCCCCTCCCTCCCTGCATTGATGTGTTATAGCAGGGAGGGGGGACATTGATAGGTGAGAAACCCCTGCTGCCTTGTGTGTGTGTGTGTGTGTGTGTGTGTGTGTGTGTGTGTGACTGGATGTGTATATGTGTATATATATGTGTGTGACTGGATGTGTTTGTGTGTGTAAATATGTGTCTGACTGGATGTGTTTGTGTGTGTGTAAATATGTGTCTGACTGGATGTGTTTGTGTGTGTGTGTATATATGTGTCTGACTGGATGTGTATGTGTGTGGATATATGTGTGTGTGTGTGTATATATGTGTGTGACTGGATGTGTATGTGTGTGTAAATATGTGTCTGACTGGATGTGTTTTTGTGTGTGTAAATATGTGTCTGACTGGATGTGTTTGTGTTAGGGTTGCCACCTTTTCTTCAGAAAAATACCGGCCCTGCTACTCCCTCTATAGACTTAACATTGGCCTCAAGCCAATTTTTTACCGGCCTACCGACCAGGTGGCAACCCTAGTTTGTGTGTGTATATATGCGTCTGACTGGATGTGTATATATGTGTGTATATATGTGTCTGACTTTAAAAAAAAAAAAACCTGCTGCCTTGTATGTGTTTGTATATATGTGTGTGACTGGATGTGTTTGTGTGTATATATGTGTCTGACTGGATGTGTTTGTGTGTATATATGTGCCTGACTGGATGTGTTTGTGTGTATATATGTGCCTGACTGGATGTGTTTGTGTGTATATATGTGCCTGACTGGATGTGTGTGTGTGTATATGTCTGACTGGATGTGTCTGACTGTGTGTGTATGTATGTGACTGACTGGATGTGTATGTGTGTATGTATATGTATTAAAACAAGGTGTAGCGGGTTTCGCACTCAGAAGTGGAGGGTGCACGGAGAGGATTTTCACCCTGGTACTCCAAATTAGAATAAATTATCCTTTATTCTGTATGTATATGTGATGGACTATGTGTCTGTGTGTGTATATATATGACTGACTGTGTGTTTGTCAGTGACTGCGTGTGTTTATGTGTTGTTGTCTGGCTCCTAGATATTTTAGCTGGCTCCTAAACCTCAGATACATTTGTCAAGCCCTGCCTTAACCTAACTTAATCATATAGTGCGTGTTTATTATTTGATCATTATTTCCCAACTCATGATATCCTCAACACTTGGTATCTTTAATCATAGCCTCCCTACCTCATCCTTTAATATATCTCTCTCTAAAGGCCAATTCTATGTCACTTATCTGTATAAATTAACCTTCTATTACACTTGTATATGACAATTCAATTATTTACAAGGGTGAACAAATGTTTCTTTTCAATACTAGATATTCTACTATTCTACTTCTAGATAATACTTATTATTATTCAATAATAAGATATTCACTGTCGGATTATTAATAACTATAAAAATATGAATGAGTTATTAATTATGAATCATAAAAAAATATGAAAATTAATGATTCATATACATGGGTCCGACTAAAAATACCCATATCAAGAATTCGTTATGTATGTGAGAGTTTGGATGACGTTTTTACAAAAGTAAATACAATGCCACAATTATTAATAAAATAATAATGAATTTATTATATATAGAATAAGGATCAAATGGTAAGCAAAATAGCATAACAACAAAATACAGTATCAACAGATGTTAATCATAATTCACATGTATGACTTATAACATAAGTAAGTAGGACAAAACATTAAATATGCAGCTCTGTACCTATATCAACATACATGTAGAATACTTTATTATGCAGTACGTTTCTGACCATAAGATGGCCATGCATTTTATTTAGATACAATTTACAATGATTAGTATTTAAAATGGTTACTGATAGTACACCATAATTACCTACACATTACCAACATATACTCTGCTTAGGTAAGGTAATACTACTAAATCATATCACTACTCAAGGTGGCTATTTCTTAATCTGCTCGGTAAATGATAATGTATGTATTCTAGCTTAGACTTTAAGAATGAGAATCTTAGATAATCTCTGGAGATTAGATATGACATATTTGGGTAAATAGCTAGACTATAAGAACTTATGGTTCTTGGTAATATCTCTAGGATATTCCTCTGGCTTCCTTCTGCAGAAAGGATGACAGATAAACACCAGGCTAAAACATATAGATCCCACAAATTGGGGGATTTAAGTTTAATTTACCCAAATATATATGCTAATGACATCCATAAAAAATGAGATTATGCTAGAAACAAATTACCACATTTATACATTACCGACAGAGGTTGGTTTGCAGTTGGGACTCCTTCCATTGAAGAATTGAGTGATGGGAGTTACTCCTGGGACTTAGCTCAATACTATGGGTATGGAGATGTCTATTGTTATAGTGAACATGTGCTTTTAAAAGCCTCATATTCCTGAGTTCTCCCCAGAAGGAGAGAGACTAGCCCTTTTCTAAAACATTCCCATCTCTCACCCCACTAGTGGCAGCTCTCCTCAGGTCCTCTCAGGTCTTTTCAGGTATCTCCCCCCTCTCAACCTCCGGTATCAACTTATCAACCAAACCTTATCTCAGACTCACACCCTGTTTCTGTAACTTCTAGCCAATTGAATGGATGGGTGTGTTTAATGTAAATGAGATGATGTCATGATTTATAGCTATACCTGGATTGTGAGTATAATGTAATACAATATATATGTTGCAATATATAGAAGTGTTAATACAATTTCAAATTATAGTAAATATTTATCATATTCTTATTCTTATCATTGCACATTACATAAAAATGTATAATAAAAATGTATACCACACTAATAAAACAATAAAAACAATATTCTAATTAATATGTAGGATTAATTATACTTTACATATTTATTAGTGAAGTTGTGATATCATTATATATTTTAATGGGTGATTTGAATCAACTAGGTGTATTTATAATAACCCTTATTATATTCTACAAATCAAAAATCCCAATAATCTCATTGTGTCTGTGTCTGTCAGTTTCTGCCAGTTTAGGTGGGCTAGCAAGTTGCAGAGAAACCCCCTTCACCTCTTGTTTGTATACAGACACAGCTGTGTCTTCAGAAATACAATGAGAGTCATAAACAACTAACAATGCCCACCTTATCTGTTCCGGTGATACTAGATAACAGAGTTAGGAATGTGGAGGACTTTCTTTTATCCTCAGGGACACAGAATAAGATTTTAACACACAGAAAGATGTCCAAAAACTGTCACAAAATGGAGGCTGCTTGCATCCATCTTGTTACACTTTGCTTCTGCTTTATTCATATATACCAGTATCGAGATTACTTTTCAATACCTCTGACATCACGTATCTTTAGATTTCGAATCTGTAATCCGTAAGATATGTGAAGAACAGGTACATCCTTAATGTTTCTCCCTGGGCATACCCACCCACAAAGCGAAGAGAAAATAAATAAATAAAGTCTCCCTCTCCTTCCTCCCCTATAACATTATAATATTCACTTAGGGGCTTTAAAAGTTAAAGTTCTGCTGATTTCTTGTCTAGTTATTCATCAGTCCCCAGTAGATCAGTTTGTCCCTTGCCACTTGCGGATCCGCGAAAACATAGGTCTTTTCTTTGTATGTTACGTGGAGCTTTGTTGGAAATCCCCAAGTATATTTTATTTCATTCTCTCGTAGACATGCTGTTAGTTCTGCATATTTTTTCCTTGCTATTCTAGTTGCCATTGAGAGGTCTGGGAATGTTGTTAAGGATGCAAATTTTGTGGATTTAGAGGGATGTTTCCTCATCTCTCTAACCAGATTATCTTTTATTCTGAAGTTGTTAAAACGTATAATGACGTCTCGTGGGCTATTTGTAGATTACAGATTTATTGGTTTAGGCAATCTATGTGCTCTTTCGACAGGGATCGGTCATCTATATAAGTTTCCAGGAGTTCTGGTATATGTTTCTCTAAGTCAATGACCTCTTCCGGTATTCCTCTTATTTTCAGGTTTTGGCATCTTGATCTGTCCTCAATATCTGTCAATTTAGTTTCCAATCTGGTTTTAGCCATGTTTGCCGAATCATTTTGCAGTTGTAAATAAGTCTACCAGCTTATTTAGACCGCACTATTTTTATGGGTTAGAGTTCCCAGCAAAGAGACGGGCCAAACAGTTTTGTAATGAAAATTCAGGGTTACTTATCCGCCTCTGCGTTTGCTCCGGTCCTTCCGTTCGTTCCGCTGGACCACCGTCCGTCAATCGCGATCGGCTGCCTGCTGCACCGTCCAGATGGCGGATGAAAGGAAAAAATGCCCTTATCCCCTGTCTGCTACTTCCGGTCTTGGTGTTGCTTAATCTGGCGACAGGTCGGTTCACGGCGCCTCTTGCCGCTTCTGATCTCCGTCTCCGTCCCCTGCTGTTACAGACTCTCCAATATTTTCCAGTGTTCTCAGCAGTTTTGGAGTTCTTTTACCGCAGGGTACTTCGTAGCTTGCAAGTCGCGGGGAGCTTCTCTCTCAACGGTTCATCGGTTGGAACACGACACACCCCTCACTCGCCACGTGTTGCGTGTCAATTGATCACTGCACACCTATAAATATATACTCACATTTATATAAACAATTCACATTAATGTGCACTGTGTGAATGTATCACAGACTCCACGGCAATAAAACTCACACTGCACATTACTGTAAAAAATCCCCTCACATTAATTACACACACACTTATACACATACATACACAGCCACATATACACACTTACACATATTCACAGCCACACATACACAAATAGACACACAATCACCCTTACACACACAGACACCCTTACACCCTGACAGACACCCTTACACCCTGACAGACACCCTCACACACACACACACATTTGATTTCTTTTGCATGGGTCATTTTCCCCCCTCCCTGCTTAGTCACCTTTTATATGCAGGGAGGTGGATGGTTCAGGCACCAGGGACTCTACACACAGACACCCATAAACACACACACACACAGACACCCATTTACACACGCACACACACAAAAAAATGTTCTTTATTTTTTGCATGTGCCGTTTGTCCTCCCTGCTCACTCCCCTTTTTATATGCAGGGAGTGGGATGATTCAGGCACCAGGGGCTCCCATCTTCTGAGCTCTGGAATGTATCTGTAGCTCCAACCAGTATCGGCGCAAGGGGGTGGAGAATGCACCCCTCACTCTGCGCTGTGTTTTTGAACCCGGACAGTGTATTTTACCCCATTACACCAGGGCTTGACAAATTTAATTTGATTTTAGGAGCCAGCAAAAATTTTTAGGAGCCAGACAATCACACAAACATACACGCAATTTATAAACACACACCAACCCACCCACTTCACATATATATATATATATATACACACACACACACACCTACTTCACATACACATAGAAACATAGAAACATAGAATGTGTCGGCAGATAAGAACCATTCGGTCCATCTAGTCTGCCCATTTATTTTTTTTGAGTACTTTTATTAGTCTCCCGGTCTTATAGCTAGGATAGCCTTGTGTCTATCCCACGCATGCTTAAAATCCTTGACTGTGTTTACCTCTACCACTTATGCTGGAAGGCTATTCCATACATCCACTACCCTCTCAGTAAAGTAATACTTCCTGATATTACTTTTAAATCGTTGCCCCTCTAATTTAAGACTATGTCCTCTAGTTGTGGTAGTTTTTCTTCTTTTAAATATACTCTCTTCCTTTACTGTGTTGATTCCCTTTATGTATTTAAATGTTTCTATCATGTCCCCCCCGTTACGTCTTTCCTCCAAGCTATACATGTTAAGATGCTTTAACCTTTCCTGGTAAGTTTTATCCTTCAACCCATGAACCAGTTTAGTAGCCCTTCTCTGAACTCTCTCCAAAGTATCAATATCCTTCTGGAGATACGGTCTCCAGTACTGCGTACAATACTCCAAGTGAGGTCTCACCAGTGCTCTGTACAATGGCATGAGCACTTCCCTCTTCCTACTGCTAATACCTCTCCCTACTATAGCTTTCCCCTCCGCTATTATTTTTGTAATTATTGCAGTGTTTTATGCACCAATACAGGTTCTCCTGCACTTTTATCAGTTTGTGTTTTTAGGTATCCAGGACTACGCAAGTGACATAACAAGTATTGAAAACACACACCTACGTCACATACACCCACCTCACCTCACACATACACACCTCACACATAGTTTTATTTTTCTTTCTTAACGTGTCTGGGTGCTGGGTGTCGTCACTTGAAGCAATGAAGATCAGCTGCAGCACAAATGACCCTCCACTGCATTGAGGTAAAGCAACAGGGAGGGGGAACATTCGTTCTGCAGCCGATCTTCATTGCTCCTTCGGCTGAGTGCTAGGTTGTCAAGTGACGACACCCAGCACTCACACACGCGTTGCACGAGGGGGCGGAGCTTACTGTCTGTGCAATTTGCACAGACTTTACCCCCTCGCGCTACAACAAATGAATAGCAGCGGTAAGGGGACCATGAGGCTAACGGTACCAGGGTGCCAGGAGTTTGTCGAGCCCTGCATTAAACCATATTTTATTTAATTTATTACCATTAAACATGTACAGATCTGTCTCTTTCCCTCACTAAAACTCAAGAATGAGGCAGATCTACATGGCTCAGATCAATTACAAATATTAATCTGACCAGGCGAATGGTTATGCTCATCTGAGCAATTACCGAATTGCCCTTGTTACTGATAGGCTGTTAATGATCGTTATACATGCGCTCAGACAGCTTAAAAAAAAAGTTAACGTTAAACGTAATACCCTAGAGCAGTGATGGCGAACGTTTTTGGTCCCGAGTGCCCAATTTTTGACCGACACAAATTTGCAGACCACAAAGTGCCAACACTGCATACTCACACACGCTTATACTCATACACACACACGCCCATACACACAAACTTATACTCCTACACACACACACTAATACACACGCACACTCATGCACACTCATACACACGCACACTCATACACACGCACACTCATACACACGCACACCCATACACACGCACACTCATACACACGCACACTCATACACACGCACACTCATACACACGCACACTCATACACACGCACACTCATACACACACACACTTATACTCATACTCATACACACACTTATACTCATACACACACTTATACCTACACTCATGCGCACACACACTTATACTCACACACACACACACTTATACACACACACTTATACCCATATACACACACACACACTTATACCCAAACACACACACTTATACCCAAACACACACACTTATACTCATACACACACTTATACTCATACAGACACTCATACACACACTTATACTCATACTCGCACACACTTATACTCATACTCGCGCACACACACACACACTTATCATACTCATACTCACACACACTTATCATACTCATATCCACACACACACACACACACACTTATCATACTCACACACAAACACACTTATCCAACTCATACACAAACTTGTACTCATACACACACACACACTTATACTCACACACACACTTCTACTCACAAGCTCACACATACAGGTTCAGCTCTCACCGCTTATCTGCTCCGTTGTCCTGGAGGTGCAGGCATCAGTGTAATAGACGGGCTTCCGGTCACCTGCTTCTTCTCCAGATGATTGGCTCCTGTGCGTTATGTGAAGAAGCGTTCAAGTCGGAAACCAAACAGTTAATTGCTTTCCGACTTGAATGCTTCTTCACAGAACGCGCATGCGCCAATCATCTGGAGAAGAAGCAGATGACCGGCGGCGCCAATCTATTACGCTGATGCCTTCACCTCCAGGACAAAGGAGCAGATAAGCGGTGAGAGATGAACCTGACCGCGTGCCACTGCTGAGGGCTCGGCGTGCCAGTAGTGGCACGCGTTCCATAGGTTCGCCACCGCTGCCCTAGAGCGTATAATTAACCCCTAGCGGGTGTAACAATATATGTAAAAATAAATAAAAAATTCTTCTGCGGTCAGATTACTGCATATGCGGCCAGATGGCAAGCAAGGGTTTAATAGCTCTTAAAGAGCCTTTGTTATATGGTGATAAATTACAGTAAAATAATCAACCTGTAAAAAAATGCACAGACAGCAAAAAAATATACTGCTGTGCAAGATCCGTGCATAAGTAGCGGCAGTGAAGGGAATGGCAGGGAAGGGATTAAAAGCCCTGGGGTTTAAATTTTATAAAATGTAATACATTTAAATAGTTAAACTATTCAGATCTGTCTCTCTCCCTCACTAAAACTATAGTAAGGAGAGGGAGGCAGATCTACACTTGTCAAAGGAAAGATTAGTAAATATTGCATTTGACTGCATGATAAGTGCTCATTTGAGCAATTGTCATACTTGGTGGCTCACAGATCACACTGAACTGATGTGCCGGCTAGATGCAACAAAAGTAAAAAAACATCACTTCCGTTGCTCTTGCCGGCAGAAGTGAAGCGCTATCTTTACAGGCAGCATTCCCTTCTAGCTGACTGATGTAATGACTCAGGAGAGAGACCACTAACGAAATTTGTAAGTAGTTTTTGGTTTTGCTAAGTGTCTCACTAGAGAGGCACTTTAGCAACACCATTGGTGCTTCAGAAATGAACTTTAGTTCACTTCCTAAGCACACATGTGCAGCCGGTGTCGTTATGTTTAAATGTCTGCCATGGTCACTCCGGGGAGTCAACGTAGCCCCTGCAATTTTTCTACATAGAGGCATTGTAGCAATATGAAAAGAGTAAAGAAAGTGCTTTCTTTGCTCTTTTTAGTGCATGACGTGTCGGGCAAGTCATGTGTCACTACACATTTTTGTGCAGGTGTACTGTAACGAGAAGGCTCAGTAGCCAGATGTTAATTCTCATTTTCGGGTTCCAATATCTCCTCAGATATTTCGCAATCGTTTGTCAGCTCCCTTAGTTATATGTGATTCGTAGCAATTCCCAGAAATAGACACGGCTACCAAGGATTTTACAGCAAGAACCATATATTAAAGACAAGACAAAACAGTTATACATTGAATACATCTTGATAACAGATGATTGAACAATACATTCATGGGAACATACTGGGACAAGTAGCGACCAATGAGGTGAGAGGGGCTGAGCCGGGTCCCTTTAATCCTCCTGGCTAAAGGAATGGGCACTTACTATTTCCCCCTTGAACTGGAGCAACCAATAGGATTCATGCTGACAGTCTGGAGCGACCAATCAGCAGCGCCCCGAATACGCCAAGGGTAGGGCGAAAATCTCAGGCGACCGGGCTTAATCCTTATTGTGGCTGACCACCTAGGGTTCTTTGCCGCATGGGAACCACACTTGTCCTGAAAGGGGCTAGATCTCTGTTCTGTTTTTAAATGAACCAATAGGTGGCTGAGCCACGGGCTCAGTAGTCTCTTGGTCTACGTTGTGGTAATGGTGTCGCTACTTGGGAGGTTGGAGTGGGCACCAGGGGGCAAGGAACACACATGTGACTCGTCCTTTTGCGGAAGGTATTAAACTTGGGACACACTGGACTCCTCGAGTCATGGAGATTAACAAAAAGGAGTTAATGCATTTTTTGCATTTATTACATATAATCATTGTGATTGATTTTCACAGAGATTACATCAATAAATGCAAAATATAATGGTTGATCCTAGTATGCTTAAATGTTAAGGCAACCAGGATCATCATCATCCATCCCGCCAAAATTTGTGGGAGGATGGCAATGGATTGTGATATGTCCCTATATACATCACAATCCTCACTTCAATGTATCGGCTATTGCAGGCTAAGACAGACCCTTTTATGGGTGTTTCAGACTTGCCTCAATCAGAGGTTTTGCATAGGGTGAGAGTTCGTGACTGGCAGCAGTGCTGTGTATACCGCGAGATGCTTAGGGCGGCAAATTTTGGGGGGCGGCAGCACCCCCTAGCACTGGAAAAAAATTTTTTTTTTAAAAACAAACCCGGCCCTTTAAAAAAAAAAAAAAGACCGTGCTTGCAGGCAGAGACGGAGGTGAGAGGGGATCGGAAGATCCCCCCTCACCATCGCTCTGCCTGCCAGGATGCACGGGGAGCCGAACAGGCAGCACAGAGAAACCTCCGTGCTGCCTGTTCGGCTCCCCGTGCAGTGTGACACGGAAGTGCCGACAGTCACGTGACGGGCGCGCTGACGTCATACGCGCGCCCGGTCACGTGACCTGTTGGCACAATCGCCGGGAAGCCGAACAGGCAGCATGGAGGGACCATGCTGCCTGCCACTAGCAACCGGGGAAAGGTAAGTGCTGATGGGAGTCAGAGTGTGTGTGATGGGAGACAGTGTGTGTGACTGAGTGTGATGGGAGTAGGAGTGTGTGATTGAGTGTGATGGGAGTAGGAGTGTGTGAGTGTGTTGGGAGTAGGAGTGTGTGTGTGATGGGAGTATGAGCTTGATGTGAGTCTGAATGTTATGTGGGGTCATGAAATGGAGGTGATGGGGCATGTCTTAGGTGTGCAGCTTGGGTAGGGGGGTGCCCGGATTTTGTCTGCCTAGGGCAAAATCAAGATACACCACTGACTGGCAGTCAGTGATGATTGTCATTGGCCTGTCCCATGGGTGGCCTTGGTCATTTTTTTTTTTGCTTTACTGGATAGCCTTCACTTGTGAAGCTTTGATGCATTGCACTGGGAACCAGTACATTGTCATGAGGGCAGTGGGAGGGAGGGGGGGTTTATATGTTTGTGCGTAGCACAGTGTCTTTATTCACTTTTTGCCCAGCTCCTGAGGAAGTCTGATTAGTCAGAAGAAACGTGTTGAGCCAGGGGTATTGTGCCTTTATTTATATTTCATTTCCACTTGGATCGTTTTTAACTTGGATCAGTATTGTGAATCTTGCACAGTCCACTTGGTAAGATTTTTAACCATTGGAACTACTCATACTGCACCTTATGCCTGTACTGCACTAGAGCTGGCTCTGTGCATTCTGAATAAATTTATATTTGCTATTTGTGTTACAAAGTGCTACACTATCGTATATATTTTTTTCCCTTCTCTCTATGTTCTCCCATATGTCCACCTGTGTCTCCGTGGAGATCTCCAGTCCATTAGTGTGATCGATTCTTCTAAACCTGAGTTGGATATCAGTGTGGCTTTTTGGTATCTGAGGAAATCCTTGCGGGTACTGCAAAAGGAGAGTATCTGTATACTACTTCTTGTGTCTTTATATATTTTTGTATATACTATTTGTCATGAGGGAGTTAAGTAATGTTAAAAATTACTGGGAATGTTAGTACCTGACTAAGGGTAGGATTGGTTAGAAAACAAGCCTCCTAACAAGGCACATAAAAGGAGACACACAGTGCACACTATTGGAACTCACATATGTTTTAAAAAAGCAGCTAAGCTTTACAAAAGTGGTAACTAAAAATACTGTCTGAACAGTTTTTTTTAATACATTTCATTAAATAAAGATAAATAGAGTTAGTGTATATTTTGTTTACCTAAAATACATATGGAAAAGCAGTTCCTACTGAAAGAGTGCATCTAGGAAGCATAAAGGATATACACCGAGGGTATGCAAGGCCTTGACATGAGCAGAAGCCTATAACTCACAAGGGGCATGTATGATCTGGACATGAGCTGAGACAACCAAGGGTATGCAATGCCTGAACATGAAAAAACCTGTGGCCTATACCCCTTTCAGGGTATGCAAGGTATGGACATGAGGTGAGGTCTAAACCCCACCCCTGAGAGAAAAGCTGAGGCTGAACCCCATTGAGGGCATGTAAGGCCTGGGAGAACACCTGAGGCTTATACCCACCAAGTGTGTATAACATATAATATATAATACAGGTTTTGGGAAAGGAAAAGGGGGAAAAAAAGAGAAAACGTGAATTAATAACCATCTTTTAACCATTAGCCTTTTGTTTGGAATCACTCTACAGTGTTACCTTGGATGGCTAGCCTCATTTTTATTCAGGAGTTGGCTGAATTAATAACCATCCTTTAACCATTAGCCTTTTGTTTGGAATCACTCTACAGTGTTACCTTGGATGGCTAGCCTCATTTTTATTCAGAAGTTGGCTGACAATTTATTTTCTCTTTGATTTTATTGGATGAGGAACAGATCTACAACACTATAAAACCCAGAGGAAGATTAATTAATCTTGGGGCTTTAGAGCTCCTATTTAGGATTTATATTTACTATATTACAACTTGACCCCTTGAGGACAGACCCTTTGGAACATTTTTGGTAATTCTGGACTATGGCTATTTTAACATTTCTGCGCTGTTTGTGTTTAGCTGTAATTTACCTATTTGTCATTTTCTGTACCCACAAAAATTATATATTTTTTCTATGGGCACGTTATTAATCGGGGGAGATTTCAACACTTTGTTGGAAGATAGACTAGATAGAAGTGGGAAAATATCTACAAAGAGCATTAAAGTTTATAAAAACAAAGCCAAGTTGCTACAAGCTCCTCTCTCCAAATATACACTTTTTGATATATTTTTGATATATGGAGAGTCCATCATGCTACAGAGAAAGATTTATCTTATTTCTCTAAGATTCACGGTAGCTATTCTAGAATAGACTATTTTCTTACATATCTGGTAAATTTGGATAAGATTGGTACCTCAAAGATTGGAGCAATTACATGGTCTGACCATGCTCCTATTAAGATTGAGGTTAAAAGTAACCATGAATATAAACAAAATCGGCAATGGAGACTTGATGAATCATGTTGGGTTACTGATACTAATAGAAAAGTGCTGATCTCCCAAGCTAGAGAATATGTCGGAATCAATGATAACAGGCAGGTGAGCGCAGAAACTCTTTGGTCTGCATTTAAATGTGTAATGAGAGGCCATTTAATTAAAATTGAGATCAAATGAAGGAGAGATAAGGGGGCAGCTTTGTCTGACCTATATATTCAACTAGCAAAATTAAAGACCCAAAATAAAATTAATCCAAATTCACTACTTTAAGATAAAATCCTTACAGTACAGCAACAAATAAAGTCTAGACTCAAAGAAAGAGTGAGATACATGATCACCTCCCTCAACCAGCATTGGTACAATAGTAATAACAAAGGGGGGAAACCCCTCTCGAGTAGACTAAAATCTAAATATACCAAAAAGGCAAAAAATAAGATTATAGTGGGTGATAACGTATGTTTATTCCCATCGCAAATAAGCAAGGCATTTGCCCAATACTATCATTCTTTGTATAATATCAAGGAAATCAAGACCTCCACTCCAGCAATAAAAACGTTTCTGTCTTGATTGGGCATCCCTAAGTTAGACCCCTTGAAACTTGCACATTTAAATCAACCTATAGGCATGGAGGAGATCTCACAAACTATTAAGAACTTGAAAAATGGGAAAGCCCCAGGCCCCAATGGCTATACAACCCCTTTCTATAAAACCTTTGAGCCCATTATAACTCCTATACTAAATACATTTTATGCTCAGGGAAAATATCTCCAGAGCTGTTAAGGGCAACGATTTCCCCCATCCTAGAAGCCAGAAAAGGATCCTCACTTTATAAGTAACTATTGTCCGATCTCGCTCAGAAATCTAGATATAAAGATATTTTCTAAAATAGGCTTAGCCTGGTTATTCCAGACTTGATACACACTGACCAATCTGGATTTGTGAGGATGAGATTGGGTGCCGACAATGTGCGGAAAATATTAAACAACATATAAGTTGTAAAGAAGGGCTCTCTTCCCACAGCGTCAGTTGACGCGGAGAAAGCTTTTGATCGGGTTAGTTGGAATTTTGTGTCCGTGACCCTTGACAGTTCGGGATGGGGGGATTTTTTTAAAGACCTGGCCTTGGCCCTATATTCTTCTCCAACCTCAATGATCTATGGGAACAGCCTAGACTCTGAATATTAGAAACGGAACGAGACAGTGATGTCCCCTAGCCCCCCCTTCTATACACCCTCACAATCGAGCCCTTTGCGATATATATCAGACAGTGCAAAGATATTTCAGGTATAATGCTGGGAAGTCTAGAGCAAAAGATAACACTCTTTGCAGATGATATTATTTTGACAGTGACCAACCTAGAACACTGTATACCAAAAATTCTCGAATGTATAGAAGTTTACAGCAGATATTCAAATTGTAAAATAAATATGATGAAAACTCAGGTGATTCATACCCACCTAACCCCAGACCAGAAGCAGTACTTAGAATCTAACTATAGTTTTATTTGGAGCAGCCAATATATTTCCTATTTAGGGATAAAAGTGAACTTTTTTGTCGATGATTGGGTCCAAAAAAACTATATGGAACTTTATCAAGAATATTATCCTTAATGGTAGCAAAATGGAAAAATGTTAATACTTCCTGGATGGGCAGACTCAGTGTATTAAGATCATATATTATACCTAAGCTAGAATATCTGCTGCAAACTATTTCACTCCGTGTTCCGAGGAAAATACTGCATTTGTTCCAAAAAGTTTTTTCGCTTTTACCTCCCCATAAATAAAGACCAAGAATCAGAATGAAAACTATGACCACCAAATTTGCTAGGGGTGGCCTCTCCCTTCCGGATGTTTATCTTTTGCATGATACAGTGATGTTCTCACACTTAATGCAATCAATTTGTAATCATATCGATCACTCACATCTATTCTGGGTAGACGAGTGCAGTTTCGAGAGACTAGATCTTGAAAACAATGTCATAGAGAACGTATTCTACACTATTGGTGCTATTAAAGACAAGTTATATGATAAAAATTGTATTACCAAAGAAACCTCGTTATACACGTTTAGATTCTTGACCCAAGATCTCAATTTGAGACGCAGGGGGGAATTGAGAATTTTAAAAGTGTCGGACATAATAAGCGGACCAGCTGTATGTTCCTTTCTCCAACTACAAGAGAAATTCAGTCTTCCTACCTCCAAAACCTTTGCATATATAAGAGTAAAGAATTTACTAGGGAAATTTACTATAGTAGAAGAAGGTCCATTAGAAAAATTACATCATAGTATCTTTCTTAAACTGACCTCCAAAATAAGAAATATTATAGAAAGTAATATTGAGAGTGAAAAGCTAAATAATATTACTAAGTGGGAAACAGAGATAGGGGCAACCTTCTCAAATCAGGAATGGCGCAGAGCCTTCGAAATGGTCAGGAAAAATATCAACTGTATCAACATCCAAGAAAATTACGTAAAGATTTTGCATAGATGGTATATGGTTCCTACAAAATTATGCAAATTTCAATCCACTTCAAACTTATGCTGGCATTGTAATCACGCCCCAGGCTCCATATTCCATATTTGGTGGGAGTGTAAGACCCTAGATAAACTTAAGGAAAACACTCTCTCCCTTCTTACAAACTTGAGACTGGAGGTGGGTGATCTCTCTCTAGCAAAATTTCTTTTTCATTTAGATTTTCCAAAATTTGTAAAACCACATAAGATACTTTTGATGCACGTTTTAATGGCCGTAAAGTAATGTCTCTCGAGACACTGGAGAAAGACCACTTTACCCAAACTAAATGATACTAAGATCTAAATTAACTACCAAGCTTCTATGGAGAAGGCACCTTTTTTACGATAGAACAAATATGCATGAGTATAACCAGATATGGCCAGATTGGCACATTTTTACATCGGATAATTGGAGAAGTTTGGAACCTGGGTAGTTGAGAGAGAATCGGACGCTCAGTAGGAGTACCAGGTTAGTCTCTCCCCCCTCTGTCTCCCCCCCCCCCCCCCCCGAGGTCATACCCCAGGATGTTTATTTGTATATGGTGATGTAGATGTAAATGTGTGTAAATTTGTACAGTATTTACTCTTTTATGTGATAGTCTTGAACACCTTATGACTAAAGATATTCTGCCTAGAATATCAGTTGATATACGTTAGTTTTAAGCAAGATAATATGACTCTAAAGATAATATGTGAAACAATAACCTTAAACACAAACTACTTGATATGTACTAAGGAATGTACTGATTGTATATGTTTTGTAATTTTGTATATTTGTAATAAAAATGTAAAAAAATAAAATTAAAATAAAACTGGTAGCTCCAAGTCTGTTTCCCCCAATCACCGCCCGGGGACCAGGTGGATCTTGGAAAAGGATACCCAAAATGAGCTAAAATGAGCTGGAAAAACGACAGCTTTATTCCGGAGTTTGCTGTTTTATGCAACACAAAAGCTTTGTAGGTCGCAACTTGTAAAAGGTAAATTGCGACCTTCTTATAACAGGCCTTTGTCTTCCTCATAATAAGATAGGGCTGTAGGAGTTGATCTGTCACCCATGAACTTATTATAGGCCCTTGATGCACAGTGGCTTTCTGATGACCTCAGCTCTGTCACGGACAGAAACCTCCACAGTCCTCTCATGGATGGTGCTGAGCATGCACACATGCTTTTTGTCTCTGAACTTTAATGCCAAGAGCTCATCTTTGCGCAGAGCTGAAGTGTCCCCCCTTTGTAGCCGGGTATGTACCAGATGTTGTGGGAACCCTTTGCGGTTAGAAAGGATAGTACCGCTTCAAGACACTGTTTCAAGACAGTAAAGCAACTTGAACAATGGTACATTTGTATAAAAATGATCCTCATACAAGTGGTACCTCTTCTTCGTAAGGGATAGTAGAAGAACCCACACAATCTTGGCACTTGTTCCCAGATGTTCTGGGCAACCTGGAGGGTCAAAATGGCTATCTTTTCCCTCATATACCTGGAAGGCCTGAGTGTATCCATTCTCACTCTCGCAGAGCTTATACACTTTCACTCCATATCTGGAGTGCTTGGAAGGAATATACTGCTTGAACGTCAACCTTCCCTTATATTTCATCAGAGATTCATCCACACATATATTCCTTCTAAGTGTATAAGCCTCTGTAAACCTGGCAGAGAGGTGTGTAATCAGGGGGGCGGATTTTATATAGCCTGTCAAACTGGGGGTGCTCTCTAGGGTGGCACAGGCTATTATCATTAAAATGCATGAAATTAAGAATCATTTCATACCACTGCCTCCCCATAGACTGGGCGTAAATGGGGGTACTGCAGATGGGGCTTGTGCTCCAATATGGGCAAATGGAGGGCTTCTTTATAATACCTATCAACATTGCCGGTGCCCAGAATTTGAGGAATTCTGGCACATCAATGGGGGCCCATTGCTGCCTTCCAAAAAAATAAGTTCGGTGAGCAGCATGGAATTGCTGGGCATAAAGATTAGACTGGGAAACAATCTCTTCCAGTAGATCATCCCCCTGAAGAATTTGGACAAACTGCAGGGGGTAACTCCTGTAACATCATTACTGATGCCAGGAACTGGAGTGAAAGGAGGGATAGTTGGCCTATAATGATTAGGTGCTATCCACTCCACAGCAGCACTGGCATCTGGAATCCCACGACTCCTTGTGACAGGGGCCCAGCAGCCACTGATACATCACTAGATGATGTATCGTTAAACTGACCAAGGTTCAAACTTGCGAATGGCAAGTGCTCACACTGATTGGGTGTGTCGATTGCAGACACCCCCCCGAAGCAACAATTATATATCCTCAAAAGACTGAGAAATTAAAAAAAATTAAAAAATGCAGAAAAACAATTATTAAAAGTCCAGTTTAATTTATTGTAAATACATATTTAAAGAGGAAAACATATTATTGCGATAACTAATATCCTTAAATATGTGTGTGTGTTAGTCTGACGCTGTGTATGTATGACATACATGCACAGCGTCAGTCTAAGACACACACATATTTAAGGATATAAGTTATCTCAATAATATTATGTTTTCCTCTTTAAATATGTATTTACAATAAGTTAAACTGGACTTTTAATTTATTGTTTTTCTGCATTTTAATTTTTTTTAATTTCTCAGTCTTTTGAGGATATATAATTGTTGCTTCGGGGGGGTGTCTGCAATCGACACACCCAATCAGTGTGAGCACTTGCCATTCGCAAGTTTGAACCTTGGTCAGTTTAACGATACATCATCTAGTGATGTATCAGTGGCTGCTGGGCCCCTGTCACAAGGAGTCGTGGGATTCCAGATGCCAGTGCTGCTGTGGAGTGGATAGCACCTAATCATTATAGGCCAACTATCCCTCCTTTCACTCCAGTTCCTGGCATCAGTAATGATGTTACAGGAGTTACCCCCTGCAGTTTGTCCAAATTCTTCAGGGGGATGATCTACTGGAAGAGATTGTTTCCCAGTCTAATCTTTATGCCCAGCAATTCCATTACACACATACACAAGATGAGTCACACTTACACACACACACACACAGACACAATGAGTCTCGCATTTACACACACAAACAGAAACAATGAGTCTCACACTTACACACACATTGTATGTGTCTAAGTATCACAGAAATCTGTCTGGATAAGTGTGTATTTTATTGTGTGAATGTATGTGTTGTATTGCTGTAGAGATTTATATTTATGTTGCTGCACACATAAATAATATATATATATATATATATATATATATATATATATATATATATATATATATATATATATAATGTGTGTGTGTGTATAAGTTTTTGTCATTGAAAAATGAATGCGGCCCATGCACACATATATTTCTGGCGAAGTGACACACTGCAAAATAAACTTGGACACCCCTGCTCTGTAAATTTCTCTCTCAAAAGTGTAAGGATAATTCCACATGTCATTTACTGTGAAATTCAATGGGAAACGTACATATCTTAATCATTCTGATGAAGTCAATGTTTTAATTGTGAACAATACCTAATCAAACAATAAACCGTGTACTTGTGTGTTTTATTTATTACATTTTTCTATAATCACGATCACCTAAAATGGAGAACTGAATTAGGAGAAATAGACCACATCATTAGGCACTACTATTTATGGCAATGTTATGTGAACTTATCTTTTGTCCCTAAAGAAGTGTCACAAACAGTCACATGCCAAACTAAGTTGGAAAAGTGTTGCATAGTCAAACGTCTCTCTGTCGTCTTTTTTCCACTGTGCAGGCATGATTTTGTTTGCTATATTTAAGTGATAAGTAGAATGGGTATTTGACTGTAGAACAGCAGATTGCAAGGATGCATCATTGTTTTACTATTAAATCGCTGTGTTTTTCTTATATCTATTTTCACATGATAATTGTAGACAAAATATATAATTACTTTTCCTTTAACTGTTGGCTTAGTACCATATTTGAAAAGAGAAAACGGAGAAACGGCAGAGAGACAGTCTCCACAGGAAATAATATTCAATCTGTGTTTATTCGTATTTGGCAACAGACCAACTATCCAACAATCACTTCACTCTTTTCGTGCTTGTTAGCACTTAATCAAAAGGCTAAGTCTGTTGGGGCAGCACTGGCTAAGTCTGGTGGGCAGATGGCTATGTGGGGGCAGCACTGGCTAAGTCGGGGGGCAGATGGCTTTGTTGGGGCAGCATTGGCTACGTCTGGGGGTAGGGGGCTCTGTTGGGGCAGCATTGGCTAAGTCTGGGGGCAGATGGCTGTGTGGTGGCAGCATTGGCTAAATCTGGTGGGAAGATGGCTATGTGGGGGCATATGGCTTTGTGGTGGCAGCATTGGCTTAGTCTGGGGGGCAAATGGCTCTGTTGGGGCAGAATTGGCTTTGTCGGGGATGCATTGGCTATTTCTGGTGGGCAGATGGCTCTGTTGGGGCAGCATTGGCAAAGTCTGGGGGGCAGATGCCTCTGTTGGGGCAGCATTGGCTAAGTCTGAGGGCAGGTGGCTGTGTGGGGGATGCATTGGATTTGTGGGGGATGCATTGGCTATTTCTGGGGGGTAGATGGCTGTGTGGTGGCAGCATTGGCTAAGTCTGGGGGCAGATGGCTCTGTTGGGGCAGCATTGGGTAAGTCTGGGGGCAGGTAGCAGTGTGGGGGCTACACTGGCTTTGTGGTGGCAGCATTGGCTATTTCTAGGGGCAGATGTCTCTGTGCTGGCAGCATTGGCTAAGTCTGGGGGGTAGATGGCTGTGCAGTGGCAGCATTGGCTATGTATGGGGGAAGGTGGCTCTGTTGGGGCAGCATTGGCTAAGTCTGGGGGCAGGTGACTGTGTGGGTGATACATTGGCTTTGTGGCAGCATTGGCTATTTCTGGGGGGCAGATGGCTCTGTTGGGTCAGCATTGGCTAAGTCTGGGGCAGGTGGCTGTGTGGGGGATGCATTGGCTTAGTCTGGGGGCAGGTGGCAGTGTGGGGGATAAATTGGCTTTGTGGCAGCATTGGCTATTTCTGGGGGGCAGATGGCTGTGTGGTGACAGTATTGGCTAAGTCTGGGGGGAAGATGGCTATGTGGTGGCAACTTTGGCTAAGTCTGGGGGCAGATGGCTGTGTGGGGGCAGCATTGGCTAAGTCTGGGGGCAGGTGGCTCTGTTGGGGCAGCATTGGCTAAATCTGGGGGGCAGATGGCTCAGTTGGGGCAGCATTGTTTAAGGCTGGTGGGAAGATGGCTATGTGGGGGCAGATGGCTCTGTTGGGGCAGCATTGGCTAAGTCTGGTGGGCAGATGGCTGTGTGGTGGCAGCATTGGCTAAGTCTGGGGGTAGGGGGCTCTGTTGGGGCAGCATATGCTATGTCTCGGGGTAGGGGGCTCTGTTGGGGCAGCATTGGCTAAGTCTGGTGGGCAGATGGCTGTGTGGTGGCAGCTTTGGCTAAGTCTGGTGGCAGATGGCTTTGTGGTGACAGCATTGGCTAAGTCTGGTGGGGTAGATGGCTCTGTTGGGGCAGCATTGGCTAAGTCTGGGGGCAGGAGGCTGTGTGGGGGATACAATGGCTTTGTGGCAGCATTGGTTATTTCTGGGGGGCAGATGGCTGTGGGGGCAGCATTGGCTAAGTCTGGGGGTAGGGGGCTCTGTTGGGGCAGCATTGGCTAAGTCTGGTGGGAAGATGGCTATGTGGGGGCAGATGGCTGTGTTGGGGCAGCATTGGCTATGTCTGGGTGGCAGATGGCTCTATTGGGGCAGCATTGGCTAAATCTGGGGGGAAGATTGCTCTGTTGGGGCAGCATTGGCTAATGCTGGTGTGAAGATTGCTATGTGGGGGCAGATGGCTCTGTTGGGGCAGCATTGGCTAAGTCTGGGGGCAGGTGGGTGTGTGGGGGATACATTGGCTTTGTGGCAGCATTGGCTATTTCTGGGGGGAAGATGGCTGTGTGGTGGCATCATTGGCTAAGTCTGGGGGTCAGATGGTTGTGTGGGGGCAGCATTGGCTAAGTCTGGTGGGCAGATGGCTCTGTTGGGGCAGCATTGGCTAAGTCTGGTGGGTAGATGGCTGCGTGGGGGCAGCACTGGCTAAGTCTGGGTGGCAGGTGGTTCTGTTGGGGTAGCATTGGCTAAATCTGGGGGCAGATGGCTGTGTGGTGGCAGCATTGGCTAAGTCTAGGGGGCAGATTGGGGCAGCATTGGCTATCTCTGGGTGGGGTAGATGGCTGTGTGGTGGCAGCATTGGCTAAGTCTGGGGGGCAGATGGCTGTGTTGGGGCAGCATTGGCTAAGTCTGGGGGCAGATGGATGTGTTGGGGCAGCATTGGCTAAGTCTGGGGGCATATGGTTTGTTGGGGCAGAATTGGCTAAGTCTGGGGGCATATGGCTTGTTGGGCCAGCATTGGCTAAGTATGGTGGGCAGATGGCTCTGTTGGGGCAGCATTGGCTAAGTCTGGGTATCAGATGGCTCTGTTGGGGCAACATTGGCTAAGTATGGGGGCCGGTGGCTGTGTGGGGGATACATTGGCGTTGTGACAGCATTGGCTATTTCTGGGGGGCTGATGGCTGTGTGGTGGCAGCATTGGCTAAGTCTGTTGGGCAGATGGCTGTGTCAGGGCAGCATTGGCTAAGTCTGGGGGCCGATGGCTGTGTGGAGGCAGCATTGGCTAAGTCTGGTGGGCAGATGGCTCTGTTGGGGCAGCATTGGCTAAGTCTGGTGGGGTAGATGGCTCTGTTGGGGCAGCATTGCCTAAGTCTGGTGGGTAGATGACTATGTGAGGGCAGCATTGGCTAAGACTGGGGGCAGATGCCCCAATCTGCCCCCCAGACTTAGCCAATGCTGCCACCAGCCATCTACCCCCTCGAACTTAGCCAATGCTGCCACCACACAGCCATCTACCCCCCAGACTTAGCCAATGCTGCCACCACACAGCCACCTGCCCCCAGAAATAGCCAATGCTGCCACCACACAGCCACCTGCCCCCAGATTTAGCCAATGCTACCCCAACAGAGCCACCTGCCAACCAGACTTATCCAATGCTGTACCAACAGAGCCATCTGCCCACCAGACTTAGCCAATGCTGCCCCCACACAGCCATCTGCCCCCAGACTCCCAAGGGGAGGGGGGGGAGAAAGAGACAAAGAGAGGGGGAGGGGGTTGAGGACACAGACAGACAAAGGGAGGGGGACAGAGATAAAAGGGGAGGGGGGATAGAGAGAGACAAAGGGAGGGGGAGAGGGGAGGACACAGACAGACAAGGGGAGGGAGGGGGACAGAGAAAAGGGGAGGGGGGATAGATAGAGACAAGAGATAAGTTTTGGGGGGAGAGAGAGACAACGCTGGGGGAGCGGGAGAGAGGCCGCATTGGCACATAAAAGCAAATAAAAACAAGAAATGCATTTGTATAATATAAATTTTTTATTAAATATTAAAAAGCAATTTACATATATACAAGTTAAACTTTTTTCCTATAGGGTAGTCTTATAATCAGGCTTTTCGTTTTTTTCCTAAAGGAATGTACAAATTTGGGGGGGTCGTCTTATAATCAGGGTCGTCTTATAATCGAGCAAATACGGTAATTATAATTTGCCAGTGTAAGTTGAGGTTTTTTTTTTTTTAATCTAGCATGGGAATTTCAGAATGGGAACTCTTGAGCTTCTGACTTTCATAACCATGTAGAAAAAAGTCAGGAGCGACATATAACACCACATGAAAAACATGTTACTTAGAAGTAATTAGATCTCCAGTTAAGTTGCCAATTAGCAAACATATGTATCAGCTGTAACAAGTCAAACAATTAGCACTTTGATATATGAGCTTTTTAAGCAACATGAGGTAACTATAGATATAAAGAGAACAAATGGACCAAATTCCAATTCAATTGTGTCTGAATCAAACTAAATCAATATTAAATATGGTCGGGATCTGAAATGGGATTAGTTAGGATTGTCATTTGCGTTGATAATTTAAAAGCCAAGGAATACTTTTTACAGAACCGGGTATACCACATGATCCAAACACAGTTCATTCCTGATGTTCCAAGATGACCGTGCCCTCTACACAGTGCTACACAAATTCAAGAATGCTAATTTGCTGCAAGGTTATTTTGAACACATAATGCAATAGATTAAATGATGCCTGTTAACCCCTTCGTGACGCATGGTGCTTGCGTCCCAAACGACGCAAGCACCAAAACGTCACAATTTGTTCCTGGCCAGGATCACTCTGGCAGAGACCCGATCAAAAAATCGCGAGACCTCTGGACGTCACGTGTGGCTCAAAGTGGCCTCATCTGACAGGTGGGATCCCGCTGTAAGTGCCTGGGGAGCCGCGATGAGCTGTTTAGTACAGGACGTACTATGCCGTCCTAACGACTTTTAGGCACTTAAAGTCAGGACGGCATAGTACGTCCTAACGTCACGAAGGGGTTAAGTTAAAAACTGACGATGGTAAATTAACGGGCATTATTGATTAAATTAGATAAGAAGAATAGCACGAGGAGGTCGAATTCACTAACACAAATTCGACTTCCGTCTCCCTTACCTCGCCAAAGTCCACCTCAGTCTCCCATCTCGAACTCCCTTCAGTGAAAATCCAAAGGGTTTTCAAATTGGGAGGGGAGTTGGACTTTGACCTTTAAGGTGGCGAGTTGCATAATTAAACAAAAAAGCTTCCCCTGACAAAACCAGGTCCCAGAGGCCCCCAAAATCCTTAACACATATGGGGGAGGGCAGAGCAAGTAGCCCTAGCCCCCTGTTATTAATGGGGAAGGGAGCCTGCCAAAACCCTTGTTTCCCTGGTCTGAAGATGAGGAGCGAGGGGATTTCTGATCATTTGGAGACATTTATTACAGCAAATATTTTTTTTTTCAAAATCAAGACATAATAAACAAAAAAACAAAACATCATCACTACCGTAAGTAACAGATAACAAAAGAGGGTTCCACTAATAATAGTAGAGAGAGGCAGCATTGGCACATAAAAGGAAATAAAAACAAGAAATGCATTTTTTATACCATCATTTTTATTAAATATTAACCCCTTAGACACTTTCACCTTGACTTTCCCTTGGTGACAATGGCTGTTTTGACATCTCTAGGGTGTTTGTGTTTAGCTGTAATTTTTTTCTTTCTCACATACAGTACCCACACAAATTATATGTTGTTTTTATCGTCATAAGGAGGGCTTTCATTAGATACCATTATGTTCATCATATCTTATAATTTACTACAAAACAAATCATAAAATATGATGAAAAATTTTAAAAAACCCACTTTTTCTAACTTTGACCTAAAATATAATTTACACAAATAAAATCATTAAAAAAGACCCCGTCTAAATAGTTTCTAAATGTTCTCCCGAGTTCAAAAATATGCATGTTTCCATATTTTTCGGTATTTTTTTTCGAGTTATGGGGCAAAAACCAAAAATAGTGTTTTTTGTTTTTTTCCTATATTGATCTTTTGACCCCAACCCGAACCCAAAATTTAACCCTAACACTAAATTTAACCCCAACTCTAATCCTTATTATATCCCTTAATATTTTTTAACTTTAATTTAATTTTAACCCTATCCCTTATGCTAAAAAATATTTAATTTTAACCCTATAGGCTAATATAGCTAAATAACCTGTTTTTAATTAATTAAATATTTATTTTAAATATTTCCCATTGCAATGCTACTAAACTACCACTATGGGTAGTCAATTAGCATATTCAGAGCTACGGAAGTGAAGTTACTTTCAGTTCCGAAGCTCAGACCGGCAGAGGACTTAGCCATATTGACGGAGCAGCATGCTCCGTCAATATGGCTCCCCACGATCGCTCCGTGGGGCGATCGTGGGGGTCCCGAAATAGAAATTTCGGTGCTGGCTATTGCCTCGATGTCGAGGCAATAGACCAGCACTGTTAAAGCGGTTTTCGCGATCGTTGATCGCGAAAACCGCTTCATTCAATGCAGGACGTGCCAGGCACATCCTTTGTCGTTAAGGGAGTTTCTCCCAGGACGTGCCTGGCACGTCCTTTGTCGTCAAGGGGTTAAAAAGCAATTTACGTGAATATATACAAGTTAAACTTTTTTCCTATAGGGTAGTCTTATATTCAGGCTTTTAGTTTTTATTCTAAAGGAATATCCAAAATTTGGGGGGTCGTCTTATAATCAGGGTCGTCTTATATTCGAGCAAATACTGTAGTAGTTTACAGCGATCGGCCTAAGAGGGAATAAGAGTTGACTTCCAGTTTCTCGTTATGGAAATTTTTGTACCCATCAGAATATGTATAATAGATTGGCTTTTGTCCCTACTTATCCTTGGAAGGTTAACATGTAAAAGAAATGCTGTTGGATCTAGGCTTAAATCTGTTCCACTCAGTTCTCTGATCTTTTGTGCAACACTGGACAAAAATATATGTAAAGGCTGACAAGCCTGAACTGGAGTTCCACCAGATTCGAGCATTTTACAGCTTTATAAACCTTCTGAAAAGCATCTACTAAGTCTTTAGAGGTAGTTTCTGTTTTCAATTCTAGGTTCCATTTGTCTACAGGTAGACTAGGAGTGGCTCCCGCCTTAGCTCTTAACATATCTATACACAAAGCCAATCGTCCTTTTGTTTCCTTTTTCCATAACCAAAATAGAAAGGTGAACCCAGCGCTGCAATCACAACTCTCGCAGCACTTAGGCAGTGTGTCCCTAAACCACACAAAAATAGACAATTTATACAAATAGAGAACAATAAGTGCGCTTGAAGCAAACTGTGGTAAAAAAATATGTGATAAACAAAAAATATATATATAACACCTTATTTGGTGACAGTGTGAGGTAATATCCTGAGGGATCAGGAGGAAGCTTTGATCACCCTTAAGGGGATGCACTCACAAAATAGCAGGAAAATAGTTGCACTTCAAGATAAGATGTTGTTATGTTGAATCCTGTTGGTGCCAATCTGCTTAGATTCTTTGGCTCAGGAACAGAAACGACAAATATTCGATTAGTAGATAATATATGTAAACATTTAATAAAAAGATGTATCTGCTTACATGGAAGTAATCTTTGTCAGACGTAGTGGGCGCCACACAGCTGCAGGAAAATCTTATCCAGTAATTTTAACAGACAAAAGAAGAATAAAATATACAATATAAAAGAACAGCAGGGCAAGTCCAGTCCGCTACGCGTTTCACCCTTCATGGGCTTCTACCAGGCATCTGGACTCCCTGCTATGAAGTGGCGTTTATATCCGAGGTCTCCGTATTGTTGGTTGGCAAAGTTCTTCCGCTTTCGTCATCATCCCGCGATATTTTGACATAGTAGATCTTCCTAGCGTTGTTTGCTGATCTCACGCGAGATTTTGACATAGTCCTTTCTTTCATTTCGTTTTCATAGAGATGCATTAGCTCGCATATACAGACCCAAAATATAAGGAAAAAACAAGTGTTTTATCTTAAACAAAAGTATTGGGTGCATCTATAAACAGGAGTATGTCCATGATTGGGACTCAAAATATGAAAGTAGATAGATATACTTATAGAACGAGGATATTATAAAAACGAAAGTAGTATAAAAATATGAGAATTTTATTATGCAAAAAATGATTAATAAAAATATATATATAAAGATATATGCCTATATAAAAAATATATACTTATATAAAAATATATACCTGAATAAAAAACGGTGATCCAATAATGCCTAATCCCGTTTATGCACCAAATGGAGACAAAACATTTACATAAAATTTACATAAAATTGTGCAGGTCAAAATCGGCATTTAAACCTTGTGGCTTTAGAGTAGCCAGGTTAAATACCCATTTCATTTCATGTTTTCCTATGTTTCTAATATTGTCACCCCCTCGCCAATTTTTTTTCTACCTTCTCTATAGCGCAGAATTTAATCCCTTTGGGGTTCTTTTGGTGGTAGTCCAAAAAATGTTTTGATAGACTATGAGTTGTATGGTCATTTCTTATATTTATTAGGTGTTCTTCTATCCTCTTTTTTAATTGCCTTGATGTACTGGACGCCACATGGGCATTCAATCAAGTAGACCACATTTGTAGTGGAACAAAATTCAGTAACCGGGTATTTAGGGTGAGTGACAGACCTACACCCTATACAATTAAAACATCCATAGAAGCCTAATTTTCTAGTAAGAAAGTGGTTTGGTGCCTCTTTAATAACTTTTCATTTACTCGTATAGTTTGTAGTTAACTGTTGTTTTAAGTTAGGGGCGCTTCTAAAAATAACTGAAGGGGTATCTGGTATGATGTTATTTAAAATTTCATCCTTTTGTAGAATCCCCCAATGTTGTTTTATGATCTTTTTTAGACATTTTGATTTATTATTATAGTTGAAAATACTATACTAGGAATATTAGTAAATAGTAAATAGTATAGTAAATACTATACTAGGAATATTATTATGAAATTTGTTATTTTCTTTTGTTTTGTACGTTAGAAGTTGATTTCTGTCTATTTCTGATATTTCTGTAATTGTATGGTCTATTTCTATACTGTTATATCCTTTTTCAATGAATTTTTCTCGTAATATATTAGTCTGTTCTGTATAAGTACTTAAATCAGAGCAATTTATTCTTAATCGAGTACATTGACTCTTTGGGATACCTTTTAACCAAGGTGGATAATGACAGCTTGATTTGTCTATAAAATTGTTTACATCCACTTTCTTAAAATGGTTTTTGGTTTTTATTTGCCCATTTTCTATAAAAATTTCTAAATCCAGAAAGACAATGTGTTCTTTACTGTATATTTTATTTAGTACTACATTCTCATTATTTTTATTTATATATTCTAAAAAAGAATTTAAGTCTTCTTCACTGCCCTTCCATATGAATATTAAATCATCAATGTATCTGTAGTATAGAATGATATTTGATTCCCAGTTATGTTTACCCCAGATGTATGTATTCTCGCCCTGCTGTTCTTTTATATTGTATATTTTATTCTTCTTTTGTCTGTTAAAATTACTGGATAAGATTTTCCTGCAGCTGTGTGGCGCCCACTACGTCTGACAGAGTTTACTTCCATGTAAGCAGATACATCTTTTTATTAAATGTTTACATATATTATCTACTAAGCGGATATTTGTCGTTTCTGAGCCAAAGAATCTAAGCAGATTGGCACCAACAGGATTCAACATAACAACATCTTATCTTGAAGTGCAACTATTTTCCTGCTATTTTGTGAGTGCATCCCCTTAAGGGGGATCATAGCTTCCTCCTGATCCCTCAGGATATTACCTCACACTGTCACCAAATAAGGTGTTATATATATATATTTTGTTTACCACATATTTTTTTTTACCACAGTTTGCTTCAAGCGCACTTATTGTTCTCTATTTGTATAAAAATACTTTTTCCATAACAGACTGGAGTTTCAGAATTACTTTATCTGTGCCAAGATATAGATGTTTCTGAAGATAACCCTTTATACGGAAGTAAATAAAACCTGACCACCCAACTGAGGGGCTACTTTTAGTAACTCCGAGAATGGTTTGGTTTTATACCTTAAAATAATGAATGCAGACACCAGCACTCAGTGTGAAGTGAGAAACTTTAATCACACACTTGGCGACGTTTCAATCCTGTGACGGATTTTCTTCAAGCCTGAAGTCACAGGATTGAAACGTCGCCAAGTGTGTGATTAAAGTTTCTCACTTCACACTGAGTGCTGGTGTCTGCATTCATTATTTTACTGTGTCAGAGACCTGGGAAGCGTCTTGGACTCCTTGCACCAAAACCTGTCTTTATATTTGCGGATCTGGGACTAATTGGTTTTATACCTTGTCCATCCAAAAGACGTTCAATTTTAGTTATGCCAGTCCATTTTTTTAATATCTAGGTGTTCAACATTGTTGGAGAGAACTTTCAAAGGCAAAAATCAAACCAACAATTCTTTCAGTTTTACATTTTTTCTAAATTGAGACCAGATGTCAAAGACATTATTTAACCCCTTAGTGACATGACTTTTTTGGCTTGTCCGACGCTTGGTGACATGGGCTGTTTTAACATTTCTGAGGTGTTTGTGTTTTGCTGTAATTTATTTCTGTCTCATTTAGTGTACCCACACAAACTATATATAGTTTTTATCGTCATTAGAAGGGATTTCTTTTGATACCATTAGTTTGATAATAGCATATAATTTGATGTAAAAAAAAAAAAAAATATGGCAAAAAAATGAAAAAAAAATGTTTTTATGACTTTTATTGGAAAAATCGTATACTCATGTACAAGAGACCACAAAAAAACACTGCTAAATAGTTTCTAATATATGTCCTGAGTTCAGAAATAGCCCATGTTTTATGTTTTTGTGCTTTTTTATTCATGTTACAGGGCCAGAACTATAAGTAGTGCAAAGCTATTTTAAAATCCTTTTTTTCAAAATTAGCGATAGTGACATTGTAACACTGATATCTGTACTAAATCCATGAATGACCCCCAACATGTACATATTTTTGAAAACTAGACCACTCAGGGCATTTAACTTGGAGTATTTTGACACATTTCATGTAGCCATTTTACCACCAATCTTTGCCAAAGTTTGCCGCAAACATTTTTTTTAACATTTTTTCACATAGATTCCAATTTAGGTAAACATTACCTTAAAATGTGAAGGCTTATTTCCAAATAACACCTCAATATGTGTTCAGCAACATCTCTTGAGTACAGGGATACCACCCATGCATAGGTTTGTTGGTTTGTTTTGGGGCTAAAAGGCCACATTTAGGGGGTGCGCATTTCAGTTTTCCAACTTGGAATTCTGACATGCAGAAAACCTGCGCCCATGTCCCATTTGGGACATTTTTGAAGCCAGAAAGTGTATTCTACCCCACAAAGCCATATATTTTTTAAAACTAGACACCCTAGGGTATTTCAAATGGTAGTATTTTAACACTTTCCATGCACTAATTATACTACCAGCCTATGTCAGAAGGTTGGGATGTCATTTTTTCCCCACACACATTGTAGTTCAGGCAGGAATTTTCAGATTCTGGTATTTGCCACTGCCAACCAACACCTCAATATGTGTTCAGCAACATCTCCTGAGTACAGGGATACCACCCATGCATAGGTTTGTTGGTTTCTTTTTTTTTTTTCAATTAATTTTACCCCATCAAACCATATACTTTTGGAAAATAGACATCCTAAGGTATTTCAAATGGTGGTATTTTAATACTGTATATGTACTAATTCTACCACCAGCCTTTGTCAAAGTTTGTGGTAGTACTTTTTTGGGAGTTTTTTTTCCACATGCATTGTACTTCAGGCATGAATTCACAGATTCTGGTATATGTCACTGCCAAACAACAACCCAATATGTGTTCAGCAACATCTCCCGAGTCCAGGGATAGCACCCATGCATAGGTTTGTTGGTTTGTTTTTTGGCTAGAAGGCAACATTTGTGAGATGCGCATCTCAAAATTCCAACTTGGAATTTTGACATGTAGTCAACCTGCGTCCGTGTCCTATATGGGATATATCTTTGAAGCCAGCCAATGTAATTTACCCCCACCAAACCATATATTTTTTAACGGTAGACACCCATCACTCCTTGTGGCAAGGGATCAGAAAGCTGACCAGGGTCAAAATCGAACCCTGAGTCTGCGGCCTCAGAATCAGTGCGTAAGCAGTGATCTCAAGCAAAGAAGGGGTTAATAGCTCTTAGAAGAGCCTATCTAGTACTGTAATACATTACAGTACAAAGAAATTAATCCATAAAACAGTGCAGACAGCAAAACATACTGTTGCTGTGCAAGAATACTGCTTATACAGTGCTCAATGGCAGGGAAGGGGTTAATATACAGTGAAAGACTTTCATAAAACCTGACAATTTTATAAAATTTTATTTTATATCACTAATACTGATCTGTCTCTTTCTGTCAAAATATTTGTGAATATTGATCCGACCAATTTTGATTTGACCAGGGCGAAAGGTGAGCTTAATTGAGCAATCACCAAACCGTCTTTGCCACTAATTCGCTGTTACTGATCGCTATGCGCTCAGACAGCTTAAGAAAAAAATCTCAAATATTTTTACTTTACACGTAAGCCCCTAGCGCAGTGGTGTCCAAACTTTTTTCAAAGAGGGCCAGACTTGATGAAGTGAACATGCGTGAGGGCCGACCATTTTGCCTGACAGTTAAAATTAAGTACAAATGAACTATTTTATGCAAACTTTATTGCAAACGATTCGAATGACAATTCTAAACAGTAGTAAAATCACTCTGCCTTTCATATCTGAAGGCCAGATGAAAAAAAAAAAACAACACAGGATGCTGAAATATATGTCAGGAACACAACTAACATTAACTGAGATTTTTTTTTTATCATGTATTCATCTCTATTGACAAAAATGACCTGCACTAATGTGAAGGGTGAAACTGAGATCTGGACTGCAGCACATAGGCTAGGTCTGTTTCAAAGGCAGTGGTCAAAGTGATCAAATAAATAAGAATTGCAAGCTGAACACTAAGCTAGGAACATTACTAGAAAAGATACAAAAATTAAAAAATAAAGTGCAGCGCAAAAAAAACATGTCTATCACACATCGAATGAATATAGCAGTAAGGCCCAAAAGTCCCTAGAAACAGGTAGGGTCCAATGAAAGAGGGAGGGTGCCAGAAAACCGGATCCACTTCAGGTGACAAACTGTAAGACCCCTGTATTACCAGCAGGTCATACACCACTTTAGGCCCCTTTTACACAGGCGCACCGCCCGACCGAGTCCGTTCTGCTCAGCAGGGAGAGCAAAATTTTATTATATATTGAAAGTGTCCAGTTTTTTTGGTCCCTGACTTTATTAAATTTAGTAAAAAACTTTGGCTTTGAGCGTGTAATAAGAAAAAGTAAATAAACCATTATATATAAAATGCAAATTTAATTTATTTTATTGTTTGTATCGACAAAAAGGACTCAATATTCAATGACATGGAAGGTGTCTGGTTTTTTTTGACCCTGACTGTATATACACACATATTTATATATATATATATATATGTATGTGTGTGTATATATATGGAAATATATGAAGCATCAGGGCTTTATGGATAAAATTGCACTTACTAAAACAGGCAGTAGACCTCCTCGGTCAGCTCCACATGGGGCTACAGGTGGCTGTGTAGTGAGAGAAGGAATGCAGATTTCAAATTCCTTCAGCATTTCTTCTGCATTCCCGCGTCGTGGGCGGCGCCAGGCACATAGAGAAGAGCGGGGGGCATGGCCTCTCTCAGCTGCTCCCGAGTCCCGCCAAGTTCCGCTCCGCCCCCCGCCCCATCGCATCGGCATCGGGGCAGGGATGTGCGATGGCTCAGACACAGAGAGAGACATTGATCAGCCGTGTCTCTGGGGCCGTATGGAAGTAAAGGACGGGCCGCAACTGGCCCGTGGGCCGGACTTTGGACATGACTGCCCTAGCGGGTATGGGTAAAAAAAAAATGCAGACAGATACAAATTGCTTTGGCGTCAATATCATTGCGTAAGCAGTGATTGACGGCAAAGAAGGGGTTAATAACTCTTAGAAGAGCCTTTGTAGTACTGTAATAAATTACAGTACCAAAAAAATGAACCCCTAAAAAATGCACAAACAGCAAAAATAAATGCGCTGATGTGCACAATCACTGCTTACGCAAGATCAGTGGCAGGGTAGGGGTTAAACGCAGGGAATTGCTTTTATAATTTTTTTTTTATTGTTTTATTATTCGTGTGTTGTGTATTTATTATTTTTTTGTACTTTTACTTACTTTTATAACTTTTCTCTGTCTCTCTCCCTCACTAAAAAAAAAATGTGAGGAGAGGGAGGCAGATCATAACTGGTCAGATCAATATAGGGTTAATATTGATCTGACCAGGCAGTGGGGGTGCTCATCAGAGCATCCCCACTGCTTGTCAGTGTGCCTGCAGTCACAGATTGCCTCTGTGAAGAGGCAATCGTGCGACTGCAGGAAGAGCACAGGAAGCAGGTACTTCCTGCCTCCTGTGCTCTTGCCCTTAGAAGGGCAGCGCCATCTTGGTCACACAGTGACCAAGATCGTGTATTTTTTTTTTTTGTGTTACTGATTGCCTCGACTTGTGAGGCAATCAGCAACACTTACTATGCTCGTTTTTTGTAATGCCCACGTTTTAAAGGCACTGTGCCTTTAAAACCGGCATTTCAATCGCTCTCCGGAGCGATCGAAATGCCGACGGGCATTTTTTTCAGTATTGTGCGATGCATCGTTACAATACCATTAGAGCACTGAAAGCGGAAAAACTCAGCTTTCAGTGCTCGTTTAGACACAGGACGGACTAGGTCCGTCCTGTGTCACTAAACGCCTCGGCACACAGGACGGAACTAGTCTGTCCTGTGTCGCCAAGGGGTTAAAACTAAACTTTTTTTGGACCGATGATAGTTTGTTCGATTGTTTATTTGTTGACCAAAAAAAAACGTTTCAAGATTTTTTTATTTGTGATAAATCCTGTTCTGTTATGTACCATTTTCAGTCTTAGATCTTTCTCTCTGTGTACACAAACAAGGATCAACATATTGGCTCTATGATATTCATGGATATCTGGCATGGAAAGCCCACCCTGAGATGGTTTTAGTCTTAATCTGTTCAAGCTCATACGCGGCCTTTTCCCTATCCAGTAGATACATTACTCAACATTGCCACCAAAGTTTAATCAGTGTTTAATCTATAGCCTGACATCTTCGAATATACATCTAGTTCAATCCTTAATTCCTCCAGGGACGTATATGATGACCTCCATCACCGTATAAATTCAGTTGTAGGTCCCCTACCGAGGAGAAAAAGCCCTTAATCCTCTCATTGTCCCTGATACTCTTTGCCAGTGGCTCTATCAATAACACAGACAGAAAAGGGGAGAGCTTCCATTTGCCAACACGAACCAGTCAGAGCTGAAGCCTCCACCCAACACTCTAGCCGACGGAATAGAGTATAGAGCCATTATTGCTTCTAAGATCTGAGCCTGAAAACCAAAGGAGGACAGGGCCTAGCTCAAAAACCACCACCCGACCCTGTTAAATGCCTTCTTGGCATCCAGGTGGGGAACCCCTCTAGAGTTCACAGAGTCCAAACTATCAAACAACCTCCTAATATTATTGACAGATGATCTACCCTGGACGAAGCTCATCTGGTCCGGATGAATCCGCATTGGTATATTCTGCTTAAAGCAATGGGCAAGTGTTAAACTGTAGATTTTTATGTCAGAATTTAGTAGAGAGATTGGACGGTAAATTGTTCAACAATTCCGGGTCCTTACCCTCTTTTAAGATAGTGACTATATTCGCTTGCAGTAGTTCGGGGGGGGGACCTTTTTCCCCTCCGTGATCTCATTGAAGGCTTTCTTCAAATAGTTTATTTACCAAATCCTTTAAGACAGGGCTTTGACAAAGTTAACTAACTTTTAGGGGCCACCAAAAAAATCTAGGAGCCAGACAACAGCACATACACACAATCACACTTCAAGTCACATTCATACACACATATAGTTACACATATACAATCAGTCACACATACATACACATACTCAGTCACACATACATACACATAGTCACACATATATACACAGTCAGTCACACACACATACATAGTCACCCACACATACAGTCAGTCACACAAACACACACATAGTCACACATTAATACACATGACTGAGTGTGTCAGTCACGCATACATCCACATAGTCAGTCAGTCACGCATACATCCACATTGTCAGTCAGTCACACATACACACACATATAAAGTCAGTCACACACACACATATACAGTCAGTCATGCATTCATTCACATGAGTGGCAGTCAGTCACACATACATACACAGTGAGTCAGTCACACATACATACAGTCAGTCACACATACACACACATACGGTCAGTCACACACACATATACGGTCAGTCACACACACATATACAATCACACAGACATACAGTCAGTCACACATACATACACATGAGTGAGTGTGAGTCAGTCAGTCACACATACACTTGAGTGAGTGTGAGTCAGTCAGTGACACGTACATACACATAGTCAGTGACACGTACATACACATAGTCAGTGACACGTACATACACATAGTCAGGGACACGTACATACACATAGTGACACGTACATACACATAGTCAGTGACACGTACATACACATAGTGAGTCAGTCACACATAAATACAGTCAGTCACACATACACATGAGTGAGTGTGAGTCAGTCACACATTCATACACAGTCAGTCACATACAGTCAGTCACACACACAGTTAGTCACACACACATACACATAGTCACACACACATAGTCAGTCACACACACATACACATAGTCAGTCACACACACATACACATAGTCAGTCACACACACATACACAGTCAGTCACACACACATAGTCAGTCAGTCACACACACAGTCAGTCAGTCACACACACATAGTCAGTCAGTCACACACACATAGTCAGTCAGTCACACACACATACACATAGTCACACACACATACACATAGTCACACACACATACACATTGTCACACACACATACACATTGTCACACACACATACACATAGTCAGTCAGTCAGTCAGTCACATTCATACACATGAGTGTCAGTCACACACAAACAGTATAGTCAGTCACACACACACACAGTATAGTCAGTCACACACAAACACATAGTCACACATACACATATCCAGTCAGTCACACATTCATACACATGAGTGAGTGTCAGTCAGTCACACATACATACAGTCAGTCACACATACATACAGTCAGTCACACATACATACATACATACAGTCAGTCACACATACATACACATATACAGTCAGTCACACATACATACACATATACAGTCACACACACATACACATAGTCAGTCAGTCACACACACATACACAGTCGGTCACACACACACATAGTCACATACACAGTCAGTCAGTCACACACATACACATAGTCAGTCACACACATACACATAGTCAGTCACACACACAAACACAGTCAGTCACACATACACATATCCAGTCAGTCACACATTCATACACATGAGAGAGTGTCAGTCAATCACACATACATACACATATACAGTCAGTCACACATGAGTGAGTATGAGTCAGTCAGTCACACACACATACACGTGAGTGTCAGTCAGTCACACACACATACACGTGAGTGTCAGTCAGTCACACATACACATGTACAGTCAGTCACACATGTACAGTCAGTCACACATACACATGTACAGTCAGTCACACATACACATGAGTGAGTGTGAGTCAGTCACACACACATACACGTGAGTGTCAGTCACACATACACATAGTCAGTCACACACATACACATAGTCAGTCAGTCACCCACACAAACACAGTCACCCACACAAACACAGTCAGTCACACATACACATATCCAGTCAGTCACACATTCATACACATGAGTGAGTGTCAGTCAATCACACATACATACACATAAACAGTCACACATGAGTGAGTGTGAGTCAGTCAGTCACACATACACATGTACAGTCAGTCACACATACACATGTACAGTCAGTCACACATACACATGCACAGTCAGTCACACATACACATGTACAGTCAGTCACACATACACATGTACAGTCAGTCACACATACACATGTACAGTCAGTCACACATACACATGAGTGAGTGTGAGTCAGTCACACACACATACACGTGAGTGTCAGTCAGTCACACATACACATATACAGTCAGTCACACATACATACGCATATACAGTCAGTCACACATACATACACATATACAGTCAGTCACACATACATACACATATACAGTCACATACATACACAAATACAGTCACATACATACACATATACATTCAGACATACATACACATATACAGTCAGTCACACATGCAGTCAGTCACACATACATACGGTCGGTCATACATACATACACATATAAAGTCAGTAACACACACAAACACAGTCAGTCACACATACACATATCCAGTCAGTCACACATTCATACACATGAGTGAGTGTCAGTCAATCACACATACATACACATATACAGTCAGTCACACATACATACACATAAACAGTCAGTCACACATGAGTGAGTGTGAGTCAGTCAGTCACACACACATACACGTGAGTGTCAGTCAGTCACACATACACATGTACAGTCAGTCACACATACACATGTACAGTCAGTCACACATACACATGTGCAGTCAGTCACACATACACATGTACAGTCAGTCACACATACACATGTACAGTCAGTCACACATACACATGAGTGAGTGTGAGTCAGTCACACACACATACACGTGAGTGTCAGTCAGTCACACATACACATATACAGTCAGTCACACATACATACGCATATACAGTTAGTCACATATACATACACATACATACACATATACATACACATACATACACATATACAGTCACACATACATACACATATACAGTCAGTCACACATGCAGTCAGTCACACATACATACGGTCGGTCATACATACATACACATATAAAGTCAGTAACACACACACACACACATAAACGGTCAGTCACTCACACACACACACATATATAGTCAGTCACACACACACATATATAGTCACTCACACACACACATATATAGTCAGTCACACACACATATATAGTCAGTCACACACACATATATAGTCAGTCACACACACATATATAGTCAGTCACACACACATATATAGTCAGTCACACATACACATATATAGTCAGTCACACATACACATATATAGTCAGTCACGCATACACACACAGTCAGTCACGCATACACACACATAGTCACACACACATACACATAGTCAGTCACACATTCATACACAGTCACACATACATACACATACACAGTCAGTCACACATACAGTCAGTCACACATACACATGTACAGTCAGTCACACATACACATGTACAGTCAGTCACACATACACATGAGTGAGTGTCAGTCAGTCACACATCCATACACAGTCACACATACATACACATGTACAGTCAGTCACGCATACACACATAGTCAGTCACACATACATACACTTTCAGTCACACATACATACACTATGTGTGACTGACTATGTGTGTATGCGTGACTGACTGTACATGTGTATGTATGTGTGACTATGTATGGATGTGTGACTGACTGACACTCACTCATGTGTATGTGTGACTGACTATATATGTATATGTGTGACTGACTTAGTGTATGTATGTGTGACTGAAAGTGTATGTATGTGTGACTGAGTAAGTCAGTCACACATATACATATATAGTCAGTCACACATACACATGAGTGTCAGTCAGTCACACATCCATACACAGTCACACATCCATACACATGTACAGTCAGTCACGCATACACACAGTCAGTCACACATACATACATGTATGTATGCGTGTATGTATGCATGATTGACTGTGTATGTGACTGACTGACTGAATATGTGTGTGTATGTGACTGACTGACTGACTGTGTATATATGTGTGACTGTTTTGTGACTGTTTGTGTATGTGACTGTGTGTGACTGACTGACTATGTGTATGTATATGCGTGACTGACTTAGTGTATGTATGTGTGACTGAAAGTGTATGTATGTGTGACTGACTGTGTGTATGCGTGACTGACTGTACATGTGTATGGATGTGTGACTGTGTATGGATGTGTGACTGACTGACACTCACTCATGTGTATTTGTGACTGACTATATATGTATATGTGTGACTGACTTACTCAGTCACACATACATACACTTTCAGTCACACATACATACACTAAGTCAGTCACACATATACATATATAGTCAGTCACACATACACATGAGTGAGTGTTAGTCAGTCACACATCCATACACAGTCACACATACATACACATGTACAGTCAGTCACGCATACACACAGTCAGTCACACATTCATACACTTTCAGTCACACATACATACACTAAGTCAGTCACACATATACATACACATAGTCAGTCAGTCACTTCACAGTCACATACACAAACAGTCACAAAACAGTCAGTCACACATAAATACACAGTCAGTCAGTCAGTCACATACACACACATATTCAGTCAGTCAGTCACATACACAGTCAATCACGCATACATACACACATCATACAGTCAGTCACACACGCATACAGTCAGTCAGTCACACAGTCACAAATACACATACAGTCACTCATATATACACACACACACAATGTCAGACATAAAAGTCAGTGTATATATGTGACTGACTGGATGTGTTTGTGTGTATATATGTGACTGACTGTGTGTGTGTATATGTGACTGACTGTGTGTGTGTCTGTGTGTGGGTATATGTGACTGTGTGTATGTGACTGACTGTGTGTGTATATGTGACTGACTGTGTGTGTGTATTTGTGTGTGTATGTATATGTGACTGACTGCATGTGTTTGTGTGGATATATATGTGACTGACTGTGTGTATATGTGACTGACTGTGTGTGTGGGGGGGTATATGTGACTGTGGGTGTATGTGACTGACTGTGTGTGTGTAAATGTGACTGACTGTGTGTGTGTGTAAATGTGACTGACTGTGTGTGTGTGTATATATGACTGACTGTGTGTGTGTGTATATGTGACTGACTGTGTGTGTGTGTATATGTGACTGACTGTGTGTGTGTATATGTAACTGACTGTGTGTGTGTATATGTAACTGACTGTGTGTGTGTATATGTAACTGACTGTGTGTGTGTGTATGTGACTGACTGTGTGTGTGTGTGTGTATATGTGACTGACTGTGTGTGTGTGTGTATATGTGACTGACTGTGTGTGTGTATATGTGACTTGACTGGATGTGTGTGTGTATATGTGACTGACGGGATGTGTGTGTGTGTGTGTGTGTGTGTGTGTGTGTGTATATATATATATATATATGTGACTGACGGGATGTGTGTGTGTGTGTGTGTATATATATATATGTCACTGACTGTGTGTCTGTCTGTGACTGCGTGTAAATGTGTTTATTTGCCGTTGTCTGGCTCTCAGATATTTTTAGCTGGCTCCTTAAACTCCAATAAGTTTGTCAAGCCGTGTAGTATCCCCTCCTCCCCTATAAAACCTTTAAACTGCATTAAATCCTCCTCTTTCTTTGATGAACAACATAAAGTCCAACAAATATTCAAACGTAAATTCCAAACCGATGCGGGCTGAGGATGACTCCAAATAGATAAATCCAGAAACTGTATGGAAAACAGGAGTCCACTTTCGTCTGAGACCATGTTATTTCTTCATACTAGGGAAGAGGGGTAAAAAGAATTGTGAATTACTAAAGTGCGACTATTGTAAAGTTATCAATATATACAGATGATGAAACGGATAATAATTAAAATAAAACAGTAAGCAAATATGGGTGTCACTCAAGCGAATCCTGATATCCTCCATGACTGGGGTTCTTGGAGGGGCTGAGGACCAAACACCTCCCTATAGATTATGATCCCTGGCATTAAAAAGGGGTTCTGTTTTGGGTGATTTGGGTACAGTCGGTAAGTTTGCACTTTGAATTGACTTTGCAGTACTCGTGCTTTCCTTCTTGATCAGTATGATCTTTGTAAATGGAAGGCGCAAGGATCCGTGTACCTAATTTATCAAGAAACCTAAGAATTCCATCTTCTGAGAGGGCATCGACAACGACTTGTCCCAACTAATTAGGAATCCCAAGTTTTGAAGGAGATCTAGAGTCCAAGATAGATGAAGTCATAGAGTCGTGATATTCTGGGACATGAGCAGGATGTCATCCAGGTAGATAAGTCTGACACCTTTTCTGCGCAGACGGGCGACCACTGGCTTTAGCAATTTGGTGAAGCACTATGGAGCAGAGGAGAGGCAGAAAGGCAGAATTATGCATTGGACATAAACCAATATACAAAACTGAATCATACTAAATAATCACATTAAATATACAGCTAAAGCACATAAACCATGGTGAGTCAGGATTACAGAGGGTACAATCTGGGGAAATGAGTAAAGAAGTGGACAGCCAGGGGCAACAGCAGCATATATATTGCAAAGTCAATGCAAAGTGCAAACGTACTCACAGAACCCATTTTTAATGTCAGCGCCAATAATCTATAGGGAGCATTTGGGCCATTATTTCACTCCCAAGAACCATAGGTGAGGGTTCCATCACACTCGTAAATACCAATAATGTGTAGCAACTTTAAGAATAGTTTAAATCAGTGAAAAATGGCTTACCCACCCTTTCTAATATCCACGGTGATATCTAGGTATAAATAGAACCTAGAGATGAGCACATTTATATTCCCAAGGACTAAATGAAGCTCCTTCTGTATTGACCAAAATCTTAAATTGATCCTCGTTGATCAAATCTTTTTTTTTTCCAACATCAATATTTTTTTCTCTCCGAACTATATACTTATTTTCAATCTTCTCTTAGCTATCTTGCCTTGATTTTAGTACAGAGAAACTGCATATGGTCCAGTTTTTCTTCTATATGGTGTACTCTTGTTTCCATAGTCGATAAGTCTGTTTTATTTTCCTCAGTACTTTGTAACATTTCAGATTTTATTGTTTGTATAGCTTGGAACTGTTTTTCAAAGCAAGATTTTAAATACTTAGATCTTACAATTTTCTGTTCTAGCTCTGTTGAGGAGTCTGAGGACAAGAAATTCAATTTAAAAGGGAGATTTTGCTCTAAACCTGGTGATCTCCCATATTTCTCTGAATATTAGGGGTGAAGAAACCTAATAGTGCCTTCTCTTTTTTTCCTTCCTTCTCCCTCCTTTCTCTTCTTCTCCTTTTCGGCTCTGGTATCTCTTACTCACCATCTCAGGAAATACTGTACCTTTAAGTGGAAAAGTTATATTATGCCTGTAAATCTTCACAGTATGTTTATGTCCACCAACTCTTGTCTAGAAATCATTTATCCTGTTGGATCTTAGCATTAAACATATCCAGCTAGCTGGCAAAATGGTAAGAGGTATATCTGTCAGTATAATAGTATTCAAATCAGAGGAAGCTATCAATAAATTAACAATTTATGAGTGTTTATTATTTATCAAATTATTATACAAACCGGTAGCTTTACAAAATACATTACTATAAGAATTTGAAAAAGTCTGCTTCATTTTCCTTCAAAAACTTCAGATATACTGAAAGACATACATTCACAAAACAAACAAAATTAGACAGATACATATTTACTTTTACGGACTTGAATACTGGAAAACCGTGGAATCAGTCAGGACAAATTCTATAAGGTATGTTACAAAGAACCCAATAAGAAGAGGGACGGGACGACAAGCAACTGAATCTAAAACAATTTAGATATTGGCTGGAACTCTCAAGTTATAAAAAAGTAAAAAAACATAGATTTAATAATAGTATTAGTACAAATTACAAGCATACTCTGCTTTCCGACTTGAATGCTTGTCCTCTCGGACGGAGCAGACAAGCTTTGAGAGCTGAACCTGCCCGCATGCCACAACTGAGGGCTCAGTGTGCCAGTTGTGACACACATGCATTAGGTTCTCCACTGCTGCCCTAGCATGTCTAGATTTTGAAAATATATGGGTTGATGGGGTAAAATACATTGGCTGGCTTAAAATATGTCCCAAATGGAACATGGGCGCAGGCTGAGTATGTGTCAAAATGTCAGGTTGGAATGTGTTGTTTTAGCCCTGTACTCTGGAGATTTTGCTGAACACATACTGAGGTGCTATTTCACAGTGACACACAACAAGATCTGTTGTACAATGTATGTGGAACCCCCCCCCCCCCCCCAAAAAAAAAAGTACTGCAGAAAACTTCACTCACACACTTACACTTTGCCACTCACTCACACTCTGCTGCACACTCACACACACTTGCACTCTGCTGCTCACTCACACAGATACTTGCACTTTTCCACACACACTTGCACTCTGCCGCCAACTCACACAGATACTTGCACTTTTCCACATACACTCGCACTCTGTCACTCACTCACAGACACTTGCACTCTGCCGCACACACAGACACTTGCACTTTTCCGCTCACTCACATACCCTTGCACTCTGCCGCTCACTCACATACACTTGCACTCTGCCGCTCACTCACACACACTTGCGCTCTGCCGCTCTCTCACATACACTTGCACTCTGCCGCACACTTACTCTTTGCACACACACACTTGCACTCTGCTGTTCACTCACACACACTTGCACTCTGTCGCTCACTCACACACACTTGCACTCTGAAGCTCACTCACACACACTTGCACTCTGAAGCTTACTCACACACACTTGCAGTCTGCAGCTCACTCACACACACTTGCACTCTGCTGCCCACTCACACAGATACTTGCACTTTTCCACACACACTTGCACTCTGCCGCTCACTCACACACACTTGCACTCTGCCGCTCACTCACTGACACTTGCACTCTGCCGCACACACAGACACTTGCACTTTTCCGTTCACTCACATACACTTGCACTCTGCCGCTCTCTCACACACACACTTGTGCTCTGCCGCTCTCTCTCACACACTAGCGCTCTTGCCGCTCACTCACATACACTTGCACGCTGCCACTCACTTACTCTTTGCACACACACACTTGCACTCTAATGGTCACTCTCACACACTTGCACTCTGTCGCTCACTCACACACACTTGCACTCTGTTGCTCACTCACACACACTTGCACTCTGTTGCTCACTCACACACACTTGCACTCTGTTGCTCACTCACACACACTTGCACTCTGTTGCTCACTCACACACACTTGCACTCTGTCGCTCACTCACACACACACTTGCACTCTGTTGCTCACTCACACACACTCACACTCTGCTGCACACTCACACACACTTGCACTCTGCTGCTCGCTCACACACACTTGCACTCTGCCGCCCACTCACACAGATACTTGCACTTTTCCACATACACTCGCACTCTTGTCACTCACTCA
The DNA here is from genome assembly GCA_036172795.1 of Pelodytes ibericus. Classification (NCBI taxonomy): domain Eukaryota; kingdom Metazoa; phylum Chordata; class Amphibia; order Anura; family Pelodytidae; genus Pelodytes; species Pelodytes ibericus. Next base: position 37,077,076 of record CM069866.1, on the reverse strand, counting down.
CAGACACTTGCACTCTGCCACACACACAGACACTTGCACTTTTCCGCTCACTCACATACTCTTGCACTCTGCCGCTCACTCACATACACTTGCACTATGCTGCACACACACACTTGCACTCTGAAGCTCACTCACACACACTTGCACTCTGCTGCTCACTCACACACACTTGCACTCTGCTGCCCACTCACACAGATACTTGCACTTTTCCACACACACTTGCACTCTGCCGCTCACTCACACACACACTTGCACTCTGCCGCTCACTCACATACACTCGCACTCTGTCGCTCACTCACTGACACTTGCACTCTGCCGCACACACAGACACTTGCACTTTTCCGTTCACTCACATACACTTGCACTCTGCCGCTCTCTCACACACACTAGCGCTCTGCTGCTCACTCACATACACTTGCACGCTGCCACTCACTTACTCTTTGCACACACACACTTGCACTCTAATGGTCACTCTCACACACTTGCACTCTGTCGCTCACTCACACACACTTGCACTCTGTCGCTCACTCACACTCTGCTGCACACTCACACACACTTGCACTCTGAAGCTCACTCACACACACTTACACTCTGCTGCTCACTCACACACACTTGCACTCTGCCGCCCACTCACACAGATACTTGCACTTTTCGACACACACTTGCTCTCTTTCGCTCACTCACACTCTGCTGCACACTCACATACACTTGCACTCTGAAGCTCACTCACACACACTTGCACTCTGCCACTCACTTACTCTTTGCACACACACACCTGCACTCTGATGGTCACTCTCACACACTTGTACTCTGATGGTCACTCTCACACACATTTGCAATCTGATGGTAACTCTTACACACTTACACTCTGATGGTCGCTCACTCACATACACTCGCACTCTGCCGCTCACTCACATATCTCTACAAGACTTCTTCATTTGGTCTCTGACCCATGTAAGTTGATCTATAAGGGGGTGTTTATAGAGCCAACAGTGTTCCTCTTTTTTACACATGATTTGCTGTATTTTCTCTTTTTTTCCATATATTTGAAACTACTTTTTGTCATGTCTCATCTGAGATTTTTATTTTATTTTATTTATTTAGATAAGTATATTTGCAACAGTTTTTTTTAATCATTTTTATATTCTATATGTGTTTTGGGTTAACGCCAGTGTCTGCAGCACTATATAATTACACAACTAATTTTTATATATAATTATCAGGTGCCTCTTTCTTCACATATTGCATAAAATAGCCTTTCTCCAGAATGACCAAAAATGTTTCAAAGAGTCTGTCCTTAAGTGGTTCATTGTTTATGCACCTTTTTCAGTCCCAAGTTTACTGTGACTGTTCCGTACATTCAGGCAGCAGGGGTTCATCCATTAGTTCTTCCTTGGTAAAAACAGAAGAAAAAAAATATTTAAAAGTTCTGCTTTCTCGATGTGTGCACATTGTGTAAGTAAACGGATTCTCCAAACTTAGTGTATATCATATCAATAGGCAGAGAACCAATAGCTAAGTGATAGAGTCAAAATGCAAACACAGATAAGTTGACGTATAAATAACAATAACGTGGAATGTAAGACATATGACCAACACATGCAGATAACATATAAGTGACACAGCCAGATAGCGGGATGGGAAAAAACTCCAAAGCGAGGGAAATACTCCCCTCCTGTCTTAAATAAAATTTAGATTATTTCTACACCAAGGCTAGAATAATCCCTAATTTTATGGCAAGACAGGAGGCTTTGTATTTGCAATTTTTATGCCGATCCAGTAGAGAGGTCGACACGTCAGTCCAAGTTCAGAAGTAAAAAACACACGAAAAGTTGACTCCCTGGACCAGTCGTCTGCTGACAAAACATCTGCTAGCGAACCACCGCAAGAGAAGGCCGTGGAAGCCAGCGCCCCACAAACCAAGCGTGATATACTGGGAACCATTACCAATTTAAAGGGACGGATGTAGGAAATGAAGAGAGGACCTCGAGCTGCAGAGTGGAGGTGCCGTGGAAGAAAGATAGCAGTGCACACATCGAGCAACACAAACTTTGGGGTGATCGGGAAAATATGGGTATGAAATAAAGGTAGAATGAGACTTGGTATGTCGTGACATAGTAACAGTAACACCAAGGGAGAAGGAAAATGAGTCAACATCAAAAGCTCGAACGCCCGAGACCCGACGGAACGACATGAGTCAGAATAAAAAGGTGAGTTTATCTGAGAGCTTTTGCAGAGATAAGAGATCATCATCCGGCCATCCTACGACAAACCAAAGAACTTGGGAGACGTCCCAAAAGGAGGAGTAGCGAACGAAGGGGGGTCGAGCTGAGCGAATTCCCCGAAGTAGACGACACACAGACAGGTCCTTGCCCACACCCAGAGTGTAACAGGGATATGAGCCGCCCCGAGATAGCCGAACAAAAAATGTTAATCGTCCGATACAATTTGCCTTGTGTAAACTTTAGAAGAGCTTCCGTAGGGGCCATAAAGGAATTGAGCTGTTGTCCAAAACACCATCTATGGAGCATGGAGGTAAGACTTCCTGGTCCCTGTTGCCAATAAATCCCAGAGAAGATCTCGAGCCGCTGCCAATAGTCCTGACACATCCCACGAAGCCCGGAAAGTGTCCAAGCCATCAACCACAGACGGTCCTGCAGGATCAGTGGATGAAAATTCCTCTGAGGGTCCGTCAGGAGATCCGGAGATGTCAGCAAGAGGAGGGGGTCCCTGCATGACAGCTCCAGTAACAGGAAACCATGACTGAGTCTGCCAAAGAGGAGCGATTTAGGAAAGCTCTGCAAAAGGGTGGAAAGGCATAAGCCCCTTGAGGCAGCCATACCTTGAGAAAGCCGTCTACTGCCGATGATAGGGGTATCCAACATACAACTGAAGAACATCTCTGTTTGACGATTTGTCCTTGGTGCAAACAGGTCCATCTGGAAGGGACCCCAAAGATCGAAACACCCAGGGGTCTAAGCTCCAGTCACTGGCATCCCTCCAGTGATGTGAAAACCAGTCTGCTACAAGATTGTCCGTTCCCAGAAGGTACTCTGCCCGAATGGACAAGTTATGATCCAAACAATACTGGTAGAGGTCTTTGGTCAGTTCGTCAGGAGCTTGGAGCGAGAGCCACCTAGGCAGTTGACATAATGGACAGCTGAAATGTTGTCCATTCAGAGGACGAGAGAGCAAAGGGTGAGATCTTTAGTGAAGAGCCCACGATGAGTTTCAAGCAGTTGATATGGAGACTTCTTTCCTCTGTCCAGAGACTCCCAGTGGCCGTTTCTCTTCACGAAGCTCCCCAGCCAAGTAGACTGGCCTCAGAGTCCAGAGTAAAGTCTGCGAGGTGACCGAAAATAACAGGCCTCCATGGGGTTGAGCCACCAGTGGAGTTCTAACTGAACTTCGTCGTGATGAATACCATCTGATCATAGGAGCCCAAGCAATGAAGGTGATGAGTCTTGAGCCGCTGCAGAGCCCAGTATAGCAGAGCTGCAATATTAAATCCCAATATCTCCGCTGGTAAAATAAGGTAATCCAAGTAAAGCGCTGGAAAGTAAGGCAATATCCCAAATCCCCCAGTAACCAGACGAAACACAGTTCTGGGAGTCAACTGAGCTAGTTTATTCACAGCTCCAGCATTTATACCATCCCCCATGCAAGGGGTTTACTTAATCCCCCATCCAGGGGCTATACAGTAGTGGACTACATGGCAAACTGAAAATACAGGACATTTCTCCCACCATGCACCGCTGTACGGGAGGGGCACTCCCACTAGAATATCCGGTTAAGTGGATTATCCCTCCGTACAACAGAACCGGGTTTTAACATAAAAATATATAACTTTTACATTATTCGTGGGATTACAATAAATGACCGTTCGGTAGATAGCTGGGGTCTGAGCGCACACTTCGTGAAACTACCATATGCATGCTCCCTATTCTAAAACACACGAATACATTTTTACACCAGGTTAACACAGCTATTTCAGACAACCTTTAAATGTTCTGCAATATGACCTAAATTGGCTAGGTTTGCCACACCCAGTAATGTAAGGGCCCTGGGAAGATCGCCCGGAGTGAGGCTGACCGCAAACCGTTCAACGTCAGAGGAGGCAATGGATTGCCTTTTAGATGGATTGAGGGAGAACTGAACGTACGGAGTCCACAGTAAATCCCAGTAACTGGACTGATTGAGTCAGAACCACATCTGATTTGGCCTCGTTGATCATGAACCCTAGGTCTTGTAGTAAATGGATGGGGAGTGTCCTCAAGCCCGTAATAACTCAATGACTGGCTTCAGGAGTTTTGTGAAGCACCAGGGGCCTGACTGAGTCTGAACGGAAGGAAAGTGAATTAACACAGGTGACCCTGCTAGTGGAATTACAGAAATTTTCTGTCGCCTGGGTGGATGGGAACCATGAGGTAAGCATCCTTGAGATCCAAGCAGGCAAACCAATCTCATTCCCTGAGGAGATCGCATAAAAGATGGATGCCCTCTATCTTGAAGTGTCACTAGGAAACGTGCACGTTCAGATCCCTGTGATTGATAACTGGACGGTATTCCACAGACTTCTTTTTCACCAGAAACATATTGCTGAGGAAAAAAGGGACAGTCTAGAACCCGTTCTATAGCTCTCTTTTCCCGAAGGGAAGAAAGCTCTGCGTCCATGAGCGATAGAACCTCCGAAGACATACGCAGGGGATGGAGAAGAACATGCCGGCGGGGTGTGGAATAGAATTTGAAACTGAAACCTGTGACGGTTTGTAGGACCAAGGGATCGTGGGTGAGCATAGACCATTGGGGAAGGAAATGGGACAATCTGCTGGCAATGGGAACATGAGTGCGATAGGACGCTGAATGACCCTGGAACCTGTAGGAGGATGATACCTCAGGAAATCGGGGCCTGGAGCCTGTGAAAGGATCAAAGAAAGGATCTAGCACTCGGCATTCTTTAAGTGAAGAAATTTATTCAAACACAGGCGACCTTTCAACCCTGGAGGTGGCGCCCCAGGACCTCGGCACCATTTCATTTACGAGTGCAGATTTGGATCTACTTAATTTACTGGAGCCTGTGAAGACAGCTCTGCTTTGTGGGAAAAAAACGGTGTCCTCTGACAGGGGCGGGCTGGGCCGGGGGGCAGGGTGGCAATTGCCCCCCAGGCCGCCCTAAGCTTTGGAAAACACGGCCGCTGGGCCAGTGTTTTAAAAAAAAACAAAAAAACGCGCTTGCAGGCAGAGACTGAGGTGAGAAGGGATCGGAAGCAACCGTGCTGCCTGTTCGGCTCCCCGTGCAGTGTGACACGGAAGTGCCGACAGTCACGTGACCGGCGCGCTGACGTCAGACGCACGCCGATCACGTGACCTGTCGGCACAACCGCCGGGAGGCCGAACAGGCAGCATGGAGGGACCATGCTGCCTGCCACCAGGGAAGTCCTCCTGCCACTAGCCACCAGGGAAGTCCTCCTGCCACTAGCCACCAGGGAAGTCCTCCTGCCACTAGCCACCAGGGAAGTCCTCCTGCCACTAGCCACCAGGGAAGTCCTGCCACTAGCCACCAGGGAAGTCCTCCTGCCACTAGCCACCAGGTAAGTCCTCCTGCCACTAGCCACCAGGGAAGTCCTGCCACTAGCCACCAGGGTAAAAGTTAAGGGGGGGGGGGCAAAAAACACTGGCATATTATTGGGCAAATTGGCTGGGGCATATTACATGGCAAAAAAGACTGGCATATTATTGGGCAAATTGGCTGGGGAATATTACATGGCAAATAAGACTGGCATATTATTGGGCAAATTGGCTGGGGCATATTACATGGCAAATAAGACTGGCATATTATTGGGCAAATTGGCTGGGGCATATTACATGGCAAATAAGACTGGCATATTATTGGGCAAATTGGCTGGGGCATATTACATGGCAAATAAGACTAGAATATTATTGGGCAAATTGGCTGGGGCATATTACATGGCAAATAAGACTGGCATATTATTGGGCAAATTGGCTGGGGCATATTACATGGCAAATAAGACTGGCATATTATTGGGCAAATTGGCTGGGGCATATTACATGGCAAATAAGACTAGAATATTATTGGGCAAATTGGCTGGGGCATATTACATGGCAAATAAGACTGGCATATTATTGGGCAAATTGGCTGGGGCATATTACATGGCAAATAAGACTGGCATATTATTGGGCAAATTGGCTGGGGATTATTACATGGCAAATAAGACTGGCATATTATTGGGCAAATTGGCTGGGGAATATTACATGGCAAATAAGACTGGCATATTATTGGGCACATTGGCTGGGGCATATTACATGGCAAATAAGACTGGCATATTATTGGGCAAATTGGCTGGGGCATATTACATGGCAAATAAGACTGGCATATTATTGGGCAAATTGGCTGGGGCATATTACATGGCAAATAAGACTAGAATATTATTGGGCAAATTGGCTGGGGCATATTACATGGCAAAGAAGACTGGCATATTATTGGGCAAATTGGCTGGGGCATATTACATGGCAAATAAGACTGGCATATTATTGGGCAAATTGGCTGGGGCATATTACATGCCAAATAAGACTAGAATATTATTGGGCAAATTGGCTGGGGCATATTACATGGCAAATAAGACTGGCATATTATTGGGCAAATTGGCTGGGGAATATTACATGGCAAATAAGACTGGCATATTATTGGGCAAATTGGCTGGGGCATATTACATGGCAAATAAGACTGGCATATTATTGGGCAAATTGGCTGGGGCATATTACATGGCAAATAAGACTAGAATATTATTGGGCAAATTGGCTGGGGCATATTACATGGCAAATAAGACTGGCATATTATTGGGCAAATTGGCTGGGGAATATTACATGGCAAATAAGACTGGCATATTATTGGACAAATCGTCTGGGGAATATTAAATGGCAGAATAAGACTGGCATATTATTGGGCAAAATGGCTGGGGAATATTAAATGGCAATTAACACTGGCATATTGGGCAAATTAGCAGGGGCATATTAAATTGCAGATAACCTTGGAATATTATTGGGCAAATTTACTGAGTCATATTAAATTGCAGAATAACACTGGCATATTATGGGACAAATTGGCTGGGGAATATTAATGGCAAATAATATTGGAAATGTGTATGTAATGGGGTGATGGAGGCATGTAAATGTGGTGATGGGGCATGTCCTGGTGTGCAACGAGGGTTATGGGTCATGTCGTAGGTGTGCAACGTGGGTAGAGGGGGGGTGCCCAAATTTTGGGATATTGGGTGTCTAAATCCTGGCATATTGAGGGGCATAATCCTGGCATAATGAGGGGAAAATCCTGGCATATTGAGGGGGCATCATCTTGGCATATTGAGGGGAAAATCCTGGCATATTGGGTGTCTAAATCCTGGCATATTGAGGGGCATAATCCTGGCATATTGAGGGGCATAATCCTGGCATATTGAGGGGCATAATCCTGGCATATTTAGGGGAAAATCCTGGCATATTGAGGGGGCATCATCTTGGCATATTGAGGAGAAAATCCTGGCATATTGAGGGGCATAATCCTGGCATATTGAGGGGCATAATCCTGGCATACTGAGGGGCATAATCCTGGCATTTTGTAAGGGAAAATTCTAGCATATTAAATGGCAAATCCTGGCATATTGTGGGGGAAAATCCTGGCAATATTCGTTATAAAACAAGGAAAAGATGGCCGTGGATGGGGAGGCGATTCGATGGTGCAATGGGCCACTTGACTGGATTTTCCCCCCAGGCCTAAGGCTGCCAGCCCTCTGAAGACTCTTCGCATAGAAGTTTGTGCTTTGTTTAGGGAAGGAAAAATGTTGACATGTTGGTTCAGGTTTTTCAAAAATTTGTCCCTAAAGAGCAGCCCAGTTCCATCAGGGCCCAGTTCCTTAGTGCCCAAACTCTGTCAATTTATTGTCTATTTTGAAGAGTGCTGCTTTGTGCCATTCAGTAGATAATACCGTATTTGCTCGATTATAAGACGACCCTGATTATAAGACGACCCCCCAAACTTTGGATATTCCATTAGGAAAAAAACTAAAAGCCTGAATATAAGACTACCCTATAGGAAAAAAGTTCAACTTGTATATATTCATATGTAAATTGCTTTTTTAATAAATTATGATATCAAAAAATGTATTTCTAGTTTTTATTTCTTTTTATGTGCCAATGCTGCCTTTCTCTTTCCCTTGCCCCCATTTTTCTCTCTCTCCCCCCTCCCCTTGTCTGTCTCTTAACCCCCTCACTCCCCTTGTCTCTGTCTCTTAACCCCTTCCCTTGTCTCTGTCTCTTAACCCCCTCACTCCCCTTGTCTCTGTCTCTTAACCCCTTCCCTCCCCTTGTCTCTGTCTCTTAACCCCCTCACTCCCCTTGTCTCTGTCTCTTAACCCCTTCCCTCCCCTTGTCTCTGTCTCTTAACCCCCTCACTCCCCTTGTCTCTGTCTCTTAACCCCTTCCCTCCCCTTGTCTCTGTCTCTTAACCCCCTCCCTCCCCTTGACTCTGTCTCTGCCCCCCTCCCTCCCCCTGTCTCTCTGCCCCCCTCCCTCCCCCTGTCTCTCTGCCCCCCCTCCCTCCCTTCCCCTTACCTTGATCCCTGGTGGCTAGTGGGGGCAGCCGGGGGATGTCTGTACGATACTTGCAGACTTCCTCCATGCTGCCCGACACGGCAGTCTATTATGACGGACAGCTGTCCGTCATAATAGTCTGCCGTGTCGGGCAGCATGGAGGATATCTGCACGTATAGTGCAGACATCCCCCAGCTGCCCGATTGTCCCTGGTGCCTAGTGGGGCAGCAGAGGAAGTCTGCGCGATGAGCGCAGACCTCCCCTGCTGCCGCCCTGCACGCTCGCCGGGACTTCTGTGACGAAAGCGGAAGTACCCGGCTTCTTCACAGGTCGTGCCGGGTGGAAGCAGGGGAATCTGCGCTCCCCTGCTGCTAGAGAGGGGGATCCAGGTCCCCATGCAGCTCTGCTGGGGACCTGGATCCATGTCTTATAATCTGACCTCAATTTGAGGTCAAATTATAAGAAGACCTCGATTATAAGACGAGGGGTAGTTTTCAGATTTTTTTTTCTGAAAAAAACCTTGTCTTATAATCGTGCAAATATGGTAGTAGCGAGGAGGCAGAGCTTTTTTCTTTTATAATGGTTATGTTTTCAGAGCATATTGTGGTATATCTATCCAAAAGGTTTATTCTGGCTCTGACTGACTTTCCTGGGGTATCAATTTGAATCTTAGAATAATCCATTTCTCTTTGAACCAGAGAAGAGTAAATTGGATACAGGAAGACCTCCATTGGCATTGTTTTAGACATAGGTGAGAAAATAGTTTATTCTTCTCTGTTTCTTTTTTCTTATCCATTTTATCCTCCTCTTTCTTTTGTGGTTTGTTTTCACCATTTTTAATAGCCATCTCAGCAGGAGTTTTTGTACTTTCCCTATACTAAGAATTAGCTTAAAAGTAAAGCAGACCCTTAATAACTCTAATTTGGATTTATATCAAATTACACACATATAAATTACAGTCATATAGTAACTTTTATTGATTACTCTCTGATCTTGATGTTTGTTTCCACTTCACCTGAAGAAAAAATTCAATATGTTTACCAAACTTAAAATCACTGAACAAAATTGGGTTTAATTCCAATTATATATAGATTTTGTTTCCTGCTACCAGTTCACATTTCTCCAGTTAAACTTCTGGTATTTGCAAGCATACACTTGCCACTGCATTTGTGATTTAATTCTGAAGATGCATATAAGTTTCTACTTATAAGCTGTAATAACCATGCCCACCAGAGTACTAAGTTGCCTACCTACTTACACCAATACTTCAGCCATGAAGTAATCTCCTGTTGTCTTCCTGGTATAATGCATGGCATAGGTAGTATCTCAAGAATACTGCCGTGGAGGTCCATTATCTTTTAGGACATTTTGCTCTTACTTTGTCATTGGGGCCTATATGGACCAAGACAGCTGGATCCTCTCTGACCCCTCACAATTATCAGTCCACTTTGTCTGGAACATGCCGAACCCGGGAGATGGCTACTGGACCGTCATTATGATGGCCAACCAAAAGGGGACCCAGGAGTCTGTATTGGATTCAGGTTCGGTGGGGAGTGAAGGTCACGCAAATATACAATCGTCGTGGGGTATAGTCATCGGAAAATCACAATCCTATAGTGGTTTTTGGACCTTGACTCTAAAGTTAAATGAAGTAGGAAACCAGATCATTGAAGGGATATTCTGTAAGGCCATATCGTATGCCATGCAGTGATCTGCGGTGGCAAATCGGCTTGGTTTGATGAGCATTCTTAAGAGGCCATCAGTGGTGGCAAACAGATTCTCCAGAAACACAGAGATATCATTGGACGGTCGATCATCAAAATTATAGCCACCATTAGTAATGGTTAGATGTGGGAGACTCCATCTATACCAGACTCCCAGGTGACGGAGATGCGATTTGAGTGGCAACATTATAGTAGAAAGCCACTACAGAAATCCCGTCAAATAACTGGATTGTGGAAATAGCTGTATTGTGGTACTTTTGAACGTGAGGGGGGGAAAGGTCTGTGTGGATTGCACAGACTTCATGCTCCACCCCCTCATGCAACATGCTCTATTCTCTGAGTGAGAAGGAAGATGCATGAAGATCCTGTTGCAGAAGAAATGCCCCCCCCCCTCCCCTGTGTATATGAGGTGTGTGCATGTGACTGTCTATGTATGTGACTGACTGGATGTCTGTGAGGTATGTGTATGTGACCGACTGGATGTCTGTGAGGTATGTGTATGTGACTGACTGGATGTCTGTGAGGTGTGTGTATGTGACTGGCTGTCTATGTAGGGCATGGGACACTTCATCGCGGCTGCATCCGCACAGCCGCTTCACCGCCGTCTCTTCACCACACGACGGTGTCGTCACGGGACATTTCATCGCGGGACATTTCATCGCTAAAGGTAAGTTTATTTTAGTATTTTATCTATTTTAGTTTATTTTAGTAAGGGTGGTTAGCATTGGGGTTTAGGGGGTTAGAATTAGGGTTTAGGGTGTTAGAATTCGTTTTTAGGGTTCGGGGTTAATTTTAGTATTAGGGTTTGGGGGTTAGTATTAGGGTTTAGGGGGTTAGTATTAGGGTGTGTGTGTGTGGAAGTGTGATTCAGTGTGTGTGTGTGTGTGTGTGTGTGTGTGTGTATGTATGTAAGTGTGACTCTGATTCAGTGTGTGTGTCACACCTACATACACACACACACACTGAATCACACTTTCACACACACACACACACTGAGTCATACTTCCACACACCCATACATACTGAGTCACACTTACACACACACACACACACACACTGAGTCACACTTCCCCAAACAGTGTGTGTGTGTGTGTGGAAGTGTGACTCAGTATGTATGGGTGTGTGGAAGTATGACTCAGTGTGTGTGTGTGTGTGTGTGTGTGTGTGTGTGTGAAAGTGTGATTCCTTGTGTGTGGGAAAGTGTGACTCAGTGTGTGTGTGGAGAAGTGTAACTCTGTGTGTGGATTTGTGATTATGTGTGTGTGTGTGTGTGTGTGTATGTGGAAGTGTGACTCAGTATGTGTGTGTGTGTGTGTGTGTGTGTGTGTGTGTGTGTGTGTGGAAGTGTGACTCAGTATGTGTGTGTAGGAAAGTGAGTCACACTTAATGGAAGTAGATAAAAGGCTTTCTTTAAAAAGTTGTAAGTACAATAAAGTAGCTCACAAAATGCTCTGTATCGGATATGCCCGACTGACCACAATACGGGTGAACTGCTTGATGGCAGGTCGGATACCAACAAACGCCGAAAAGACAAGTAGGGGAGAATTCATCTCAAATCCCTTGGCTCTGTGTATCCAGCCATCTGCCAAACTCCGTATGCGGAAGTCACTGAGAAGATGGGGCGTGTGAGACGTGTTTTTGACTGGTGAGGCTTTTTCATGTACACCCCCCACAACACAGCGTCCTCTTTTTATACTGTTCTCAGTAGACACATAGTGTGATTCAGAGTGTGTGGAGGTATGACTCAGTGTGTGTGGAAGTATGACTCAGTGTGTGTGGAAGTATGACTCAATGTGTGTGGAAGTATGACTCAGTGTGTGTGGAAGTATGACTCAGTGTGTGTGGAAGTATGACTCAGTGTGTGTGGAAGTGTGACTCAGTGTGTGTGGGAAAGTGTGACTCAGTGTGTGTGGGAAAGTGTAACTCAGTGTGTGTGTGTGTGTGGGAAAGTGTAACTCAGTGTGTGTGTGTGGGACAGTGTAACTCAGTGTGTGTTTGTGTGTAAGTGGGACTCTGTGTTTGTGTGGAAGTGGGACTCTGTGTTTGTGTGTAAGTGTGATTCAGTATGTGTGTGTGTGTGTGTGTGTGTGTGTGGAAGTTTGACTCCGTGTGTGTTTGGGGAAGTGTGACGAAGTGTGTGTGTGTGTGTGTGTGTAAGTGTGACTCGGTATGTGTGTGTGTGTGGAGGTATGACTCAGTGTGTGTGTGGGGAAGTGTGATTTTGTGTGTGGGGAAGTGGAAGTGTGACTCAGTATGTATGGGTGTGTGGAAGTATGACTCAGTGTGTGTGTGTGTGTGTGTGAAAGTGTGATTCCTTGTGTGTGGAGAAGTGTAACTCTGTGTGTGTGTGTGTGGATTTGTGATTAAGTATGTGTGTGTGTGTGTGTGTGGATTTCTGATTAAGTATGTGTGTGTATGTGGAAGTGTGACTCAGTATGTGTGTGTGTAAGTGTGACTGAGTGTGTGCATGGAAGTGTTTGTGTGTAAGTGTTACTCAGTGTGTGTGACTCAGTATGTGTGTGTGTGTGTGTAAGTGTGACTGAGTGTGTGCATGGAAGTGTGTGTGTGTAAGTGTGACTGAGTGTGTGCATGGAAGTGTGTGTGTGTAAGTGTTACTCAGTGTGTCTGTGTGTGTGTGTGGAAGTGTGACTCAGTGTGTGTGGGGAAGTGAGTCACACTTAATGGAAGTATAAAAAAGGCTTTCTTTAAAAAGTTGTGAGTATAATAAAGTAGCTCACAAAATGCGCTGTATCGGATATGCCCGACTGACCACAATAAGGGTGAACTGCTTGATGGCAGGTCGGATACCAACAAACGCCGAAAAGACAAGTAGGGGAGAATTCATCTCAAATCCCTTGGCTCTGTGTACCCAGCCATCCGCCAAACTCCGTATGCGGAAGTCACTGAGAAGATGGGGCGTGTGAGACGTGTTTTTGACTGGTGAGGCTTCTTCGTGTACACCCCCCTCAACACAGCGTCCTCTTTTTATACTGTTCTCAGTAGACACACAGTGTGATTCAGAGTGTGTGGAAGTATGACTCAGTGTGTGGGGAAGTGTGACTTAGTGTGTGTGTGTATGGAAGTGTGACTGTATGTGTGTGGAAGTGTGACTCTGTGTGTAAGTGTGACTGTGTGTTTGTGTGTAAGTGTGACTGTGTGTTTGTGTGGAAGTGTGACTGTGTGTTTGTGTGGAAGTGTGACTCTGTGTTTGTGTGGAAGTGTGACTCTGTTTGTGTGGAAGTGTGACTCTCTGTGTTTGTGTGGAAGTGTGACTGTGTGTTTTTGTGTGGAAGTGTGACTCTGTGTGTTTGTGTGGAAGTGTGACTCAGTATGTGTGTGGAAGTGTGACTCAGTGTGGGTGTGGAAGTGTGGCTCAGTGTGTGTGTGGAAGTGTGACTTGGTTTGTGTGTGGAGGTATGCCTCGGTATGTGTATGTGCGGAGGTATGAATCAGTGTGCGTGGGGAAGTGTGATTTTGTGTGCGTGGGGAAGTGTGATTTTGTGTGTGTGTGTTGAACTGTGACTCCAGGTGTGTGTGTGTGGAGGTATGACTTAGTGTGTGTGTGGGGAAGTGTGATTGTGTGTGTGTGTGGAAGTGTTACTCCATGTATGTGTTTTGGGAAGTGTGACTCGGTGTGTGTGTGTATGTCTGTGTGTGTGGAAATATAACTCAGTGTGCGTATGGAAGTGTGATTCAGTGTGTGTGTGGAAGTGCGACTCCAGGTGTGTGTTTGGGGAAGTGTGACTCGGTGTGTGTGTGTATGTCTGTGTGTGTGGAAATATAACTCAGTGTGTGTATTGGGAAGTGTGACTCTGACTCTGTGTGTGTGTAAGTGTGACTGTGTTTGTGTGGAAGTGTGACTGTGTGTGTGGGGAAGTTTGACTGTATGTGTGTGGAAGTAGGACTCTGTGTGGAAGTGTGACTCCATGTGTGTGTTTGGGGAAGTGTGACTTGGTTTGTGTGTGGAGGTTTGACTCAGTGTGTGTGTGTGTGGAAGTGTGACTCGGTATGTGTATGTGTGGAGGTATGACTCAGTGTGTGTGAGTGGAAGTTGTGACTCGGTGTGTGGAAGCGTGCCTCAGTGTGTGTGACTCAGTGTGTGTGGAAGTGTGACTCAGTGTGTGTGGAAGTGTGGCTCTGTGTTTGTGTGGAAGTGTGACTCTGTGTTTGTGTGGAAGTGTGACTCTGTGTGGTTTTGGAAGTGTGACTGACTGTGTGTGTGGAAGTGTGACTCGTGTGTGTGTGTGTGTGTGGAAGTGTGACTCAGTGTGTGTTTGTGTGGAAGTGTGTGAGGGCTGTTGGGAACTTGATAGAGACCTCGATGCAGACACCATCAATATACGTGAAATAATAAAGATCAACACACTGTAGGTACGAACCTGGTTTGTGCAGCAATGATACTCCAGCAGTAGTACAATGTCATACAGAAACACACAAGAGTTTGTAATCCAGAAGGAAGACAATAAGCATGTAGACACCAGTGATATGCAATAACTGTAATCCAGGAGGTAGATGGTTAATGTGTAAGTACAAACAGCAACTGTAATCCAGCAGGTATAAAGCATGGTCAAGGTACAAGCCAGGGTCAGTGGGGCACAGTCAGACAGAGCAGTCAAAGGAAAATGATACTCCAGCAGTAGTACGATGTCATACAGAAACACACAAGAGTTTGTAATCCAGAAGGAAGTCAATAAGCATGTAGACACCAGTGATAAGCAATAACTGTAATCCAGGAGGTAGATGGTTAATGTGTAAGTACAAACAGCAACTGTAATCCAGCAGGTATAAAGCATGGTCAAGGTACAAGCCAGGGTCAGTGGGGCACAGGCAGACAGAGCGGTCAAAGGAAAGTCCAGGATCAGAGGGCACAGGCAGGCAGAGTGGTCAGAGGACAGTCCAGGGTCAATAATACGGGGAAGAAGCAAATAATACGCTAGGCAAGGAACACGAGAATCACCAAGCAAAGAGTGCAAGGTGATTCTCTCTTTTGAATGTTCCCGCGGTTGATGTGGACGCGACGGGCGTGACGTCATCGGGGACGTGCCTCCATTCTCATTGGCAGCAGTGTGCGCGCTACGGGAGCGGGTGGACAGGTAAGCATAACTGGGTATTTTTGGGGGATCTACTCCATGTTAGATCCTGACAAAGTGTGACTGTGTGTGTGTGGAAGTGTGACTCCATATGTGTGTTTGGGGAAGAGTGACTAAGTGTGTGTGTGTGTGTGTGGAAGTGTGATTCAGTGTGTGTGTGTGTGTGTGGAAGTTTGACTCCATGTGTGTGTTTGGGGAAGTGTGACTCAGTATGTGTGTGTTTGGGGAAGTGTGACTTGGTTTGTGTGTGGAGGTATGACACAGTGTGTGTGTGTGGAAGTGTGACCCGGTGTGTGTGTGGGGAAGTGCGACTGTGTGTGTGTGTGTGGAAGTGTGACTCAGTGTGTGTTTGTGGAAGTGTGACTCAGTGTGTGTGGAAGTGTGACTGACTCTGTGTGTGTGTGGAAGTGTGACTCTGTGTGTGTGTGTGTGTGACTCAGTGTGTGTTTGTGCGTAAGTGTGACTCAGTGTGTGTTTGTGCGTAAGTGTGACTCAGTGTGTGTTTGTGCGTAAGTGTGACTCAGCGTGTGTTTGTGTGGAAGTGTGACTCAATGTGTTTGGAAGTGTGACTCAATGTGTGGAAGTGTGGATATGTGACTGTGTGTAAATGTGACTGTGTGTGGAACTGTGACTCAATGTGTGTGGAAGTGTGACTCAATGTGTGGAAGTGTGGATATGTGACTGTGTGTAAATGTGACTGTGTGTGTGGAACTGTGACTCAGTGTGTGTTTGTGGAAGTGTGACTCAGTGTGTGTGGAAGTGTGACTGACTCTGTGTGTGTGTGGAAGTGTGACTCTGTGTGTGTGTGTGTGTGACTCAGTGTGTGTTTGTGCGTAAGTGTGACTCAGTGTGTGTTTGTGCGTAAGTGTGACTCAGCGTGTGTTTGTGTGGAAGTGTGACTCAATGTGTTTGGAAGTGTGACTCAATGTGTGGAAGTGTGGATATGTGACTGTGTGTAAATGTGACTGTGTGTGGAACTGTGACTCAATGTGTGTGGAAGTGTGACTCAATGTGTGGAAGTGTGGATGTGTGACTGTGTGGAAGTGTGACTGTGTGTGTGTGTGTGGGGAAAGTGTGACTCCTTGTGTGTGTGGAAGTGTGACTCCTTGTGAGTGGGGAAGTGTGACTCCTGTGTGTGTGTAAGTGTGACTCCTTTGTGCGTGTGTGTGTGGAAGTGTGATTCGGTGTGTGTGGAAGTGTGACTCGGTGTGGCTGTGGAAGTGTGACTATGTGTTTGTTGGTGTCAGTTATTGAACAGTAATC
This sequence comes from Pelodytes ibericus, assembly GCA_036172795.1. NCBI lineage: Eukaryota > Metazoa > Chordata > Amphibia > Anura > Pelodytidae > Pelodytes > Pelodytes ibericus. The sequence continues at coordinate 37,060,395 of CM069866.1, read as the reverse complement.
TTTAGACTGGTACATATGAATAAAGCAGAAGCAAAGAATAACAAGATGGGTGCCAGCAGCCTCCTTTTTTTTGTCAGTTTTTGGACAACCTTTTGTGTGTTCAAATCTTATTCTGTGTCCCTGAGGATAAAATAAAGTCTTCTACATTCCTAACTTTGTTATCTGAAACCAAATATTCTACTGATAAGTAGTATCACCAGAACAGATAAGGTGGCCATTGTTAGTGGAAGCCACATATCATTGTATTTATGCAGACACAGCTGTGTCTATATACATACAAGAGGAGAAGGGGGGCTTCTCTTCAACTTTCTAGCCCACCCAAACTGACAGAAACTCAGACACACTGAGATTATTTGGATTTTAGATTTGAAGAATCTAATAAGGGTTATTATAAACACACCTAGTTGATTCGAATCGCTCATCCTCTTTAATAAAGTTGAAGTGTCTCTGCGTCCAGTCCCTGTGTCCGTGGGATTGCGCTACTGCGCATGTGCCCCACGGACAGCCGTTGGGACTTGGAACGCAGAGACTCCCTCCCACCCAAAGAAAAAAAAAAAGCCGGTAGAGGCACTGGGTGGGGGAGATCTAAAGATCCCCCCTCACCAGTCCTCTGCTCGGCATGCTCTGCTAGATCCTGGGAGGGGGCGGAGCTAACCGGCTGAGCGGTGTAGCTCCGCCCCCACCCTGTGAAGCAGAGCAGCGTCTGCTTCACGGGGAGCCACTGGCACCATGAGAAAGTGCTGCTCGGCTCCCCATTCCTGCATTAAGCATGGGGAGCCCGAGCAGCACCTTCTCTTGCTGACCTGGGCTCCCAGTGAAGCAGACGCTGCTCAGCCGGTTAGCTCCGCCCCCTCGATGTAGCCACCTTTGAAGCCAAAGGGAGGGGTGGGAGAGAGAGACAGACAGTACAGGGGGGGAGAGAGAGACAGAACAGGGGGAAGGGGGAGAGAGACAGACAGGGGGAGGGAGAGAAAGACAGAACAGGGGGAGGGGGAGAGACAGAACAGCTGGAGGGGGAGAGACAGAACAGCTGGAAGGGGGAGAGAGAGATACAGAACAGGGGGTAGAGAGAAAGAACAGAGGGAGGGAGAAAGAGACAGAACAGGGGGAAGGGGGAGAGAGAGAGACAGACAGTACAGGGGGGGAGAGAGAGACAGAAAAGGGGGAAGGGGAAAGAGAGACAGACGGGGAGGGAGGGAGAGAAAGACAGAACAGGGGGAATGGGGAGAGAGAGAGACAGAACAGGGCTAGAGAGACAGAACAGGGGGGAGAGAGAGAGACAGAACAGGGCTAGAGAGACAGAATAGGGGGGGAGAGAAAGAACAGCTGGAGGGGGGAGAGAGAGATACACAACAGGGGGGTAGAGAGAAAGAACAGAGGGAGGGAGAGAGAGACAGAACAGGGGGAAGGGGGAGAGAGAGAGACAGAACAGGGGGGGAGAGAGAGATGGGAAGGGGGGGAGAGAGAGACAGACAGGGGGAGGGAGGGAGGGAGAGAAAGACAGAACAGGGGGAGGGGGAGAGACAGAACAGCTGGAAGGGGGAGAGAGAGATACAGAACAGGGGGTAGAGAGAAAGAACAGAGGGAGGGAGAAAGAGACAGAACAGGGGGGAGGGGGAGAGAGAAACAGACGGGGAGGGAGAGAAAGACAGAACAGGGGGAATGGGAAGAGAGAGAGACAGAACAGGGTTAGAGAGACAGAACAGGGGGGGAGAGACACTACAGGGGGAGAGACAGTACAGGGGGGGAGAGAGAGACAGGGCAGGGGGAGAGAGAGACAGACGGGGAGGGAGGGAGGGAGAGAAAGACAGAACAGGGGGAATGGGGAGAGAGAGAGACAGAACAGGGCTAGAGAGACAGAACGGGAGGGGGGGGACAGAACAGGGGGGGGAGAGACAGAACAGGGGGGAGAGAGAGACAGAACAGAGGAAGGGCAGGAGAGAGACAGAACAGAGGAAGGGGAGGAGAGAGACAGAATAGAGGGAGATAGAGAACAGGTATGGGGGAGTTAGAGAGAGACAGACAGGACAATGAAGAGGAAAGGGACAAACATGGGAAGGCAGAGAGATACATACATGGGGGGGTGCCATGGGGGAATCCTGCACAGGGCGCCGGAACACTTAAGGCCGGCCCTGCTGACAGATTTCTCGAGCAAATTCTCCTGCGCAATCACAGGAGAATTTACTCATTGCGCATGCGCGAGCGGAGCGACGTTACCCACCTCCCGCCCCCTTCACACCACGCTAAGGTGGTAAGTGGTAAGTAACACGGGGGGGACATAAGGGGGCAACATAGGGGCAAGCACCCTGGCGAGGGGGGAGCCTTGAGGGCTGCCTCATCTTGATGGGAGTTGTGATCCCCCTGCTGCATCAATAATACAGCAGGAGGATCACAACTCCCATCAAGACGAGGCAGCCCTCAAGGCTCCCCCCCTCACCAGGGTGCTTGCCCCTATGTTGCCCCCTTATGCCCCCCCCTCCACATATGTTCTAGCGCCCGTTAATTTAACGGGCTTAATGTCTAGTTAAAATATATAATTATATCACACCTTCCCTCATAAATATGTAAAGTATAATTATTCCTACATATTAATTAGATTGTTTTTTATTGTTTTATTAGTGTTGTATAAATGTTATTTTGAGTTTAAATCTAATGTGGAATGATAAGAATATTTACTCTAGTATGAAATTATATTAACACTTATGTATATTTCAACATATATTTTTTCTCACATTATACTCACAATCTAGGTATAGCTATAAATCATGACATCATGTCATTTACATTAAACTCACCCATTCACTTTAATCGGTTAACAGTCTGAGATAAGCTTTGGTTGATAAGTGGATACTGGAGGTGTAGAAGGAAACCAGGAGATCTGAAAGACCTGGGGGGACTGATTTTGGGAGAGCTGCCACTAGTGGGGTGAGAGATGGGAATGTTGTAGAAAAGGGCTGAGTCTCTCTCCTTCTGGGGAGAACTCAGGAATATGAGGCTTTTAATAGCACTTGTTGACTATAACAATAGACATCTCCATACAAATAGTATTGAGCTAAGTCCCAGGTGTAACTCCCATCACTCAATTCTTTAATGAAAGGAGTCTCAACTGCAAACCAACCTCTGCTGGTAATGTATAAATGTGGTAATTTGTTTCTAACATAATCTCTATTTTTATGGATGAAATTAGCATATATATTTGGGTAAATTAGACTTAAATCCCACAGTGTCTGGGATCTATATGTTTTAGCCTGGTGTTTATCTGTCATCCTTTCTGCAGAAGGAAGCCAGAGGAATATCCTTTAGATATTACCAAGAACCATAAGTTTTTATAGTCTAGCTATTTACCCAAATATGTAATAGCTGTTCTCCAGAGATTACTGTATTTGCTCGATTATAAGACGAGGTTTTTTTCAGAGCAAATGCTCTGAAAAATCCCCCTCGTCTTATAATGGAGGTCTCTTATAATCTGACCTCAAATTGAGGTCAGATTATAAGACATGGATCCAGGTCCCCCGCAGAGCTGCAGGGGACCTGGATCCCCCTCTCTAGCAGCAGGGGATGTCTGCGCAACAAGCGCAGACTCCCCTGCTTCCGCCCGGCACGACCGCCGGGGCTTCTGTGAAGAAGCCGGGTACTTCCGCTTTCGTCACAGAAGTCCTGGCGAGCGTGCCGGGCGGCAGCAGGGGAGGTCTGCGCTCATCGCGCAGACTTCCTCTGCTGCCCCACTAGCCACCAGGGTAAATCGGGCAGCTGGGGGTTGTCTGCACGATACGTGCAGACATCCTCCATGCTGCCCGACACGGCAGACTATTATGACGGACAGCTGTCCGTCATAATAGACTGCCGTGTCGGGCAGCATGGAGGATGTCTGCAAGTATCGTGCAGACCTCCCCCGGCTGCCCCCACTAGCCACCAGGGATTGAGGTACAGGTAAGGGGGGGGGGGGAGGGGGCAGAGAGACAGGGGGAGGGAGTGAGGGAGGGGGGCAGAGAGACAGGGGGAGGGAGGGTGGGGGGCAGAGAGACCGGGGTGAGGGAGGGAGGGGGGCAGAGAGGAAGGGGAGAGAGACAGAGGAAGGGGGGCAGAGAGAAACATGTGGGGGGGAAGAGACGGGAGTGGGGAGTGAGACAAAGCTGGGGGCAAGGGAAAGAGAGAGGCAGCATTGGCACATAAAAAGAAATAAACACAAGAAATGCATTTTTTTATATAATATTTTATTAAAAAAGCAATTTACATGTGAATATATACAAGTTTAACTTTTTTCCTATAGGGTAGTCTTATATTCAGGCTTTTAGTTTTTTTCCTAAAGGAATATCCAAAGTTTGGGGGGTCGTCTTATAATCAGGGTCGTCTTATAATCGAGCAAATACGGTATCTAAGATTCTCATTCTTAAAGTCTAAGCTAGAGTAATATGATTTAGTAATATTACCTTACCTAAGCAGAATATATGCTGGTAATTTGTAGGTAATTATGGTGTACTATCATTAACTATTTTAAATACTAATCATTATCAATGTAGGTTGAATCTAAATAAAATGCATGGCCATTTTATGGTCAGAAACGTAACTGCATAGTAAATTATACTACATGCATGTTGAGACAGGTACAGAGCTGCATAATTTATATTTTGTCCTATTTACATATGTTATAAGTCATACATGTGAATTATGATTACCATCTATTGATATTGAATTTTGTTTTTACTCTATTTTGCTTATCGTTTGATCTTTATTTTATTTTCAGTAAATTAATTATTTAATTAATAATTGTTGCATTGTATTTACTTTTGTAAAAACATCATCCAAACTCTCTCTATATATATAACACATTCTTTATATGGGTATTTTTAGTCGGACCCATATATATGAATCATACATTTTTCATATTTTTAATGATTCATAATTAATAACCCATATTCATATTTTTATGGTAATTAATATCAGACAGTGGAAGTGTGACTCAGTGTGTGTGTGTGGAAGTGTCACTGTGTGTGTGGGTGGGGAAGTGTGACTGTGTGTATGGAAGTGTGACTCCTTGTGTGTGTGTTTGGGGAAGTGTGACTGTGTGTATGGAAGTGTGACTCCTTGTGTGTGGGGAAGTGTGACTCCTTATGTGTGGGGTGGGGAAGTGTGACTCAATGTGGGTGTGGAAGTGTGACTCAGTGTGTGTGTTTGTGTGAAAGTGTGACTCCTTGTGTGTGTGGAAGTGTGACTCCTTGTGTGTGGGGAAGTGTGACTCCTTGTCTGTGTGCGTGGGGGGAAGTGTGACTCAGTGTGTGTTTGTGTGGAAGTGTGACTCTGTGTGTGTGGAAGTGTGACTGTGTGTGTGGAAGTGTGACTCTGTGTGTGGAAGTGTGACTGTGTGTGTGGAAGTGTGACTCTGTGTGTGTGGAAGTGTGACTCTGTGTATGTCGAAGTGTGACTCCTTGTGTGTGTGTGTGTGTGTGTGGAAGTGTGACTCCTTGTCTGTGTGTGGGGAAGTGTGACTCCTTGTCTGTGTGTGTGGGGAAGTGTGACTCCTTGTCTGTGTGTGTGTGGGGAAGTGTGACTCAGTGTGTGTTTGTGGTGAAGTGTGACTGTGTGTGGAAGTGTGACTCTGTGTGTGTGGAAGTGTGACTCTGTGTGTGTGGAAGTGTGACTCTGTGTATGTCGAAGTGTGACTCCATGTGTGTGTTTGGGGAAGTGTGACTCAGTGTGTGTTTAAGTGTGACTTGGTTTGTGTGTGGAGGTATGACTCAGTGTGTGTGAGGAAGTGTGACTTAGTGTGTATGTAGAAGTGTGACTCAGTGTGTGTGTGGGGGGAGTGTGATTTTGTGTGTGTATGTGGAAGTGTGACTCGGTATGTGTGTGTGGAGGTATGATTCGGTGTGTGTGTGAGGAAGTGTGACTCACTGTGTGTGGGGTTGTGACTTGGTGTGTGTGTGTGTGTGGATGTGTGACTCGGTCTGTGTGGAAATGTGACTCCTTGTGTGTGGGGAAGTGTGACTCCGTGTGTGTGTATGTGTAAGTGATTCCTTGTGTGTGTGTCGGGGGGGGAGTGTGACTCAGTATGTGTGTGTGTGTGTGTGGAGGTATGACTCAGTGTGTGTGTGGAGGTATGACTCAGTGTGTGTGTGTGTGGGGAAGTGTGACTCAGTGTGTGTGTGGTCCCCCCACACTTCCCCACACACACTGTGTGTGACTCAGTGTGGGGGTAAGTGTGACTCAGTGTGTGTGTGTGTGGAGGTATGACAGTGTGTGTGGGGGAAAGTGTCATTTTGTGTGTGTGTAAATGTGATTTTGTGTGTGTGTGTGTGGGGAAGTGTGATTTTGTGTGTGTGTGGGGAAGTGTGACTGTGTGTGTGTGGAGGTATGACTCAGTGTGTGTGTGGGGAAGTTTGATTTTGTGTGTGTGTGGGGGAGAATTGTGACTAAGTGTGTGTGGAAGTGTGTCTCGGTATGTGTGTGTGTGCGTGGAGGTATGACTCGGTGTATGTGTTTGGGGAAGTGTGACTCTGTGGGTGGAAGTGTGATTAAGTGTGTGGAAGTGTGTGTGTGGGGGATTGGGACTGTGTTTGGAAGTGTTACTTGGTGTGTGTGTGTGTGGAAGTGTGACTCAGTGTGTGTGTTGGGAAGTGTGACTCCATGTGTGTGTTTGGGGAAGTGTGACTCGGTGTGTGGAAGTGTGTGCGTGTGTGGAGGTATGACTTAGTGTGTGTGGAAGTGTGACTGAGTGTGTGTGTGTGTGTGTGTGAAAGTGTGACTCCTTGTGTGTGGAATTGTGATTCTATGTGTGTGTGGGGGGGGGGGGGTGTGACTGTGTGTGTGGAAGTGTGATTAAGTGTGTGTGGAAGTGTGATTAAGTGTGTGTGGAAGTGTGACTGAGTGTGTGGAGAAATGTTATTCAGTGTGTGTGTGTGGGGGGGGATGTGTGACTCAGTTTGTGTCTGGGGTGGGAATTGTGATTCCGTGTGTGGGGGGGAGTGTGACTGTGTATGTGGACGTGTGATTAAGTGTGTGTGGAAATGTGACTGAGTGTGTGTGTGTGGAGAAATGTTATTCAGTGTGTGTGTGTGGGGATGTGTGACTCAGTTTGTGTCCGGGGTGGGAATTGTGATTCTGTGTGTGGGGGGGGGAGTGTGACTGTGTGTATGTGGAAGTGGGATTAAGTGTGTTTATGTGGAAGTGTGTGTGGAGAAGTGTGATTCATTGTGTGTGTGGGGGGAGTATGATTTTGTGGTTGTGTGTGTGTGTGTGGGGAAGTGTGACTCCATGTGTGTGTTTGTGGAAGTGTGACTCGGTGTGTGGAAGTGTGACTCAGTATGTGTGTGGAGGTATGACTTAGTGTGTGTGGAAGTGTGACTGAGTGTGTGTGTGTGTGGAAGTGTGACTGAGTGTGTGTGTGTGTGAAAGTGTGACTCCTTGTGTGTGTGGAATTGTGATTCTGTGTGTGTGTGTGTGGGGAAGTGTGACTGTGTGTGTGGAAGTGTGATTAAGTGTGACTGAGTGTGTGTGTGTGGAGAAATGTTATTCAGTGTGTGTGTGTGGGGGGGGGGAGTATGATTTTGTGGTTGTGTGTGTGTGTGTGGGGGGGGAAGTGTGACTCCATGTGTGTGTTTGGGGAAGTGTGACTCGGTGTGTGGAAGTGTGACTCAGTATGTGTGTGTGGAGGTATGACTGAGTGTGTGTGTAAGCATGACTGAGTGTGTGTGCTTGGAAGTGTGACTCGGTGTGTGTGGAAGTGTGACTCAGTATGTGTGTGTGTGTATGTATGACTCAGTGTGTGTACCGGGGTTCAGGACCTGGCTTCAGAGGAAATCTACGATGAAACAAAGAAACTTTGGAAGGAGCACGAACATTGGATGCTGGTACCCAAGGTCTCTCCTCCGGAACGTAACCCTTCCAATGGACAAAATACTGCAAGAGACCACGACGTAACCGAGAATCCAAAATAGATTGCACCAAATACTCCTCATGCCCTTGAACAAGGACAGGTTTAGGAACCATACGGACATCAGAGAAACGATTAGTTATAACAGGTTTGAGGAGAGACAGATGAAAAGAGTTGTGGATACACATACTGGAAGGAAGGCGTAGGGCATAGGCCACATCGTTGATTTTGGACAAAATCTTGTATGGACTGATATATTTGCGACCCAAAGTCCTGGAGGAATGACGAAGTTGGAGATATTTGGTAGAAAGCCACACTTTGTCACCAGGGAGAAGTACGGGAAAAGGTGAACGATGTTTGTCGGCAGATTTCTTTTGCAACACCCGAGAGAATTGCAAAGAAAAAGAAGCCCAGTGAGATTTGAGATCCTTAACTTGACGATCAGCAGCCGGTACTTCCGCAGGCAATCCCAAGTCCAGCCAAAGAGCAGGCTCGTTGCCAAAGGCTGCACAAAACGGGGATTTCTGCAAAGACTCATGAAAGGAGCTGTTATATGACAATTCAGCGAGATGGAGGAGAGAAGGCCAAGTAGATTCATCCTCATCGACATATAAACGCTGATATTGTTTCAGAACCTGATTGGTCCTCTCTGTCTGACCATTGGTTTGTGGATGATGAGAGGAAGAAAATTTAAGAGAAATACCCAGCTGAGCACAAAGTGATCTCCAGAACCGGGACACAAACTGAGAACCACGGTCAGAAACAATGCTTTGGGGTACCCCATGCAGACAAACGATTTCCTTCATGACAACAGTTGCAAGCTGAGATGCAGAGGGCAGCTTGGGAAGAGCAACAAAATGAGCCTGTTTAGAGAACAGGTCAACTACTACAAGTATGGTCATGAATCCTTGGGACAAAGGAAGATCTGTGATGAAATCCATGGCAATATTGGTCCAAGGTCTCTCAGGGACAGGAAGAGGGCATAACAGGCCTGCAGGGCTACGTCTTGGAGTTTTGCATCTGGCACAGACGGTGCAAGCGCGAACAAAATCCTGAATGTCAGTGTTACGGACCGTCACACCCAGCAAGTCTTTCCTGGACCCTTGCTCTTTGTACCCAAATAGACAGGACATCTAGCAGTTAGGTACAGCAAGATTGAACTACTTTATTTGACAAACAACACAGACTTATAAAAGACATACACATGACATCACAGACATTAGTATACAATGGGGGGGATGGAACTAAACAGTTCTCCAACTAACTGTGGCTAGGAAAATATTAGACATTCAGACTGCAAACCAAATTACCATACAGTGAGTAGACACACAGTAAGAAACATAATGTACACAACATAATCAGTTTACCAGTTAATCCAGTTACTACAGAACAATGGATGTTGGAGTAAACTATTGGAGTCACTGTCACATTATAAACTTGGTCTACTAACAGAATTAAACATTACACATAACCAATATACTAACAGAATATAACTAACTAACAATATTAACGTATAGTGCTATGGCACATCCCTTACCCAGGTAGTCCATTCATTTGTGAGTTGGTTTGGTAGATTCAATCTACCGAACACCCAGGCAGAAAGGCACGAACAAGCCTTTCTGCAGGGGAAAATGCAAACTTTTACAATGGGGCCATAGTCCAGAGGCAGCAGGCGAGCAACCAGGCTTCTCCAGAACATAGTGGCGAGGTTGGTTCCGCCACAGTCAGATTGCAAGGAAGGACACCAGAATTTCTAGTCAATGAGAAACTTAGTGTTGCGTACACCACGGTGACCAGCGACCTAGGAAGCATGAGCCCAGGACAAGACTTGTCTTTGGAGGTTGGATTGGACAAAGTAACGACCGACAGGAGGGCGACAATTGGTGGGCCTAGGGAATTGGGATCTGGCAATTCTCCACAGGAGGGAGGTGGACACCGAGGCAATGATCCTAGAGGCCAGTATAATAGGGTCCACCACAGAAGGAGTAGATTCGGTCTCAAAATGTCTAGACAGAGCATCCGCCTTGCAATTCTTTGACCCTGGCCTGTATGTGATGGAAAAATTAAAGCGAGTAAAAAACAAGGACCATATGGCCTGTCTAGGATTCAATCTCTTGGCTTTTTCTATATACAACAAATTTTTGTGGTCGGTGAGAATAGTGATAGGAATTTGAGTACCCTCCAAGAGATGACGCCATTCGTCAAGAGCCATCTTGATGGCCAATAACTCACGGTTGCCCACATCATAATTACGTTCCGCTGAGGTAAAAGTTTTAGAACAATACAAACAAGCATGGACTCGGTTAGAGATTTGGTCTCTTTGAGATAATATAGCCCCAGCGCCTGATTCAGAAGCATCAACCTCCAAAATGAACGGTTGAGCCGGATTGGGCCTACGAAGAATGGGTGCAGAAATGAAGGCATGTTTCAAGAAAGAGATAACAACATGTCCCGGAAAACATCATTAACAAAACTCTGGAAGACTGCTGGAGCATTACACAATCCAAAAGGCAAAACTAGATATTCGTAATGCCCATATCTGGTATTGAAAGACGATTTCCACTCATCACCCTCCCGTATGCGTACCAAGTTATATGCACCACGTAAGTCTAGTTTGGTGAATATTTTGGCATCTTGGAGTTGGTCGTATAGTTCAGTGATGAGTGGCAGTGGATAATGGTTCATTATAGTGATTTTGTTCAGTCCCCTGTAGTCTATGCAAGGCCTTAAGGTACCGTACTTTTTTGCTAAAAAAAAGAATCCAGCGCCTGCAGGTGAGGAAGACGGTCGGATGAATCCCCTCTGAAGATTATCCTGTATGTACAAAGCGAGTGTTTGATTCTCAGGCTCAGAGAGAGGATATGTGTGCCCCACCGGAGGGGAGGAACCCGGTAATAGATGGATAGCACAGTCGTAGCTCCTATGTGGAGGAAGAACTTCGGCCTTGGCTTTAGAGAACACATCCAGGAAGTTCCAATATAACTGTAGCACCCGGGATTGAGGATCCTCAGGAGGTAGGGTAAGAACAGAGTTGAGTTAAGTAGGCAGATTGTCATTAAAGTCCCGACCACCTAGACCCCACGAATTAATTTGTCCCAAACGCCAATCAATGGAGGGGTTATTCTTTTTCAACCATGGTAACCCCAATATAATGGAGATGTGGGGACTAGAGAGGACGTCAAAGCTCAATTCTTCGCAATGGGTGTGACCGATCTTCAAACCCAAAGGTATGGTTTCTTTGGAGATTATACCAGTACCTACAGGGGTACCATCCAAAGCAGATACAGAAATAGGAAGAGATTTAGACTTCAGTTGAATATTTTGTTGTTTTACCCAGGTTTGATCTACGAAATATCCAGCTGCTCAGGAATCTATGAAGGCTTGGGTGGCCAATTGGTGGCCTGTCCACTGGAGCAAGACCGGTATTAAAAGTCTCTGATTTGAAAGAGAATTAATGATGTTAACGCTCAGTGGGACTCCTCCTTCTTCCACTAATCGTGACCATTTCCCGATTTCTGGGGACATTTCAGAGCAAAATGGCCCCTTTGACCACAATACAGGCATAGATTTAATCTCCTGCGACGAGATTTTTCTTCGTCAGAAAGTCGACCAATCTCCATAGGTTCACTTATTGCTTGATCAGTTTCATTTTCTGGAGTTTTGGTAGTATGATAGAATTTAGATTGAAAGTGTTTTAGGTTTCTATCTCGATCCTTTCTTGGCCACGAGCATCGAGTTTCAGACATAATGCGATAAGAGATTCAAGGTCCTCAGGAAGATCTCTATATGTTAAAGCATCTTTGAGGGTGTCATTAAGACCTTTGCAAAATTCTGCCTTTAGTGCGCTCTGGTTCCACTCTGTCTCATATGCCATGGTACGAAACTCTATGGCATACTGACCCACTGATCTTTTGCCTTGCTGCAGCTCCATGAGGGGAGTCTCCGCAGACGACCTTCTTCCCGGGGCATCAAAGACGGATTTGAAAGCTGCAATAAATGCGTCTGCATCCTCTAACAGAGGAGAGTTCTGTGCAAGTAAAGGAGATGCCCAGTTCAAAGCCTCTCCTTTCAGGAGATTAACAATGAAGGCCACTCTTGCGGTGGATGTGGAGAAAGCATCAGGTTGTGTGCGAAAATGTAATAGACACTGGTTTAGGAACCCTCTACATTCACGTGGTGAACCGTAAAACTTTTCAGGCATAGGCATCTTTGGTGGTCTTGAAAAGCTATGAGCCCCCATGGCAGAAAATCTTGATCAGACATGGTAGGAGCGGTCTGGACTGGATTTACATGAGTGGTGAGTGACCGTTATAGATCGGTAACGGTATCCAGTTTTTGTTCAAGGGACTGTAGATGTGAAGTGTGCGTGGTCAGGATCTTGTCATGACGTTCCTGTTTAGCCGAGACTCGGACCAGGTCCGCGGGATCCATAGTAAGGCCTGAAATAATGTCACGGACTGGGTAGTATCCGATGATAGGAACCACAATGTGATGACCTGGTATCTTACTGCAACAGGCTTTGAGACAGAACAGTGTATTCAACTGAATGGTATTATACCCTATGATTGAGCCTCAGGCAAATGACCACCCAGGACTTGGTACACTGACTGCAACCGCACACTGAAGTAGGGATACGCAGGGAGTACAGGATAAACGGATAGTCATCAGGCCGGGTCATACACAACAGGAACAAAAGTACAACAAAGTTTTTTTAAGGAGGCAAGGTCACAAAACAGGCAAATAGATCGGGGCAGGCAGCAAACAGTGGAGTCAAAAAATCACAGCAGGAGTCAAAAACCAGAGAATCAAATAATCAGTAATAAACTCTAGATCAAGCCACAAGGAACTCTCAGGCAAGGTCTGAGTAGCAACTAAAGGTTTAAATACAGTTTAGGTAGTAAAACCTGCCCCCAATAGATCCCTAAAAAGTATATGTATAGCCCTGTAAGGCTATGTTAATTTTCTGTGTGTAGCGGTACTGCGCACAGTTTCTGTTTGATGCAGGGCTGAGATGCTGAAGGGAGCCTCCGTTGCCCACCTGCCTTGTCTGCAGAGGCAGCGGTAGCGGAGGTACGGACCTCGTGGCGGCAGGTAAGTTTCTTTATTCAGGGAGAAATGAAGAGTAGAGCAATGGCACTCCTGGAGTCGGTATAGGTGAAGTAAGTGATGTTTATTTAATCCAAAAACAAGTAAATAGTTGCACAGCAAATAAAGATGGATAAAAGTGAAAAACCACAGTCACTAAGCTTGACGCGTTTCGCGCATATAGCGCTTACTCATAAGCTAATCTGTGTTAGTGAGTGAACTCTTTTAAATATAGTGCCAAAAAGGACATGTGTGCAAGGGCAGCCTATCAAATTATGGTTCCACAACCCCTTTTTTTTTATTTATTTTTTTGTGTGTGTGTGTGGGAGAAACCTCCCATCAGCTGATATATAAATATCTGTTGTTAAGAAGGGGTGGAAAGAGGGAGCTGCTACATATAATTGTGATTTGTAATTAATAAAGTGTGATTGCATGATGCCTCATGGCATTGTAATATGTGATTAATAAAAACAATGACAATTTGCGGCTAACTTGTACTTATTGCATTCTGCTAACCAGTTTTTATCGGAATGGCAACTTGTTACTCAATTTCTTTTATGTTGTTAAGTAGTATGCATTTGATAGAACAATCAGTTGTTGCCATTCCATTATTGTTGCAAGAGCCCCCTCTTTTAATGAATTAATACGTTTGTGTTGATATTGTTTATTTTTAATTTTTATGATTTATGTAATCTTTATAATTTTATATTTTAGTTATTTATTAATTATTCTTGATAAAGATATAATTCATTCGTATAGAAGTTGTTATAATAGTATATAGGGGGTTATTGCAACAATCTAGTTGGGACTGGGTGGACTGGGCAGGGGGGTCGAGGGGTGTACCTGGGGGCAAATGTGGGCCATCTAGCCTCAAGATGACTATCAAATTAATGTCGTTAAACTCGCAGGGCTTAAATTCCCCGCACAAGAGAGCTTACTTATATGACTCACTGTTAAGAGGGAACATTGACATCGCGTTTATACAGGAAACCCACTGGAGGCAACAAGAGAAAATACAATGGAAATATTACAAGTACCCGCATGTTTTTTCCGCTGCTATGATGACAAAAAAAAAGAGGAGAGTAGCAATTATGATATCTGCTAAAAACAAGTTTGAGTTTATTCACCAGGAATCCGACTTGGACGCACGTAGATTGTTGTTGATTTGTAAAATCAACGACATACTATATACGTTGGTGAACGTGTATGCTCCTTCAGAGGGAACTACTAGGTTCATCAACCTATCATCAGACCATATTGATAGGGTCGCTAGAGGTTTTTTGATTGTGGGCGGAGACCGTAATGCAATAGCCGACTTTAACCTGGACAGGCGAGCAGATAAAGTTAGAAAGCAGGAAAAACGGATGAGGACTAGAGCGGATGCCTTCTCGCCCTGTCTGTTCAGACAAAACCTATACGACGTTTGGAGGGTCCATCACCCAGGAGAAAGGGATTATTTCTTTTTCTCAAGGGCGCATACAACTTATTCTAGGATTTACTATTTTCTGGTTAGGGGCCCAATGTTGCGAAGATGTCTTAAATCTAGCATAGGAAACATCACTTGGTCAGACCATGCCCCAATATTTTTAGAAATCAAAGACAACCCTGATTATCAAACCCGTAATAATTGGAGACTGAATGAAAAACTGATAGAGTCAGAAAAAGATGCTCATGACTTGACTGAGCAAATTAAAAGCTTTATAAATACTAATGATAATGGGGATACATCAGTCCAGAATTTATGGTGCACTCTGAAGTGCGTATCGAGAGGATACTTTATTAAAAAGGGGGCTTGGTTGAAGAAAAGCAGAGGCAGGGATCTGGCAGAACTACATGCAGAGATGGCAATCCTGGAAGCGAGGAATAAGGTTGATCCGACTGGACAGTTAGGTAGGGAGATCCAGGTTCTCCAAGAACAGATTAAAAAGAGACTCCAGATAAGAGCAGAAAGTGCAATGACCCGCCTAAAAAGTAACTGGTATTGCAGTAATAATAGACCAGGGAAAGAATTAACAAAAAAACTCAAAGCACAGCAGGCAAGCTCAAAAATAAAAAAGGTAATACAAGATGGTAAGACTTTCACTGCTCCGGAGCAGATTGCAGCAGTCTTTAAAACATACTATGAGACATTATATAATATGCCTAAGTCTGATAAATATGCTTCGGACTTGGCTGTATTTCTTGGATCTCTCTGCCTGCCTCGCCTGTCGGGGGAGCAAGCTGAATCTATTAGCGTGCCGATAACACTGGTGGAGGTGTCTAGCACAATTAGAGAAATGAAGAAGGGTAAATCTCCGGGCCCGGATGGCTTTTCAGCATCTTTCTATCAGGCGGTGGACACGGTTATAGCCCCCATACTGGTTAGACTGTATAACTCGATCGCGAGAGGTGAGAGATTTCCTCAGGAGATGCTAGAGGCCTCTATTTCCCCCATTCCGAAGCCAGGGAGGGACCCGGAGATGGTAAGTAACTATAGACCCATCTCGTTGATTAATGTGGACGTGAAGATATTTTCTAAGATCTTGGCAAATCATCTGAAACTTGTGATTCATCACTTGATTCACCCCGACCAAGCAGGCTTTATGCCAGGTAGGGAGGGGGCAGAGAATACCAGGAGGGTTTTCGACATTATCGACATTATACATCAAGGGAAAATCCCCTCTGTCTTGGTCGCTCTGGACGCAGAGAAGGCCTTCGACAGAGTGGACTGGAGATTTTTGTCGGAATCCCTCCGGGCCTTCGGCTTCACGGGTATGTTTTACAACTCGATAATGGCATTGTACACGAATCCACGGGCCAGAATCAAGGGTCCCTTCCTGGCCTCAAAGTTTATGGAAATTCATAACGGAACAAGACAGGGGTGCCCTCTGGCCCCTCTCCTGTATGCACTTACCATTGAGCCCTTGGCCCAGTACCTGAGAGAGTCACAGGAGGTGACCGGGGTGCAGATCGGGCCGGACGAACATTTAATCACTCTCTATGCAGATGATGTCCTTCTGACTCTGACGCAGCCCAGATCCTCTGTCCCGGCACTCCTGGAGGCCCTAGAGCTCTATGGCCTATATTCTAACTATAAAGTCAATCTCCTCAAGACACAGGTAATCACTTTTTACATGCCAGGTCCTAATCGGCAGATGTGGCAGGCTTTTGGCGAAAAAAGGTCGACACTCGATAAAATAGAGTATCTAGGGAAAAAATTTTTATAGACAAATTGATAGAGTGGTCCCAGGGAACCATGGGCCGTTAATAATTGATCTTCAAAAACAGTTTTCACATTGGGCTAAGCTGGAGATATCGTGGATGGGCCGCATTAATACTCTGAAAGCCTATATCCTGCCGAAACTTATATATTTGTTTCGTACGATCCCGTACAAAGTCCCAGTTAAGATCCTCAGGGAATATGAGTTATTGTTTGCAAAGTTTGTATGGTCAGCGAGGAAGCCCCGCATTCCGAGCCAGACCATGAAGCGTGGTAGCCAATATGATGGTCTGGGGTATCCAGATATTCGTAAAACGTATGAGGCCTGTCAACTTGCACACATAGTTGCATGGAAAAATCAAAGGCATAATACACGATGGTATACCTTGGAGAAGACAGTCTGTGACAACATTGACCTTGCCTTGCTGGTCTGGCTCCCCAGAGAGTTCTTTAAAAAGTTGGACTTTCCCCTCAAATCAGTTGTTGACGTAATGTCCTCGCTTTATAAACTAAAGAGATCGCTGAAAATGATGGACAGGTTTTCAAAAGCAGCTCCTTTACAGGTGATCACTCTATGTATAGATAATATTAATCTACAGAGGTGGAGGGAAGCCGGGATCAGCAAAGTGGGTGACCTCTACATAGTTAACAACCTAAGTCCCTTTGAGATATTGATTGAGAAATTTAATCTCCCAAACATAGAACTGTATAATTCCTTAGGGAAAACCCTCCTACGGATGTTACAGATTGGGACAGATATATAACCTCGGTGGGCAGTAGCAGTGCTATTTCAAAATTCCGACGATTTCTCGACTCCGGGGTGACGGTCGAGAAGTCGTCGGCGATTAAACACTGGGAGACTGACCTGGGTAAATCATTTACTCTGCGGGAGTGGTTCGGTGCTTGGCAGGAGGTCAGGGCAGTAGTTCACTGTATTAACATACAGGAGCAGTTCTTTAAGCTACTCCACAGGTGGTACTGGGTGCCCAAAAGGCTGACTAAATTCAATGTAGATGCCTATGATCTATGTTGGCGCTGTCAGCAAGCAATTGGGTCCCAGTGCCACATGTGGTGGGAGTGTGACGAATTGGTTCCGATAAGACAAAAGGCATCCTCACTTATAGAAGGGGTGACACCGGGTCAAGGGCAATTGACCCCACAAACCTTTCTATTCCACCTCGATCTAGTAGAAACCAATAAAAATCGAAAAGCCCTCTGCATCCATATCTTATCAGCTTTTAAGATCTGCATGGCAAGATACTGGAGGAGAGAGGATCTACCTTCTTGGACAGAAATTAAATCACAGATAAACTTGCAAGCAGCGGCGGAAAAATACTTCTCTATAAAGTCTATAAATAGACAAAATAGAGCTGCCTATGATGAAACATGGGCAAAATGGCAGGAAGTGTCGGGCTGATCTATTCTAGATTGTCATGCTGGACCTGTGCGGACTACTATAGCCCTAGCGAGTGTAAACTGGCGTCTCTTGAGGCGGATGTGACCATACAGGTAGGCAATGCAATAGAGCAGCAGGAAATGCTAGCAGAATGCTTGGTTGCATAGGGAGAGGTATTAGCAGTAGGAAGAGGGAAGTGCTCATGCCATTGTACAGAGCACTGGTGAGACCTCACTTGGAGTATTGTACGCAGTACTGGAGACCTTATCTCCAGAAGGATATTGATACTTTGGAGAGAGTTCAGAGAAGGGCTACTAAACTGGTTCATGGGTTGAAGGATAAAACTTACCAGGAAAGGTTAAAGCATCTTAACATGTATAGCTTGGAGGAAAGACGTAACAGGGGGGATATGATAGAAACATTTAAATACATAAAGGGAATCAACACAGTAAAGGAAGAGAGTATATTTAAAAGAAGAAAAACTACCACAACTAGAGGACATAGTCTTAAATTAGAGGGGCAACGATTTAAAAGTAATATCAGGAAGTATTACTTTACTGAGAGGGTAGTGGATGTATGGAATAGCCTGCCAGCAGAAGTGGTAGAGGTAAACACAGTCAAGGATTTTAAGCATGCGTGGGATAGACACAAGGCTATCCTAGCTATAAGACCGGGAACGGGGGACTAATAAAAGTACTCAAAAAAAAAAAAAAAAAAAATTGGGCAGACTAGATGGACTGAATGGTTCTTATCTGCCGACACATTCTATGTTTCTATGTTTCTACTACAATCTTCGTTTGTCCTAGGTTTTGACACTCCGAATCCAGCACCCCCCCTCCTTTGACCACCCCCAGCGGCGATAGGATGAGTGATGTTGCGAATGGTGACTGTATGGATCAGTACAGGGGCGGACAAACTAGATTTAAGGGCACGGGGATACGGATAGGGTCTTTCCAGCAGGCTGACATAATGCTATGATGTTAAAATACAGGAATAGAAAATGTTTTTTTCTCCCCCGGTGGTAAACGTACCATGAATTCTGGTTACTATTACTATTAGTAACAAGGAATATGTCTGTTTTAGTATGTCTTTCCGGAATACCTGTCTGTATAACTATAAGATATGCAATGCCCGCCCTGGTCTTTTGTTTATGGTTTTGTCTGTTTGTTTTGCATATTAATAAAATTATAATATATGAAAAAAAATAATAAACTCAAAAGACTTATAAAAGATTTTAAAAAAATGATACAAATTGAATTATATATCAGGGTTAGGGTTTTTAAAATATACAACCAGTTAATTTCTGTTTGCCCTATTGTTTTAATAAAATCATCTCCTCGGCAATGTTTTTTTAGAAGTGTTATACCCATAAAATGGTATCCGAAGTACCGAGAGTAACTGCAGGCATGTAGCGTTGCGCTAAGGAGCACAATGCTACATGAAAACTGAGGATGTATATATACGTCCTCATGGTCCTCAAGGACCATGCTTTGCAGGACGTATATATACGTCCATTACCGTTAAGGGGTTAAACTTACCATGGAACACAGTGAAAATAAAGGGACTTTTTTGATTTGGAAATGTATTTAGAGAATATTTAAATAAAAACAAAAATTACTTCAAGAACGTAGATGTTAACAGCTATATTCGTTTTGATAGTGGTAATTTTTCCCAGTGGCTTACAAATATTAAAAAAATTAAATTTTTGAGATTAAAACGTAACTGCACCGAAGACGTTTTTACAGAACAGGCAAATAAATTGTGTAAAGATTTCCAAGACAAACAGTACCCCGACAATCTTATCCAGAAGGCCCTAGTGGAGGTTAATAATACCGTATTTGCTCGAATATAAGACGACCCTGATTATAAGATGACCCCCCCCCCCAAACTATGGATATTCCTTTAGGAAAAAAACTAAAAGCCTGAATATAAGACTAACCTATAGAAAAAAAGTTTAACTTGTATATATTCACATGTAAATTGCTTTTTCATTTTTAATAAAACATAATATAAAAAAAAATGCATTTCTTGTTTTTAGTTACATTTTATGTGCCAATGCTACCCCTACCCCAACGGTGTCTGTCTCTCTCCCCCACCCTCCCCCCTATATTGTCTGTCTCTCTCCCCCACCCTCCCCCCAATGTTGTCTGCCTCCCCCCTCCCCCCAACGTTGCCTCCCTGGTTGGAAGTGCCGGGCAGCAGCGGCTGCCCAAATATCCCTGGTGGCTAGTGGAGGCAGCTGGAGGATGTCTGCACGAAATGCACAGACATCCTCCGCTGCTGCCCGGCACTTCCGCCGGGACTTTTATGATGATGGTCGTGCCGGGCGGCAGCGGATGTGCGCAGACATCCACTGGCTGTTAGCGATGGGGATTCAGGTCCCCTGATTGATTTGAGGTCAGATTATAAGATGACCTTTAATATAAGACATTTGCTCTGAAAAAAACCTTGTCGTATATTCTAGCAAATACGGTACTAAAGAAGAACATATCCACAAAAAGACTAATCAAGATTTTAAATATTTACGTTTTTTTTTTTTTTAGAGGCATTGGCAATTGCTATTAAAAGATACAGATCTGAAAACGTGTCTAACTGAGAATCCAAGTATAACATATAGAGGTACACCCAGCATTAGAGCCATGATAAGTAAAAGTTTCCTTGCCCGGAATCCTCTCGATTCTCAGACCGACGGAACCCCCCGGAGCAATCTGATACTGAAATTATCACCCTTTGGCATAATTACAAGCCGTGATTACAAGCCATGCCTCGGAAGAGATCTGTCCACATAGACCATGCACACCGATCCTGTGAAGCAATCGCCCCCGCATCTGGTGACAGGAGATCGCCTTTGGAATCAAGGGGACTGCCCGAGTTGATCAGCCTTCACAGCGAGGACTGGGTGGACCGCTTCTTGTTTTCTGAAGTGGAGCCGAGAGAGGGATTTAAAGAAAGGAGACCCTTCTGCTGCGGCCATCTTGAGTTGATAGGCTGCCCTAATGCTTATGGACTCCATCTCATGCCGCTTGAGGAACCCCCCCCCCTCAGGAATGTTTGGTTTGTGAGTACCGGGCTTCCACCTGCCATACATACACCTGCTTCTAATCCCTAAACCCTACCATTTCTGGGCCAGATAGACTTCTATCTTCCTACCCCATAGACTCCACCCAGACTGGAAACGTCATATGGGGGTTAGAGGTGAATGTAAATATATCATCCCCCAAACCACGCTGCGCATCTGTCCACCTCTCTCTACCTGCGAACTCTGCTTGGTAGTTCTGGGACGTAAAACGGGACTATAATTGTCCACCTGGCTCCTGTCCTCATCAGGCAATCATCCACAGGCTTACCCCTGTCCAGGTGACCTCACTGTACAGTGGGCCGCAATTTTTGGGGAGCTCCACCACACTGTGAGGAAAGTTATATTATTGTAAATAAGTGTGTTCTGTAATGCATTGGATTACCAAGCAAAGAATTGTATTGCACCTCTTAGTCAACCTGAAGTGTAGGTGACCCCTACACATTCAACATTGTACCCTTTCAGGGACATGTCTCTGGGCTGCGTATCACCTAGACACGTTACCACTGTGACTCACATCCTTTAATCCCCACATCGGGTATCCTACCAATACACTGCTGAGGGCAAAGTAGTGGGGAACAATCCATGCTTATAATTTCCACCCTACCCTCCGCAAGTACCGCCTTAGGCATACAAATAGGCTATGCTATATGACGTCCATAATTTCCAACCATTTTACATTTGTGAATTGATTATGTACTCTCAACTTTGTTTGTGATGTTCTCACCTAGACTACACAATGTTTTTATCGTTGTATATGTTTAGTGGATAACACAAAAGCACTTCCTCGTTAGATTTGATAAGTTGTGAACACCATTCTATGTAGACGGTGCTTTCACTATTGGACAAATCTGTAAGACTAACATAAGAATTGTGGAAAAACGAAAGGCATATTCCCCCTCTTCGTCTTCATCAGACTAGGAGAATCTACGCTACCATTTATGTACTGAAGCATGTGAAAACCCATAATAGCTGATTATCCTCTCCGAAGCTTGGGTGTGGAATGAGTCAAAGTATGGACAAATTTGTGGATGTCCACAAACGTGCTAAAAAAACTAAAGACAAAGAGAGAGGCAAAAAAAAGTCGTCTAGAGATACTTCTCCAATTAGTAGGCGCTCGCCTCCACTGACAGACAAAATTAATTTATTGCCAGATGACCCACCACCACACAAGCCACATTGACTGCATTAGAGGTAACCAAAACACCAATGCCCCTCATAGACGCGAGATTTGCAGAACTTAAGGTGGCCATAGATGCTGTCGCCACATCCACCGCGGCGAATACAGCATCATGGTACTCAAACGGGGTCAAGGCACCTCTGAAGAAAACACCCAACATCTGCAAAGAGAAATTCAACATCAGAGCTCTTTAATCCTCGCACTACAGGATAAAGTAGATCACCTCGAAAATAGAGGTAGATTAAACAACCTGCGTTTCCTGGGGCTGCCGGAATCCATTCCCCCGGCGGATATTGCACATATGCTACAACAGTGGCTACCGGATGCCCTGAGGCTGTCTAGACCCCACGAAAAACCTCTTTTTTGAAAGAGCTCATCGCACCGCACCGGAACCACAAGACCACGCTTCCTAGACCAGTCATTGCAAGATTTTTAAACTTTGCTGACAAGGAAGCGATCTTGGCAGGATACCGCAAAAGCAAAGAATTGGTATTCTGCAACAGGAGAGTACTGATCTTTCAAGATTACTCAGCGGCAGTATCAGGTAGACGCTGAGAGTTTTCGCAAACATGCAAAATTCGGTTTGCCTTATTGTATCCAGCCCTCCTATGTTTATATGCCATGATGAATTTTTTGACTCTCCACACAAAGCTACAGAATTCCTGAAAACCATTCCAGATAGTGGAGGTGGCCCACCTCTCCCTGTTGGAGAATGGTGCTCTCACAGTCACGAGACTTTCGCCTACAGGGCACTTTGATGTTTTCATGTTTCTTGTTCTGGTCAATCCAATTTGATCTCAAACTCATGTCTCAGAAGTCACACCACTCTCCTCAAACCAGAGTAACAAGAAGTGGCCTCTTCGCTTGCTGGGACGAAGGGGGCTTCACACAACAAGATGACCACATTATGACACCTCATACTAAAAAGCGGATTGGCTGACACCCACCCCTCCACCAGCTCTACCTTTGGTGCCTGTGCTCAGACAGGACTTCGTATCCTATCCTGGAATGTAAATGGACTCAATGCCACAGCCACTACCCAACGTACATACAGTCTTACCAAATCAGAGGATTCTAAAAGCCCCTATGACACCGCTAGGCAGCTATTGGAAACATTCTTAACCGAACAGGCCAATCGACAAATGGAAGGAAGTAGGCAAAGATTTTTTCATTGGGGGGAAGTCGGCTAAACTACTCTCTAGGATTGGGAAACACAGATGCCCACGGATGTGGTTACTAAAACTTTGAACTGGATCCTCCTATACAACTGACTTACCCACCTTTCTTCAGAATTCTCAAACCATTATAAATCATTTTTCCAGGAAAAACAAGACAATGTCAACTTAGGCATCTCTTTACTTCACCAAGCCCAACTACAGTGACTCACAAATGACCAAAAGGATATCTTAATGTCCCAATCACATCGACAGAAGTAGCAAGCACAATTAGCTTGTTGCAAAATCAAAAATTCCCAGGTCCAGATGGCTTTCCAGCCGAATACTATAAGCTTCTTAACCCTGACATTGTAAATATAATGACCTCCCTATTTAACAAAATGTATCTGGAACATCTCTTAGCCTCGTCCTTGACAGCAGCTCACACCATACTCATAGCAAAACCAGGTAGTGATAAAGAATTTATCGATTCCTACAGACCTATCACATCCTCAACTCAGACATAAAAATCATAACAATAATCATAGCCAATAGATTACAACACATGCTACCCTCATTACTACATCCCTCCAAATTGGGATTCACTCATAACCGATCATCTACAACAGGGATTAGACAGGCTATGGCAGCCATTGTACAGGTTCACAACAACAAACTCCCTCATCATAACACACTAATCGGACTAGGCATTAGACAGTGTGGCCTGGTCACATCTTATCAGACTGTTAAAATTTAGATTTTTTTGGACAATTTTTTTTAGGGCTTTTCTGAAATCTCTACCAGGACGCTACCACATTGCTATAAATTAATGGACTAATCTTGGAGCCCATACCAGTGAAGAGGGGTGTATGTCAGGGATGCCCCCTGTTGCCTTTACTTTTCAACCTGGCCCTTGACCACCTCCTCGCATTTTAAACCTTAACCCCAGACTGACAGGCATCAAAATAGGGTCTTAAAACAGTAGCCTTTGCAGTCGACGTGCTATTATTTGTCAACAATCCAAACACTGATTGGTCGCAGATAGTGGACATCACCGATCAATTCGGAGAGGCTAGCTAATTCGTGATTAATTATCATAAATCTGAGGCACTATATCTACGAAAAGTTGTATCCCCACCACATATACCGCCCACCTCTCTACAATGGGCTCTGTCTTTGATACAATTCCTAGACATAACACTACCTAAAGTTCTCTGTAAATTGTACTGTGTACATTATAATCCTATCATTTTAAAAATCACCGAAGAATTGACCTCTTGGAACACACTTATATCATATGTGGGAAGAGTGGCATTACTAAAAATGATCAGTTTCCCCCGTCTCTTGTACCCATTGCAGACCCTACCCTTGCTCCTAAAACATAAAGACCTGAGACGTCTAAACTCTGCATTTACCTCATTCATCATCTGAGCGGATAAAAGGGCGGGAATCAGCCTGACCAAACTCCAACAACCTATCTCGCAAGGGGGATTGAACGTTCCCAACATCTGTGAATATAATCTGGCGGCACTATTAAGATATGTAATAGCCTGGATAACTAGAAGTAATCATTACACAGACACGGACATAGACCCGTTTATTATATCAGACAATTGACCTCAAGGCCTTAGTACATACCACAGTGGGGCTTCTACCATCAGAAGTTAGAAATAATATACTACTCTATGGCTCACTCCTGACATGGCAATTGACGCAGACAGATCAACACTTACAATTCACACACTCTGTTTCTCCCCTTTCTGCAAAACCCCTCCTTTCAGGATGGGGCAGCATCATACCCCTTCACACGCTGGGTTACAGCTAATATTAAATTTATCCACCCTCTGGTTTGTCCTACTAGAAAATCAGTCTTGTCTCTGACCTCCATCAGGGACAAATTCCCAAACCTCACAATCACACCTTTTGTTTATGTTCAGATTCATTGTTTTATAACCAACAGTATATCCCGTTTTTCCGAGGCAGATTGGAACAATCCCTTAGACGACTTTGTAGATAGCGCAAAGACCATACGACTACATATTCTTCAACCTCTACGTAAATCTATTGACTATTCCAAAGTGTCATCAGGCCATAGAAATGGTCTACCTTACAACCGCAGCTGT
This sequence comes from Pelodytes ibericus, assembly GCA_036172795.1. Taxonomy (NCBI): domain Eukaryota; kingdom Metazoa; phylum Chordata; class Amphibia; order Anura; family Pelodytidae; genus Pelodytes; species Pelodytes ibericus. Next base: position 37,035,312 of record CM069866.1, on the reverse strand, counting down.
CTGTTGAAAACATATTGAACGCACATAACACCATGACATCCATTATCAAAACCACATCATATCGAGATATGTTTCTTAAGCTATTTCATAGAGCATACATCTCCCCAGTCAGGAGCAAGGTCATAAATAGTAATCATTCTGACACATGTCCGAAATGTGGAATGCCCCACGCGGACTTGTAAACCCCTTTTCCAGGTATCAAATTAGCACAAATATTGTCAATGGTAGCGAACAAAACAATACTGCAATTCTGGATTAAACCAGAAGTGCCCCCCTCACGGTTTTTCAGAAAAAAACTTCTTTCCTTTATCGAATGTGCTGGCTCACTGCCCAAAATGATAAACTCCAACGCACAAAACTATTTTTTACGACTTGGAACCACTATATTGATACGCAGCCTATTGAAACGAAGACACTCATTAAAGAGATCTTTCAAAATTCCCCTGGTATATGGGTCAACACATCTTAGGTAATAATCTAATTAATTTAAATGACTGATAGTCCACCCCACACATTTAGATGGATAGATCTTGCCAAAGGTGACCCTTTTTGGTACACAACTTGACGAATCCATTGTTATGTTGTTTTTTTGTCATACCTATACTCTGACCCAAATCCGTTCTGGAAATATGATTTCAACGACATGGTAACCCTGAGACCTAACTGAGAATTGTTAATCTTGTTCAGTTGCTGTTGTATTCAATGTGTTGTAAACACCTACTGTTTCCTTACTGTGATATCTATTTGCTGTGACTGAAATACTTTGTACGTTTTTGAAATTCGGTGTATGCCAGCACCAAAATGTGATTCATATATTGTATGTTTTTTGGGAAACCAATGAAAACTATTAAAATAAAAAATAAAAATAAATACGTTTCCTTAAAGAGGATTGATTACGAACAAATCCTTTTAGTGTTACAAATGGTTTCTACAGGTGTAAAACTTGCAAAGCATGTACATCTAGTCATGTTATGACAGGTAATAAGATAACCCATTTTCATTTTCACCACAATTCAAAACAACAGTATGAAATAAAATGTTAATTACATGTAAATCCTACATCGTCATCTACCTCTTAACATGCCCCTGTGGGCTGCAGTACGTGGGGTGAAGTATTCACCCTCTACACAAAAGAATTGGGGAGCATATGACTAACATTCGTAACAAATATATAGAACACAGTGTACCTGCACATTTTACTACACATCATCAAGCAGATCCTGGGAAATGACATTTTATGGGTATACCACTTCTAAAAAAACATTGGCAGGGAGATTTTTTTATTAAAACAATAAGGCAAACAGAAATTAAGTGGGTGTCTATTTTAAAAACCCTAACCCTGATGGGACTCAACATAGAATTCAATTTGTATAATTTTTTGTAATCTTTTATAAGTCTTTTTAGTTTATATTAAATGATAAGAAAAATATAAGATTTTATATTATATTTGTGATGTTTTGAATATCCGATATGTCTCACCTGATTTTTTTTTCCTTCTTTTAGATTTTATAGGAATTTCTTAGGCTACTGCAGGTTTTTTTCTTATATATAATTTTATATGAGATTGTTTTATTTGTGTACATAGTAAAATATATTTGTGTGGTAATAAAAGATATCTGGATGTTTTCTATATGTGCATAATTTATAAAATGTTGTATAAGGTTTTAATCTGTAAATGGGTTTTTTAAGTGATTGTATTTAAGAAATTATATTTATAATTAATTAATTATCTGTGTGAAAGATAATGTTATTAAGTAATTGATTACTTTCCATGGATCCGCAATAAGAAGTAAATATAATTGTACAAACAGAAATGCATTAGGGCTAACTCTGCGTCCGAAAACATGTAACTAATGTTTGCAACACGGAGAAGAGGTGTGTCCTGAGAACAGTATAAAAGAAGGACGCTGTGAGTGAAGGCTGGATTCACGGAGCCAAGGGATTTGAGACAAATTCTCCCCTACTTGTCTTTTCGGCGTTTGTTGCTATCTGAACCGCCATAAAGCAGTTCCCCCTTATTGTGGTCAGTCGGGCATATCCGATACAGCGCATTTTTTAAGCTACTTTATTGTACTCACAAGTTTTTAAAGTAGTCCTTTTTTATACTTCCATTAAATTTGTTTATATTGTACTTCACTATTGTGGCGTCTCATTCCCTATACATATGGTGTGACACACACTTGCTGAGATGCAGCAATAATACCAAAAGAAGATTAACAGTTCCCCTCCAGACAACTTCTGGGGATGTCAACTACATGTTTTGAGAGAGCAGTATACTTCTCCAGTTTTGTGAGTAAAATCCCTATCATCCACCATACCTATAGTATTTCTTTCTGTGTGTATTCTGGGTACCTACACCACAAATTAAGATCTTCAGTCAACTTTACCTGAATCTTTCTACCCTAAATATAAGTATTGTCTAAAAGATGTTATTCTCACTGAATTGTTTATTCATTTATTTTTTGATTCACTAAATATTTTATAATAATCACAATATTTATTTATTTCTCAAGTGGAAATAGAGCTTATTTTCCACCTGCAAGTGGAAACTGCAGAATATATGAACAATATATATTAGTTGATTATTTATAGTGGCGCCTAACACTGCAACAAATGTTGTGTGTATGTGACTGTCTATGTATGTGAGACATATGTACAGTTGATATAAAAAGCTTTAAAAAAATTAGACAAAGATAAATCATTTCAGAACTTTTTCCACCTTTAATGTGACCTATAAACTACAACTCAATGGAAAAAAAAAATGAAATCTTTTAGATAGAGGGAAGAAAAAATATAAAAATAAAATAATGTGGTTGCATAAGTGTGCACACCCTTAAACTAATACTTTGTTGAAGCACCTTTTGATTTTATTACAGCACTCTGTCTTTTTGGGTATGAGTCTATCACCATGGCACATTTTGACTTGGCAAGATTTGCCCACTCTTCTTTGCAAAAAAACTCCAAAACTGTCAGATTGGGAGGGCATCACCTGTGCACAGCCCTCTTCAGATGACCCCACAGATTTTCAATCGGATTCAGGTCTGGGCTCTGGCTGGGCCATTCCAAAACTTTAATCTTCTTCTGGTGAAGCCATTCCTTTGTTGATTTGGATGTATGCTTTGGGTCTTTGTCATGCTGAAAGATGAAGTTCCTCTTCATGTTCAGCTTTCTAGCAGAAGCCTGAAGGTTTTGTGCCAATATTGACTGGTATTTGGAACTGTTTATAATTCCCTCTATCTTAACTAAGGCCCCAGTTCCAGCTGAAGAAAAACAGCCCCAAAGCATGATGCTGCCACTACCATGCTTCATTGTGGGTATGGTGTTCTTTTGGTGATGTGCAGTGTTGTTTTTGCGCCAAACATATCTTTTGGAATTATGGCCAAAAAGTTCAACCTTGGTTTCATCAGACTATAACACCTTTTCCCACATGCTTTTGGGAGACTTCAGATGTGTTTTTGCAAAATGTAGCCTGGCTTGGATGTTTTTCTTCGTAAGAAAAGGCTTTCGTCTTGCCACTCTACCCCATAGCCCAGACATATGAAGAATACGGGAGATTGTTGTCACGTGTACCACACAGCCAGTACTTGCCAGATATTCCTGCAGCTCCTTTAATGTTGCTGTAGGCCTCTTGGTAGCCTCCCAGACCAGTTTTCCTCTCGTCTTTTCATCAATTTTGGAGGGAGCTCCAGTTCTTGGTAATGTCACTGTTGTGCCATATGTCTTCACTGTGTTCCATGGTATATCTAATGCCTTGGAAATTCTTTTGTACCCTTCTCCTGACTGATACCTTTTAACAATGAGATCCCTCTGATGCTTTGAAAGCTCTCAGTGGACCATGGCTTTTGCTGAGGGATGCGACTAAGAAAATTTCAGGAAAGACCAACTAGAGCAGCTGAACTTTATTTGGGGTTCATCAGAGGCACTTTAAATGATGGCAGGTGTATGCTGACTCCTATTTAACATGATTTGGAATGTGATTGCTTAATTCTGAACACAGCTACATCCCCAGTTATAAGAGGGTGTGTACACTTATGCAACCACATTATTTTATTTTTATATTTTTTCTTTCCTGAAATTTTCTTAGTCGCATCCCTCACCAAAAGAACACCATACCCATAGTGAAGCATGGTGGTGGCAGCATCATGCTTTGGGGCTGTTTTTCTTCAGCTGGAACTGGGGCCTTAGTTAAGATAGAGGGAATTATGAACAGTTTCAAATACCAGTCAATATTGGCACAAAACCTTCAGGCTTCTGCTAGAAAGTTGAACATAAAGAGGAACTTCATCTTTCAGCATGAATACGACCCAAAGCATACATCCAAATCAACAAAGGAATGACTTCACCAGAAGAAGTTGGAACGGCCCATCCAGAGTTGGAGGAGCTTTAGTAGGAGCAGGCACACCAATTACTGTTTGAAGCCATTAGAAGTTTCGCAAAGGCATGATATTGCTCATAGTATAGGGATGTTATATATATATGTGTAGGGGGATATAATGATGCATTAAAATGTGATACTTAAGCTAATTTGAATTTTTTATATAATTTAAATAAAATTTACAAAATCACTAACATTACGTGACAAGGTTTATTTTTCTAATGATTTTGCTATTTTCTACTAGAATAATAAAACATGAATCTGAACAGTGGTGTGGAAGCAGCAACGATGCTGGAAGAGATGATGGAGATTACTGCCCAAAACCTTGTTAGAATGGAGGTAGCTGACCATTATAAAGTCATTAAGGAGCTTGGAAAAGGCAAATATGGGCAGGTGACACTTGTGATCCATCGCCAGAGAGGTAAGCATTACCATTCAGTTGGAGACTAATAATTAACTCCTTCGTGACCTGACTTTCTACAGTTTTTGTTGTCATTCTTCAGTGTTTGTGTTTAGCTGTCATTTGTTTCTTTACATTTACTGTACCTAAACAAATTCATTGTTTTCAAGATGAGAAGAGATTTCTTCATATAGGATTATTTTGATCATATAAAATTTATTATAAAAAAAATAAACTATAGTTGACACTTCATCTTCCAACTTTTCCTTGAGAAATATTTTACTCATCTACAAATGCTGATTATAAAAACCTGTAAAATGTAATCAAATATTTGTCCTACATTTGAGATAACCCCATGGTTTTAAGTTTTTTTGGAACGTATAATGTAAGTACAAGTAGCGCCTTGCTCTTTCAAAACTGTTTTAATTAAAAATTAGAAATGGTAAAATCGTAATATTAATAAATGTCATGAATCCCTGAACTGTTTTTTCGCTATGAAAAACCCAAATCTGGGTCTACTCCTGTGATAATATGGAGCCCTAGAGCAGCCTCTCCCCTAGGTGTATCATCCTGAAGAACGTTGCTGAGACCAGGGTCAAGTCAGAGACTATATCTCCCCTAGAATTCTGGTCTCAGTAGAGGGACTTTGCAAAGTGAGGCTAAATGGGCAGTTGCTGGTAGCATTCTGTGACCAAAGCCAGGGCAGTCCTCTACCCACTGGAGACGGAGGCAGGTATCTACCCCTCTGCCTCCAAGTGCAGCCTTTACAAAGACTGCCAAGTAATAAGCTCAGTGCTGACAGATACGAAGACTCTGCCACAGGAATGGACATACATCAAACTCTTGGGAAAGACTTCTGCTTTGTTACAAGACAGACCAACTTATATACAGGGAAGCAGTGGGAGTGAGGGTAAATATACACAAAGGTAACATAATTACATCTTGTAGGAAGATAATCAGGCAACATCCTGAGATAACATAGTTCACACCACAACAAAAAAGTAACACTTCAACATCAGGAATCAATACCAACAAACATCAATGGCATTACTGGGCTAAGGAACACTTAAACACAATCTGTTTTAAACCTTCAAATATAATTAACCCTGGTGTCCCTATGAGTCACAGACTGATACCATCACACCCTCTGCCCCCAAGTACAGCCTTTACAAAGGCTGCCAAGTAATAAGCTCAATGTTGACAGATCCAAAGACTCTGCCGCAAGAATGGACACACACCACTATAGGAGTGGAACAACAATGACCATTTTATTTAAAAACAGCACAGATATTTATACACAAACAAATATGACACATGACTCATTTAAAACAGGTAATTAGATACAGTAGGATATAACACAATCACAATACAGACACTCAATGAACACAACACAACATAACAGTAGGACATACAATGGAGAACTCGGGCTTCACACAAAGGATACAAAGGTGTCAAGTCCAGATACATACAGAGTACACTTAATTAAAGTAATGTGTTAATTGAAGGTACTGTACAACAGGACACTGAATGACTTACAATGGGTAAGGTGACAAAATGACAGGGGTTTGCAGAATAGGATACAATCTTATCCTGGGGGAAACACAAAGAATGGGACAAATACTTGGATCCCGGGGTTCACATTCTGGCTCACATCCTGAGTGAGACTTTGTTTGAAGTCCAGCTGAAAACAGGGTTCTGCTGGTGCCCTCAAAGGTAGTACCCCCTTGAGAAAGGCATTTTTTGTTGACCTAGTGCACTATGTGGCCCTCCTGTCTCAGATATATTTGCTGCTGCGTGTGCTGTTTTTAGTGTCAGGCTTATTACCATATTTACTGCTGCTTTGTATGTAAGTAAACTGTGGCACTTTAGGTATATTTATTTGTACCTGTATGTTATTCATGTCACTGTGATATTTTGTTTATTTGTTTAAAATAATAAATATTTGGCACTATTTCTGTATCACTGTAGTTATGGTGTGTGCTCCTCTAAAATAACTTGTTTACACACTATAAGCATGGAAGACCTTGAAACTGGTAGCTGATAGCTTATGGAGGAGCAAGGGACATTTATTACATACTTTGACATTGTCAGAGGATCTACCAGGTTTTTGCAAAAGCCTTAATATTGAAGAAGATTACCCATGACTGCTTAATTAGGAGATTTAATGCACTCTATTAACCATGCCACAAATGAAAAAAATGAGGTACTCTAATCCATAATACTCCATCACCCCCTAAATAAACAGATCACAAAAACAAGTCACTTAGGTGAGCAATAGAGGAGGGCTTAATCCTGACTATAAACTTGTGTAGATCCGATGAAGTCTAGTTGGATTTTGTTCTTCTCTGTGGCCATACTGGTCCTTCTATTATTTTAATTCGAATAACAACTGATGTGGGACCAACCCATAGAACACATTCATAAAAATAGCAAACCTGGACCGCCTCCGAAACCAAGTGTTACTGACATTCTCAAGTGTGTGAACATACTAGTTCAATGATAGCAGAGATGATCCCTAAATCAAAGTTGTTTTCCCCATTACTCATCACATTTTCTTTTTAATGACGATGCAGCTGGTAGAGCCACCGCAAACCTATGCCCAGTGTTACTAACCTCACTGTATATCACTTTTTGTGCCCGTTCACCAATGACCCATCCCCCCCCTCCCCCCACCAGATTTGGTGCCACGTCCTCCTTTAGGTAGTTGACTCTGGGGATTTAGTTCTCTCCTCCCCTCAGTCTAGCCTAGGCACTCACAATCAGTGTCTGTTCCTGACACCTGTAATATCATCAGTGGTTTCAATAGTTATGGTTTTATATGTATGTTCTTTTAATTTCTTATATTGCATTGTCATTGCAACTCTGCTGTATCAAGCAGAGGTCTAAGCTACAATCTATTTTCTCAAGGGATATTTTATAATGTTAAGCAACAATATGACAGACAACATATTAATACCTTGGTCATTAACCCCTTAGTGACCTTTTGACCTTGACTTTCCCTTGGTGACAAGGGCTGTTTTTACATTTCTATGGTGTCTGTGTTTAGCTGTAATTTTTTTCTTTCTCACATACTGTACCCACACAAATTATATGTTGTTTTTATTGTAATAAGAAGGGCTTTTGCTAGATACCATTATGTTCTTATAATTTTACTACAAAAAAAAACATAAAATATGATGAAAAAAACAACACTTTTTCAAACTTTTTCTGACCTAAAATATAATTTACACAAATACAATCATTAAAAAAGACCCCATCTAAATAGTTTCTAAATGTTGTCTGAGTTCAGCAATATGTTTGTTTCCATGTTTTTCTGCAGTTTTTTGCGAGTTATGGGGCAAAAAAACAAAAATAGTGTTCTTTGTTTTTTCCTATATTGACCTTTTGACCCCAACCCGAACGCTAAATTTAACCCCAACTCTAACCATTATTCTAACCCTTAATATATTTGAATTTAATTGTAACCCTATCCCTTATGCTAACCCTAATTTAATTGTAACCCTAGCACTAGATTTTAGCTAATTAAGTCTTATTTTTATTTTTTTTATTGCAATTTTGCTGACTTCCTCCAGGGGCAGTCAAGCAACATATTCAGAGTGTCAGAAGTGAATTTTTTTTCACTTCCGAAGATCTGACCACAAGAGGGCACAGCTACTCCTGCAATATATCGTGGGTGCCCTAGAGCCAGAATTTCTGTGCTGGCTATTGCCCCCCCATCGACGCAATATCCGCAGGACGTTTCACCGCAGTATGTGTCAGGTACATTCATTGTCCGCAACAGAGTTCCCGCCGCTTCAGGTCCTGCGTCCCCCACGAGGTACAGTGACTTGTGGGTAGGAACCATTCTCAGATGACTCCTCAGGCTCCTATCAGGTCTCTGGACTACACCAAATATCTGACCCTATCCAGGACAAGACGCCATCAATGAAAGGTGACATCCACAAACTTTTTCTAGACCTCCAAAGTATGCTGAAAGGTGAAATGGCCGACTCCTTACTGCCGATGCTGCAGTGGTCTCCAATGCAGTTACCTTGCTGTTAAGGATCGTGCTGGCATCTCATCACAAGACTTTGTGTCACTGCTACTGACACAAAGTCTTCAACGACAAGTGCTTATTTTAGACACTAAAGCCAGAGAGACTAACCTGTGATTTTGGGGTGCACAGGAGGGGGTTGGGCCCATCGCACTCCATGCCTTTTTAGTAGGGCTGTTAAAGCAGATCTGTCCAGATCTCGATATTGGAGACCACACCATAATGGACTGCTACAGAGTAAGAAAAGCCAGCAAAGCTCCACAACATGCCCCTTGTGATGTCATTCTGCAGCTATGTAACATCACCAAAAAACTGGAATTCCTCCAAGAAATGTGAAGCTGATATCCTACGCAGGATGCTTATTATAAATCTTTGAAGATTTACCCCCAGAGGTGATAAGCCGGATGCGATCTATGTCGGGGTTAACCTCCCACCTCAGGAAGCATGAAGTTAAAAACCGTTGGAGCTCTCCCACTTCATTGACTGTCACTAAGGACAATAAAATGTCAGGGAACGAGAGCACAGATTGTTACACAGGGAACATAAAAAGAAAAGAATTATTGCCCAATCAGCTCAACGCATTTCTCTGGGTTAAATATCATTAGTCCCGGCTTCCATAGCAGTTGCAGCAATGTAAGACAGTGTAAAACTGTCGGTCTTATATGTGGGATGGAAGGCACTGACGGAAAGACACTCACTTCCGGTACGCGGACAGCGTAAGTGACGCTTGCATTCCACAGTGCCTTCCACTATGCGTTCCACCGACGAATCCTGCGTTCCAAATGGTTGCAGGAGTAGTACAATGTCCCCGAAGCAGAAAACGGAGCGGGAGAAGTGCTCCATGTACATATAATATGTATTTTATTGTTTATGCTTTTATTAGAAAAAAAAGGGGAAGGGAAATTTAAAAACTTTGAAAAAAAGTATATATCAACTATATTGAAAAAAATATATTAAGTGTCTTCGAGGTACATAAAAAACTTACTGCATATAAATAAAAGTAGAAATATATATAAAAATTATATATATTTTCATGCACCTATGAAGGTAAAAAATTGAATGATGTACTATGTAATGAGGTAAACGATATATATAAAAATGAGGATGAATCAAGATGTATATTCTTAATAGAATTACGATATTCACATAATCAAACGTATACATTCAAATTTCTTGCATATAAATAATACAGGAGAAAACAAAAAACGTTTCTATTGGACTGTATCTCCTTTATCCTTACAACTATTTCACCTTTGAAGGGGATTTTTTTCTACAGATTTGCGGGACGGCTATGCGCACCAGGCTTGCCCTGAGTTATGCCAACATTTTTGTAGCAGACTTTGAAAAGGAAACCTTGTTTGGAAATACATTTTTTGAGAACTTGGTGCTCTGGCGTAGATATATTGATGACATCATAATAATTTGGAATGGCTCAGAACTCAAACCCAAATCGACTTTTTAGATCTAACTTTGTCAGCATCAGCAAACACTATCATGACAAAAACTTTTTTTAAACCTACAGATACAAATAGTTTTATTGATTATCGTAGTAGCCATCACATGAAATGGCTCAACAACATCCCAAAAGGTCAATTGACCAGAATAAAAAGAAACTGCATGTCAGAAACAGATTTTACATCCCAAGCCAAATCTCTGAACAACAAATTTAAAGAAAAACTATATCCAGACCACCTACTGGAAAAGAGCTTCAGAGAAGTCAGAGATATAGATAGAAATATTTTAGTAAAAGGTAAACCAAAACTTCAGATAGGAGAAAACATTACCACAAAATGTCCTTTCATCACTCAATATAACCCAAAGGGGTACAAAATTAAAAAAAAACCTTGGACAAATTATGGCCTATCCTGATGGGAAATTAATTTCTGAAGGAAGTACTTCCTCCTAGACCCACTACCATTTTCAAAAAAGCCAATAATCTAAAATCCCTGAAAGCTCCGAGTGCCTTACTCCAATTTCAACCTCAAGGTCCTACACATTTCCTCCTTCTTTAAATGTGTAAAATGTAAAATGGGTAAACATCTACCCAGGAATACTACCCAATTTAAAAGTAAGACCACAGGCAGAGAATATCACATAAAGAATTTCATAAATTGTAATACCAATAACGTTATATCTCATACAATGTCCCTGTGGACTCCAATGCATCGGCAGAACCATCAGACCCCTAAAATAAAGAATTATTGAACACATGGGAGGCAATGGGGATGAAAAAACTAAATTCACTGTACCTAAACATTGCAATAAATGCCCCTTTTTTTCCTTGGAAAAACTTTTATTGGTTGGCATAGATAAAATCAGTAACCACTGGAGAGGAAGCAATCTCACGCAAACATTATCACAAAGAGAGACAAAATGGATACATGAGATGCAGACCTTGGTCCCAAAAGGCCTTAATGTAGATCTGGATATCATGTCTTTTTACGAAATATAATTTGGTCCTCCGCCTTTTAAAGAGTATTGTCTATACGGACGTCTAAGGTGACACAATTGTTTTTTTTAAAATATATATCACTTTTTTAATATATACAAAAATATCCTCAATACTTTTTCGTGCATTCACATGTACATTTTTTGATATTTCCAAATTTTTACCAAGGTTCGATTATGAACCAGATATATTTATCCTCCCCTTATCACTCTCTTTTTCTGTTTCTTTAATATATCCTGCAAAACGCAATTTATAAATCGGATCAAAAAACCTGTATTGTTTATATGCAAGAAAACCTGTATTATTTATATGCAAGAAATTTTAATGTATACGTTTGATTATGTGAACATCGTAATTCTATTAAGAATATACATCTTGATTCATCCTCATTTTTATATATCGTTTACCTCATTACATAGTACATCATTCCATTTTTTACCTTCATAGGTGCATGAAAATATATATTTTTTATATATATATATTCCTACTTTTATTTATATTCAGTTAGCTTTTGACGGCTATTTTACCGGGATACTTGTGAGTGCTTTAAACACTTATCTCTCAACACAGTATATTTTAACAGTGTTGCACTATATATTTTATTTTATTTTTATGTCCCCTGTGTAACAATCTGCGCCCTCGTTCCCTGACCATTTTTTTGTTATACATATGGCACATTAAGGAGTGCCAAGAGCGGCAGCGTTTGCACACAAGGGTATTTATTGTCTGTTTCATTATATTCTGGTGACAACACTAATCTCCCCGTTTGTGACTAAGGACAATAAACAGCTGACTATCCAGGATCCTTCACTTTTCTGTCGAGTTTTGGAATACCCCCAATGGAGCTCCCAAAGTAGAGGCTGACACTCTAAACGAAATGCCCCCTGCAAACCAGGCTGAGGCATAAATCGACTCACCGTGCTAGCTTGAGTCTTGGAGAGAATCCTCACTGACCAAGTTCAAGGAGACATCTCATCCTGTTATCAAGATTGTCCTGGAGATCTCCCCCCCCCCCCCCAGGGCTCTCCCGAGGTCCAATTTGGACTGACTGGGATTTGCTTTTAAGGCCGCCAAATGTGACCATTTTTTTGTGTGCTCTCTTGCACAGACTGGCAATCCCTCTAGTGGACTGCCTTTCTTTCTCTCCATCTGTACTTTCTTTTTCATACCTGTCCTCCCTTTCTCTACTCCTACTTGATTCTTCCTTTCTTTTTTGTCTGAAGGTTTAAAGTTTATTATTTTGCTGATATGTTTTGATGTTGAATTTCCTAGATATATAGGTTGCAGTCTTGCACTAGATTTCTACCAGATGGCCATTAGCTGTTTCATATGACTAATCCCCTGTAGCACTCTAAATCTGAACTGAGTGAATGTATTGCAAGGCCTGTTTGATGCAACAAGAGGCAACAAAGCCAATCCTACTTGTTTATCATTAGCATTACACCTCCGCTAAGAGACGGTTATACGTCACCTTATAATTTTACTTACAACAGCTGGGTTAATTTTATGTATGAGTGCTTAGTGCATTGTTGACAATCAGTCTTGACAAATTATATATGCCCTTTCTCTCTTTTTACACTATGTATGTTATATGTATAGCTTATGATGTTTACAAAATTTAAAACTTGAGTCTCTCTGATGTACAGAATGTTATGCTAACATGCATTTCACTTCTTATTTCTGTAGGTGATATGTCTCAAAACGCTGTATATGACTAACGATGACTCAATAATTAAATAAATAAAGGTATCGTCATTTTCTTCAACCAAAACAGGCCGTTCTACTTAGAGGAAGAATAGGCTGATATTTTGGGGGCTCACAATATCCAAAAAGTACTCTTGATATGTCCCTAGTCACTATAGCTAATATATATGTTCCCAACACTAACAAAACACAAATATATGTTCAATACTATCTAAACTTGAATTATTCGCTTCGTTAATCTATTATTAATCTATCATTAAACCCAAGCACTCCAAACTTTTAAAGATTAGAACTCAATTGCACTCACATAGCTTTGCCTATCCTTGTACCCAGTGGCGTCCCGCGGGGGGTGCGGGCCACCGGAAAAATGTAAAAAAAATCACAGTGAATCCCTTGTAATCATGAATCGGAATGAATATATATCAAAGATCGAGTCACAATTGTCAGACGTGGGGACTTACCAGATATTAACAGGTGACCCAGTCTTTGAGATCAAGAGACAGGTTGATGAAATATTGAGTCAGGCATTTGATGAAAAAATAATAGACAAAGCATTACATAAAATTTTAACCTGCTCACTCCCGGTGACCCCGGTAATTTACACATTGCCTAAGATACACAAATCATTAGAACATCCCCCCGGCAGACCAATAGTGGCTGGGATAGACTCGATCCTGAACCCCTTGTCTGTCTTTTTAGATAAGGTGTTTAGAGATGGTCTTGTGAGGATTAGATCATATCTGATTGACACCACAGATTTATTAAATAAATTACAAGATGTTGAAATTGATGAACAAACTTTGTTGGTGTCCTTAGATGTGACCAGTCTTTACACCTCCATTCCTCATAAAGAGGGTATTGCGGCAATGCAGGAAATGGCGGTGAAATTAGGCTATGAAGGGAAAACATTGACCTTTATTATGAAATTACTCGAGTTTGTATTGCAAAAAAATTATTTCCGTTTTTTAAGTGAATACTATCTCCAAACAAGAGGGACTGCCATGGGTTCCAACGTGGCTCCTACATATGCTAGTATCTTTATGTCGAAATTCGAAGATTGTTTTGTTTATCCAAATAACTTTTTCATTTTATATGTTCTAAAATGGTTTCGTTACATAGACGACATATTGATACTATGGAGCGGACCCATGGAACCCTTACATTGTTTTTTGAAGGATTTAAACAATGCTCAGGAGGGGTTGAAATTTAAGATGGAATTCAGTAAGGATGAGATTAATTTTTTGGATACAAAAATTATCAAACAAGGGGGTAAATAACTACAGACCTATTTACAAAGCCTACTGATAGTAACAATTTGTTGAGATTTGAATCAGCCCACCCAGAGGGTCTCCTAAAGTCCCTCCCCAAAAGTCAATTCTTAAGGGTTAAACGCATTGTGCCAGATGGGGAAAACCAGATAATCAGACTAGGTGAGATGAGGCAGGAACTCATACTAAAGCCATTTCAAGATCGCTTAGAAAATACTGGCATATCCTTCGTGAAGCATACCCTGATATGAAGGACTTTAAAAATCCCCCTATGATGGCTTTTAGGAGAGGGCAGACTATTGGGAACCAATTAGTGAGAGCAGAATTACCCCCCCTAAGTCAGACACAGAAACTAACTTTCTTAGATACAGGCAGAAAGGGTAATTTCCCTTGTATGGATTGTGTGGCTTGTAGTTTTATAATTAAAGGAGATGAATTTAGACATCCAATTAGAGAACAAACTTATAAGATCAATTCCCACTTCACATGTGACTTTTCGTTTGTGATATACCTATTGACATGTCCTTGCAATATAATATATGTGGGAGAAACAACTCAAAAAATGAGAACAAGGTTCTCAAAACACAAGTCTACTATCCGTACGAATAAAATTGATTTGCCGGTTCCAGCTCATTTTTCTGCAAAGGGTCATAAATTATCAGACCTAAAATTCCAAATGATTGAAGGGATCCCAAAATTGCGAAGGGGTGGTGATAGGGAAACATTTTTCAAACAACGGGAGGCTTGGTGGATAGATGAGTTAGAAAGCCTCCACCCTAAAGGTCTCAATAAAGAATGGGACCTGACGCCTTTCCTTTAATGACAATTCCCTCTTAGAGATTTGATCACCACTAACACTAGGTAACAAACTATCTTCATTATAGGGGGGTAACCTTTAGGATGGTATCACATAGGGATCGACCGATATTGATTTTTTAGAGCCGATACCGATACCGATAACCTGTGAACTTTCAGGCCGATAGCCGATAACTTATACCAATATTTCGTGCATTTTAATTTTTTGTGAAAAAAAACAATTTCTACACAAATCTGCTGTTAAATGAACATGTTTATTGTTAACGTTTAGCTTTTTTTTGTAAATCTTTTTCATTGCTAAATAAAAATAAATAATGCAGCAAAACAATGGTGATATGGTCAAATACAACAAATTGGACCACTTTTTTTTTTTTTTTAAATAAATATCAGTCAAAAGGTAACAAGAACAACAATGTTCAATTGCACATAGTCCATACTTAGATTAAATCTTAGTAAAATAAGCAGCAATGACATAGGCAATTATATCAAAGGGACACTACAGTAAATATAAGCAAGGCATCAAAACAGCTTAATTAACCCCTTAGTGACAAGACATTTTCACCTTGACTTTCCCTTGGTGACAATGGCTGTTTTGACATTTCTAGGGTGTTTGTGTTTAGCTGTAATTTTTTGCTTTCTCACATATAGTACCCACACAAATTATATGTTGTTTTTATCGTCATAAGAAGGGCTTTCATTAGATACCATTATGTTCATCATATCTTATAATTTACTACAAAAAAAATCATAAAATATGATGAAAAATTTAAAAAAACACACTTTTTCTAACTTTGACCTAAAATATAATTTACACAAATAAAATCATTAAAAAAGACCCCGGCTAAATAGTTTCTAAATGTTGTCCCGAGTTCAAAAATATGCATGTTTCCATATTTTTCGGTATTTTTTTGCGAGTTATGGGGCAAAAACCAAAAATAGTGTTTTTTGTTTTTTTCCTATATTGATCTTTTGACCCCAACCCGAACCCAAAATTTAACCCTAACACTAAATTTAACCCCAACTCTAATCCTTATTATATCCCTTAATATTTTTTACTTTAATTTAATTTTAACCCTATCCCTTATGCTAAAAAATATTTAATTTTAACCCTATAGGCTAATATAGCTAAATAACCTATTTTTATTTAATTAAATATGTATTTTAATTATTTTCCATTGCAATGCTACTAAACCACCACTAGGGGTAGTCAAGTAGCATATTCAGAGCGACGGAAGTGAAGTTACTTTCACTTCCGAAGCTCAGACCGGCAGAGGACTTAGCCATATTGACGGAGCAGCATGCTCCGTCAATATGGCTCCCCACGATCGCTCCGTGGGGCGATCGTGGGGGTCCCAAAATAGAAATATCGGTGCTGGCTATTGCCTCGATGTCGAGGCAATAGACAAGCACTGTTAAAGCGGTTTTCGCGATCGTTGATCGCGAAAACTGCTTCATTCAAATATTATCGGCATTATCGGTAAAGTTAGATGCCGATAATTTAGGAAACTGTGAATATCGGCCGATAATATCGGTTAATCCGATAATCGGTCGATCCCTAGTATCACATATTTTATATAACACTATTGAGGTCCCTTTCTAAATATTAACATCTTGAAATAAATAGATCCCTAATATATCGTTTATACACTGTTCTTCACAATAACATTTTTTACCTTTTTTCCACCCTTTAGACACTTACCGGAAGATATCTTCTTGAGCCCAGCGGTCCGTGTAGCCGGAGTTGATATATTTACATGGATTTATAGACATACATACTTTTTTTGAAATGTAACATCGAATTTTCATATTTGTATTGTTTTGTGTCCATATTCCGTGCTATTAGACCATCTGAGCTCAGTCGATATTGATATTCATAGATTCTGATTGATATTATATGTCTTTGGATAAATGGTTGGGCTGGGATTTTTCCATATCCAGATATAGAGATATATATACTTTTCTTTGTCTTTTCGGAGCTTCTATTCATGTGACATTGAAACATCTAATTGAATATTATGGAAGCCGATAGAAACAACAGCCTCTTTGCATCTCGTTTGTCGCAATTGCGGTGTTTTTAATCACACATTAAAATAATTTTAAAATAATCCCAAGTATCACTAATTATATTATAATTGTCTTTATATTGCTGATAATTTTTTTGAAATAGGGTAATTAAATTGTTCTGATTAAAAATGAGTGATGCATGTTATATAGTTACCTCAAGCATTTATTACATATATGTACTCCTTTTTATTTAATTCTAACAGTCTTACATATTAGCACTTTTGACACTCTATATTAGCACTTTATATTTGTAAAAAAAACTTTTATGATATTTATTGCACAGACTTGCACATATATTTACAAACTAATAACAAATTGGGTTATATATTATTTAGAGCCTGCATTCATTATTATGTAGTGTTCACAGTGTGTATCAACTTTGTTATAATGTACTGCTGTTTTAAATCACAAAGTTTTGCTATTGTCTTGTTGCACATTAATAGATAACATGTCAGATGTGGTTACACCCAAATTGCCACAGACTGTAACTGAATGATTGCTTGTGGGTCCTATATATACATGTTAATTAAGCACCTTTGTTAGGCTTGTAAAAAAACCCGAGTGGGTTGAAACGTCGCCTTTGTCTTATTAAAACTCTCTTTGACACCGAGTGCTGGGTCTCATACTATTTTTTTATGAGTAAAGGACTTGGGAGACTTCCTGTGACTTCGGCACCAACTAATAAAATAGAGTGCGGTCCATATCTACTACTTTTGGCATATTTTTTGGGCCCCATGTGTGGCATAATTAAGGGACACTTTTGTGTGGCATAATTAAAGGACTCTTGTGTGGCATAATTATGGGGCACCTGTGTGTGTGGCATAATTATGGGGCACCTGTGTGTGTGGCATAATTAATTGGGCAGAGGTGAGGCATAATTAGTGGGGCTCTGGTGTGGCATAATTTATGGGACTCCTGTGTGTGGCAAAATTTATGGGGCTTCTGTGTGTGGCATAGTTAATAGGCCATCTAACTAGCATTACTAAGGAATCTGTTTGGCATTGTATTGGAGGAAATCCAGGGGGTGACACCATGAGTTTCTGCACCGGGTGACACCAACCCTCAGAGCCGTCACTAGGGGTGGGCTAAGGGGGCTGAAGCCCCGAATGTGCTCAGCAAAGCCCCGAGTCTCTGCAGCTCTGTGTATCTCCGCCCCCTGACATCACACACAGTGTGTGAAAGCCCTACACTGATAGGATGCTGAATGATGTTTCAGCCAATCAGTGCAGTGCTTTTACACAGCATCATCACTGTGTGTGACTGCAGGGATGTGAGTGAAGCTCCACGTGGGACAGTGAAGCAGCTCTGAAGAAATCCTTGCAGGCTGTCACCTTGTGGAAGATGCAGAGCAGGTCTATTTCCACTCAGGTAAGCTCTGGGTTTGGTGCAGTTTGAGAGAAGGGAGGGTTGGGGTCACTTATTTACATCCTCCTTTGTGTATTTTAGCTATATGAGGTTCCTTACTAAAGGACTGCTTAACAGCATAGGAATGATTTATGTTACATAAGTTATATACGTATGTAACATAAATCATTCCTATGCTGTTTGGCAGTCCTGTAATAAGGAACCTCAAACCAACAATATATAGCTTAAATACACAAAGGTGGATGTAAATAAGTGATGTATGCATAATTTATGCTATATATATATATATATATATCATAAATCATTATGCTATATATAGCATAATGACTGACTGGATGTCTGTGAAGTGTGTGTATGTGACTTTCTGTGTATGTATGTTATTCTGTATGTGAGGTGTGTGCATGTGAATGTCTCTGTGTATGTATGCTTTCGTGATGTGCCATTGTCTGGCTCCTACATTTTTTTGCTGGCTCCTAAAACTAAATAAAATTTGTCAAGTCCTGATATATATCATAAATCATATCTATCCTGTTTAGCAGTCCTGTAATAAATAATGTCACACATATGTGTGTTATGTGTATGTGTGACATTTTTTATTACGGGACTGCTAAACAGCATTGGAAGGATTTATGTTTATATCAGGGTTTGACACATTTTATTTAGTTTTAGGAGCCAGCAAAAAAATGTCGGAGCCAGACAATGGCACATCACAAAAGCATACATACACAGAGACATTCACATACACACACCTCACATACAGAATCACATACATACACAGAAAGTCATATACACACACCTCACAGACATCCAGTCAGTCACATACACAGCCAGTTACACACACACACCAGTCAGCAAGTTTGGTTGTTGTTGTTTTTTTTTAAAGAAAAAATGAATTCCTTAATGTGTCCCACACGTCACATACACAGCAAGTTCCATATATAAACACACAACACATACACAGCCAGTTACATACATATTCACATACAACACATACACAGCCAGTTACATACATACACACACACACACACAACACATACACAGCCAGTTAAATACATACACACACAACACATACACAGCCAGTTAAATACATACACACACAACACATACACAGCCAGTTAAATACATACACACACAACACATACACAGCCAGTTAAATACATACACACACAATATATACACAGCCAGTTAAATACATACACATACAACACATACACAGACAGTTACATACATACATACACACACACACACACACACACACAGCCAGTTACATATATACACACACAGCCAGTTACATACATACACACACACACTGCCAGTTACATACATACACACACACACACACACACACACACACAGCCAGTTACATATATACACACACAGCCAGTTACATACATACACACACACAACACATACACAGCCAGTTACATACATACACACACACAACAGATACACAACCAGTTACATACATACCCACACACACACCCAGTTACATACATATATACACACCCAGTTACATACATACATACACACACACATACACAGCCAGTTACATACATACACACACACACACAACACATACACAGCCAGTTACATATATACACTAATACACAGCCAGTTACATATATACACACACACAACATTTACACAGCCAGTTACATATATACACACACACGCATAATATACACACAATACATACACAGCCAGTTAAATACATACACACACAACACATACACAGACAGTTACATACACACACACACTCACAACACATACACAGACAGTTACATACATACATACATACATACATACATACACACACACACACACACAGCCAGTTACATATATACACACACACAACATACACAGCCAGTTACATATTTACACACACACAACACATACATAGCCAGTTACATGCCAGTCAGCAGTTTTTTTTATTTTTAAGAGACAATACACATTTTAATGTGTCCCCCTTCCCTTCTGCTTTACCTCAGTAGGGGAGGTGGGCTTTTATTATTTACACTCACACTGACATACACACACTCACACTGACATATACACACTCACACTGACATACACACACTCTCACTCACACTGACATGCTCACACTGACATGCACACACTCACACTGACATGCACACACTCTCACTGACATGCACACACTCACTCTCACTGACATGCACACACTCGCTCTCACTGACATGCACACACTCGCTCTCACTGACATGCACACACTCACTCTCACTGACATGCACACACTCGCTCTCACTGACATGCACACACTCACTCGCTCTCACTGACATGCACACACTCACTCTCACTGACATGCACACACACTCACTCAGTAAGTGCCCGTATGGTTCCATTTAAAAAAATAAAAAAGTCTTATGGGCTATAGCCCCAGATATTTTGGAAACCTAGCAACGCCTCTGCCAACCCTAGTGACGCCCCTGCTTGTACCTGCCTGCTTTTGATCCAAAAGAAGGCAAAAAACCCATGTGATAAGTGATAAATTATTTAAAATATTGCTACGTAGTACTGATGAGTCTATTATTTATATCCCTGTCCAGATTTAAAAAAAAAAAACCTTTGTAAAAGGTATGTAATGTATTTAATAGTACCACTATCACAATTCAACCCCATCTCCCTGGCTCCTGTATATTGTATTCAAGTTTTGTATTCCACTTCAGCCAATAATTTAGACGTTACTTTGAGGGCATCAGGAGAACATGTAATTTCAGAGGTTTTTAGAAAGTCCATAGCTGGTAACTCTGGTCTCCATGCCTCCTCGTGTCATCCACCACATTTCCATTTTGGCAAACATAAGGGACAGTTCATCAGACTACGCAGAAATTGCTAAACTGACAAAATGTGTTACAAACATGCCAATGAACTTAGTAAATGCCTGATATATAGAGGATAACCTGGTAATAAGATCAAAAAGGCTAAATCTATAGTGGATAAGATCAATAGGGGCGAGCTACTGTATGTAATATGAGGAAATTTGTGATTATTGTTAAATCTTGCCAGAAACAGTATGTAGGCAGAACAAGCCGAGCCTTCAAGTGCCACATGAGAGAACATGTGGGGGCTGTTAATAATGAAACCTTCAAATCCCCTGTAGAAAAACACTTCCAATCTCATGGTACAGGCACTATGTGCCAGATCATAGAAAAGGTTAATTGTCCATCTAGAGGTGGTGACCTACATAGAAAGCTTTGTCAGAGAGAAGCTTACTGGATATTCACCTTGGACACCAGATAGCCCTTGGGTCTTAATGCAGGATATAATGCAGGATGTAGGATATTTATTTCATGTACAAAGTGACAGTGTTACCGGTTTCATCCATTACTACTGTATATACCGTATTTGCTTGATTATAAGACAAGGTTTTTTTCAGAAAAAAAGTCTTATAATCGAGGTTGTCTTATAATCTGACCTCAAATTGAGGTCAGACTATAAGACAAGGATCCAGGTCCCCCGCAGAGCTGCAGGGGACCTGGATCCCCCTCTCTAACAGCAGGGGAATGTCTGCGCGATGAGCGCAGACCTCCCCTGCTGGCGCCCAGCATGACCGCCGGGACTTCTATGATGAAGCCAGGTACTTCCGGCTTCGTCATAAAAGTCCCGGTGGTCGTGATGGGCGGCGGCAGGGGAGGTCTGCGCTCATCGCGCAGACATCCTCCACTGCCTCACTAGCCACCAGGGAGAATCGGGCAGCTGGGGGTTGCACAATACGTGCAGACATCCACCATGCTGCCCGACACTTCCGTCTATTATGACGGACCAGCTGTCCGTCATAATAGACGGAGGTTTCGGGCAGCATGGAGGATGTCTGCTCGTATCGTGCAGACATCCCCTGGCTGCCCCCACTAGCCACCAGGGAGCAAGAACAAGAAACAGGTGAGGGGGGTGGAGGGACAGAGAAACGAGGGGGGGGGGGACCAGAGCAACAAGGGGAGGGAGGGGGGGGGGAAGAGACAGAGACAAAGGGAGGGAGAGGGGGAAGAGACAGAGACAAGGGGAGCGAGGGGGGAGTCAAAGGGAGGGGGAGAGACAGACAACACTAAGGGGGGGGGAGAGACAAAGCTGGGGCAATGGAAAGAGAGAGGCAGCATTGGCACATAAAAGGAAATAAAAACAAGAAATTCATTTTTTGATATCATAATTTTTTATTAAAAAAGCAATTTACATGTGAATATATACAAGTTGAACTTTTTTCCTTTAGGGTAGTTTTATATTCAGGCTTTTATTACCGAGCAAATACGGTAATTGATAATAGATTTTTTTCTTTAAAAATATCTTTAGGACTTTTAACTCCCACACTGAGTGGTTGGTAGTCTGACCCTAGTCAAATCATTATTTGCTTTGGGCCTTGACAAACAGTTTATTTATATATTTGTGTGTTTGTACTTATTTCCCATCTATTGATATTATGTAATATTGTATTTTATTCATATGGAGCTGTTTATTTAAATTGTTAGCACCATTAACAGTGAATTGTAACTTTTTTAAATTATTTGCACCACTAAAAAGGGAATTGTTTCCTTTAAATCACAGATAATGCTATCCTCAATGCTTCTTAAATACTGGGTGAGTACAGTTCAGTGCTACGCCTATGACCAAGTCCGTTTTTGTGACGAAATGCGTCAGGTGATTTCTAAACTTGGTGTGGGATGTCGTCTGTTTGATCTATTGAGTTTTATATATATATACTATACTTTTTATTATGGATCAATAAAGAAACGTTTTTTACTGGAGCACTATGACCAAGACCAGTCATTCATGGGTGAGCAACCACTTTGCTACTATTTGCCTTATTTCCACTTTAGCCTCTAGTGGCTGCTATTCTAGTGTTTCTATTCTTCTCCTTTTAGGTCAGTTGCCTTGTTAGCTAACTGCAAACTGTGCCTTTACATTGCTTTGGTTACAGTCTGTATAGTTTCTCGGTACCTGTTATTTGTTGCCGAATCCTTGCCTGTCCTGACCAAGCCTAATTGCCAACCTGTTTGCCTGCCTTGTGACTTTATCTAGTGATATTCCTCATTGTACCTTGTCCTGATTCGTGTATGAACCTGCCTCCTGACTATTCTATTTGTGTGTATTTGTTTTGCTTCAGTGTGCAGTCTCAGTCAGTGTGTTATAGTCCTGGGTGGTCATTTGCTTGAGGCTCAACCATAGGGTATAATACTAATCAGGTGAAAAGCACTGTTCGGTTTCCTATCCTGTGGCATAAGTTATCAGTCTGGTCTCAGCTTTAAAGTCCAGTGTCCTGCTCATAGGGCTGCCAATCCTGTCCCCAGCTGCCAGTCTCAGCTTTCAGTCTTGTCTGAGGTTCTATCCAGTCCACAGTTATGCATCGTGGAGTGCAGACAGACCCCACATCGTTCTTGCAACAAGGCTCCTCCCTGGTCTGTTATCTGAGGTTGTGACAACCACCTCTATTGGCAGTGAATTCCATACCTTTATTTTCCTTACTATAAAGAAACCCTTGTTTTGTTGTCAGTGAAATACTCACTCTTCAGGTCTCAGAGGATGAATTGTTTTCCTTTGTACAGTTACATTAATGAACAGGTCACTGGAGAGCTCTTTTGACTATCTGAACCTATTTCAACAATTTGGATTTGTTAAGTTAGTTCACAGATAAATCACTCTATACAAGAGCAGATAATTCAGAGAGACACAATTGGAGAGAGAGAGAGAGATAGAGCAGGCTGAGGCACGCATATGCACTTTTTACATATTACAATTAAACTGCACTTTTATTTCAACAAAATACACTTATTTTTATTTGATTTTTTATAAATTATTTTATTTCTTTGCATTTCATAATTATAATATGAACAAAACATGAACATTTACATTTTAATATACAGTATATAATTCAAGAGAGAGAAGAAGGGGGAAGAAGGGAGAAAAAGAGGAAAGAGAGAAGAAAAGGAAGAAGAGAACAAAACAAAAAAAAAATATATAGATTCTCATTTTCTTTTAAATGCTTATCCCCAACTTGATTTTAATATTGGATTTACTCCATATATTGTAACAGGTAAGGGATTTATAGTATATTGTTCAACTAGGGTAGAAAAAGAAATGAAAAAAGAGAGAGAGAGAAAAAAAAAATTATATAAATTCAGATAGGAGAAGACAATTGACATTAACATCACAATATCACAATTACATACATATACACTGGAGTGAGGTATAACACTGCCGAGTACCCGAGGGGCCACAGGTTCAACAACATTTGAAGAGTAGAGTAGAGACAGAGAGGTATGGACCGCGATTTGTTTATTCTCTCTTATTAGCCCCTTCTCTTATTGTCCCCCTCCATTCCCCCCCTCCCCCCCCCCTTGAAGGACACAGGAATCAATTGCATGGACTCTCATCGTCCGGTGGGAAATGGGTAAGCCAAGATGACCATCTTTTTTAAAATTTTCCCATAGTGCCATCGTTAAATGCAATATTTTGTTCCATTTTATATTGGTATGTTATTTGGTTCTTTATTTGTATCCATAACGGTTGTTTTTTATTATTCCAATTTCTGGCGATGATCATCTTAGTGGCCATCATAATATGAATTAACAAATATTTTTTTTTAAATGTCAGCATCGGTGGCACTATGTGAAAAAGGGCGGCCTCTTTTGTATTTTCTAACTTTATTTCTAAAATTGTCTCCACTATCCCTATTACTTTTTCCCATATTTTTCGAATTACTGGACAATCCCACCATATGTGGGAGTGGTCGCCTATACTTTGAGAGCATCTCCAGCACATAGGGGAATTACTATTATCGATCTTATGAATAATTTTTGGGACTCTATGCCATCTATAGTTAATTTTTGTTTGCAGCTCAATTATATTTAGGCATTTAATTGTTTTCTTAAGATCAGTAATAATAGAGTACCATTGATGAATCTCAAAAGTCTTGCCCATATCTATCTCCCACGAAGTCAATGCTTTTGGCTTTTTATCGTTTTTATTTGTACCAAGTAGATTATATAACCTCGGCATGAGCTTCCTTTTTGACTTTTGATCAAATAACCTATCGATTTGACTTTCAGTAGTGTTCGCATTTCTTTTTAGTAACCCATTTTTTAGAAAAAATTTTAGTCTAAGATAAGTAAACAGTTCCCTAGCGGGTAGTTCCAATTGTGCTTGAATTTGGGTGAAAGATTTTATTTGGTCGCCCTCCATTAGGTCTGAGATTTTACTATGTTTGTTCCAATTTTTTAGGGACAGTTCGTCTATATTATATTCTAGGGCTTGGATTGTAATTGTGCGGGGGATTTTATGCGAGATCTTATGTTTTTTCCTGAAGCACTTCCAGAAGCCCAATAGGTCTTGAACAAAACCTGGGGTTTCCTGCTTAATGAAGTTTTTGTCAGCCCCCCAATTTAGCCAGAGTATTAATGATAGATCTTTAACTCCTACTAAGTTTGCTTCAATTTGGAACCACGGTTCAGTTGATTCTGAGTTGTCCTGCCATCTGTGTATATGGTATAATCTACTCGAATCATAGTGTTTCACCAGGTCTGGGATACCCAGACCCCCTGCCCTTGAATGTTTCAAAGAGTTGATTTTGCTAACCCTTGGCTTCTTACCATTACAGATATAAGACATGAATAGTCTCTGAACCAGCTGAAGCTTGTGTTTGGGGATTTTTAATGGCAGCATCCTGAATAGATATATCCACTTCGGTAGCACGTAAGATCTGATGACGTTTATTCTACCCAGCCATGAAATTTCGTTGAAACGCCAGGTTTTCGTTAGTTTAAGTTGGGTATCGCTAAACAGCGCAACGTAATTTTTTTCCATCGTGTCCCTACAACATGTAGAAATTTGTATCCCCAGATGTGTTAAGCCCTTTGCGGACCATTCCAGAGGGTATGTGTCCTTTATTATCTTTTTTGTATCTTTTTCTACGTTCAACATAATTGCTCTTGTTTTATAAAGGTTTAATTTGTAGTTTGATACTTTTGAATAAATATCCACTTCTTGTATAAAGGATTTCATCGATGTGACTGGATTAGTCATTGTAATGACTACATCATCTGCGTAGAGGCACAACTTGTATTCTGAGTTTTTAATTTTTATTCCTGTGATTTTGTCATTCTGTCTTATCCTGGCAGCGAATGGCTCCAGGGTTAGAATATATAGAAGCGAGGCCAAAGGGCACCCCTGATGTGTTCCGTTCCCCACCCTGAACCACCCTGACTCTATGCCCCGTCCCACAGTCCTAGCCGTAGGGGCGGAGCATAGAGCCATTATTGCCGCATGGATGGGTCCCGTGAATCCGAACCTATCAAGTACCGGGGACATGAAGCCCCAGCCGACCCTGTCGAACGCCTTTTCGGCGTCTAGCGAGAGGGTCAACTGGGGCTGCCCTGTCATATTGGCCTCCTCTGTTAGGCTCAAGAGCCTTCTGATATTATTGCTAGATTGACGCCCCTGGATGAATCCTATCTGATCTTTATGTATTAATGAAGAGATTACTTTTTGGATCCGATTTGCTAGGACAGAAGAATACATTTTCAGATCGTTATTTATTAAGGAGATGGGTCTATAGCTAGCTGTATCAGTGCTATCTTTGTCTTGTTTTAAGATGGGGGATATTGCCGCCTGTACCATCTCAAGTGGGATTTTCCCTTCTTCTATGAATTCGTTAAATACTTCAGTTAGATAGTCTGCCAATTCATAGCCAAACGTTGAGTAGAATGTATTGTTGAAGCCATCTGGGCCTGGGGCTTTATTTTTTTTTAGTTTACTTATTACTTCCAGGATCTCTTCTTTCTTTATCGGACGGTTTAGACTATCCAACTGAAGTTGCGAAAGTGTCGGTAACTTAACAGCGTTCAGGTAATTATCAATTTGTTCCTGCATGGTTCCATTAGTTGGAAGGTTATACAAGTCAAAATAGAAGTTATTAAAAGCTTCACCAATTTCTTGTGGATGGATTTTTATCTGGTTTCCCACATTTATTTTTTTAATTCTATTCTTTGCTTTTATATTTTTTAACTTGTTTGTCAACATTTTCTCTGCTTTATTACCTTTCTGGTACCATAGTTGTTTTAGTGTAAGCAGCGCGAAGTTAGCTTGGGCTAGTAACTGCATATTTATATTCTTAGTTATTTGTCTAATTTTTTGAGTGATGTGCGGGGAGGGACTTGTTTTATTAATTCGTTGTTGGGTGATCAGTTCCAAGTATAATTGATTGAGGAGCCGGTGTCGTTTCCTTTTTAATTCAAAACCCAGTTTGATAAGATGCCCCCTCATAACTGCTTTCAGGGCGGTCCACACTGTTGACTTGAGCAGACCATCTTTAGTATTTTCCTCAAGAAAGAACTCGATCATATTCGTCAGAAATTCAATATTCCCCTCAACCCCTAGAATTTTGTCATTTAATCTCCATGAGGATCTGTTCTGTCGGGTTTGGTCTATATTGAACATCATGATGACTGCCGAGTGGTCTGACCAATAGATATCTTCCAAGTAGCACTTTTCTGACATCTGTAAGAGATGTTGGTCCCCCAAAAAATAATCAATGCGCGAATATGACATGTGAACTCTCGAAAAGAAGGTATAGTCTAAATCCTCCGGATGCATTGTGTGCCAAAGATCATACAACCCATTTCCTGCCATTATTCTCTGGAATTGAGCAGCGTTATTTTTTGCGGATCTATTTTTTTTCCTTGCCTCATTTTTTTGTCCATCACTATATCACCCACTCAATTAAAATCTCCCCCTATAAGTATATTTCCCTGGGCTAGGCGATCTAGCTTATTAATGATTTTATTCAGGAATAAAGTGGGTCTTTTATTGGGGGCATGTATATTAACTAGAGTATATATTCTCTCATCGATCTTACATATCAAGAATATATAGCGACTCTCCTTATCTACTTCCCTGTAGATCTCCTCATATTCCAAATTTTTGGAGAAAAGTATTGCAACTCCCCGTTTTTTTGTCTTATAATATGAATGAATCACCACAGGGAAGTACTTATCTCTGATAAATGAAGTTTTTTCCTTCCAATGTGTCTCCTGTAGAAACGTTAT
Source organism: Pelodytes ibericus (assembly GCA_036172795.1). Taxonomy (NCBI): domain Eukaryota; kingdom Metazoa; phylum Chordata; class Amphibia; order Anura; family Pelodytidae; genus Pelodytes; species Pelodytes ibericus. The sequence continues at coordinate 37,006,789 of CM069866.1, read as the reverse complement.
ATCTATGTGGTTCTTAAAGATGTGTTTTGTGAAAAGATGCCTTTTTTGAGGCGTGTTGAGTCCCTGCACATTAAGTGTCATAATTTTAACCATCAGGAAGGTCGACTGTCATCAGTTCCCCCTGGCCACCTCGGTCACTCGACAGTGTCCCCCCCACTCCAACATTTAACAATGAAAAACATGAAACGGTAAAAGAAAGCCCCTACGGGCTTATAATATGGACCGACACCCACCCTCTTGAGGTCTGCCATTCCCACCCAGTACTTGATCCTCCCACTAAATATATTGATCACTTGTTTGGCTCTCTAGAATGAGAGCCCGATTGGGGTAGTGTGATCGCCACTATTTTATATTTTCATCTCCCTCCTCCAGTAATTTGACTACCTGCCCGACAAAAAAGGAGGAAAGAAGGAGGAGGAAAAAAAAAGAAAAGAAAAAAAAGGGAAAAGGGCAAATAGAGAGAGAGAAAGTAAAAGGAGAGAGGAAAAAAAAAAAAAAACATCTATATACAGTTTTAATATATTTAATTTGTGTAGCGCATTATCCTTAGTTTTATCTCTCTATAGTAGTGTATTGTCTTACTAGATTGTGATGGAATTGATCGATTTTCTAGTTCAACCATCTGTGAATACACATTTTACTTGTGAGGTTGGCTATATTTATTGTGCTTTTAATCCATATGTGAGATTGTGTTCATGTGAGAGTATACTACTGTGACATCTTGTAAGTGATTCTTCGACCAAAGTATCGTGTAAACTTGAAGAACAAAAAAGTGTAGAAAAGAGAAGAAAAGAGAAAAAAAAAAAGAGGTGCAGTCAAAAGCAGTTTTAATTTATACCTATATATACAATTTTAATATATTCAATTTGTGTAGCAGATTGTCCTTACTTTTATCTCTCTATAGTAGTGTGTTGTCTTACTAGATTGTGATAGAATTGATCGAATTTCCAGTTCAACCAACTGTGAATACCCATTTTACTTGTGAATTTGGCTATATTTATTGTGCTTTTAATCCATATGTGAGATTGTGTTCATGTGAGAGAGTATACTATTGTGACATTTGTGACATCTTAAGTGATTCTTCAACAAAAGTATCGTGTAAACTAGAGGAACAAAGAGTGTAGGGGGGGGGAGGGGAGGAGCCAGTCATGTCGCCTCGTAAATCTTATGTTAACCCATGCTTAGCCACTTTCCCCCCCATTCGCATAATTTAGTACTGTGCATAAAGATCAGAACAAATTTTTTTTGTACATATCTCCTCTCCTAATCCATACCTCCTCCCCTCCCCCTCCCATAGACCCCCCCGTCCCCCCACCGAGGAACAAAGCCATGGAATAGGAATATTCCTAATAGGTCAGTGAATCCAGATAACTAGCCTTGTTTCGTACATTGGGAGGAAAATGCATGCAGAGGGACTACCTGGGGAACAGGGGGGGTGGGAGGGGGGGAGAGAGGAGAGCAAAAAAAAAAAAAAAGGGAGAAGTCCCCTTATGTCTCATCCATCTATCATTCCAAGTCATTAAATTCCCGGAGGCACATTGTTTCCTTTCAGCCAGGCCAGTACTTTTTCCACATTAGTAAATGATATTCGTGATGATTCGTATGTCACAATTAATTTAACAGGGAATCCCCACATATATTTTATATTTGCTTTCCTCAGTTCGCTTGTGGCTTCCGAAAAATACTTTCTCTTCGTTCTGGTATTACTGGAGAGGTCGGCAAAGCATGACAGTTTTTGATATTTTTCTGGAATTCTTGTTATATCCTTGAAGGAGTTTGCCAATAACACCCTATACTTGAAGGCGTGGAATCTGATTATAACATCCCTAGGGGAGTCGATTGATATTCCTTGCAGCTTTGGGATTCTGTGTACCCACTCAAATAGAATTTTGCTTTCATGTTGCCTGATTTTCAGTGAGTCACACAGATCTAACAAGTATGTTTCCAGTTTTTCGGACGTGATGTCCTCGGGAATTCCCCTAATTCTCAGATTGATGCGTCTCTCACGATCCTCTGAGGTGGCTATTTTTTGTTCTAGTTCGTCTATTCGACTCTGCAACGTGCTCGACATCTCTTCTGATAGAGTCAATCGATCTTTAACTGCTGTTAGGCTTCTTTCATTCTGCGTAACTCTATTGTCCAGGTTTACCAGTTCTGCTGTAATTTCTTTAATAGAGATCTTTATTTCTTGTTTAAAGAGAGAACATTGGGAATCTAGGCATTTCTTTAGTATCTACGGTCAGTACCTGGGAATCTGAGTCTGATGATGTATCTAGGGGTGGTCTTGTGGTCTCCAGATATTCTTGCTGTGGGAGAACGTCCATGATGTCCTGTGAAGAGTCTAACGCCTCTCTCTGAGGAGTTGTCACAAAAATCGAGGCCATTTTTTTAGTTTTATCTCTTCTTGGTTCCTGGATCTTTTGCTCCTTCTTTTTCTGTTGATTTTTTGCATCTCCCTTTTTCATTGTGGCCATTTAAGAATAATTTAAAGAGTAGTATTATTTTATGTTATTTTATCGGTAAAGTCGGCCAACTCTTTTAATTCCGCAAGAGTAGGGCAGCACTCTATCAGCATCAACCTCTTTTCATCCGCAGGGTTAGAGCAGCACTTTATCAGCATCAAATCTTTTAGTCAGCGGGAATATAGCAGCACTTTATCTGCCTCCACCTCTGGTAATCATAGAGACTAGAACAGCGTTTTATCGGTATCCGCCTCTTTTAGTCGACGACAGTAAAGCAACAATTTATCTCTTTTAATCAGCAGGAGTGTAGCAACACCGTATCAGCGTCCACCTCTTTTAATCAGAAGGAGTAGAGTAGCACTTTATCAGCATCCACCTCTTTTAAATAGCGGGGATAGACCAGCACTTTATCAGCATCCACCTCTTTTAAACAGCAGGAATATAACAGCACTTATCAGCATCCATCTATTTTAATCACAACGAATAGAGCAGCACTTAGAAACATAGATTGTGTCGGCAGATAAGAACCATTCGGTCCATCTAGTCTGCCCAATTTTACTTTTATTAGTCCCCCGTTCCCGGTCTTATAGCTAGGATAGCCTTGTGTCTATCCCACGCACGCTTAAAATCCTTGACTGTGTTTACCTTCTCCACTTCTGCTGGCAGGCTATTCCATACATCCACTACCCTCTCAGTAAAGTAATACTTCCTGATATTACTTTTAAATCGTTGCCCCTCTAATTTAAGACTATGTCCTCTAGTTGTGGTAGTTTTTCTTCTTTTAAATATACTCTCTTCCTTTACTGTGTTGATTCCCTTTATGTATTTAAATGTTTCTATCATATCCCCCCTGTTATGTCTTTCCTCCAAGCTATACATGTTAAGATGATTTAACTTTTCCTGGTAAGTTTTATCCTTCAACCCATGAACCAGTTTAGTAGCCCTTCTCTGAACTCTCTCCAAAGTATCAATATCCTTCTGGAGATACGGTCTCCAGTACTGCGTACAATACTCCAAGTGGGGTCTCACCAGTGCTCTGTACAATGGCATGAGCACTTCCCTCTTCCTACTGCTTATACCTCTCCCTATGCAACCAAGCATTCTGCTAGCATTTTCTGCTGCTCTATTGCATTGCCTACCTACCTTCAAGTCCTCTGAAATTCTTACTCCTAAATCCCTTTCCTCAGATGTTGAGGTTAGGACTGTACCAAATAGTCTATATTCTGCTTTTGGGTTTTTACGCCCAAGGTGCATAATCTTGCACTTGTCCATATTAAATGTCAGTTGCCACTGCTCTGACCATATTTCTAGTTTAGCTAAATCATTTGCCATTTGGCTTATACCTCCATGAATATCAACCCTGCTGCAAATCTTTGTATCATCAGCAAAAAGACATACTTTGCCAACAAGACCTTCTGCAATATCGTTAATAAAAATATTAAAGACAATGGGTCCAAGTACAGATCCCTGAGGCACCCCAGTATTAAATACTTTATCAGAATCCACTTCTTTTAGACAGCGGGAATAGCACAGCACTTTATCAGCATGAGCAACACTTCATCAGCATACAGCTCTTTTAATCAGCGTAAGTATAGCAGCATTTTATCAACATCCGCCTCTTTTAATCAGCAGAAATTAAGCAGCACCCTAACGTCGTCATCTCTTTTAATCAGCGGGAATAGAGCAGCCTCCACCTCTCTTAATCCGCAAGAACATAGCAGCACTTTATTAGTATCCGCCTCTTTTAATCAGCGGGCATAGATCACTACTTTATCTGCGTCCAACTTTCTTTTACTCAGCGTTTTTAAACAGTGCTGTATCAGCATCTATCTATTTTCATCAGTGAAAATAAAGCAGCACTTATTCAGCATCCACCTCTTTAGTCAGAGGGAGTAAAACAGTCCCTTATCCACATCCAATTCTTTTACCCAGCAGGAATAAATCAGCGGGAGTGATGCAGCACTTTATCAGTTTCCAGCTTTTTTAGTCGGATGAATTAGAACAATATTTTTATCAACCTCTAGCTCTTTTAATCATAGAAGATAGTATAGCCCTTTATCAGCATCCACCTCTTTTAGTCAGAGGAAATAATACAGAAGTTTATCAGCATCCAGCTCTTTTAATCAGAGGAAATAGTATAGCACTTTATCAGCATCTATCTCTTTTAATCAGAGGAGATAGTACAGCACTTTTATCAGCATCCAGCTCTTTTAGATCATAGGAAATAGTACAGCACTGTTATCAGCATCCAGCTCTTTTAATCAGAGGCAATGGAACAGCAGTATTACAACATCCACATACTTTTGGCTACATTTATGAATTTGTCACTTACACACAAATTGTGTGCAAGTACTTGCTGCATTTCTTAATTTAGAAGATAGTGCAAGAGGACTTCCGGGCAGTACATTACTATGCAAACAGTCAGGAAGAGGTTAAGTCTGCATAACTTTTTTTTTTAGCTGGCACATTAACAACAGGGACGTGATTTTAACTGTGAATACATATATTGCATGAGATCTTGATTATTTAATGCACTTATCTGAGTCCCTCAGCTGAGTCCTTGTTTTGGGCTGTGGATGCTGAGCTCCGGAGTGTGCTCTCTAGAGTTGCTTGCCGGGGGGGTTCCCTTGATTCCTAGTCGCGCATTAGGACTGAACAGAGCTGGATTCCTTTCCAGTGGTGGCTCCTTCTACGGCCGAGTTCTGCAGGCAGATTGTCTGGTCTGTGGACTACGGTGTCTGCATGGCTGATCCACGAGGGGGCTGGAGGGAGCAAAACCGCAGAAAATACCGCTGATGTCGGGCGATCACACACTACCCCGTAGGCTCCGCCTTAGCGTCCTACGTCACATCCTCCTGTCTCAAGTGGAGCCATCAGAAGATAATGTTAACTCCCAAAATACACTTATTTTAACCCCTTCATGATCGGACTGTTTTTGGAATGTTGTGCAATAATGGCCGTGGCTGTTTTAACAATTCTGAGGTGTGGGTTTAGGTGTAATTTGCTGTACCAACACGTGTTATATATCGTTTTTTTCAGGGCAAGAATGGCTTTCTTTTAATGCCATTATTTTGTTCATATTATTTATTTTATTATGATAAAAATAGAGAATATGGTGAAAAAATGTAGAAAAAACAAAACTTTTCCTGATTTTATTTGTAAACTAGTTTACTAAGCGACAAAAGCAAATGAAAAAAGTGCTTAATAGATTCTGATATTGTTCCTGAGTTTAGAAATCTCCAATGTTTCTATGTTGTTTTTGCCTTTTTTTCAATGTTATAGGGTAATACAGGGCTCGACAAACCCCAGGCGCCAAGGAAATTAGACCTGGCACCTGGGTGCTGTCAGCCTCATGGTCCTCTTGCCGCTGCCATCCGATTTATTTTTATTTTTTTCGCAGCGCGAGAGGGTAAAGTCTGTGCGGCACAGACTGCAAGCTCCGCCCCCTTGCGCAACGCGTGTCTGAGTGCCGGGTGTCGTCACGTGACATCCTGGCACTCAGCAGGCCGACCAACATAGACCAGCTGCAGCACGAATGTCCCCCTCCCCTGCAGTGAGGTAAAGCAGCAGGGAGGGGGGACACGTTAAGAAAAAAAACCCAAGAAAAGACAATGTGAGGTGGGTGGGTGTTATATGGGTATATGTAAAGTAGGTGTGTGTGTGTGTGAGGTGTTTGTATATATGGGTATATGTAAAGTAGGTGTGTGTGAGGTGTTTGTATATATGGGTATATGTAAAGTAGGTGTGTGTGAGGTGTTTGTATATATGGGTATATGTAAAGTAGGTGTGTGTGAGGTGTTTGTATATATGGGTATATGTAAAGTAGGTGTGTGTGTGTGTGTGAGGTGTTTGTATATATGGGTTTATGTAAAGTAGGTGTGTGTGTGAGGTGTTTGTATATATGGGTATATGTAAAGTAGGTGTGTGTGTGTGTGTGTGTTTGAGGTGTTTGTATATATGGGTATATGTAAAGTAGGTGTGTGTGTGTGTGAGGTGTTTGTATATATGGGTATATGTAAAGTAGGAGTGTGTGTGTGTGAGGTGTTTGTAAATATGGGTATATGTAAAGTAGGTGTGTGTGTGTGTTTGTGTGTGAGGTGTTTGTATATATGGGTATATGTAAAGTAGGTGTGTGTGAGGTGTTTGTATATATGAGTATATGTAAAGTAGGTGTGTGTGTGTGTGTGTGTGTGTGTGTGAGGTGTTTGTATATATGGGTATATGTAAAGTAGGTGTGTGTGTGTGTGTCAGGTGTTTGTATATATGGGTATATGTAAAGTAGGTGGGTGTGTGTGTGGTGTTTGTATATATGGGTATACAGAGGCGTTGCTAGGTCTCCAAAAGATCCGGGGCTGGAGCCCATGGCAGACTTGATAGAAGTGGAGTAAATAAGCTCACATGCTTATGTGGCATATAGATAGATATATATGATTCTAATGAATAATAGGTATATGGGTATATATCAGGGCTCAACAAATCCCAGGCGCCAGGACGCCATGGTGACCAGAAAATTAGATCTGGCGCATGGGAATTGTTGTCCACGCATGGAAGATTTGCTACTAGGATAACTATTTTTTTTTAATGCAGTGGAGCGCGAGGGAGCACCACACTATAGGGTCTGAGCGCCGGGTGTGCTCAGCAGGGCTAGAAACGAAGATGGTCTGTGCCTGTATGAGACACACCCCACTGTCAGACACACATAACAAGCACGCTGTCTCACACAGACCAAGCACACTGTATCACACAGCAACACATAACAAGCACACTGTATCACACAGACCAAGCACACTGTCTCACACAGACCAAGCACACTGTCTCACACAGACACACATAACAAGCACACTATATCACACAGACCAAGCACGCTGTCTAACACAGACACACAGACACCAAGCACGCTGTGTCACACAAACAAGCACTCACCAGGGTAGGTCAAAGCCATTGTTCTACAGAGATCAAGAATGGAAAGGCTGCCTCCTCTCCCCCATTCATGCGCATACATAATCACACACAGTCATGCATGCACATACATAAAACACAGTGTCAGATAATCACACACAAATACAGTAAAACACACACAAGCCAGCAGTATGTTTTTCAGAATGTAATATTTAAGAAATAAAGCACTATATAATTTAAAATAATCAAAATAAAATTAAAGTGATCCAACCACCAATATTGTGTAAAGATTTACTTTATTTATCGTATAAAGAGAGGGTTAAATTCACCCCCAGTTAATGTATAGCTGCTAGTGCTGCAACATAGAATTCCTGCTTAAAAGGAGTACCTGTAAGAGAATTTAAAAATAAAAAATCCAGACAGAACTTAAAGATAGGCAATTTCTAATGATTCAAATGTGCATAAAATAATTTAATACATATATATATATAAAAAAAAAAGATAAATAAAAATATACACAAACATACAACAAATACAATTACATAAACATTTGTTCTCTGGCATACATTTACTATTAAATGCATAGATTACCAACAGAGTATCAAAATGCATAGATATCTAAAATATCCAAAATAAAAACCACCAAAATAGCTGATAAAAATTAAAATAGGGAAAATACCTTACCGGGTAACTGCATGGGCCTGCAGGGGGTGGTCTGGCCACAGGCCCCAGCACTAGCTATCACCACCTACTCCAGGGAAATGTTGCACGTGGTCTCTCTTCCTTCCCAAGTCTGGATCTCTCCTCTTCCTTCCCTATCCTAGTTTTCCCATGTCAGTCTCTCTATCCTCTTCCTTTCCATGTCTGTTTCTCTCCTATCGCTTGCCATGTCTGTCTCTTTCCTTTCCCATGCATGTCTCTCTCCTCTACCGCCTATAACTGTCTCTTTGTCTCTGTACTCATGTATGCCTCTCCTCCCCTCACGTCTGTCTGTCTCCTCTTCGCCCATGTCTGTCTATCTCTTCTTTCCCATATATGTCTTCTCTTCCTCCCCCCGTCTCCTCTCCCCCAACCTGTTGTTTCCTCTCCACCCCAACCTGTTGTCTCTGCTATCCACCCACTCTGTTGTCTTTTCTCTCTCCCCCACCCTGTTGTCTCTTCTCTCCCCCACCAAGTTGTTTCCTCTCTCCCCCACCCTGTTGTATTCTGTCTCCCCCCCCAACTTGTTGCCTCTTCTTTTCCCCCAACCTCTTGTCTCTTATTTCCCCCCAGCCTCTTTCATCTTATTTCCCCCAACCTCTTTCATCTTATTTCCCCCAACCTCTTGCATCTTACTTCACCCCAACCTCTTTCATCTTATTTCCCCAAACCTCTTTCATCTTATTTCCCCCAACCTCTTGCATCTTACTTCCCCCAACCTCTTTCATCTTATTTCCCCCAACCTCTTGCATCTTACTTCCCCCCAACCTCTTTCATCTTATTTCCCCCAACCTCTTGTCTCTCATTTCCTCCAAACCTCTTTCATCTTATTTCCCCCCAACCTCTTGCATCTTACTTTCCCCCAACCTCTTGTCTATTACTTCCTTCCAACTCTTGTCTCCTCCCCGTCCCTGTTGTCTCCTCTCCTCTTTACCTGATGCGGTGCGGATCGCTGATGGGGAGACGCAGGCACCAATGGCTCTGTGTGTGTTAAGCACACTCCGAGCTCAATCAGTACTGCCTCGCGCTCCCCGCGTGTAGCTGTACGTCTTCACTACGCACGGGAAGCACGAGGCAGCAGTGATTGAGCTCTGAGTGTGTTTAACACACACAAAGCCATTGGTGCCTGCGCTTCCCCGCCGAGGATCTGCACAGCACTACTGGGTGGGGGCGGACCTTCAGCCCCAGTAGCCCCCGTCCCCCTAGCGACGCCACTGCGGGGTGGTGTCGTGGGGAGAAAAAGAAGAGAAAAAAACATTGAAACAAGGCTACAAGGGATGGAGACTGTGGAAGTAATGGAAGTACAAGGAGACTAAGGAGAATGGGGTCATTAGAGGAAATGTATAAGTTCATAGTCCTCATTGAGACCTCTGGGTGAAATGGTGTCCAGGATGTTTATCCATTTGGTTTCCCTTTGTTTGAGAATTTTTTCTTGGTTCCCAAGAATGTGGTCAATAACCTGAAACCGTAATTGGTTGACGTTATGGCCTGCTTCTCTGAAGTGTTTGGCTACCGGTGCCTTGTTAGTATTGCCACCGGCAAGGGCGGCTCTGATGGAGGTCTTGTGTTCTGAGACTCGTTTTTTAATCTGTCTGGTTGTTTCACCAACGTATAGTAGGCCACAAGGGCATTTGAGAATATATATCACGTAAGTGGAATCACAGGTAAAGTAGTCATTAACAGTGTATTTATTACCATAATGGGGATGCAAAAAGGTTTTACCTTTGATAACACTATTGCATTGGTTGCAACTAAGACAGGGAAATGTGCCAAGTTGGGGTTCAGCAAGAAATCTTTGGTTTGTAGCTGCCTACGTCCGCCGATACCAAAGAGTCTTTAAGATTGTGGGACCTGGAGTAGGAGAAGAGAGGAGGGTTGTGCAATGACACTGGGAGGTTACTGTCCGATTCCAGTATGTTCCAGTGTTTCATGATAGCTTTCTTGATTTTACCACTGGCGTTGGTGAATGGAGATACAAAAGGTACCCAAGCTAACGTGGTATTCTTGCTTCTGGGTTTCAATAAGGTATCTCGAGGAATGTTGGATAGCCGGTTCCTTTGGGTGTGTAGGAGTTCCTGATTGTAGCCCCTGTCTGCAAATTTTTTGGACATTTCATCGAGCCGAGTTTCCAGTAAGAGAGGATTGCTTACAATCCTTTTAGTGCGGACGAGCTGACTGAAAGGGAGGCCTTTTTTGGAATACTCCGAATGGAAGCTGCTAAATAAGAGCAGGTTATTTTTATCCGTAGGTTTAGAATAGATATCGGTCTCAAGCTTATTCCCAGATCGTATCACCATGGTGTCCAAAAAGAATATACGTTGCTCGTTGAGCTCACTGGTGAAGGTGATATTGGGGTTATTGGCATTAATATCCGTGACAAACTGGGTAAATTCACCTTTGGTGCCCGTCCAGCAGATGAATACATCATCGATATAGCGCTTCCAAAGCAGGCAGTGTTTGAAAAGGGGTGATTTATAAATGCCACTTACCTCTAGGTGGTCCATGTAGATGTTTGCGTATGTTGGAGCAACGTTGGAGCCCATTACGGTTCCTATGTTCTGAAGGTAGAGGTGGTCTTCGAATAAAAAGTAATTCTCGGTGAGAATAAATCGAAGAAGACTGAGGACATAATTCTTTTTAGCTGAGTTCCAGGGGAATGTTGTGTCTGATTCGATGGTCCAGGACACAGCCTGGATACCGCCTTCATGGGGTATGGAAGTGTATAGACTCTGTAGATCTAGTGTCGCCAAATAGAAGTCTTCCATCTCTGGGATATTCACTGCATTGATTATGTTTAAAAAATGGTTGGTGTCCTTTACATGCGAGGTTTGGTTCACGACATATGGAGCCAAGAGTTTGTACAGGAATATAGATACTGGCTGGAAGATTGTGTCAGATCCTGCCACAATGGGTCTACCCGGAGGTTTGGTAGCGTGTTTATAAATCTTGGGAAGGGTATAGAATACTGGGGTGAGTGGATAGGCAGTGTGCATGAATTTAGCTTGCTGGTTATTGATGACGCCATCCTCCAAGGCTTGTTTGTTAAGTGTTTGGAGTACGGATTGTAGTCTGCTAACTGGGTCTGCGTCAAGTTTGCTATAGGTATTCCCAATCAAGAGTTGTGTGTGTATTTCAGCAATGTAATCATGGTGGTTCATATTGACCAATGCTCCACCCTTGTCTGCGGGTTTGATGCAGATAGACTTGTCTGTTCTGAGGTTCCGTATAATGTCCCGTTCCTGCTTGTTGAAGTTGGGTTTTGTTCTATATTTCTGCTTGAACCTGTTTTTGAACTCGTGCGTTTAGTGTTTGCAAGTTCCTTCCTAGTGAGGTTAATATACGTTGCCACCGAGTGGTTCGTGTTTGGAGGTTGGAATTTACTCCTTGGTTTAACCATCACAGGTAGGTGGCCTGGTGTGGAGGGAAAGGTATCCGTGCTGGTAGTGTTGGTTTGTGGTGTCTCTGTGTTCGGTGGCTCTCTCATATAAGCCAGGATAGATCTTTGTGTGTGGTCTAGGGTATGAACACATGGAGAATTGGTGGTCTGGGAAGGTCCTTTCTGATTGGTAGGTGTAGGTTCTGTAGTAGAGTCAAAGAATACCTTGAGTCTTAGGTTGCGAGAGAATTTGTAAAAGGCGACGTGGTAGTCGAGCCAATTGGTGTTAGGGGTCGGGATGAATGAGAGGCCTTTATTGAGCGTATTGATTTCTAGTGTGCTCAGTGCTCTATCAGAGATATTGGCGACTAAGTTCGATGCGTTTGAAACCGAGTCTTCATTCGCCTTTGGGTGGTGTCTCTTCTGTTGTCCCCTTCGTGGCCTTGTTGACTTGAGGACGGCAGGTCTAAAAAAGAGGATGATGAGGAAGATGAAGAGGTGGTACCTGTTTCCTGCCATCTCAGAGGGTGAGATCTGTTGTTGGGTCTTTGATTTTGTCTAAAGTCTTTGCGGTCGTACCAGCTATAGACTCTATCCAATTCGTAGTCCCTTTCGTCCCTTTGGATTTTTTTTTTTTTTAATTCTTCTGTTTCTTGTTTGTATGTGGCAAGTTTGGTGTCCAGACTCTGCTTCAATGCTTCTAATTTCTGTGGTGTGAACGTAAGTTCTACTTCCTTCTCAAGCTTTACAATCTCCGCTGTAGATCTATCAAGGTCGATCTGTAGGGTCTCAACTGTTAGTTACATTAAGTCAAATGAACATTTATTCAGAATTTTATACCATTTTTGGCAGAACTGCGAGTTGTCTTTGCACAAGTTGGGGCGCAGACGAACTCTAAGACCTCTTGGGATTCGTCTGATCTTGAGGTATTCTATTAGAGTGTCGGTGTGTAATTCAGTATTAATCTTTTTAAAAAAGAAAAAAAATAAATAAAAATGTAATAAGCAGTAAAAGAAAAAGAAAAATGTGGTTATGTCAGGTATACACCTTGATAATAGAGTATCAGTAAAAAGTATAGAACCACAAAAAAATAGAAACAACAGGAAAAAAATACAGCAAAGTCCAATGAACAGGAAAACAAACGAAAGCAAAAATAAAAAACAAATAATGCCTCTTGCAGTAAATAACTGGACAGATCTAAATGTAGAAATCACAGGCAGAAAAAACAGCTGATCAGTAAGTTCTGATAAGGTCCATAGGAATGGACACTGTCTCACCCAGATCCAGTGGTTCAATCCGTTGGTGGTATGGTCGAGGTGGGTGAGTATAGCACTATCTGCATGAAAAAAAGGTAAGTTCCACGCTCTGATAAGGGGTTTGTATTTATTTTAAAAATATTTTCTTTCTTTAATACATTTGTTTTTTCTGTTTTTTTTCTTTGGTGGTGGTTATATTGGTTATCACTTCACTATTGGTCGCAAATGTAATAAAATAATTATATTTATAAAAATAGGTGCTGTGTACTAATTTTCCAAAGATAAAAAAGATATATACAGAAAGACAGGGATTCGGGGCCACACTCCTATACCTGCAAGAAAACTTGGGTATGTACTGGAAGTTACTAAAAACACCCGAGTGACCACCACTAGAATCCTCTGTATCATAAAAAGCTTTCCCCAATAGCAGGAGAGTCTACAATGTGGTCTGCAATGCATATCTACGAGAACAGGTTTAGTACATAAAAACATGTCTAACTGCAGCTAAATTTGGCAGGTACAAAATCTGATATCTATTACCACTTTAAAAAACAATATATACTAGGTTGTTGAAGTGCACTCAGCTTGTGTGTAAGTGTGTCTTACGGATCCCAGATGGATGTTGGCTTATTAAGGCAGGCCCGGCTATCTGGCTGATGCCGTGTCTCGCAAGGTGCTCCATGTTACCGCATGCCCTTGGGGAATCAGTGATAAAAATTTGGGAAGGACCCCAAGCTTCTCGTGAGGCAAAAATCCATATGGGTGAGTAAGACTCTTATGTACTGCTGTAAATGGAGCAATTCTTCCGGGGCCATTGGGTGACTAGTCACGGGAGGTTGGATGTGCACATCTGCGGCGATCAGACCGACACAGGCATTGAGGTTGGGGCCTCTGTGGATTAGTGAGGTTGGAATAGAATTGGTGCAAGTTCCAGTCCAGGAGCTCCAGATGAGGCAGTTCTAGGGCCGTAGCCACATGTTCGGCCTCCCGCAGAGTACGAGTTACATGGGTAGCTGAAGTCATATGCACCACCAAGAAAAACGGGAAAGACCAATGATATTGTTATCGCTGTTCTTGAAGCTCAGCAGTTAGGGGTCTCAGCTCCTTCCTCTTTCCCAGGGTGATGCGGGAGAAGTCTTCATAAAATGCTAGATGTTGACCCTCAACGTCCAGTCTCGTACCCTCCTAGCTTTTCTCATTACATCCTCTTTCAGGGCAAATTGGTGGAAACAACATATGATGTGGTAGAGCTCCGCGAGTGCCACATGCCCGTAAAGCTCTGTGCGCTCTATCAAACAGAATAGCTGTGCCAGTAGGAAGTTAATCAGCCTGGTAAGTATTGACTGTAATTCCTCTAGGGTTTCCCCTTCAAGGAGACCCTGAATATGTATATTTAGCCTTCTCCCTCTCTTATCAAAAATCCTCTAGCTCTGTGATCACGTCAGAGACATGGGGGCTTGTGGGGTCCAGAAATAGTACCGTAAAGTGTATCCTGAGGTGTTCAGAGGGTGTCCCCCTTCGTCAGTGCTTCTCTGGAGTCTTTTATTTCTACCGATTTGAGCTGTTAGTAGGTTTTAGAGGGATTAGATGCTTGTGGAGAGACAGAGCTCTGCAATTATCCTGCTATCTTGGTGAACAGGTCTCTAAACAACTCTTTATATTGCCTGGCCTGGATTTTTTCTCCTCAGATAACATGAAATAGGATCTTTTCCCCTGTTTATCAGATCCTAATATAGTTAAAAATGTCACTATTGTGTAGGTCGTATTCGGCCTGCAGGACAGGAATTTCCATTTATACTCTTATTTGACCTATTCTTCAGATTTAAATCATCTATTACATGAGAAAGCAGTCTTTTTTTTTTTGTATTACCTGGATATTTTTCATCAATAAGTGGCACAGAACCATGGACTCATTTCTTTGTGTTTCCTATTACTAATCCACATAATTTCGGTTAAGTTTGGACCTTAAGTTGTTTATTTTCCAAATGGGCCCAGCCTTCTTGTTGGTTCTCTGACTTTTGTGTGTTACTAATATGTGTCAATAGATTAACTGTGTAATAGCAATGTAATAGCCGCCTTTTCTCTATTTTCTTTGAAAGTAAATTTAATCCTAGCCTATGTTTTTCCATAACCAAATAAAGTTTGAGGATGAAGATTATATAAGATCTAACCATTGTAGGGCAATCTCCAAGGGGATAATTCTGAAAATATATAGCCACCTGGGTAGGCTGTATGATTTTTTTTAATTTTATTTTTATTATTCCAAAGTACAAAATATATTTAACAACACAAAGACATGTCTAAAAGCGTTAACATTTAGCACAGAAGATAGGACAGTATCGGTGCTTATTTCTTCTATATGCCATTACTGTACACTTACAGACACTAACAATAAGTGGTTGTGCGAAACAACGACGATAACAGACACACCCACCATAGACCCCACATGTCACCAAAGTGCTCTACTCTTTCTATAGCAGAAGATTCCATCTCTGCCACACAGCATTATATTTCTCTATTGAGCCTATATTTTTATAACAGCCTCTTTCCATGTCTCTTTGAATATTTATCCGTCTCTCTACTTGCAGCCATGTTATCAGGTCCTGTTGTAGCCAATTTCTTGACAAAATGATTTTCATGTAGATCTGATGGATAACTGCATGATGTATTTTCTCTACTTCCCCCAATTTATATGGCAGAAAGCTTTCTGGGGACACGGGCTGATTTTTGACCCCATAATATCGGATATTCTTTTAAATAGAATAGACCAGCATCCCCTTATCTTTTCACAATCCCACCACATATGGACCCATGAACCAGCTCCCCTCTAACACCTCTAACACAATTGGGATTTGGTTGAGTCCATTTTATTCAATACCCACGGGATTCTATGCCATCTATGTATTAATTTATAATTTACCTTTTGGAGATTTAAGCACTGAACATGCTTCCTTATCTCGTTCCATGCTGTCATCCAATTTTCTTGAGACCACCCATCTTTAGCCCTAGGGCACAAATCTCTAGCCCATCTTTCCCAGGTAATTGGTATGCTATCTCTATACGTCATTTTCACAATATCCGAGCATAGCCTTAATGTTCTTTTTTTTGAGTGATTGTTAAGCAGGGACACTAGTTCACCCACTAATTTGTTATCATTCCTGTCATCCAGAATAGTTTCCTGGAGATAGTGTCTAATTCTCCGATATTTAAATAGGTCTTTAGAGAGCAGATCAAATTCTTTCATTAGGTCTGCGTATATCTTTGGTTTTCCCATGTGGTATAACTGTTGTATATTAGTCAGAGCTTTCTTAATACAGCTTCCTAGAGCCATGTCTTGTATATTTAATTCTAGCACTGTCACTGATGACTAGATGAAAACCTTTTCTTCTAAACCCATTCTCTTCTTTATTCCATGCCAAAACTCCAGTATTTCACCCAATGGGAAACCTCCACTTTTATTAATTATCTTACATAGGGCTGTCTTGTTCAGCCATAGAAGTGTTTACGAATGTTTTACCCCCACCCATTCTGCCTCTATCTGATACCAGTCCAATTTTTTAGCCTCCTGCCAGTGCAATTTAGCTGCATTCATCAGCATACTGGCTTCCCAACAGTCTTTAAGATTGGGAATACGTAAGACTCCTTTTCTTTTATCCCTAAATAGGGTTTCCCTATTAATCCTTGATTTTTTTCCCCGCCAAACAAATTCAAAGCAATTTTGGATCTGCTTGCTCCATTCGTTGTTCAGATGGCCTGGGATCATCCTTAGGTAGTATAAACACTTAGGCATAATGTAATCCTTTATTATATTAATCCAGCCAAGCCAGGAAATTGGTAAGTGGCTCCACTTCCTCAGACTACTCTGTGTGGAGTTTAATAAACCCCTACAGTTTGTTACCAAGATGTTCCTACCATCTATGGGAATATCTATACCTAAGTATTCGATCTTTTTTTCTCTGATCATAGGAAGTCATAGTCATTTCTTAACCCGTCCCTTTCTGAGACATGGCTACACAGGCCGCTTGTGATTTACCTATATTTCGTTTGTAATTAGACAACCGTCCATAATTTTTTATCTCATTAAACCGGGTAATGATACTTCTGGGTTAGTTAGTGTTAATAGGATGTCATCTGCATAGAGTGACAATTTATATTCCCTTTCACCTATTCGATCTCCTTGTGCCGTTGCATATTGGAAACCACCTAGATTCTTTTTTTTTTTTTTTTTTCTCAGTAAATAGATATAAAAAAATATTAACAATACAATAGACAAGACAATTTACAAATGATCAAATACAAAAACAAAATATCACAAAGACAACATATTGTAAAAACGAGAACTCAACGTTAGGCACATATTCATAATAAATGGTTGTTAAAGGATAGCCTAAGTGGGGGGCTTCATTCCTTATGTTATAAGCATTATAATTTTATGTTCTTAATTATTTATCAAGGAAAGATACCCTTAGGATCGTAGCTTGATTTATAAAAGCAAACGGGTTGAAGTGCCTTAATCTGTAATCAGAACAAAAGAAATAAAAGTATCTCAATTTACAGACAAATAACTTAGGTGTAGAGAGATCGGGAACTCTAACAAGATCAATAATAGTATGGGGTCGAGGACTTATGAGGATGGGTGGAGATGAGTTGGATTCCCGGGGGAGGAATTCACACATTGTGAAGCCCGATGTTGGTATTCTAGATAAACTAATGGAGCAATATGTAGCGAAAAGAGGGACCCAATGGTGGTAGGCCAATTTTCTGGTTAAAGCAATGAAATTGAATTTGGATTTTGGGGTGTTGCAAGCAATGATATAACTGGGTTCCAGATTTTGTAATAGTCATTTAGAGTTGTAGTTTCTAAGTAAGAAAGTCTTTCCATATTACATTGGTAGTAAATTTGGGTTCTTATTTCAGTCTCGGAAGGCGTATCCCTTTTCCTCCAATATCTAGAGATGCACCTCTTCGTTGCCATCAGAACATGCAATGTTAATTTTTTTTAAGTATATATTCTTGCCAGAGAGTTCAAGATGGAATAGGAAATTTTCTGGAGTCAAATTTCCCAAATTAATATGTAGCTCTGTCAGGATTTTAACAAGCATCGTACGAACAGGATTAAGGTTCTGGCATTCCCACCAAATGTGATTTATATTTCCAATTTCTTTAAGGCATCTCCAACACAATGGAGGGGTATTTGGTTGAAATTTCGCAAGTTTGGATGGGACCCAATACCATCTATGTAATAGTTTCATATAAAGTTCTTGAAGAGTGATGCAATGGATTGTTTTTTTCATTAAGTGCACTGCTTTATACCAAGTTTGTAAGGGGTAAATTTTCTTCAGGTCGATTTCCCACTTAATAATCGTGTCATATTTTTTATCTGTAACTTCTAGTTGTTGTAAGGCTTCCCAAATTTGGGAGGATATCTTATGGTGGGTATCATACAGAATTTTTTCTAAAGGGGAATCACGTTTAATATGAAAGTTTTTAAGGAGAGACTTAATTCGAGCGTATGAGAAGACTTCATTAGCCGGAAGGTTATACTTCTGTTGAAGATCATTATATGAGAGTATGGTAGTATCCCCAAATAGGTCTCGATCTTCTCTAAACCGGCTTTATACCAGTATTCAAGGTTCAGATAATTCAAAAAGAATTTTAATAGGCTAATCAATGCTCTAGTTGTTAATTGATTGTCCATGAAAAATGTAGATTTAATTATACCAATGGAAATAAATACATTATTTATAATTGGGTTTGTTATTTTTAATGCTCCATACCTTTGCTTATCCGTCCAGAAGAGAAGGAAGGGGTCTATATTACCACACACCTCTCTTTCGTATCGGTACCAATTTTTGTTCTCCGATGCCCCGTCACCCCATATCAGGAAATGGGAGAACATTAATGAATCATGAATATGGTACATGTCTGGAAATGAAAGTCCCCTGTAAGACAGAGGTTGTGACATAATTTAAAATTGAATTCTAGGTTTCTTTCCCTCCCAAACATATGAGACAAACAAAGTATGGAACATAGACAAAATCCTCCTTGGGACTCTTAATGGAATAGTGCGTAGCAAATATTCCAGTTTAGGTAACAAATAGGCCTTAACTAAGTTAATCCTCCCCATCCAGGAAGTCTGAATTTTCCTCCAGGACTGCACCTTGGTTTCAAATTCTTTGTACAGTCCTAGGTAGTTCGATTTAACTATGTTACCTATATCGAACTCAAAAAATAAAAACCCAAATGTTTGACCATTTTAGGTGGTAGGTTTGTTTGAGGAAAAGAACCTGAGATTGAGATAGGTTTTTAAAGATAACTTGAGTCTTAGCAATATTGATTTTATAATTTGATAAATGACTGAATTCTTCGACGCATCGTAATACCTCTGGGATGGAACGATCCGGGTTTGTAAGGGTTAAAATAACATCGTCTGCATAAAGCAGTATTTTTTTTTGTATTTTTACAAATTTTATCCCGTGAATTGATTGGTTTTGTCTAATGTATGTAGCTAGAGGTTCCATAGCTAGATTATATAGGAGGGGAGACAACGGACAGCCCTGCCTAGTGCCATTCCTAATTTTGAACCATCTAGAGCAGGGGTCCTCAAACTTTTTAAACAGGGGGCCAGTTCACTGTCCCTCAGACCGTTGGAGGGCCGGACTATAGTAAAAACAAAAACTATGAACAAATTCCTATGCACACTGCATACATCTTATTTTGAAACAAATCGGGAACTAATACAATATTTAAAATGAAGTAAAGTTAAATCAACAAACTTACTTATTTCAATGGGAATAGTGTGCCAGTCAGATGGCCAGGAATATTATGCCAGTCAGAGCCCAGTAATATTGTACCAGTCAGATGCCCAGTAATATTATGCCAGTCAGATGCCCAGGAATATTGTGCCAGTCAGAGCCCAGGAATAGTGTGCCATTCAGATGCCCAGTAATATTATGCCAGTCAGATGCCCAGGAATATTGTGCCAGTCAGAGCCCAGGAATAATGTACCAGTCAGATGCCCAGGAATATTATGCCAGTCAGATGCCCAGTAATATTGTACCAGTCAGATGCCCAGGAATATTATGCCAGTCAGAGGCCCAGTAATATTGTACCAGTCAGAGGCCCAGGAATATTATGCCAGTCAGATGCCCAGTAATATTGTACCAGTCAGAGGCCCAGGAATATTGTACCAGTCAGATGCCCAGTAATATTGTACCAGTCAGATGCCCAGTAATATTATGCCAGTCAGAGCCCAGTAATATTATGCCAGTCAGATGCCCAGTAATATTTTGCCATTCAGATGCCCAGTAATATTATGCCAGTCAGAGCCCAGGAATATTATGCCAGTCAGATGCCCAGTAATTTTATGCCAGTCAGATGCCCAGTAATATTATGCCATTCAGTGCCCAGTAATATTATACCAGTCTGATGCCCAGTAATATTTTGCCAGTCAGTGCCCAGTAATATTTTGCCATTCAGATGCCCAGTAATATTTTGCCATTCAGATGCCCAGTAATATTTTGCAAGTCAGATGCCCAGTAATATTATGCCAGTCAGTGCCCAGTAATATTATACCAGTCAGATGCCCAGTAATATTTTGCCAGTCAGTGCCCAGTAATATTATGCCAGTCAGTGCCCAGTAATATTATACCAGTCAGATGCCCAGTAATATTTTGCCAGTCAGTGCCCAGTAATATTTTGCCATTCAGATGCCCAGTAATATTATGCCATTCAGATGCCCAGTAATATTTTGCCATTCAGATGCCCAGTAATATTATGCCAGTCAGTGCCCAGTAATATTATTCCAGTCAGATGTCCAGTAATATTTTGCCATTCAGATGCCCAGTAATATTATGCCAGTCAGTGCCCAGTAATATTATTCCAGTCAGATGTCCAGTAATATTATGCCAGTCAGTGCCCAGTAATATTATGCCAGTCAGGTGCCCAGCAATATTATGCCAGTCAGATGTCCAGTAATATTATGCCAGTCAGATGTCCAGTAATATTATGCCAGTCAGTGCCCAGTAATATTATGCCAGTCAGATACCAGTCATATTATGCCTCTCAGATGCCCAGTAATATTGTGCCTCTCAGATGCCCAGTCATATTATGCCTCTCAGATGCCCAGTAATATTATGCCTCTCAGATGCCCAGTAATATTATGCCAGCCAGTGCCCAGTAATATTATACCAGTCAGATGCCCAGTAATATTTTGCCAGTCAGTGCCCAGTAATATTTTGCCATTCAGATGCCCAGTAATATTTTGCCATTCAGATGCCCAGTAATATTATGCCAGTCAGTGCCCAGTAATATTATGCCAGTCTGGTGCCCAGTAATATTTTGCCATTCAGATGCCCAGTAATATTATGCCAGTCAGTGCCCAGTAATATTATTCCAGTCAGATGTCCAGTAATATTTTGCCAGTCAGTGCCCAGTAATATTTTGCCATTCAGATGCCCAGTAATATTTTGCCATTCAGATGCCCAGTAATATTATGCCAGTCAGTGCCCAGTAATATTATGCCAGTCAGATGCCCAGTAATATTTTGCCATTCAGATGCCCAGTAATATTATGCCAGTCAGTGCCCAGTAATATTATTCCAGTCAGTGCCCAGTAATATTATTCCAGTCAGATGTCCAGTAATATTTTGCCAGTCAGTGCCCAGTAATATTTTGCCATTCAGATGCCCAGTAATATTTTGCCATTCAGATGCCCAGTAATATTATGCCAGTCAGTGCCCAGTAATATTATGCCAGTCAGATGCCCAGTAATATTTTGCCATTCAGATGCCCAGTAATATTATGCCAGTCAGTGCCCAGTAATATTATGCCAGTCTGGTGCCCAGTAATATTTTGCCATTCAGATGCCCAGTAATATTATGCCAGTCAGTGCCCAGTAATATTATTCCAGTCAGATGTCCAGTAATATTTTGCCAGTCAGTGCCCAGTAATATTTTGCCATTCAGATGCCCAGTAATATTTTGCCATTCAGATGCCCAGTAATATTATGCCAGTCAGTGCCCAGTAATATTATGCCAGTCAGATGCCCAGTAATATTTTGCCATTCAGATGCCCAGTAATATTATGCCAGTCAGTGCCCAGTAATATTATTCCAGTCAGTGCCCAGTAATATTTTGCCATTCAGATGCCCAGTAATATTTTGCCATTCGGATGCCCAGTAATATTATGCCAGTCAGTGCCCAGTAATATTATGCCAGTCAGTGCCCAGTAATATTATGCCAGTCAGATGCCCAGTAATATTTTGCCATTCAGATGCCCAGTAATATTATGGCAGTCAGTGCCCAGTAATATTATTCCAGTCAGATGTCCAGTAATATTATGCCAGTCAGTGCCCAGTAATATTATGCCAGTCAGGTGCCCAGCAATATTATGCCAGTCAGATGTCCAGTAATATTATGCCAGTCAGATGTCCAGTAATATTATGCCAGTCAGTGCCCAGTAATATTATGCCAGTCAGATACCAGTCATATTATGCCTCTCAGATGCCCAGTAATATTGTGCCTCTCAGATGCCCAGTCATATTATGCCTCTCAGATGCCCAGTAATATTATGCCTCTCAGATGCCCAGTAATATTATGCCAGCCAGTGCCCAGTAATATTATACCAGTCAGATGCCCAGTAATATTTTGCCAGTCAGTGCCCAGTAATATTTTGCCATTCAGATGCCCAGTAATATTTTGCCATTCAGATGCCCAGTAATATTATGCCAGTCAGTGCCCAGTAATATTATGCCAGTCTGATGCCCAGTAATATTTTGCCATTCAGATGCCCAGTAATATTATGCCAGTCAGTGCCCAGTAATATTATTCCAGTCAGATGTCCAGTAATATTATGCCAGTCAGTGCCCAGTAATATTATGCCAGTCAGTGCCCAGTAATATTATGCCAGTCAGTGCCCAGTAATATTATGCCAGTCAGATGTCCAGTAATATTATGCCAGTCAGTGCCCAGTAATATTATGCCAGTCAGATTCCCAGTAACATTGTGCCAGTCAGATGCCCAGTAATATTTTGCCATTCAGATGCCCAGTAATATTTTGCCATTCAGTGCCCAGTAATATTATGCCAGTCAGATACCCAGTAACATTGTGCCAGTCAGATGCCCAGGAATAAAGTGCCATTGCAATGTTTGTTATACCTCCCTCCTCCCCCGCATCCCCATCACTTACCTCCAGCTGCTGTGTCCCCGGCCGGACGCCTTTCGCAGAGTTTCCCTCCTGCACAGGGGAGGGAAACAGTCACTGGATCCGGATGTGACGTAATGTCACATCCGGTCGCGGTGGGTTTTTTTTTTCTTGTTCTTTCTGCAGCCGCATCCGCTGCGGCTGCCCAAAAAAAAAGAAAAAAAAAAGGTAAACAGTGGGGAGCGGGGGGTGCCGGCACCCCCCGCGGGCCGTATTAATGTCGGCGGCGGGCCGCATGTGGCCCGCGGGCCGTACTTTGAGGACCCCTGATCTAGAGTTTAAACCATTTACAAGAATTTGTGCTGTAGGGTTTGTATACATGGACATAATCAGTGTTTTGAACGTTCCCCCGATACCGAAAGCGGACAGGATTTCAGACATGTGGGCCCAGTTGACTCTGTCGAATGCTTTTTTGGCATCAACAGAGACAAAAGTGCATGGTATATTGGTGTTATTTACTATCGTAGCCAAATTCAGTATTTATCTGACATTATCTCCCCCAGATCTATTAGATAAAAATCCTGATTGGTCTGGATGGATCACATCTGGTGCGACAGTTTTCAACCGATCGGCTAAAATTTTTGAAAGAATTTTAATGTCAATATTTATTAGTGAAAATGGACGATAGTTAGACACAAAATCCGGGTCTTTGTCCGGCTTCAGTATCGGGGAGATCGTAGCCTTCAACATTTCAGACGGGATTATCCCTGTACTTCCAATTTTTTTGTATAGTGAACATAGGAGGGGAGATATTTCTGATTCAAAGGTCTTATAGAAAAGAGCTGTATACCCGGGCCAGGGGCTTTGCCATTTTCGAGATGTAAAATGGCCCTACGTATTTCTTCTCTATTAATCGGGTTATTCAGATTAACTATTTTTTCTTTGGGGACCTGTGGAAAGTTGATTTTTTTTAAGAAAGCGACCAGGTTATTGTTTACAGGACCAGTTTCTTTAAGATTATAAAGTGATTCATAATATTTAGCAAAAGATTCACTTATTTCCTGTGGGGAAAGATAGGTTTTATCTGCCTCCACAATTTTTTTTATTTTCTGGTTCACCCGATCTTGTTTAATTTTCCTGGTGAGCATTTTCCCTATTTTATCGTTACAGTTATACCATCTCTGGTTTGAAGTCATTATCATGTTACTAACTTGTTCTTCTAATTTTTTTGTGATCATTTCCCGTATTGATTTAATTTGTTCCATAGTTCCAGAAAGAGGATTGCGTTTGTTGCTATATTCTAGTTTGGCCAGATCAATATATAAGTCCGATAGGTGGGACCCCTTTTCTCTCTTCCTTCTAGCCTCGAGTTGTATCAAATAACCACGAAAAACGCATTTGAATGTAACCCATAACGTTTGGTCGGATACTTGACCGTTGTCATTATTTTTAATATATTCAATGATTAAGGCCCTTAGATGTGCAGTGTCTTCTTCTTTTAACAGGGATTCTTTAAATTTCCATTGAGTTTTTATATTATATTTGGGGTTGTCTTTAATTGTAGTACTTATAGGCGCGTGGTCGGACCAGGTTATCTGACCAATTTCTGTATTAATTATATTTTTTAAATTATATGAGTTAGTTAAGAAGAAATAGATTCTTGAATATACTCCATGAGCGCGTGAATAGAAAGTATAGTTTTTATCTCTAGGATGGTTTACTCGCCAAATGTCGTATAGGTCATATTTTATTAAAATTTCTCGTAATATTTTCTCCTTAGACTTAGTGTAATTTAAAATTTCTGTTTTTTTCGTGTTAGTCTTGTCTAGTTTTTCGTCAATTATGATGTTCATGTCCCCTCCCATAATTAATATGCCCTTTTTAATTTGTTCAACTCTTCCGAAAAGCTTTTCATAGAAGGTTTGCGCAAATATATTCGGTGCATAAATATATACTACGGTATAGAGCTGATCGTTTAGTTTACAAATGACTATTGAATATCTGCCCATTTTATCTCTCTCTTCCAATATCAGATCAAATTTAATTCGATTAGAGATCATTATTGCAACCCCTCTTTTTTTTTTATCCAATAGATTGGCAGCAGAGATCGAAGGAAATTTAGAGAATCTCCATAAAGTGTTGTCATTTCCTTTCCAGTGTGTTTCTTGGACGTAACAGATATCTATTTTCTCCCCCAACATCATTTTGTATAGGAGTCCCCTTTTCATTGGTGTGTTTAATATATATGTTCCGAGATCTAGTAAATCTCTCCACCCATCCTCTCCTCAGCTTCCTTTTGAGATCCCTTAATCTGAACACCTTTACAAATAATACGACAAAAAAAGAAAAAATATCACAACACGTAATATAAAACATAAAACAATACATTTCCATTCTATCAATCTATCGTCACCTATGCGGAAAAATTCCTAGGTGTGTCCCTGTCTAGCAGGCTACAGTCGTTGGTGACCTCCCTAGCAATGCTGCTAATTAGATTGTCTCATTTGCTAATATTATTAAGTAATTGGGTATAAATCCGAGTACATAGTTATAAGACACAAAATTAAGTAGAGTGGATTTTAATGGATGCTGATAGAAAGTATTTCTACCAATCCTCTTTTTATTCTCGCCTATCCCCTCTTTCCTCTCTAAATCTTTTCCCTTCTCCTACCTCCTCCCCCCTCTCTTCCTCCCCGTTCACCTCCCTCCTCCCCCGCTGCTCTGCCCCATGTTACTAATTCCCTTCTTTAAAATTGTGAAGTGTAATTTTTTAGTTAAATCTATGTGGAATTTGTTTCTAAATTATTTATTAGGAATTAAAATCCGACATAGGTTGCATTTGTATTCATCTATTAAGGTTCACTAAATTTATTTGTTGTGTTTATTCTTTACTTCGGTGCTGCAATTAAGTCTATAAGTTCCATTATATTGGTGTGGTATATTCACGTGTGTACATTGCAAATTACCATTTTAGTTTACTTTTCTTTATTACTAATTAAAGGTTGGTCAAATACCAGAGAACACCACGTGGACAAAGAGTGAACCTTATTATTTTCTTCAGTGTTTATATCTATGATAATGAGTGCCTATAGGAAAACTGTACAATCTGAGACTGTGTTAGGTGCTTATATTATCAGTGAATATTAAAAAAAAAAACTTAGAACGTGGAGTGGTTATTCAAGTAAAAGTATCAGGTAATAAATATTCAAATACAAATTACAAATAATTCTGGTTATTCAAGTATTCCTAGGGCGCCTAGTTTAGAGTGACCATCTTTCGCATTGTTAAGAACAATTGTTTCCCCTTAATAGACAACTAATAATTTAGTGGGAAAACCCCATCTGTAGGGAATATCTTTAGATCTTAATTGGAGCGTTAGATCTTTAAAGGTGTTGCGATTCATTCTGGTGGCAAAGGATAAGTTAGGAAATATCATTAAGGATTAATATTTTCCCTGCTTTCTATCTGGGTTGTTACGCAACTGGCGTGAAAATTCTTCCTTTACAGAACAATTTAAGAATCTCACAATTACCTCCCGTGGGGAGGAATTACTTGAGTTATCGGGATGGGATACTCTGTGGATTCGCTCAAAGGGGGAATTCCCCAGTGTTTAAGGGTCAACAAACTGTGACACGAGTTCCTTCTCGATCTATCCTCAAAATCTGCTATCTTATTATTACAATTTTTGATTTGATCTTTTAAGGAACTGTTTTGTATCTGTAGCTTTACCATCTCATCGGAGAGAGTTTTGATTGTATCGTCTTGTTTAGAGACTTTTTCTGTTAATGTTGTAATTTCTCTGGTTAGATCTGATATATTCTGTTTAATGTCGTTTTTTAGTTTTTCGTATAGCTCGTTCAGTGCTATTGCTAAGCTTGTGTTTGTTACTGGATCAGATATTGAGGGTTCATCTTTTTTTGGTAGAGGCGTTATCCCTCCCCCGGAGGGGGACAGGGATCGTCTGTGAAGGGAGGGTTTGTTTATATCAGATCTTGGGAGTAAAAAATTGATTTATTCTTATCAATGAAATGGGTATTTAATTTAGCCACTCTAAAGCCACAAGGTTTAAATGCAGATTTTGACCTGCACAATTTTATGTAAAATGTATTTTGTTCCCATAAGGTGCATAAACAGGATTAAGCAATATTGGATCTCTGTTTTTTATATAGATATATATTTTTTTATAAGAGTATATTTATATTTTTTAACTAATTATTTCTTACTAATATATATTTTTTTTATAATAAAAAAACTCCCCCTTTTTTTTTTTGTGCTATCCCTGTTTTTATACTTCCGTTTTTAGATTATTGTTTTTTAACAAATATAAGTACATTTGAGCTCCAAATATGGGCATACTCCTGCTTATAGATGCACCTAGCACTTTTGTTTAAAGATAAAACACTTGTTGTTTTTTTTTTCTGGGTATATATATGCAATACATGAAAATGCAAGGACTAAGTCAAAACCTCGCGAGATAACAGCAAATCACGCTAAGAAAATCTACTATGTCAAATCACGAGAGAGGATGACGAAAGCGGAAGTAACTTGCCAACCAATGATACGGAGGACATGGATATAAAACACCACTTCATAGCAGGGAGTCCAGACGCCTGGTAGAAGCCCATGAAGGGTGAAACGCGTAGCGGACTGGACTCACCCTGCTGTTCTTTATGTACATATATTGTGTATATTTTTATTCTACATCTTTTATTTTTTGATACTTACTGGACAAGATTTCTCCTGCAGCTGTGTGGCGCCCACTACGTTTGACAGAGAAAACTTCCATGTAAGCAGATACTTTTTTTAATTAAAAGTCTGTATATGTTACGCACTAATTGGATATCTGTTGTTTCTGTTCCTGAGCCAAAATCTAAGCAGATTAGCCACAGCAGGATTCTACAAAACGACATCTTACCCTTGAAGTGCAATTATTATCCAGCTATCCTGTGAGTGCATCCCCTTGAGGGGGATCAAAGCTTCCTCCTGATTCCTCAGGATATTATTTCACATTGTATTATATTATTCTTATCCGAAGTTGGAATTTTTTGGGGGGCCATTTTGTTCTTTATATTTTTTTTCCCCTCCCCCTTAGCACTTTTAGCACTTTGCTTCTTTACCTAATACCTTTCTGTCCTATTGTTCCTTTCCAAAACACTTGGTCTGTAAGTCGGTGAGTGTACTGGTTCAAAAGTCAGGGTAATAGAGAGTTGTTGGTCTACTAGTGCAATTCTAGCGCTAAATTCTTGAAGAAAACTCGAGAATATAGGCTTAGTCACGACTCTGTGATCACAATATACAATATAGCACAGCTGCAATAAACATCAGATTAATAGCAGGGACATGAGGTTTAAATATCAATCTATAAA
Source organism: Pelodytes ibericus (assembly GCA_036172795.1). Lineage (NCBI taxonomy): Eukaryota > Metazoa > Chordata > Amphibia > Anura > Pelodytidae > Pelodytes > Pelodytes ibericus. The sequence continues at coordinate 36,978,589 of CM069866.1, read as the reverse complement.
CCTGCCTACCAGCGCTGAAACACTAGGAAGGGGACATTAATAGGAGAACACTGAGAATGTATTCAACACTAATAAACAGTACACATTCCTGTGCAGCCTAGCCTCTCGCATAGAGATTTCTTTATACACAAGCAGTTTCTGATTATCTTAGTCGATCAGTTTCAGAAGTTCAGCGGGTCTCTGATGAAATACGATATTGAAATCAAAGAAGTTAGTCTCTTAAATAAGAAACAAGAGAGAAACACACTGCGCCCAATTGTGGTGGAAACAGCTGCAGCAAATTCTACCAGTGTCTCACTCCTGGCAATAAACAAATCAAAACAACACACAAGTGAAAACGTGCGCTGTGACCCAACACTTCAAAACACACAACTCAGGAAAAATAAATAATAAATAGTTACCCTTAAAGTAAATCAGCCTTAAAGTAAATCAGCTCAATATTCAATCCGAAGGGAAAAAAATAAAACAAAACAGAACAGAAATAATATAGTGTAGTATATCACATAAAAGTGCTGATAACAAATAATAAGTGAGAACACACTCACATCTTCCTGAGCAGAGATCTGCTCAGTCTATACAGCATCCAGGGAGCCCACCAAGGGGTTAAAGATCCAACTGGTTCACAGAGGAATCCTAGGCAGCTTATTCAGGGTAGCAGACCCAGAAGGTACTCCCAGCAGTAGTATAAGAGAGGGTAAGGAGGAGACTATTTAGCTTCAACGATTTTAATACCAATAAAAACATATAAAGAATCTTACATTCAAAGATCCACTTGAACAATACATATATAGAGTCCCAGTAGCAGTCTCCTCTTGTCCACAACGCGTTTCACCCCCAAAGTAGGGCTTTTTCAAGTGTCCTCTCTCATTTTCAGCTTTCATTTTTAAAGCTTCCCACTACATGTGACATGCATGGTGACGTCATCAAAGCCGAGACGGAAGTGAGCGTTTTATCCAATCAGATGCATTTGTAGTTTTTTGCTGCTCCGATTTGTAGTCCTTTTCTTCTTTCAATGAGGAAGCTTCAATGTCTCTCACACAGGGAGATTTAAAGCAAGAATACACGTAATTGTTAGATTCTACATGGCACTTAGGATCAGTTTCACATGTTTCACAAATATTAAATATTAAAATATCCACTTTAATACATACATAAAAAAATGCAATTAATTAAAATCTATACTTAGTCCAACACATTATATATAAATAGAACTATCATGTGGATTGCACAATGCCCCCCTAATTCACATGGCTTATATCTTAATAAATACAAAGAATAATTTTTTATGAAATATATATATATATATATATATATATATATATATATACACATATATATATATTTTATATTAAAAGAGCTTTAATAAATAACTTTAAAAAACATTTAAAGGAAATTAAAAAGATCAAAATCAGAATTCAGGCCATTTGGAGTAAGTGTTTTTAACTAATAGACCCACTGCATTTCCAATTTACCTAATTCTTTAAAGCTATCACCACCTCTCCAGTGTTTCTTAAATTTTGCAATAGCCGTAAAGCTCAATAATCCTGGGTCACTATTATGTAATAAAAAATGTTTGGGAACACTGTGTGTCTCCAATTTATTTTTTATATTATTACAGTGCTCCCCTATGCGTTTCGATAGTTTTCTTGTTGTGCGACCCACATATTGTAGCCCGCACGGACATTCCAGAAGGTAAATAACCGAGCAAGTCTGACAGTTCATGAAATCTTTTATTTCATAATCTTTCCCTGTCACTTTTGATTTGAATTTACGACTCTTTTTATTTTGTTTGGGTTGAGTTAGGCGGCAAGCATTACAATTGTTACACCTATAGAAACCGGGATTTTGGGTCAGAAAAGTTGGTTTCACTTTTAATTGTTGTTTCGTGTAACTTTTTGTGATGCACCTGCGGATATTCGGGGCCCCCCTAAAAATTATTTTAGGTTTCTCTGGTAAAGTTTATTTTAGCAACTCGTCATTTTTTAAAATTGGCCAATGCTTCTGGATAATTTTCTTTAAAAGTAAATTCTTATTATTAAAATCCAAGATAATAGAAAGTGGGGGTTCATTAGTGACTTTCTCTTTATTTTTATACATGAGGAGGGATTCCCTATCTAGGGAATTGGCCTCCACCAGAGCCTTATCAATTTTTTCCGTGGGATAATCTCTAGCCATTAGTCTTTCTTTGAGGATAGACAGTTGTTCATTACACACTGTATCCTCTGTACAGTTCCTTTTTAATCTTAAAGCCTGGCTTTTGGGAATACCATCCAGCCACGGAGAATAGTGTCCACTATCATAACCGATAAAACTGTTCACATCGACTTTCTTAAAAAATGTCTTAGATTTGATCTTATTATCTTCAACATAGATTTCTAGGTCTAGAAAGTGGACACTATGGCGGTCGTATTCCGAGTTCAGCTTTATTCCCCATTCATTGGTATTTAAATATTCAAGGAACTCTTTTAATTCAGACTCACTACCCCTCCATATGAAGAGTAGGTCATCAATATAGCGGTGGTAGGAAGTCAAATTCGCCCTCCACCTATGGTTCGACCACACAAAAATGTTCTCCCACTCAGCCATAAAGAGGTTTGCATAGCTGGGGGCGAATTTGCTTAC